>JASEVX010000001.1:54640967-55319746 GCA_031761405.1 Serripes groenlandicus
TGATGTATACATGTACTAAGCTGATAATGTGTCTAGACTATTACTTCCGTTTAAACTTCGGTTAACAAGGATATTAAGCTTGTGTGAGAATGCACAACTAATTATATATACATATAATTGTTTGCTATATCTCGAAGAATATTTGAATATGTTCTCCATTTGCCACACTGTTTCAATTCAATAATCAATTTTTACTGATTGTCCTTTGTCATTTTTACCTAGTTATTTTCAAAATCTTCTTTTGGTGGGGGAAAGGGTTGGGGTTTTCAACCATCTTGTTAGATTGTGGTTTCCTTAATAATTTTATATTTAAAGTGTAATCTTTTTTGAAATCATTATCGGAAAAAATCGCTACTTCTCAAAACCTGAAAATTGGATTTTGAATTATTGATTGTGAGGAAAGAAGAATTTCCTTTTTAAAAGCAGCTTATATATGCCTGTCTTCGGACCTGATGTTTTATGGGAACAAGGGCAGTCTTCACTAAATTTGTCATCTTTGAGGAATGTTTTTCAAATCTTCACCAAACTTGGTCACGATGTTTACTGGGTTAACTTTGATCTTCAGACGTGCGAGAGTTATGATCACTTAATTATTGAAATTTTGCTTGATAAGCTTTATCAGCTCTCTTACTTAAGCAATAATTCTTACTTTTTGTCTGTATCAAACTTGACCACACTGGTTATGATGACACACGTGTTTAACTTTAACATGTTGGAACTTTACAGAATTGTTGTCTTGATGATATTTAGGCTATGTTCGAATATGAGTCATGTTATGTCTTCTAAAACTTGGTCACTAGGCCAAACTTGGGGGAAACCAGAGACCACATTTTTGACTTGAACATGTTTAGCGTTTGTCAGAATATTTTTGCTTGATGATAGATCGATATAGGTTTGTTTTAATATGGGTTTTATTGGGTCAAAAAGTATGTCAATTTGAGAATTTTGAGAAAAGTTATGTGAATGCCAGAATGTTTGTCTTAATGATAGTAAGCTTGCGTTTTAAAATGGGTCATTTTTTGTCAAAGACTAAGTCAGTTGGCTAATTAAAAATATATATCTGATGATCCTACTAGAGGCCACTCGAGACTGATGAGATTTACTCAAATTGTTTGCCTTGATGATGTCTACGTTAAGTTTAAATATTGGTCATCTCAGGTTAAAAACTAGGTCATTAGAACACAATATAGAGCCATATGGGTACTCAGATGAGCGCTTCAGGCCACCATTGAGGGATCAAACTTGTTCTTTTACATGGAAATATAGAAAGAATTTAATTACTAATCTTTGACCTGAATTGATTAGCTTTGTTTGCTCTCAAACTTGAAAATCTTCTCCAAAGTGGGTCACAATGACTCAGCCAAGTTGGATTTTAGCCATGTCGCCTCACTCACTCAAGTTCTTTCCCACCTGCAGACGCATTTAGATGCAATAGCAGCAGACGACGTTTGGAAACATTGTTGCCGAAGGTGAAATTGCTCACAATGTTTTCAATTGTTTACCTACAATTATAGAGATTTTCCTTATTTTTGAGTATATGTTTTCAAAGTCGTCTGCTTAAGATTTGTTGTATATGGAAAAGGGTTAACAGTTTTAAAACATGTATATTGTGACAGCTTGTCACTCTTGTTCTACAACATTTTAAAAAGTCGTCTGCATAAAGCTGGCTGATTCAGGTTAAGGGTTGAGCATTTTATGATGAGAAACATCAAAAATGACTACCAGAATTACATACAGAAATGTATTTAGAAGACAAATGTACATAGCTCTTTAAAACCTTTAAGTTTTCTTATCTTCATGATAGTATTATTCTTCAATGGCATTAACCCTTTCCCAATAGCAGTTTCATTAATAAGCTTCTGCATCAAATGCATTTTCAAAATGTTGTGGCAAACGGAGAATTGCTCACCATGAACCATTTCTCCTTTTGCCACAATGATTCCAACTCTATTCTATAATTACACTTTCATTTATAGATTTACATATGTTTGCCTGGTCATTTCCAAAGTGATCTGCTGCAGATTTGTTCTATGTCGGATAGGGCTTATGAGAATTGCTTAATATATGGGAGACAATAATCTTTAAAATTGTATCATAATTCTGCTTATAGGATTTATAGAAATATCCCTGCTGTCAATAGCGTAAATACAGGTCATCTTTTTGTCTAATACATGTATACATTATATTAGAATAACTTTCTTTTAATGATAAGTACATGTAAACATCACTCGTATATCTAGGTTTCAATATGTGATACATTTGGGTGCATACGAGTACATTAATTACTGTACAAAGCATAACATTGAGTATAAATACGCACTCAAAATATGCATAAGAACATATCATCATTTGAAATGACACTTAAGTTTTTATATTTTACGTTATCGTGTAACATTGAAATGTATATCTCTTGTTATCCGATATGTACATCAAAGGCTGTCTGTGTGACAAAGTGCGATAGCAGTCATAATCAAACATATACATGTACTTATGTAATAAGTGTTAGCCCTAGTAATCAAGTTTATGTGTGAGTCACGTTGATTATGCGAATATGTGAGAGTGTGATGTGCAGGAAATTTATTTCCATAATACTGATGTTGAATGTCATATTATATGCATATTGCTTTTCTTTGCACTTTGTATTTATTAGTTAAATTAGTTTAAATATAACAGTTCTGTTCTGTTCTATTATAAAAATGTATCAAATGTGTTTGTAAGTTCTTGAGCACTAATTAAATAAAGTTTTTTTTAAAAGTTGTTTTAATTTTACAGCCTATGCCAATCAAAAAGGAACAATTATGTCATATTGTCTTTCAATTAGACCAAAGTTTCAAAGGAGAAGAAATTCTGCCAAATTATCGTAAAATCAGTCCAACAGTTTCAGAGGAGAAGAATTTCAAAGTTTTTAAATGGAACTTTATTCTTTGAATTCTTTTTAAAGATGACCCCCCCCCCCCCCCCCCCCGCACCCACCCACCCCAAGTGTACTATAAATAAATTGTTGTTGAGGCACACCATACACAGGGCTATCAAATTAGCTCACCTTGCGCACTTTATTTTCTTTTCAGATGAATTTCATTATAGTGTAGTTACTTTGGGCTTGAGTATATTGTTAGCGACATGTACAACTTAATTGTCTTTATAAAGGGGAATCTTAAGTTCCGCTGTCTGTTTTATTATACCCAACATGCACGACTACATTTTGGAAATAGACATTTTGTGCTCAATAAGGTTTAGCCATAAAAGGTTTTTTTATAAATAAGATCATCGGAAAGTTCCTGTGTACTGCTTTAGTAAATGGTATTAACTGTGCTAGATATACCCACCAATTGTTTGATTGATTGGGGTTTAACGCCGTTCCCAAAAAAAAAAATTCAGTCATATCATGTCAGCCAGTTCACCTACTCCTGTGTTTCCTGGCTTGATCACACCAGTACTCCACACAACAGACTTATAACCAACAAACACAACTATTTTACCAGTACCCCTTCCCTCATACATTAAATCTGCAGCAGACGGGTTTGAAAATATCTAGGAAAATATTTGGACTCTATATATTGAAAGGGAGGTTTAATTATTGAATAGTGTTGAAAATATTTAAGCAAATGGAGAAATTACTCATTATGAGCAATTTTAGATGAACTGAGCTCAAAGTGATCTATTCTGATCACTGTCCGACGTCCGTCTTTAATTTTCAGCTTTAAACAACAGCACCTTTACCATTGGACCAATTTCAACTAAACTTCACTGGCATGATCCTTTGGTGTCCTCTTTCAAACAATTTCATAGATTTAAATTATATGTAAAACTTTAATTGCTGCGGCATCGGAAGGGGGTGGGGAACAATTGCCAACTCTTAAAATTCTTCTCCTCTGGATCTCCTTGTCGAAATCCAATATAATTAGATAGAAATGTTCCTTAGGTGAGCCTTTACCAAATATGTTCAAGCCATATCGATTGGTTGAAAAACATGGCAGCTAGGCGGCATCAGAAAAGTGGCAAAAAAAATGCCTTTCTTTTAAAATTCCATTCTTCTGAAAGTGCTTGTCTGATTTCGAGATAAATGTGTAGAATAGTCCTTTAGAACTCCTCTACATGGTTTTTCCAAGTAATAATGCTTGGTTGAAAGACATAGCATACAAAATACATCAATTACATTCCCGTTGCTTGTCATTCGTTAGAAATACGTGCGCTAAGAAGTTTACTGAGAAACATATTTTCGCCGATAATTTGTGCGTGTGTGGATCACGGAACCCCGGCTTTGGTGTGTTACAACAAATCTACAGCAGTCGACTTTTAAAACATCCAGGCAAAAGTACATAAACAGAGAGAACTAACAGCAAGCCATTTGTACAGATCAGCTAGTATCTGCAGTCATTCGCATATTATGATCTTCATCACATCGCAAATAAATAGAAAACATGAATTCATTGGATTTAAGCATGAACGCGTAGGTAGGTATTTTTTACACACGGGCAATAATAACGTTAAGGAGCACAGACACACACATAGTTATTTCCCTTTGCTGTCAGTTCGTCTCCTGTTGGAATGTTGCGGACTTCTTGGTCGATTTTCTCTTTCTTTGTGGTTATATTTGTTACATTGAACTGTGACCTGTTGTAGACTTCTGGTTCAGTTTCTTGATATTTGTCTGTGTTTTAATTGTTGCCTGTCGCTACAGTGGTAACTGCTTTTAATATAGGTGACTGAATGCACATTTTCGCATTTTACGTGAGTTTTGATAGTCTGTACTTAATCAAAATTGTTTTGCGTTTTCTAATGTGCGTGTCCCAAAATAATTTGAATTTCCTATATCTTAGACGTAACCGCCTCGGTGGTGTAGTGGTAGAGCGTCCGCCTCTGTGCAGGAGGTCGTTGGTTCGATCCACGATCGGGTCATACCAAATACTTTAAACATGTGGCCTCTTTGACGCTCATGGTTGCGGGGTTAGCATTAAGACTGACTGGCTTGTGTCAGGATAAATGGACCAGTAGTACTGGTAACTAACCCAGGAAACGCCGTGATATAACTGACAAATTGATGAAAGCGGCGTTAAACACCAAACAGTTGATCAATCAATATCTTAGACGTAACAACAAACATATCTGATTCCATACGTAGGCCTACAATACACGTTCATTCTGACAATGTAGATGTTTATGCCAACAGTTTACCGACGCGTTCGATCACCTGGGTAAAATTTGTGGCAGACATTGAAAGCGAACTTTATATTTACTGAAAAAGTTTTGGAAATTCCCTTTTCATTAAAATGTGTACTTTCTTTCCATTAATAAGGAACGATGAGATTGTATGGTATAAGTTCAATGTATAAAGGGTATAACTCGAACCATCTACTATCTTGTATTGTGTTTCAATACGTAGTCCGCTATTGTCGTTTAAAACAACAGTCTCACATGTACAGCCATCTTTGGTACCCAGGCTATTCATAAAATATAGTAGGCAAGACAATTTGTCTTTCCCAATGGCACTCCACCATGACCGCCGCGACTAGGGATCGAACCCGGATCATCCGGTCCCATATATGGGTTATTCTTTTGTATTGTAGGACCAGATCATCATACTCCTACGCACAGTGTCATCTAGCTCTGCAATTTTCGTGAAGTAACATCAGAAGGTTTCAAACAGTGCGCATTTGGATCAGCTGGTATGGATGTGCAGATATATGAACCGTCCCGCGAGATAACAAACACTGTGGAATATGCGTAAAGTATCGACCCGGGTCAGCCTAATCATGTCGCGCAAGCGAATCCGGGCAGACACCTTTCGCCTCTTGTGGATTTTCTGTTTAAAGAATCATTACTCTATATCTTTATCCCCCTGAGACGGAATGTGACAGCCCGGATTAGCCTGCGCGGACTGCGTAGGCTAATCTGTAACCATATATTGCGCAGAGGCCATTATGTTGGTTATCTCGTAGAATGGCTCATATATCAAAAACTGTATGCATCAGGGAACGGGTTAGCGTTTTAATCCAACTGATATACAACCAGTGTATTCATTTACCACTAGTAGACGCATTTTGACATTTTGATGAACCATTTGATGAGTCCATAATGTTGGTTTTCTCTTGAAACGGCTCACATATAGTGTTCTTCACTGATGCGCTCAGATTTTGTGTGAACACACTTAGAGGTATTGAGTTGGTTATGTGATACAAATAGTCCAATGTTGAAATGTGACGAAGTGACAAAAAACATCAAAATTTAGTAACGTACTTTTCAAAGAAGAATAAAAGTTACTAAGCATTGCGCGCATTTTGTGCCAATGATACGTTGTACTTACACGCGCCAAGATATATTCTCGTGAAGTAATATAGCCCAGGTAATTACATTGCTTTAATTGTTAATGAATTGTTAATTTGTTCACTTCGCGTGATATAATTATTCAGACTCTGTCTAGATAAATTTTAACGAGCTTTGAATTAATAATTTCCTCCACTTCTTGGAGAACTACATTGTATACGTAGTATTGCTTAAATGAGTTATGCAGTTTTGTGGTTCGACATATTAGATGTTCTGAATTGACGGTAAACGGAAAATAATTCACCGAAAAAGCATGAAATTGAAAGAAAATATGTTGTTGGGTTTTTTTCACCTGCAAATTATCAAAAATAAAATTCCTCTCATTTTAAATTTAAACTTATTTATTTTCCATCGAATGCGAAACAAGCCTTGGGCTAAGATTAATCACGCTCGATGTCTGCTTCCTGGATACTTAACCAGTACTCGCACCGTTTGTGTGGGATCATCCCAAAGTCAGGACCCGATCATCACGGGACTCGAACCAGGGACCTATAATACGACCCTCTACCTCTGCACCACGGTCTTCCACACATTCCTCTTATGAACCACCTCGGTGGTGTAGGGTTCAGCCTCGAGAGATTGAGACCACGATTCGATCAGGTCATAACAAACACTAGTAAATGAAAGAAGCTGTTTCCCTAATTTGGCTCTCAGGGCTGCAGGAATATTGTTACGACTGGTTTGCTGGTGTCAGGGTAATCTTACCACTTGTACTAGTAATTTACCCAAGAAAGACGGCGATGCGAGTGAAATTATGGTGAAAGCGGCGTTAAACAAGACACAAACACACTTATCACGTGAGTTTCGGATCTACACTCGTGGCTTCAACATTTATCACGTGAGTTTCGGATCCAATATATACACTCGTGGCTTCAACACTTATCACATGAGTTTCGGATCTACACTCGTGGCTTCAACACTTATCACATGAGCTTCGGATCCAATATCTACACTCGTGGCTTCAACATTTATCACATGAGTTTCGGATCTACACTCGTGGCTTCAACACTTATCACATGAGTTTCGGATCCAATATCTACACTCGTGGCTTCAACATTTATCACATGAGTTTCGGATCTACACTCGTGGCTTCAACACTTATCACATGAGTTTCGGATCCAATATCTACACTCGTGGCTTCAACATTTATCACATGAGTTTCGGATCTACACTCGTGGCTTCAACACTTATCACATGAGTTTCGGATCCAATATCTACACTCGTGGCTTCAACATTTATCACGTGAGTTTCGTCTTCAATATCTACACTCGTGGCTTCAACCCTCGTTACACTATTGAATCCGAAACCCACGAAATGAAATACAAACGGGCGGTACTCTACGCAAACCTGCATTCATGCATTTAGGACCAGTGTAGACCAGATAGACCTGTAGGGATGTGTAGGTTGATCTGGATATATATTGTTCCACAATTACTCAAAGTGGTTGTCATGAAAATTCTGACTAAAAGTGTTCAGTTGGTTACGATAAATGACGAATGTAAAATTGTAATACTTACGCTAAGATTAGTTTTCATGGAGAACCCTTCACATATCTTCATGATTTCAATCGGTGGACGTGGCTATGTAACGTAGAACGACGGCGCACTTGTTTTAGTCATGATCAGACACATTTGGAACTTTTTGAGACTGTATTTTGCAACACGATGGCATCATCTATACTTAAACCATTAATGTTGAAATGCGTTTTAGCTTGGTTATTTCAGGAGATGGAACATATCTATTTTTTCCCAAATTTTGTTGTTAGCCTATATCAAGAAATACTTTTAGCTGCCATTTGTATTTGTCTGTGCTGAATATTTTATTTGTTAAACGGTAACCTGACTCTCATCTATCTGTCTGTATGTCTGTCTGTCTGTCCGCACGTCCGTCCGTCTGTCCGTCTGTCCGTCTGTCTGTCTGTCTGTCTGTCTGTATAAACGTATATGTTTAATAACTACTACAGGTTAGCGTGTTTCTTCTCAATGGTGTTTCGTGTGCGTGAGTGTGTTTTACCTGGAAACCAACTACTTGAACATGGCCAACTATCTTAAGTACAGTAGTGGGTTGCCAAACAATTCAGACAGACTTGTTTTTCTCGTCACTAACACTAAATAAAATCCAGGCTAAGGTTTGGTTGCCGATGTGCGCCTGAATTACGAGGTCGATTTAACAGGCTCGCACATTTTACTTTATTTTTTGGGCAATTTATTTTTTAGTCGAATTACTAACGATTCGCCACGTAAAGATTCTCCACAGTCTTTAAGTAGTGAAATGCATGTGTGTTCAGAACAGCAGTAGTGGAATGCATGTGTGTTTAGAACAGCGGTAGTTGAATGCATGTGTGTTTAGAACAGCGGTAGTGGAATGCATGTGTGTTTAGAATCGGTAATGGATTGCATGCGTTTTTAGAACTGGTAGTGGGTTGCACGTCGTCGGTTTCCGTTGTGCAGCAGGATGATGACGTGACACTGTAGAGATTTGCAGGTGCCATTTCAAAGTAAGAATTCATACGTTTTGGACCTCAGATACGTTTCTGTATGTCAAGTTTACCTTAAAGGTGAATTAAATCGCATGTTTTTATTGTATGTTATAGTGACTTATACTTTTATTATAGCAACTACGTAAAATATTTCACTCAATAATTTGAAATAATGTTGTTATCGTTGATTGTGTGTGGGTGCACATTTATCAGTTCACTAAAATAATCTAGCGAATTTGTGTCACGTGATCAAGCCGGAAATGACGTAAATTGTTGATGACAACAATAGTGGAATATTAGAGTTCAGAGGATTGTGTTCGTTGTGTGCACAATTTTCATCTATTTCTTGTGAACGATGGATTGACACGACACAATGTCGGTTCGGTGCGTTGCCCCAGGCTGTAGTAACTCGTTCGTACCAGGCCTTTCCTTGTTTAAAATACCAGGAGACACCGATTTAAACTTGAAATGGAGGCTCAAACCGTGGTCAAAAAGTTTGAGCCAGCGACATTTGTTATGGAAATCTACAAAATAGTCTCGGTTATGTCAGGAACATTTTACTGAATATTGTTTTGTGATAGGTCCCAGGCTAGCTGCCGATCTTGGTTTCAAACCTGGAAAATGTCAATAAAAAAAGAACGAAGTGCCAACGATATTTAAGTCTACCATTTTGAAAGAACAGAAAACCCGTGGTGCTTTTGGTATTATCAATAGTTAGAAGATAAGACAAACAACTAGACGGGCTCATCTGCCCCTGGACTAATCTGCCCAGGGGGGGGGGGGGGGGCATGAGGTCCTGTTTCGCCAAGTTGCGTCAGGCGGCTGCCATACCCAGCCGAGATTGGGAATTCCCGACCAAGTCCCGAGTTTGCACCCGTCCTGTTCGAATTAGAGAGTTTAAATGTCATCCTGACATGTATCAGATGAACGTGCCACACTCTGGCTCCGAGTCGCACTAGCCGGATTTCATCCGGAGTTATGGCAGCTGGCTGCAATGTTCAGATGGAGTTGGCATTTTGGGCAAGTCTACAGCCCAACTTGGGCTGTATATTGCTCGAATTAGAGAATTCAAATGGAATCCGTCCAGCCGGATTTATGACAGAGTGGCTCCCATTATCGATTTTGTGTGCCTCTTTTTTGAGATAGATGGATTGAGCGGCCCATTGATGCATGTCAGGTGAAAGCGACCCAAATTGACTAAGTCACGACTTTCAAGCGTATACATATAGACAGCTCAGGCTCGCCAGGATTAAAACAGCCGAAGTTGTCGGAACTCCGGCTATTCCGGCGAATTGATAGTCGTTTTGATTTCCAGAATTGGCACCCGACATGCTTGAGTTAAGAGTTTAGCCGACATACTGACATGTTTTGCGCCGACACGGTCGGAGTTGAGATGTTCCCAACAAAGTCCCGAATTTGCACCTGTTCGAGTTAGAGAGTTTAGCCTGCTGCAACCGATGTCCCGATCTGGCTTCGATTCGCACTAGGTGACAAATCCAGCCAAGAATAACATTTCAAGACAATGGGTTCGCACATAATTCATATGGTTCAAGCTTGTCCGTAAAGACAGTTCAGGCAAGCTAGAATTGACGAAACGATGACTTTTCCGGCTGATACATACAGCTTGAGTTGGTGGAGCTCCGGTTGTTCAGGTTGGTTGCTACTAGTTCGATTTCCCGAATTTGCACCCGTTCTGCTTGAGTTATAAAAGAGTTTAACATGTGTAGCGCCGACAGAATTGCTCCGACCAGGTTCGATTCTGCATTCGTGCAAGGCCTACGAGATTCACTAATTGCCGTGTTAGCATCAAAATCCAGCCAACATTAAAATGTACAGACAATGTATCTCAACATAATGCATGTCGTTAAGCATTATGATTTTTTCCGGCTGGTAAGTACAGTCGTAGTAATAGGAAACACAGCTGTTCCGGTCGGTTGATACAGCCGGAGTAGTCGGAACTTCGACTGTTCCGGTTGGTATATATAGCCGGAGTAGCCGGAGTTCCGGATACTCCGGCTTACTTCACGCACATGTCTTGAATCGGTTGCGCAAATGCGTGTTCATGATAAAGGGGTCTAGATCAGTCTCGACCTCGCGATTTAAGTCGTCGGTGCGACAGTGCGCAAATATTTCATATCCTTCGACTAGAACTCGCAACATGTCTTGCGTACACATGGGAAGTTTTATTTTATTTTGTTCAACATCATTTTCCACGATGTTTTTTTTTTAATTAGTTTTTAGATTTAGTTGGATGTTTAAACTAGCCAAACTATAAATAACCGAATTACATAAAAACAGGAGAGGAATTAATATAAGTAATTAAAAACTTGTTTTCCAATCCAAAATAGATTGACCTTTATCAGGGACGTAGATCCTGTTTGTATGTGCACGTACCTTTATGTTTATGATGTATTAACATATCAATACAATATTGTTTAAAGTAAATAAAACGTTCTATATAAGGGTTTCAAAACTCGATCCATTGTTACTTAGCTTGTATGTAATGTTACACGAAGAAATGTACTTCCGCGTGCTAATATTGTCCTGTTGGTAATATTGAATCAAATATCAATACAATATTGTTTAAAGTAAATAGAACGTTCTATTATTAGAGTATATGGCGAGTCCTCATATTACATTACTTTCGTCAGTTGCCTTTTCTCCCGAGGATTTTACTTTTTTAGAGATTAAATATCCCAGTTGTCTGTGTTTGAATAGTTATAATGGCAAAACATATTAGCTTGAGTAATTAGTCCTGGATAATTTCTTGCAAGGTAAGAGTTACTGCTGTATTCTCTAAAATGTTTTGTGTTACAGTCAGCCCTTTGTGAGTAAAGGGGGGGGGGGGGGGAGAGAGAGAGAGAGAGAGAGAGAGAGAGAGAGAGAGAGAGAGAGAGAGAGAGAGAGAGAGAGAGAGAGAGAGAGAGAGAGAGAGAGAGAGAGAGAGAGAGAGAGAGAGACACACACACACACACACACACAGACAGACACAGACAGACAGACAGACAGACAGAGACAACGAAATTGGCAAAAACTTGAAAAATGGCCATAAATGAGAGTTTAATTATGAAATAAAGTTGAAAACATTGTGTTAAAAGCAGTCCGTTTGCCGGTATGTTTTCAAAAGTTGTCTACTGCACAGGCGTCAAAAAGCGTTTGTTAGTGGGAAAGGGTTAAGGGACTAATATCAAACTTTTGAAGAACCTTGTGATCTCTCTAAAGGACATCCAATCTCCATGAAAAATAATTATCAGATCATTGATTTCCATCAAATTAAGTTCAAGTTTGAAATTGTGTCACATTAGGCCAACACTATGTCAGTTGGTCAAACTGAACAGTATAGTTTATTGTTTGGTGTTTTACGCCGCTTTCAACATTTGATCAGTTATATAACGGCGTTTGCTGGGTAAGTTACCAGGCTTACTGGTCAATTTATCCTGACATCAGCCAGCCAGTCAGCCGTAATGCTCATCCCGCAGCCATGAGCACATAGGAAGGCAGCCATTACTACCATTGTTAAAGTATTTGGTATGAGCTTGCTAGGGATTGAACCCGCGACTTCCTGCAGCCGAGGTGGACGCTCTACCACTACACCACCGAGACGGTCTCAACAGTATAGAGGCACCTCACACATTTCAAAACAGATTTTTGTTCTAGTAACTGGTTCACATTGTGGTCTATGCGTTCTTTTACAAATGTCCCTGTTGATAGAGATCTGAATTCAACAAATTAAATTATTTTCTTTTGTTTAACTTTAAGATATCTGTTGATATGATTCAGAAAAGATGACTACATTGTCACATTCAGACTTATTATTTCATTTCTTTCATAAATAATTTAGTTTTGATGTAAATTTGCAAGACTTGCAAATATGGATAACAGTGAGGTTGAATTATTTCAGATAGGTGATATCAACAACAGTGAACCAACTGGTGCATCAATGTTAAACATATACAAGGATATGGCAGTGCCAGTCACCACGAATTATATGACCAATGTATAGAAATTGGAAGGTGAAATAGGAGCAAATAGCACACACAGATGACCCAATAGAAGAGAGGTAATTATTCACTGTAATATGACCAACGAACAGAAAATGGAGAAGCAGGCTAGATATTGAAAATGGAGAAAACTATTGATGACAAGGAGGTGGGTGACGCTTTAACCTGTGACCAGTGTCTGGAGGCAGGCGAAACACTTGCGGCTGTTGGTTACTGCCAGGACTGTGCTGACTTTTTATGTGCAGCTTGTTTCAAATTCCACCGCCGTCCGAAACCATGGAAGAGTCATAGCCTGTTGACGAAAGAAGATATGCCAAGTGTTAAACTCCCAAAAATTCCTACTGATACAAATGAGGATGTAGCTTGTCCTGACCATACAGGAAAAGCTGTTGAATATTACTGTGAAGCTGACAAGATGCTAGGTTGCAGTGTGTGCATGACAATAAATCATAGACTTTGTGAAATAAGACATCTGCCTAATAATTCTGAGTATGTATTGGACATGCCAGCTTATGAAGTACTAAAGACTGACATACGTACCCTCATACGAGAACTGCACGTATCTTCTACTAGAACTGAAGGTTTTAAGAAGCAAGCTGAAATGGTTGCAGAGGCAGCTGAGGAGGATGTTACAGCTTTTAAGAATGACTTGGTTTTTGAACTTGATATAAGTCGGAGAGCAACACTTGCTAATGTTGAGAGGATGAAAAACAACGACTTGAAATACCTTGATAATATTTTAAAAGATTCTGGACAGATAGAGCATGCCTTGAAAGAGATGGAAACTAGTTTGTCAAAACACCAGAAGAAATGTCACTTTGGGCGTATGCATGTGGCTGTTAAAAAGGGTTCAGAAGCTGTCCTACAACGTAAACAAGAATTTGACAAGCTCAATACAAATAATACAGGTATAATTCCTTACACTTTTCAGCCATCAGATATATTTCTAGATCTATTTAGAAGAGAAACCAAACAATTTGGGTGTTTCACAATCGCAAAATCCCCTTCAGAGTTACATGCCAACACAAAAGTGGGTGAAACTGACAATAACCTGGACTCGGTGGACGGTTTGAGGTCCATCCAAGTTGAGACAACTAATCAGAACAATGGGGAACCATATCTTAGCGATGGTTTAAGTTGTGCGGAAAATGCAGACTTTGGTGATCCATTTGCAGATAGCTTGAAGTCACAAGTAGACACAGATGGAATCAAAACTCCATTCGAACTGCAGGATTCGCCTGTATGTAGTAGTGAGACACGTATTACAGATATTAATGTGAGAGATGATACGGATGAACAGACTTGTAGCATCACTGGCATGGCAAGGCTAAAGTTTTTAAGAATGGCTATTTGTGATTCTCAGAATTCCTGTGTAAAGATCATCGATACAAAGAACATATCTGAGACTAATATACTATTAAAGATAAAGCTAAACTCTCCACCGTATGAAGCTGCATTTACTGGTTATGAGCTGGCTGTTACACAGCCATACATAGGAACAATTTGCTTGATTACTATATCTGATGATCTTAAAAATATCAAATCTGGTAGGGAGTTTGTTGTTGGAGCAGAGTGCAGGGGCATTGCTTTTCACGCAGAACAATACTATGTCAGTTTCAACACTAAGCCAGCAAGAATAGATGTGATAAATACATCAGGGCATGTTGTAAGAACATTTTCAGTAGTTGATGGTGAATCTTTTCATCACCCATGCCACATGACAGTCACAAAGTTCGACCAATGCCTCCATGTGTCTGATTGGCAAGTGATGCATATACACTTTAATGGATGTCTTATACAAAAACATTGTGACATTGATTTCACAGAGCTGAAAGGTATTACTGTTGATATAGATGGAAATATATATGTGTGTGATTGGGAGCAAGATAAGGTATATATAATATACCAACTGGCTGCAATAAAACAGGTGTTTTTGGACAGCAGGCATGGTATTGTGAAACCTCACTCTATATTGGTGGATACTAAAATGAAGAAAAAAAGACAAATGTTTGTTGGTATGGATAAATCCGATGTTATTAAACTGTACAGAGCTGCATGGGTGTAATGAGATATAGCATGTTACCTGTTACAGGTGTAACCAATACATTGTACCAAGAGCTGCATGGGTGTAATGGGATATAGCATGTTACCTGTTACAGGTGTAACCAATACACTGTACCAAGAGCTGCATAGGTGTAATGGGATATAGCATGTTACCTGTTACAGGTGTAACCAATACACTGTACCAAGAGCTGCATAGGTGTAATGGGATATAGCATGTTACCTGTTACAGGTGTAACCAATACACTGTACCAAGAGCTGCATGGGTGTAATGGGATAGCGTGTTACTTGTAACAGGTGTAACCAATACATTGTACCAAGAGCTGCATGGGTGTAATGGGATAGCGTGTTACTTGTAACAGGTGTAACCAATACATTGTACCAAGAGCTGCATGGGTGTAATGGGATAGCGTGTTACTTGTAACAGGTGTAACCAATACATTGTACCAAGAGCTGCATGGGTGTAATGGGATAGCGTGTTACTTGTAACAGGTGTAACCAATACATTGTACCAAGAGCTGCATGGGTGTAATGGGATAGCGTGTTACTTGTAACAGGTGTAACCAATACATTGTACCAAGAGCTGCATGGGTGTAATGGAATAGCGTGTTACTTGTAACAGGTGTAACCAATACATTGTACCAAGAGCTGCATGGGTGTAATGGGATAGCGTGTTACTTGTAACAGGTGTAACCAATACATTGTACCAAGAGCTGCATGGGTGTAATGGGATATAGCATGTTAACTGTTACAGATGTACCACACCCTAATTGATATATTTGATATCTCTGAAAACAATTTGGCAAATTTGGCAAATATATTGATTTTTTTTTTATATGTATAGGAAATTTAATAATTGAAAATAGTTTAAAATATTGTGGCAAAATGAAAAACTGCTCATTACGAGCAATTTCTTCTTTTGCCTGAGTGTTTTCAAAGTCGTCTGCTGCAAAATGTTTTTACATTTTAGAAAAGGTTTAAACTGACATTTTAAATTTAAATTCTAGCAGTAATAAAACTATAAGAGATTGTACAAGGACATTGTACATTTTGTCATTTTTGACCAATGTTGCTCTGTTGCTAAGACAACAAGTCAATTTACATAAATATAACCCTTATCCTGTGATATGCCTCTTTAAACAACATCTGTGAATGATTAACCCAAGATCAGCTTCTCCTTTTGGTCCCAATTGTTATCCCCTGCAAAATGCTGATATGATATTGGATGGATTTGATATCGCAATAACTCTCTAAACACTCTAGAGGCCACATTGTTGGTCTTCGGCTTCGAAAACCTTTCGAAGATAAACATGTCATATCTAGAAAATATGAATGTTGTACACTGTGGGCTAAGTAAAGAGACTGAGATTCAGTACAATTGCAGCATTCGCGATGTTGGAGTTGGTTGTGTTCAAACGTGGTACTTTCGAAAATAGCTCTGCTTTGAGATCAGGACCCTTTGGGTCAATTTTCCACCACAATGTTTACAAACACAGTTTATCTTAAAGTTGCCTATATCAGTGTAAGGATCAAATCCGTATTTTTATAACTGATATATTCATATACTAAGCTGATAATGTGTGCATTGAAACTTCAGTATAAACTTCGGTTAACAAATGATGTTAAACTTGTGTGAGAATGCAAACATAATTATATACATATACATGTAATTGTTTGCTACATCACGATGAATATTTGAGCATTTTTTCCATTTGACACACTGTTTCAATTCAATTCAATATTCTAAATGTTAATGATTGTGCTTCGTCATAGTTATTTTCAGTTGCCTAGTTATTTTCAATATCTTCTGCAGAAGATGTATTTGGTGGGGAGAAAGGGTTGAGTTTTTCAATCATCCGTTATATTGCTGTTAACTGGTATTTAAATTGTAATATGCTTTGAAAACATCCTTGGAAAAAAATTTGCTTCTACTCGAAAACATTGATATTTTTTTTATGGAAATAATTGATCGTGAGTAAAGAAGAATTTCCTTTTTAAAAGCAGCTTATATATGCCTGTCTTCGGACCTGGCGTATTATGGGAACACAGGCAGTTTTCACATTTGAGAAATGTTTTTCAAATCTTCACCCGACTTGGACACAATAGTTAAATAAGTGAAGTTTTCATGATAAGCTTTATCAGCTCTTGAGCATATATTTGTTCACCAAACTTGGTCACAATGTTTATTGGGCCAAATTTGATTTTCAAACGTGCAAGAGTTATGACCCATAAATTAGTAAAAACATGCTTGACAAACTGTATCAGCTCTCTAACTTGAGCAGTTATTTTTAGTCTTCACCAAACTTGGCCACACATTTTATTGGGCCAAATTTGATTTTAAGACGTGCAAGAGTTATGATTCCTAAATTAGTGAAATTATGCTTGATAAACTTTATCAGCTCTTTAACTTGAGCAATTATTTTTAGTCTTCACCAAACTTGGCCACAATGGTTATGATAGCAAACATGTTTAACTTTAGAACTTTGTCAAAACTTTTCTCTTGATGATATCTAGGCTATGTTCGAATATGGGTCATGTCCAGACAAACACTAGGTTACTTGGCCAAACTTGGAGGACATTTTGTTGACCACATTTTTGACTTCAGCATGTTATGTTTTACGTTTATCAGAATGTTTTTTCTTGGTGATATATAGGCTTATTTTGAATATGGGTTTTTATTGGTTTAAAAACTAGGTCAATTTGTGAAATTTGAGAAAAGTCATGTAAATGCAAGCATGTTTGTCTTAACCCTTTCAAAACCTGTAAATTTTGACGCATCTGCAGCAGACGGCTTTTGAAAACATTGTGGCAAAATGAGAAATTGCTCAAAACGAGCAATTTCTCCTTTTGCCACAATGTTTTTATTTTTTTTCAGTAATTTCACTTTCATTTATACAGGTTGTCCATTTTTATTCCTAGATGTTTTCAAAGTAGCTTTGTTGTATGTGGGAAAGGTGATAATAAGCGTAAGTTTTAAAATGGGGCATTTTGGGCCAAAAACTAAGTTAACCAATTTGAAAAAAAAAATGGTGTATACTAGTCTTTGACTCAAGACTGATGAGACTTAATCAGAGTGTTTGCCTTGATAAAATCTACACTTAGTTTAAATTGTGTTCATGTCAGGTCAAAAACTAGGTCACTAGACCAAAATAGACACCTTATCATACAAAGCCATGGTACGCATGTGAGCCTTCAGGCCACCACGGACCTCGTTTTAGTAATTTCACCTAGTTTGGTAGAGAAAATACAATTAATTTGTGGGCAAAATGACGGGGAACCATCTTCACGGAGTGATTTCTTGAATAATATATGACCCCTCATGAAGTTCAATGTATATTCATTCTATGGCAATGTCATAATATTTGCCTATTGTTTGTGGTTGCATTTTGTTATTATTAGTTAAATTAGTTAAAAAATAAATTTTTGTTCTATTATAAAAAATATATCAAATGTGTTTGTAATGTTATCAATTCTTGAGCACTGATTAAGTAAAAAAAAAAGAAAAAAAAAAGCTTACCTCCTATGCCAATCAATGATGACAATGTATGTCAAATTGTCATACAACAGTTTAAGAGGAGAAGAAATTCTGTCAAATTATCTTAAAATCAGTCCGGCAGTTTCAGAGGAGAAGAATTTTCAAAGGTCACTTTCTAAAGAGTACCCCGAAAGGAACATGCCTGTTACTTAAGTTTGATTGAAAAGGGCTAAGTGGTTTAGAGATTTATGGTTAAAGAAATGTGTTGACGTGGCACAATATACACAGGAGCAATTTATTCTCAGGTGAGCTAAGAAAGGATTTCATTATAGTGTAGTTACTTAGGACTCAAGTATATTTTTAGCGATATGTACAACTTAAATTGTCTTTATAAAAACCCCGTCACACTTATTCAGTATCAGCAGGAATTAGGCAGAATCAGCCGGAAATAAAAAATAAATAAACACAATAACAAATCTTCTCCATATATTGGTCTTTGTACCGCACACAAATTCGAATGCACTGCATATAAAGACAGTGTCACCACATATAAGAATAGTTGCACGACATATAACCAATACAGTACAGCATATAAAGAAAAAAGTACCACACATAATGAAATATCTACTGCATATAATAAAAGATCTACTGCATATAATGAAATATCTACCGTATATAAGCAAACAAGTCATCATAAGACGGTCCATATATAATAATGAATAGTATTGAATCTATTCTGATAAATCTCTGTCCGTCGTTAACTTTTAGCTTCAAACAACATCTCCTCCTTAACCACTGGCACGATAACATGCAAACTGCACTGGAATTATATTTTGGTGGTCCTCTTACAAAGTGGTTCAAGCAGAGACATATAAATGTGTTTATATGTCTCTCGTTCAAGGATTTGAATTCAATGAAGAACTTTGGTTGCTGCGGATTCAGAAAAATTCTTCTCTTCTGAGTCCGCTTATCGGGTTCCAATGACATTTGATACAACTGTTCCTTGGGTGACCCTTTACAAAACATGCTCAAGCCATATCGATTAGTTGAAACACGATCTAGAGATGGAAGAGTAGAAACTGAAGATTATTTTCCTTCCTGGAAGACCAACAATTCTTAAGGTTCATTATCTTTGCTGAAGAACGTCATCGATAAAGCGTCTAACAGTCAGAGAAATCGCGGAAAAGAATGGTATTTGAAAGGCGACCGTGCATAACATTTTGACAAAACACTTTTGTGTGTGTGCAGGAGGGACTTCTAGATTACTTTCCGAACAAAATAAACAGGCAAGAGTTACAGCAGCTAGGTTATTTCTATGCAATTAAAAAGAAATGGTTTCCTATTACCTGATCGCTGATTGGCTAAAAATCCGGACATGACCAAATATCGACCAACCAGAGAGCACTTCACATAGCCATTACAACTTCCGTTTCCCGTACTTTTACACGAGGAGAAGAAATATTCAAGTGAATTTGACGCTGTTCTCGCGACAACTCGATAGCTTGTTTCATTATTCGTGCGGTGTCGTGAGAGTAGAGACAAGAGAGAACCATCGTCGCAGTATGCTTGTCCGATATATAGCCTACATCGAAGGGTCATCTGTGTGACAAAGTTCGATAACAATCATATTTAAACATATACATATGTACTTAGTGTTGAACCCGAGTAATCATGTTTATGTGTGAGTGTGCGAATGTGTGCATTTATTTCCATAATACTTATGTTGTATGACGAAAAACTATGAATAGTTTAAGTCAATAAAATGTATCCATATATCTATCTTTCTGTCTATCTTATATTCCAACTTTTAATGAAGTTCAATGTATATTCATTCTATGACAATGTCATATTATACGCATATTGTTCGTGTTTGCACTTTGTAATTTATTAGTTAAATAAGTTTAACAATAAAAGTTCTTTTTTGTTCTATTATAAAAATGTATCAAATGTGTTTGTAATGTTATAAGTTCTTGAACAGTAATTAAATGATAATAATTAAAAAATGTTTTCATTTTTCACCCTATGCCAATACAAACGGAACAATTATGTCTTTCAATCAGACCTATAAGTTTCAAAGGAGAAGAAATTCTGCCAAATTATCATAAAATCAGTCCAGCAGTTTCAGAGGAGATGAATTTCAAAGTTTTTAAATTGAACTTTATTCTTTGAACACTTTTTAAAGAGGACCCCCAAAGAAACATGCCTATGAAGTTTGATTGAAAAGGGCTCAATGGTTAAGGGATTTATGGTTTAAAGAAATTGTTGACGAAGCACACCAGACACTGGTTAAGTGATTTATGGTTTAAAGAAATTGTTGACGAGGCACACCAGACACTGGTTAAGGGATTTATGGTTTAAAGAAATTATTGACGAGGCACACCAGACACTGGTTAAGCGATATATGGTTTAAAGAAATTGCAGACGAGGCACACCATACACTGATTAAGCGATATATGGTTTAAGGAAATTGTTGACGAGGCACACCAGTCACTGGTTAAGGGATTTATGGTTTAAAGAAATTGTTGACGAGGCACACCAGACACTGATTACGTGATTTATGGTTTAAAGAAATTATTGACGAGGCACACCAGACACAGGGCGATCACAATAGCTCACATTGAGCATTTTATTCTCAGATGAATTTCATTATAGTGTAGTTACTTTGGGCTCGCGATATGTACAACTTAATTAGTCGCCGGACAGAAGCCCGCGACTTCTATTTTTAATAGGTTTTTGGAAATCACATGGGAGGGGGGGTTATTATTAGATTTTTTTTTTTTTAAATGTCTTGAACATATTACAATTGCGTTTGTTTAAAAACACTAAGTTATGACACATTTAAAATGAAATAAATATTCCGATGTTTTAAGTATGTGCAGTTTCTTTATTCTGACTTGCATTAACGTTTTTGTGTTTTATTTACGAAGACAAAACAGTCCCTATTAGCTAGACTGCGATACTTTATTTTCATAAACTATGTAATCAAAAGGCGATAACTACAAACCTTTACGTCGCACAGTCTAATTTTATTACATACGCGCACCTGCTTGCAGAAGACTATCGATATGAAAATCACTTCGAATTCCCCTTTTAATAGATAATTATCAACATAAACTGGTAACAGAAACAAAAATAAGAAATATTTTGTGAAAATATAAGCCTGTTTATCGGTCGTGAACGTCGAAACGCCTTTTCATCAGTTCGTGACCTAGTTTCATATTGCTAAAATGTAAACAAAGCGAAGTAACCGAAAGTAAAATGTAAACTTGTTTATGCAGACAAAAAAGGTCGCACGACGAATTGATTTCTTAAACGTCACGAAATGAGTGCATGGGTCGAATGTAGGAGAAAGTAAGATAATATAGAAATGCTTTTTTTCACTCGAATGCAGTGAAATAAAACATGCACTAAAGCTTTGCCTGATTTTTTATTCACTTTCTTCGATGTCTGACACTACGCCTCGATTTGACACACGAGGGTCAACATTTCGAAAGAATGCTCAAACACCTTATAACAGATAGATAGCTAACACACTTGAATGATTAAATATATGTGATATTAAATGTTTATTTGGCTTGAAACAAATTTAGAGAAGAACAAACTCTGATAAACAATATATTTAGAAATAAAGAAAATCTGCTCTTTCGCACCCAATTAATTTCATACTTGCCACCTATTTAATAGTAATGGGACTCGCAATTGGCATTTCTCTTGCACCAAACATATATTGTATGCATCAACGATTTAGATAAACAATTTAGCTGATATGTTGTTTCAAGTGTGGTCTACTTTTTAAACATATGAGGATAAATTTTAACATCTGTGAAATATTTATTATAATTATTATTAAAAAGTAGGAAGTTCATGTCTTCAGCAATTTAACCGTTTTCTCAATGTTTTAAGCGTTTACAGGTTTTCATTGTTGCTTCAGACATGGAAAGGGTTTAATAGCTTTTTATTGCATGTAGATTTAAATCCCAAAATGTATTAATGTGTTGTGGTTTTATTGACAAATACAAAACATCAAAAATCCTGACCAAAAGAAATCCTGAAATTTGTAGATCTATGTGGAATTTCAAAAATCCTGGAATTAGTCCTTATGAAAACATAATTTGACAGAAATGTTCCTTGTGTGAGCCTTTACCATATATGTTCAAGCCATATCGATTGGCTGAAAGACATGGCAGCCAGGAAGCATAAAAAAAGGGGCACAATGTCTGGTGTCAGGGTAAGCTTACTAGTACTGGTAATTTACCCAAGAAAGACGGCGATGCGAATGAAAGTATGGTGAAAGCGGCGTTAAACAACACACAAACAAATTTATCACATGAATTTCGGATCCAATATCTACACTCGTGGCTTCAACATTTATCACATGAGTTTCGAATCCAATATCTACATTCGTGGCTTCAACATTTATCACATGAGTTTCGAATCCAATATCTACATTCGTGGCTTCAACATTTATCACATGAGTTTCGAATCCAATATCTACATTCGTGGCTTCAACATTTATCACATGAGTTTCGAATCCAATATCTACATTCGTGGCTTCAACATTTATCACATGAGTTTCGAATCCAATATCTACATTCGTGGCTTCAACATATATCACATGAGTTTCGAATCCAATATCTACATTCGTGGCTTCAACATTTATCACATGAATTTCGGATCCAATATCTACACTCGTGGCTTCAACATTTATCACATGAGTTTCGAATCCAATATCTACATTCGTGGCTTCAACATGTATCACATGAGTTTCGAATCCAATATCTACATTCGTGGCTTCAACATTTATCACATGAGTTTCGAATCCAATATCTACATTCGTGGCTTCAACATTTATCACATGAGTTTCGAATCCAATATCTACATTCGTGGCTTCAACATTTATCACATGAGTTTCGAATCCAATATCTACATTCGTGGCTTCAACATTTATCACATGAGTTTCGAATCCAATATCTACATTCGTGGCTTCAACATTTATCACATGAGTTTCGAATCCAATATCTACATTCGTGGCTTCAACATATATCACATGAGTTTCGAATCCAATATCTACATTCGTGGCTTCAACATTTATCACATGAGTTTCGTCTTCAATATCTACACTCGTGGCTTCAACATTTATCACATGAGTTTCGTCTTCAATATCTACACTCGTGGCTTCAACACTTATCACATGAGTTTCGTCTTCAATATCTACACTCGTGGCTTCAACCCTCGGTACACTATTTAATCTGAAACCCACGAAATGAATTACAAACGGGCGGTACTCTACGCAAACCTGCCTTCAGGCATTTAAGACCAGTGTTGATCCAGAAAGACCTGTAGGGGTGTGCAGGTTGATCAGGATCTACATTGTTCAACAACTACACAAAGAGGTTGTCCTGAAAATTCTGACTAAAAGTGTTCATTTTGTTGCGATAAATGACGAATGTAAACTTGTAATACTTACCCTAAGATTAATTTTCCTGGAGAACCCTTCACATATCTTCATGATTTTAATCGGTTTGCGTGGCTATGTATCGTAGAACGAGGGCGCACTTGTTTTAGTTGTTCCATCAGAGCGATCAGACACCTTCGGAACTGTTTGAGACTGTTTTTTTCAACAGTATGGCATCATCTATACTTAAAACATTAATATTGAAATTAGTTTTAGTTTAGTTTTAGTGCAATGTACAGATGAAGTATCTCTTGTATGTCTCTGTTTGTCTGTCTCTCTCTCTACCCCTCCCTGTCTCTTTTGCAAAATGAGAATGAGAAGTACCTAAATGAACGAGTTTTCTTTTCTCCACAATGTTTCCATAGTTAAAAGATAGTTTTCTAAAGACAGACGACTCCATATACCATGTATGTAATGTCATGTTACTAATCAATGCAGGTGACTCAATGCATAATGTATAATAGTTCCTGATAATATACCCAGTATACCATATACCATGTAAAACATTTCATGATTATACTAAATGCATACGACTCAATATACCCAGTACACCATATACCATGTAAAACATTTCATGATTATACTAAATGCATACGACTCAATATACCCAGTATACCATATACCATGTAAAACATTTCATGATTATACTAAATGCATACGACTCAATATACCCAGTATACCATATACCATTTAAACCATTTCATGATTATACTAAATGTTCCAACCAAAAATGTGTTCGAAAAAGGATCAATTTTGGCCAATAGACGCATTTTCGCATCCTAATAAAAGACAAACTACTAGAATGGCATACAAATTACTATTTATGATATTAAAGAATGTCATTTAACATTCATAAAAAAAGAAGAAATTAAACAATATTGTAATTGAACATAGTGTATTAAAAGGAGCAAAAAGGTAATAACACTTCTCTTTTAGTAAAAGGGATAATTTGACAGATTTCGATAATTTTTTCCCATATTTCTGAATTTTATATGTCAAAATTGATTCTGTCAGTTGATTAGAACCACCTTTAATATATTGAAATGAAACAAAAATAAATTGTGGCTATACCGTGTATGAAAACTATTTTATTTCAAAAGGGAGATAACTCTTAATTATGACAAAATTGCCATTTTCGCCCATTTTCAACATTATTTTTCACTTAAAACCGAACTTGATATGTAACAGTGTACCAACTCATGAATCATATTATACAGAACAAGAATTGGTTTTATTTTATATTTTAAACTTTATATCGAACAATGATTACTATAGTCTAATAATTTATATTCTAAAGAACAAGAATCAATTTTTTAAAAAACTCACGATCTTTTGAAATATTTCACATTGAAAAAAGAGATAACTCTTAACTTTGACCAAACTGCCATGATTGCCCATTTTTAACAGTGATTCCCATTATGATCCAATCTCCATCATAAACAATAACTATTTAAGTATAAATACTTTATATAACTTTAATATAAGTTTCTAGGATGTTTATTAGATTTGAAGACAAACATGGCACGTTTTAATCAGACCGTGTAAAGGTGCAGGCTGATCAAGTGCTTCACTGAATACAAAGTCCAGACGATCTAGCTTGTTGTGACCCAGCTCAGTTTTAAAACATGGGAGATTCTGTATAGGGTTGTAGAGTAATTTGGTTGTCGGTGCTGACGACCCGGAGTACCATTGGTGTGGTAAAACCAAATAGATAGAATTTGTTAAAGTAATTACTCCATTGTCAGATTGAATTGTTCCAACTCTTCCTCTTTACTTGAGCGAGACAAGATATTTCCAAGAATTGAGGTGGACCAAGAAGTTGTTTATCGTTTCCCGGATATAGACAACACTTCATGTCTTTGCAGTAGACGCCTTCTGAAACATTGTGGACAATTTCTCCTTTTCCCAATTGCATTGTGTTTTCAAAAATAAAAAATCAGTGCGGGTCAAACAAATATTTTCTCCTCAGGTAGTTCCACATCAGAAACAAATTTAAAAGACACTTATTTGAGTCTCACATTCTCCCTTTCTAGCAATGTTTCCAAAATATTCTGCTGCACAACCATAAATGTCTCATACGCTGTGGAAAGCTTTAAAAATACAAACTTTTCAGGTTCACTATTTCAAGCAGATATGTAAAAACGTATAATACACATTTCTACATAACACAGAGACGTAGGGAGGCCCTAAAAGGACATTTTTTAATATGCAAATTCGCTGTTTTTATTTCGTAGATACGAAATACTTTTTTTAAACAAAAAATTGATTATAATGGACAAATTCTCTCTTCTGACAATGTTGTCATCTCTATCCCATCAGTCTTCATTCATTTATAGAAACTTTCAACATTTTAGTCTTTATCTTTTCAAAGTCGTCTGCTACTAAATTGATGTATATGGAAATGGAGTAATAAACACGTTGATGCAGGTACAATGTTTTATGTTGTAAACCTGCATGATATAATATTTTAAAAGTTGTCTGCTTTGAAAACATCTGAGAAAACAATGAAACATTTACAAATTTGTAATTTCTATATTGACAAAGAGTTGTTACATGTTACATGTGGAAAATGGTAAGAATAAACAATAATTTAAAACAATTATAATGTCAGTGTGCTCTGCTTTAAAAGTGTTTGACGAACAAAATGTTAAATTTGGAGAATTGGTAGTACAATGTTTGCTACTTAGTTTAAAACATTGCTGGAAATGGTGAACAATATTTCGTTAGGCGCCTGCCGAAGAAATATATCAAATACTGTATCAGGGAACGGGTTGGGGGTTTCAACTCAACTGAAATACAACAAGTGTATTCATTTACCACTAGCAGACGCATTTTGACATTTTCATGAGCCACGTTTCTTTTGCCACAATGTTTTCAATAATTATTTAAATATTTATAGAGATTCTTCCAAAATGTTACCTATATATTTTCAAAGTCGTCTGCCGCCGATTTGCTGTGTTTGGAAAAGGGTTAACTTGTGAGAGGTTTAAGTTTGGATTCAATTACTTAAATTCCAGATGTTTAGCAGTTAGTTTGCTTTAATTACTATTTACATGCCAATTATTTGCATTCTTGAACTATTTAATACGCTTTCAAAAATAAAGCAAATTGTCTCCTGCATTCAAGAATAAATTGACACTCAGAAGTTTAAGCCTGGGTTACATGTAAATTATGTAAATCACCTGCAGCAGAAGACCTTTTTGAACACATTGTGACAAAATAAGAAAAATCGTCTATTTCAGATTTGCTGCATGTGAGAAAAGGTTAGGAGAACACCAGTTTATTCTTCCTTACCTTTTTCTCTATATTTTATTAATGATATGATTGAAACATGAGTCGTGCAGAGCGATATATCATCGGCATTCCTACCTAAAACGTTGATAATGTTTGTAATGTCTTTCCCTCGTTGGCGTTCAGGATAGTTGGGTTAGCATAACGACTCATTCGCTGGTGTAAGGATAAATGGTACTGATAACCTTCCCATGAAGCGATGTAACAGGAATATTGTTGAAAGCGGCGTAAACATACTATTCAACTTAAATTTAATTGAGACTGCATTGATTGTTGTGGTGTAACTATGCGTTCAATAGTCAAATGACGGTAGCCAGCTTAATTATCCATGGTTTTTCTGACTCTTTCGGACCATTGATCCTTGTACGATTATTCAAAGGCAACTAGCTACCTTCCGTAAAAAAGACTCAATCGCATACAAATTTGTGGAAAAAGTACATTTATATAGAATTGGTTCTTTCCCTGCAATTACTTCAAAATTAAATAAAACAATTTGTCAATAAAAAGCCAACAAATGGAAAAAAGGGTAAAAATATTGTTGTGTCTATGTGCAGTAACTTAACTGTGATATATCTTTACTGTTATGTATGTATACTGAAAATATGTTGTGTTTGCATTGTTTTTTATCAATTACAATATAACTATGATTTATACAGAAGAGAAACACAAATACATAAGCAGTGTGAATGTCAGGTTGGTAGCTTCTTAGGTTTCGTTTTGTAAGGAGTTGTCAGCCATTCACCTGTATAGAAAAAGATTCCTTTCCTCTCTACAGCATATAATGTATTGAATGCTTTTAGTTTGTTTAAACTGAATAATTTGAATATCATATATGTTGCTAAGATCAGCAAAATGATTATAGATAGATATATAATGTTTGTGTCACCGATATTATCGGAGGTGTGTAGATGATTAACGGTAATGTTAAACATGAATAGTATATGACCAGTACTGGATGCTATATGTTCCAGAATAAGTAAAAATATGCAGAAGTGTTCTCATGTATCAACCTAAATGTATACAATATGATAACAATGTTATGCACATGTATGTATTAAACGACATGACATTTTCTCTTTATGTATATGTATATGTATGTTTTATGTGACTATGAGCTCGTATGCTTAATGTCAATTCAAATTGCTGTTCTGTTCTGTTCTGTACACAGAACTTGTCACAATGACCTAAGAAAACTTTTGTCAAAGGACCGACCTGGAATTCGATGCATCCCCTTGTTGTTAAAGATCAACCTTAAAATGAAAGTAAACATTTTAATCAAGTCAATCTATATCACATCTGTATCATAAAAGTCAAATTTAAAATAAAAATAAAAATGTATGCAGGTCAATCTGTATCACAGCCAAAGAGTAACCATACTTATGATTTGATAGTGTACAGTAACAATGCAGAACGTATCACTTTATAAGCCAGCTTTTTCAATCTTCGGCTTACGAAAACGGCATAGCTTCGAGCGCCGTTGATGGTAACACAGCATGGGTCGTGCTCACACACAAACGATGGTTATTGATTTGATCCTCTCGTGGAATTTCATTTGGTTGATGTCCATGTGTACAACCGAGACGACGGCAGTATTGGTACGTTTTCATTCTAAAATGGATTGCGCAAAATGAATGAATAATCTTTGGAATGGCTGACTTTTTCGGATCGATTTGGTTTTAACGTGGTTTTCAACAATCTTCAGTTACATCGGATGCCAATTCAATTACCTATGTGTTTTCTTGCTTTCTCACACCTGCGCTTCAAATATAATTATTTCCAATGCTTTTCTTTAAAGACTGATAGCTCAATGGTGGAAGACGAATGCCGCTTGGCAGATTGACTGTTGTCATTCATCGGATAGAATGTTTGCCATTCAAACTGGCAACCCTTAAATTGAGAACCTGCGTCGCTTACCACTGAGCTACCAGGGCTCGTCCCTAATTTATAGTTATGTAAACCATAACACTTTACACACAAATAACAGTTCATTGATTTCAATTGATATGCTATCGTTTATGATGGCTCGACATTTTGCATAAGCTTAGAATACACACATTCCATTCGGTGAATTGGAAATATTGTTTTGCATAAAAGTTGGGACAATAGTTAAAACGAGCAACGTCAACTTTGCCTTTCCCCACACCGTTTCCAATACTGTTACAGTTTAATGGGCGTTAAAGGTGTCTATAGCAGGCAAAGGGTACACATTCAAATAGTTGAAAGGTTTGATATTGACACCCCATGAATAAGTGAACTGTCGCCGTGATATAACTGAAATAATGTTGAAAGCAGCGTGAAATCCCAATAAAACAAAATCTTGGACCCATCCTCATTCAAACCAGACCTAAACTTCCCACATCGTATATAGATCTCATGACTGCCTCATACAGGTCATCTCAGTTGACATGTACGTCAGCCAATCAAATTATTGCATGCAAAATCGTCAGGTATAACACAATGGAGACAACCCAAATGAATAAACGAGATAGATAAGCAATGCTTGGTGAGTGTTACGATTGGATAGAATCGAGTGTTGGTTGTATAGATATTCATGACTATTTAAAAAAATAAATTCGAAACGACCATTGATGCGGTGTCGTCAGATATAATATACGTACAGCGAAGTAATTTGGTTTGATTTAAATTATAGTTGGTTTAACCCCATGGATTTGTTGACGTCTATCGTAGATCGTCTGATACAACTTGGTGTAACTCAATAATTATTGAGCGCAGGGCTGGAAAGAGTATAAACTATAAATACATAAAGCTATACCGTTAAACGTAAAAGCTGATTTCTGAACGGGGTAATGAGGTCGATTTTCGCGAAATATTACTGAAACATGACGTGTTTTCTCGGAGCATGTTTCTGTTATAGTGTCTAACGATTGATTGAGGTTAAATACTTTTTTCGACAATTTTTCAATGATTTTACGGCGACCAGTAAACCTACTCATATGTCAACTGGCTTTCTCACACTAGTACACCACATAACGATCTTCTCAAGTAACTAGCTGGTTTCCGGATTATTATCCCATTGGTGGAAGGCGAATGATGCTTGTTGCCTTGACTTTTGTCAAACGTCGGGAGGAATGTTTGCCGAGCTGGGGTTTGAACTCACAACACATGGATTGACAGCACACGTCGCTACCGACTGAGATTCCTATGATTAGCAGTGTTTATTGGACCCAGAGCTCAACTATTACAAACATGATTGGTTTTCTGCCAAGCACCTCACGTTTAATAGCTGTTGTGGTCATTTATTGTCTTATTTGATCGGTATTTTAGGGATCACCATCGCTGTCAGGCTTCTCTAGCTACTATATAGCGATCAGTTAGCTCAGTCGGTAAATGTGCGGGCTGTCAATCTGGGAGTCGTGAGTTTTAACCCCAGCTCGGCCAACATTCTTTAAGTCCGCGACTTCTATTTTTAATAGCTTTTCGGAAATCACATTGAAGGAGGAGTTATTATTAGGGGGAATTTTTTTTAAATGTCTTGAACATATTATAATTGCGTTTGTTTAAAAACACTAAGTTATGACACATCTAAAATGAAATAAATATTCCGATGTTTTAAGTATTTGCAGTTTCTTTATTTTGACTCGCATTTCTTTTTTGGGTTTTATTTACGAAGACAAAACCGTCCCTATGAGACTTGCATCAGACTGTTACGTGTTAATATCGAGATAAAAATCACGTCGAATTCTCCTCTAAAATAGCAATTTTAACTTAATGAAAGTTATTTTCATGTTCAAAGAGATGTCTTGATTTGTGAAGAATGCATTTCACAATGTTTATCCATGTATATCTAAAATATGAACTGTTTTTAAGCTTAAACTGTTGATCGCGTGCCTCGCAAATACCAACAGCGTAGATCAATCTCCTTTGCAGAGAGCCGCTCTTTACACTCACGAACACTCTCTGCCTATAAAGAGAGTTTCAAGAAGGACACCTCTGCGAAGAAGAATGTGGGCCACGAATCGGGTCTTTCGTACACAATTATTTCATCCTTGACAATTTTAAATGTGTCATTAAATTCCCTAAAGGCATATTGCTTCCGATCTGCATATTGTTATGCATCATTGGCACAAGGGCGCTCATCATATCATAATTTTAAAACGTGAATAGGTTATTTTCATTATAAAAAAGGAAGGAAAGAATTACAATAAATTAACATGTTGTAGGGCTCAGTTTATGTTCGAAATTAAGTTTAAATTAAACAACAATTTCAATGAGATTTAACTGTTTAGCTGATATAATATATCGAAAGTGGTCTAATTTATATATTGGACTACATTTCAACATTTGTTAAAGTATGATATAATTAGGATGCCAAGCTAATATCATTTTGAGAAAAAGAGAAAACTCGTGTCTTCAGCGATTTAACCCTGATCTCATTGTTTTAAAAGTAGATTGCTGCAAAGGTGTCCAATGTTGACTTTAATAGGGGAAAGGTAAAATGACGTGCTATTGCATGCAAATCCTAAAGTTATGATATATTTTCACTTGACCCCACCCCTGATGTTCCAATATGCCCCTCATTTGATAACTGTTTATTCAACTACTATAATGTTAGTGTTATGCATAACTGCAGTATGGATTTCCGGCGACATTGATGCGTTGCATCAACTTTCTCTTGTATTTAATAATATACAAATATATCATAATTGTCTTTTCCTTTTCGTCTTATAAATTCCTCATACTGCAACCAACTGCTTCAAAATGTTGGGATATAAAATGAATTCAAAAGCAATACATTCAACACTTTTCACCTATGCTTTGTTTAACACTTTAGGAAGTTGATAAATTCGTTTGTATGGTGTTTTACGACGCTTTTAACAATATTTCAGTTATATCACGCTGAAGGAAATGTTGATTACACAGGATTTAATTTCTGCTTTGATATTAGTTTTGGACTCTCAATATGTTTAGCATTGTTAGGTAGAGACCTTCGTGTGATTTTGATAAGACATGTGTATATGTGTTAATTGCATAACACAAATAACAGCTAAAAAACATGGTAAAGCAGGTGTGCTAAGTAGAAACTACCCAGATCGCAGATGCGCATATGTGTGTCAAATTTTAGTATATCGATAGATCACCATACTGTGTTTACAGTTTTTGCGTTTAACTATTTTATCATTCAATATATGGACATAACAAAGTGCTATTGTAAAGTGTTCTAGTTATACTTTTGGAATCGGTAAATCCATGACCAAATGCAATCCGCAGTTAGCCCCTTGCTGTGAGCACTTTCAGTGCTTTGATATTGGATGTGTTGTGCTGCATCAATTGATTGACACTTTTCATCTCCTTATTTACAATTTTATTGAATTTAGTGAATTATAAATTATTCTGAAAGTATTTTAACCGTTTTCGACATACGGGCACATTTTGATACATCTGCAGCGCAGATGACGTTTGAAAACATTGTAACAAATATAGAAGTTGCCCATGATGAGCAATATCTCCTTCTGCCACAATATGTTTAACTCTATTCAATGATTATACTTTTGTTTAGAGAATTGCCATATTTTGCTGAGATGTTTTCGACGTCGTCTAAAGTTTAGAATTAATAAGCTGGTGTAAGAGGTTATTCCGTTCTTATATAGGTCTATTAATTAGGGAACTAGTATCAAACTTTTGACGAACAAGGTGTGATCACTCTAAAGGCCAAATGTTTGGTCCAATTTCCAAACTTTAAGTTAACAAGAGTTGCTGCAAGATGCAGCAGTTCGATGTTAGCGAGGTAATCAGCATTTTATGGCTAATGAAATACTGTTTGATTCGAAAAACACGAACCCCGCTTTTAAATATATGATATAAATATATGATAACAATAGTTGTTTAGTTAAATACGTAAAACGAAAACAAAAATACCTTTTCCCAACGTGTTGACCTCGATCTGCCAAAATTATTGTAAACATTTGTCTGCGCATGTGCGTCCTTTCTTTTCCCCCATTAATATATTCTTAAAATCGCAAAATTTAGCACAATAACTTCGCATTTATGAAAAAAATCCTATTTTCCTGTTATTAAAACCACGGTGGTTCAGACTCCGGTCTGGTATATTGCTTGTGTTCAGTTGTGAGACTTTGGGTCGAAATCAAGAGAAAAGAGGGAGAAATATAACGGGAACGGGTATAAATATCCTTTCTACAGCCTTGCTTTGGAAGCGGCTTTTATAGCGACGTTGGAAGAGTTGTTGATCTTTTCGTAAAGTAAAGCAACGTTCATCGCGGTTAGTGCCTGGATGGGTGACCCGCGATGGCTCAACGCCGGTACACGTTAATATATGGTTTTAATTTACATTTTAATTATAAAAAAACTACTCTCGCATACAAACTCGATCGAGAACAAGTCTAGTGACGAACTGCTACGGAAATATCGGAGAACACACGGTAAAATACGGCGCATTCGCGATCAAGACGATTAACACGGCGTATGCGAAAGCCCATTGCACCAGTGACAGTTTGTTTTACAACCAATATATGCACCCGCGCAATAAGAACATTCATTTCCATAAAATCTAGTTTATGGGACCAAACTACGGAAGTTTGTAAAATTGAAGACCCCACAGATTCTAAAACAATGTTTTTTTCTATTAACTGGTATACCTGGTGGTCTATTCTTTGTTTTATAAATTTTTTTTTTTTTTGCGGGAGATCCGAGTTCAATAAGATAAATCGTATTCTTTTGTTTAACGTCAAAGCCAAAGGGTACATCATTTTGTAGAAAGTCATCTATCTCATGTCTTAGCTACACTTCTTTCATACCCCTATAAACAACAGCAACAGCAACAACATTGTTAGCATTTATTAGTACAGGACTGAGATACAAATAATCATTAACAGATTCTTCTGATCAAGTCTTAAATCAACATTAGTTATAAAAACCCAGATCTATAAACAATATGAGCTTATTTAATGCAATCGACTGGCCCAGGAACAACCAGAGATAAAAACATCTTTTTGATGAAATAACTCTGGAAACCTGTGTCCGGGCGTCAAATGCCATACCGAGAAGCGCCGGACCTTACTTTGCTCTAGACAAATGCAATACGCACTCCTTTAGTGCGCAGTAATACATTTAGTGGTACATGGTGACTTAACCAAATATAAATATTGTCCCTTTCAACTCTCAAAGGATTTCAATTATTGAAAATAATCGACTTTCATCTAAAGTAATATATAAAGAAATAACGAAATCATTAATAAAATTGAAATTGAACACGTCTTTCCTGTACGTGACTGACTGGTAGAATGATTTGCTTACACAAACTGCGCACGGGTTCACCCGTGCGTAATAAATAACATACCCACAATTCAAATCACATGTCGCTAAGACAACATTTTCTCTCTATACTTCGCACCGCGAGAAAATACTAGTAACCAAGGTACATATATGGAGTATTTACACTGCTTATAAATATTTTGTGTGATTATAGTATGAGTGTCAGTGAGTAGATATCACCTAACATATCCCATCAGGCCCTATACTAATCCCTTTTTTCCCGCTCTCTTTGAAACGCTTGGTCATTCTCACATTGGATACGAAAGTATGAAGAACAACTTCTGAAGATTTTAACATTTCTTCAGACTAGATATTTATAAAAACCCACTCTCCTGGTACGTGATTGATTTTACTACTTTTATTATCTATGTTCATATCGTGTGCTCCTTTCTCATCAATGTTGATTGTATTTAGAGCTCCGGACGTAATAATCCTCATTTCATTAAATTACCGTCTCCATTTGTACATTTATTGTAAATACGATACGACAGTAAAATAATACAGCCCGCCAAAGAGTATCTTTATTGAATCCCCTGGACCTGTGTTACACTCGCACACGGTTACTTCCCTTATTTTGGGTTCGTCTTTATTATGAAATGGTTAGTTCCCTTGTTCTGTTTGCCGCCATTCTTTGTGTAACACGTTTTTAGCTCACTTGAGCTTTGCTCAAGGTGAGTTATTGTGATCGCCTTTTGTCGCTATTTTGCCTTATATGGCTATAGTGAAAACTTAAAAAATCTTCTCCTCCGAAAGTGTCAGGCCAATTATCAAATAAATTTGTAGAAATGTTCCTTGGATGACCCTCTATCAGATTCCTACAAGCCAAGTTGATTGGTTGGAAACTATGGCCGCCAGGGGGCGGGGCTTATATAGCTAAAGTAAAAAAAAGAAATCAGGTGAGCCATTCCAGGGCCATCATGGCCCTCTTGTTATACGTATTAGTTGAAAGGACACGATTAAACACTGTTGTCAGAAAACAAAGAACTTGTCACCTTTGCAAAGCCAACTTATTGGGTGATGAATGTATTTATCTTTTCAACTGCGTTTACTTAAATGATGATAGGAACACATATTTGGATGAATATTACATAGGATGGGACTCCCTATTTTCGGTCTTAACTGTATATCCAGTGTCACTCGTTCCTTTATGAATATGTCCTTTTTAATTAACTTACACAACATAATCAGTCACTTCTGTGCAAAGTTCCAAAAATCGAATCCATCAACAGCCATTTTGAAATTGATATTCAAGGGAGGCAAAAACCTCACCGGTGTAATTACAAAAAGCATTAGTATGGTGGTCTTTTTTTTAAAAAACGTAAGTACACCGATAATAGTGTGTCCCATCATAGGATCAGGGATGCAGATATCTACGTCCCTGATACAATGTAAATAGACAACTGTTTACATTTGTGTTGCTTAAATAACTTGCATTAAATCAAACAAGATCAGAATGGAATAAAAAGTATTTATGGCTTGATGTCTAAAAGCAAAACTAAACTTAAAAAGTGTCTGTATGAATGAGGGATCCGCAAATATATAGATTTGCCAATAATTAGAAGCGTTAGTTAAACAATATTGTGAGAAAAGGAGAATTTTCTCACTATGTCTCCCTTTGTCAGAATGATGTAACGAAAACGTTCGGTATACGTTGCATTTGATATGCAAATTTACATCACCGTTTCGAAGTGATGGAGTTTAGGGTGTATATATAAAAGACAAGTGGACCCCTTCAGGGTTGAGTATACTTTTCGCTGAAGGGATCTATCTTCTGCGTCTTTAGCCCGGCACGTTACAATGATTTTAAGTCCTACAAAAAAGCAATTTCAAAAAAATGATGGTTAAAATTATCCGTTTCTTAAATTTTAAAAATAGGAATCTGCCATGGTTGAGTGGTTAGCATCGGGGATTTGAAACCGGGCATCCCAGGTTCGATCCCCATTTGCGGTATGACGGTCATGGTGGAGTGCTCTTGGGAGAGGCACATTTCCTAGCCTAGAACTGGTTTGTCTACCCAGGGATCATGAATAAGTGAACTGTTACCGTGATATAACTGAAATAATGTTGAAAGCAACGTAAAATACCAATAAATAAACAAAAGCAATTTAATTGTGAAAAACAATGATGTAAATACCCAATTCACTAAAAAAGTTATCTGTAGCCCTGAATTAATATAGCTTTTTACATATTCTAACATATATGTAAAAAAGTACCGGAGTTAAGCCATCGCGGGTCACCCATCCAGGCACTAACCGCTATGAAGTTGCTTAACTTTAAGAAAATGTCAACCACTCTACCAACGTCGCTATAAAAGCCGGCTTCCACAGCAAGGCTCAAGGCTGTATAAGTGATATTTATACCTATACCCTGTTCCCGTTACATTTCTCCCTTTTACCTCTGGACTTAGACTCGAAGTCACATAACTGAACACAAGCAGTTATCAGAGAGGAGTTTATGTAACATCACTGGGAACCACGGAGGTCCGAGGTTGATAGTGATATCAACCCAAAATACCACCGCTGCCACCATTTGTAACGTTGAGCCATCAAGGGTCACCCATCCAGGCACTTACCGTGATGAGCGTTGCTTAACTTTATGATTAGGTCAACCACTCTACCAATGTCTCTATAAAAGCCGGCTTCCACAGCAAGGCTGTAGAAGTGATATTTATACCTATACCCCGTTCCCGTTACATAAACATGTATTATACAAAAAAGATGACCTGTATTTACGCTCTAGGCAGCAGGGAATTCTATAATTGTGAAACATTTTCATTTTCTATAGTATTACAAAATAACTTTCTCTGTGAGAAGGCTTCCTCCATATAATAGCATAAGTTTGATATTTATGCCCCCTTCGAAGAAGAGGGGTATATTGCTTTGCACATGTCTGTCGGTCGGTCCGTCTGTAGACCAAAGCTTGTCCGGTGATAACTCAACAATGCCTGGACCTATGGTCCTCAAACTTGACTTGGGGGTTGGGCCTGACCAGTAGATGAACGCTATTTATTTTATGGTCATTGGGTCAAAGGTCAAGGTCACAGTGACCTTGAACACAAAAACCCTTTTTAAGCTTGTCCGAGTGATAACTCAACAATGCCTGGACGTATGGTTCTCAAACTTGATTTGGAGGTTTGTCCTGACCAGTAGATAAACCCTATTTATTTTGAGGTCAGTGGGTCAAAGGTCAAGGTCACAGTGAATGTTTGACAAACATCTCTTGTTTAATTTTATTTTCAACATACTTGGATTATTATATTTTTTAATGTATTTGGATGGATTGCTCTAGCAATTCCGGTCTATAGATTGGCGATGTCCGTCTGTCCGGATGTCTGTCTGTCTGTCAACATTTTGGTTAAAGTTTCAGGTTGAGACAAAATCTCAGCACTGGAAAGGGTTACAAACTTGAAACTTTGCCTGAATGTAACCAGTAACAAGTTCTATTGATTTCTATGGTTACTTTAACCGGTCTATATATTGGCGATGTCCGTCTGTCTGTCTGTCTGTCCGTCAACATTTTGGTTAAGTTTCAGGTTGAGGCAAAATCTCAGCACTGGAAAGGGTTACAAACTTGAAACTTTGCTTGAAGGTAACCAGTAACAAGTTCTATTGATTTCTATGGTTACTTTGACCTTGACCTTGGTTTGTCAATTTTCAAGGTCAAATTGCCGACAATTTGGCCTTACCGTCTTCAGTGGTTTCTTGTTTATTCTAATGTCTGAGTATTGTTGACAAACTAGAATGAAATTATATTTGTCTTCTATCTCTGCAGTGTTACATAATTATATTACATTTTCTTAAGTGTCTATTGATGCGATTTTGACGATATCTGTCAGTTTCAATTCTTAAAGTGTGTGACGATAAACATATTTTTGACATGTATGCACCAAGTTTTTTATTAGCTCACCTGTGAACGAAGTGCAAGGTGAGCTACTGTGGTCACATTTTGTCCGGCATCCGTGCGTCGTGCATCGTCAACATTTGCGCTTGTTAACACTCTACAGGCCACATTTTGCATCCAATCTTCATGAAAGTTTATCAGAACATTCATCTCCATCAAATCTTGGACAATTTCGAAACTGGGCCATATGAGATAAAAAACTAGGTCACTAGGTCAAATTGAAGGGAAATCTTGTAAACACTCCGGAGGCCACATTTCCAACTTGAGCAAGTTGAAACTTTATCAAGTTCGAAGATGGGTCATGTCGGGTCAAAAAGTAGGTCTAGGTCAAATTGAAGGAAAATCACTCAAAAGGCCGCAGTTTGAAATTTTGTCAGAATGTTTGTCTTAAAAATGTCTAGATCAAGTTTGAATATGGGTCAGAAACTAGTTCACTAGGAAATCTTGTTAACACTGTAGAAGCCATATTTTTTGAAATTTAGTCAGAATGTTGAGCTGAATAATAGCTAGGCCAAGTTCGAATATGGGATATGTTGGGTCAAAAAGTAGGTCACAATGTCAAATTGAAGGAAAATCTTGTTAACACCCTAGAGGCCGCAATGTTTGTTTCAGCAGTTTGAAATTTTGTCATAATGTTTGTCTTAAAGATATCTAGGTCAAGTTCGGATATGGGTCATATTGGGTCAGAATCTAGGTCACTAGGCCAAATTGAAGGAAACTATTGTAAACTCTGTAGAAGCTGCTTTTTTGGCTACAGCAGCTTGAAATTTGGTCAGAATATTTATCTAAATAATATCTAGGCCAAGTTCGAATATGGGTCATGCCGTGTTAAAAACTAGGTAACTAGGGCAAATTGAAGGGAAATCTTGTTAACACTATGTATACTGCATTTTTAATTTGAGCATGATGAAACTTTATCAGAATGTTTGTCTTGATGATATGTAAGGCAAGTTCGAACATGGGTCATGTTGGGTCAAAAAGTAGGTCGCTAGGTCAAATTGAAGGAAAATCTTGTTAACACGCAAGAGGCCACATTTTTTGCTTCAAAGATTTGAATTTTGTTAGAATGTTTGTCTTAAAGATATCTAGGTCAAGTTCAAATATGGGTCATATTAGGTCAGAAACTAGGTCACTAGGCCAAATTGAAGGAAAATCTTGTTAACTCTGTAGATTACCATTTTTTGATACAGCAGCTTGACATTTGATGAGAATGTTTATCTAAATGATATCTAAGCCAATATCGCATATGGGTCATGTTGGGTCAAAAACTAGGTCACTAGGCCGAATTGAAGGAAAATCTTGTTAACATTTGGATGCCACATTTTTTGCTTCAGCAGCTTGAAATTTTGTCAGAATGCTTGTCTGAATTATATCTAGGTCAAGTTTGAATATGTTTGGAGATTTCATTTTTGCCTAATGGCAGTGGAGCGATGCAGGCCCTCTTTGGCCTCCTGTATTAGCTTACCTGACCACAAAATGAGTTAATGTGGCTGACTGTTTGGTTGGCATGACAAATCACATTAAATAAGTCAAGTGAGCGATCCAGGGCCATCATGGCCCTCTTGTTTAAAAAATGGATCTGCTGTTCAGTATTATATCGGTACCTCCCGAGATTAGTTCTTCTGTGCAATTAGGATTGTTGTGATCTATTTGAGTAACTAATGTATTGAATAGTGGCAAATTGGAGTTTATACCCCTTCTAAAATCTAAAAATATCTGATTGTCGTGCGTCCCACTTAATAAACTTATGCTGGTATGCCAATAAGTACTGATCACTTAATGCAGACTTATTTTCAGAAGGCTAAAAAAAAAATGTGTGGTTCAGGTAACATTGGTCAAAGAAATAGGGTAGGTAGGTAAACTTTTTTTTTCTTTTTATTTTTTAGCTCTACTGGCCAAAGGCCAGAAGGGCTTATGTCGTGGAGATTTGTCCGTCGTCCGTGCGTGCGTGCGTGCGTGCGTGTATGCGTGCGTCCGTCCGTCCGTAAACAATTTCTTGTTAACACGATACAGTCCTTATTTTTGATTGTATCTCAATCAAACTTATACAGTAGTTAGATATCCATGAGAGTTTGGTTCATTTCTAAAAAACGGCCAGATCTACCCATGCATGGCTGGATTATGGCCCTTGAAATTGTCAAAATTGCTATAATACAGCTTGTGAACACAATAGAGCTTCCATTTACTATCTGATCTTCACCAAACTTAGATGGTATTTGAATATTGATGACATATTGGTTCCTTTTGAAACAAGCCAGATCAATGCCAGTAGAGCATAGGCCCTCATGGGCCCCTTGTTTTTCTTCAGAAGCAAGTTGTCTGTTGCAAATTACTACAGATGTAAGTGGTCACAAATGTGTGCTATGTGCACATTCAAGACATCTCATCAATATATGCCATAATATGCTGCCTTCATAATTCGTTTTGAAGGGCCATGGACGCATTTTTCTACCCTCACAGCGAACACTGGCCACCGCCATGTTTGTTTTATTACGATCGATAGACGCTTTCCAAGCGTTTCAGTTTCAAACTCAATTATTTTCGTTCCCAAAATCGATAAAAAGTTCTAGGGTCGGCGCAAAAAAATAGGGTCGGTCGGGTTACCTGAACCACACATATTTTGGTGGCTGAAATTGCTAAAACTGTGAATACAAAAATCGCTTATACAGCCAAAATATTTCTCTCTCAACAATAAATAATCAATAACACTGCTTCCTTTACCACTAGCATATGTTTCTGCACCTATAGCATGATCAGATCCAAATCTGCCGTTGGCTATCTTGAGAGAAATACACTTGTATAAATCTAAAAGCTTTAAACCTTGACAATTGGATATATTATCTTGCGATATTCTAGGCAATGCATTGTCTGGTACATAATCAACATCAATGCTGTGTATAGCTTTATTGCACATAACCTAATCACTCTTTATCGAGACTCTTCCATTAAAATCGCCAATTATAAGAATTTTGCCTTGTGACTCGTAATGGAAAAAATCAGTTTGAAGATTTTAAAATAAAGCTGCATCAATCATTTTACAAGCTGACACCTCATCTGGCCATAAATACACACCTGAAATAAACGTATCTTCTCCTTAAAAAAGTGTTTTATCTAGTTTTAGCCATATTATAGTGTCATAGTGGTTTCTTACAGTCGTTAAACCCCCTTTATAAGCATTTATTTGAAGAAGTGACTATACTTGTTGTATAAACATATCTAGTCACTGTTGTAAGGAATGGCCTTGCTGAGGATTGTGCCTTATATGAGGTACTGGCTGGCATCATATCATTCTTTCTAATAATTAGTCACATGTATTATATATGTTTTATTCCTTTTGTATCAATTGTTGTTGTTGATTTTCATTGTTAATGTGCCATTATGTTTTGTCAGATACCCACATGGACATTGACTTCTTAATACAACTTGAAGACTTGAAACGTGTATGATTTCATTAAAACTTTTGTCTGGTGTCCATTCTTTCTTGTCTGGCGCAATACATATGTTGATATGATTCAGAAAAGATGCCCACATTCTCAAATTTAAAATTTACCTTTATTTCTTTTACAAATAGCTTAAATTTTAAATTTGTTGACTTGAACATATGAATAACAATTGGGTTGAATTATTTCAGATATCATCAACAGGGAACCAACTGGTGTATCAATGTAAAATCTATATATATGGAAATGGCAGTGCCAGTCACCAGGCCCACAGGTAACCAAAGAACCGAGAGGTAATTCACACTTCACAGTAATATCACCAATGTACAGAAAATAGAGAAACAGGCAAGATATTGAAAATGGAGCAAACTATTGATGCCATGGAGGTGGGAGACACTTTAACATGCGACCAGTGTCTAGAGGCAGGGGAAACACTTAATGTCATGGAGGTGGGAGACACTTTAACATGTGACCAGTGTCTAGAGGCAGGGGAAACACTTGATGCCATGGAGGTGGGAGACACTTTAACATGTGACCAGTGTCTAGAGGCAGGGGAAACACTTGAAGCTGTTGGTTACTGCAAGGACTGTGCTGACTTTTTATGTGCAGCTTGTTTCAAATTCCACCGCCGTCCTAATGCATGGGAGGGTCATAGTTTGTTGACGAAGGAAGATATGCCATGTGTTAAACTTCCTAAAAGTCCTACTGATACAAATGAGGATGAAATTTGTCCTGACCATACGGGAAAGGCTGTTGAATATTACTGTAAAGCTGACAAAATTTTAGGTTGCAGTGTATGTATGACAATGAATCATAGAATTTGTGAAATAATACATCTGCGTAATGATTCTAAACATGTATTGGACATGCCAGCTTGTAAAGTACTAAATACTGACATAGAGACACTCAAACATGAACTGCATGAATTGGCTACAAAAACTGAAGGTTTTAAGAAACAAGCTGAAGTTATTGCAGAGGCAGCTGTGAAGGATATTACAGCTTTTAGAAATAATTTGGTGATTGAACTTGATAAATGTCAAAAAGCAACAATTGCTCATGTTGAGAAGATGAAAAAAAACGACTTGAAATATCTTAATAACATTTTTAAAGATTCTGAACAGATAGAGCATGCCTTGAAAGAGATGGAAACTAGTTTGTCAGAACAACAGAAGAAATGTCACTATGGGCGTATGTATGTCGCTGTTAAACAGGGTTCAGAAGCTGTTCTACAACGTAAACAAGAATTGGACAAACTCAATACAAATAATACAAGTATAATTCCTTACACTTTTAAGCCATCAGATACATTTCTGGATCTATTTAGAAGAGAAACCAAAAGATTTGGCTGTTTCACATTCGCAAAATCCCTTTCAGAGTCACGGGCCATTAAAGAAGAGGGTGGAATTGACATTAAATTGGAAACAGTGGATGGTATGAGGTCCATGCCAGCTGAGACAACTGATCAGAAAAATGGGGAACCAAATCTCAAAGATGATTTAAGTTGTGAGGAAAGTATAGACTTTGATGATTCAAATGTAGATAGCTTGAAGTCACAAGTAGACAAAGATGGAGTCACAACTCAATACAAATTGCATGATGGGCCTGTATGTAGTAGTGGAACACGTATTACAGATATTAATGTGAGAGATGGTACGGATGAACATACTTGTAGCATCACTGGCATGGCGAGATTTAAGTCTAAAAAACTGGCTCTTTGCGATTTTCAGAATTCCTGTGTCAAGTTCATCAGTACAGAGAACATAATATTATCTAAGAGTAATTGTGCCAATATCATATTAAAGGTAAAACTAAAATCACCTCCGTATGATGCTGCATCTACTAAATGTGCAGTGGCAGTTACGCAGCCGTACATAGGAAGAATTAGCTTGATTACTTTAACTAATGGTGTTAGGGTGGTCAAATCGTTGAGGGAGTTTGTTGTTGGAGCAGAGTGCAGGGGCATTGCTTATCACGCAGAACAATACTATGTCAGTTTCAACACTAAGCCAGCAAGAATAGATGTGATAAATACATCAGGGCATGTTGTAAGAACATTTTCAGTAGTTGATGGTGAATCTTTTCATCACCCATGCCACATGACAGTCACAATGTTCGACCAATGCCTTCATGTGTGTGATAGGCAGGTGATGAGAATAAACTTTAAAGGAGGACTTATACACAAACAACATGATATTGATTTCACCGAGCTGAAAGGTATCACTGTTGATAGAGAGGGAAATATGTATGTGTGTGATTGGGAGCAAGATAAAGTATATGTAATATATAAAATGGTTACAAGGAAACAGGTGTTTTTGGACGACAGGCATGGTATTGTCAAACCTCATTCTATATGTGTGGATATTGGAAAAAAAAAGAAAATGAGAAAACTATTTGTTGGTATGGATAAATCAGATGTTATTAAACTGTACCAAGATGCTTGGCTGTAAATAGCATGTTACCCGACTGTAACAGGTGTAACCAATACATTGCACCACCTTCCATACCTGGTATACTGTTTTTGACTGTTTTCTGCTGCAGATTCGTTTGTTAGTTAGACAATCTTAAAAACATCATTGCAAATTTATTGAAATACCTTGTATAGAAAAGTTTCATTATTGTAAATAAATGTAGTTTAAAACATTGTAGCAAAAGGAGAAATTGCTTATTATGAGCAATTTCTTCTTTTGCCAGTGTTTTCAAAGTCGTCTGCTGCAAAATGCGTTTACATGTGGGAATAGGTTTAAACTGACATTTTAAATTGAAATTGTTAGCAGGAATAAACTGTTACTTCTCATTAAAATGACAATTTAATTTTGATGCCGAGCTGAAATATTGATTATGGGTAAAGAAGAATTTGCTTTTTATGGGCCGTTTTATATGCCTGTCTTTGGATCTGAAGCATTATGGGAACACCTACAGTCTCCAAAAGAATTGTCCTCTTTGAGCAGTTAATTTCAGTCTTCACCAGACATGGTTACAATGTTTACTGGGTCAAATTTGATTTCCAAACACGCAAGAGTAATGGCCCCTTTATTAGTGATATTTTGCTTGATTAGCATAATCAGCTGTCTAACTTGAGCACTAATTATTATTTTTTTGTCTTTACCAAACTAGGCCACTATGGTTATGATGACAACCAATATGTTGGCATATTTGATTTCATGCCAGATCTCCCCAAGCATGTTAGAGTTATGTCACTGTGTTTGCCTAGAATTGAGTATATACCTGCATTATATATGTGAAAATGAGTTTAAATATGTATTGGATGCACTTGAATTGTTTGATTTGATCACTTTAGCTTAACATGAGTTATTGTGATCGCCTCTTTTCTGTTGTTTGTCGTCAACATTTTGTTTGAATTCACTCTAGGTGCCACTATTTTCATCCAATCTTCATGAAATTTTGTCAGAAATTGGGAATGTTTGTCTTGGTGTTATTGTTGTCATATGTGTACGATAGTGCATATGAGTATATGAGATTTCTGCATTACTTTCCTCTTTTTAGATCACCTGTGAGCCAAAGCTCAAGATGAGCTATTCTGATCACTTTATGTCCGTTGTCCGTCGTCTGTCATTAACTTTTAGCTTTAAACATCATCTCTTCCTTAACCATAGGACCAATTTCAACCAAATTTCACAGGATTGTTCCTTTGGTGGCCCTGTTTCAAAATTGTTCAAAGATTTAAATTCCATTGAGAACTCTGGTGGCAACAAAAAAGGGGAAATTAACCAAAACTTAAAAAATCTTCTTGTCTGAAAGTAGAAGGCCCATGCCTTTGATATTTGGTATGAAGCATCATCTAGTGGACCTCTACCAATAGTGTTCAAATAATAACCCTGGGGTAAAAAATGGCCCCTCCTCGAGGGTCATTGTATAGGGAAAAACTTGATATTTGGTATGTAGTTTCATCTAGTGTACCTCTACCAAGATTGTTCATATTATAGCCATGGGGTCAAAAATGGCCCCTCTCTTTGGGTCACTTGTTTTTAGCTAACCTATGCACGAAGTGCAAGGTGAGCTTTTGTGATCGCTCACCGTCATCGTCGTTGTGTCCGTCCGTCCGTTCACATTTTCCTACAAACGACTTCTCCTAAACCAATTAACCAAATTCAAAATAATTTTACAGGAATGTTCCTTGGGTGAATCTCTTTCAAACTTGTTCAACGAATTCTATTCCATGCAGAACTTTGGTAGCTACGGCAACAAAAAAGGGGGAAATTAACCAAAACTTAAAAGATCTTCTTGTCTGAAAGAAGAAGGCTCATGCCTTTGATATTTGGTATGAAGCATCATCTAGTGAACCTCTACCAAGATTGTTCAAATTATAGCCATGGGGACAAAAATTACCCCTCCCATGGGGCTCATTTGTTTTACATAGACTTGTATAGGGGAAAAAAATTAAAAATCTTCTTGTCTAAAAGTAGAGAGCCAAGGCCTTTGATATTTGGTATGTAGCGTCATCTAGTTGACCTCTACCAAGATTGTTTAAATTATAGCCCTTGGGTCAAAAATTACCCGTCCCCGGGTGTTGCTTGTTTTACATGGACTCATAAAGGGAAACAAATAAAAAAAATCTTGTCTAAAAGTAGAAGGCCCAGGCCTTTGATATTTGGTGTGTAGCTTCATCTACTGGACCCCTACCAAGATTGTTCAAATTATAGCCCTGGGGTCAAAAATGGCCCCACCGGGTCTCTTGTTTTACATATACTTGTATAGGGAAAACTTTAAAAATCTCATCTAAAAGTTTAATATTTGAAATCTAACTTCATCTAGTGGACTTCTACCAAGATTAGTCAAATTATTATAGCCCTGGTGTCAAACATGGCTCCACCCTAGGGTGACTTGTTAAGGTAAACACTTTAAAAATATTCTTGTCCATTTGCCATGAATGTTCTTTGGGTGCCCCTCTACTAAGACTTCAAATTATTTTGATAGGATGATAAACATGGCCCCCAGGGGTGTTGCTCGTTTTCCGTATATATCTATAGACAAAGAACAATGAAAACTTTTAAAGTTTGATTAAATCAGGTGAGCGATATAGGACCATCATGGTCCTCTTGTTTATTAATGTTATTTTTGTATATGCATGCTTACATGTGATAACATTGTTTGTTTGACGATAAGCTATGTTATGCTTAAGTTTATTAACCCTTTCCCACCTATAGAAGCATTTTGACGCATCTGCAGCAGACGACTTTTGTAAACATCATGACAAATTGCTCAACCTTTTCAGTCATTATACCTACAATTATAAGAGTTTTTCCATATGTTTGAGTACACATTTACAAGTTGTCTGATGCAGATTTGCTGTATGTGGGAAGGGGTTAAATTTTTCTGTATTCTAAAGATATCTAGTCTAACTTCGAATATTGGTCATGTCAGGTCAAAAACTAGGACACTAGACCAATTTGAAGGCAAATCTTGTTAACACTCTGGAAGACGCATATTTAGCTTGAGCATGTTAAAATAGTCAGTATGATATCTAAGCCGAATTCGAATATGGGCCATGTATGGTCAAAATCTAGGTCACTAGGCCAAATTTGAGAAGATACTCTAGAGATCACATTTTTGGCATGACAAGCTTGAAACTTTGTCAGCCTTTGTTGATGGTATTAAGGCCACCGTCGAAAAATGGTCATGTTGGCTCAAAACCTAGGTAACTAGGACAAATTTGAAAGCAATTTTGTTAACTCTAGAGATCTCTATTTGACTTGAGTGGCTTGAAACTTGGTATGAATGATATCTAAGTCAGGTTAAAAAATGACGTCAGATGAAAAACCAGTTCAATAGGCAAAATTGGAGTGAAATCTCATTAACACTCTGGAACCCCATATTTATTGAGCATGTTAGAATAATGTCAGAATGTCTTGATGATTTCTAAGCCATGTTCGAATATGGGTCATGTCTGGTCAAAAACTAATTAAATCACTAGGCCAAACTTGGGGGAAATGTTGTTAACACTCTAGTAGTAGAGACCACATTTTTCCCTTAAACATGATGAAATTTTGTCAGAATGTTTTTCTTCATGATATCTACTGGTAGGCTAAGTTTCAATTCGGGTTATATTGCGTCAAAAACAAGTTCAATTGGTCTGTTTCAGGGATATTAGAAATATCGATCAATATCAACATTGTCGACTCTGCGTAAAGTATCGACCCGGATCAGCCTAATCATGCCACGCAGGCTTCCCCAGATAGACACTTTTCGACTCCTGTATATTTTCTGTTTCAGGAATCATTACTCTATTCCTCTATCCCTCTGAGGCGGAATGTGTCAGCCCGGATCAGCATGCGCAGGCTGATCTGGGTCGATACATTACGCAGAGGCCATAATGTTTGTTTTCTCGCGGGACGGCTCAAATGTCATTTATAAGTACATACAAGTCATGAAGTGCTTTCAAACCTTTGAGTTTCATGAAAGTCTACTTCTTATTTATCATTAACCCTTTTCCAATAGCAGTCTCATTCTTACGCTTCTGCATCAGACAACTTTTCTAAATATTGTGGCAAACGGAAAATTGCTCATTGCTCATTTTGTGCTAAATGTTTCTTAAGTTGTCTGCTGCAGATTTGTTGTTTGTCGGAAAGTGTTAAAGACTTGCTTAATATTTGAGGGAAAAATAACTTATAAAGTTGTATCATAATTCTGCTTATATTCTGTACATTATACATTATTTCCTACTTCAAATAAAGTATAATGTTCATTCATTTTATGACAATGCCATATTATATGCTTATTGTTAGTGTCTGAATTTTGTAATTGTTAGTTTAATTAGTTTAAAAATAAAAGTTCTGTTCTGTTCTATCATTTTTTATCTTTCAGTTGTGTTTTAGTCTGTAATCGTATAAGCTCTTGAGCACTAATTAATTATGATTTTTGTAACCTTATAGCTCACCTGAGCATGAAGTGCTCAAGATGATCAATCCTGATCACATTTTGTCCATCGAGCATCGTGAACAATTGCCTTGTGAACATTCTACAGGCAACATTTTGCATCCAATCTTCATGAAAGTTAATTAGTACATACATCTCGATCAAATCATGGCCAAGTTCAAAACTGGATCATGTGAGGATGATAACTATGTCACAAGGTCAAATTGAAGGAAAATCTTGTTAACGCTCTGATTCAAGGTTACATTTTTAACTTGGAACATTTTGAAACTTTGTCAGAATAATTGTCTAGATAATATCTAGGCTATTTCCAAATATAGGTAATTTCTGGTGAAAAACTAAGTCACTAGGCCAAATTGAAGAAAAAATCTTGTTAACACTCTATTAATTGTCTGCTTCAACAGTTTGCAACTTTGTCAGAATGTTTGTCTTGATGATATGTAGGCCAAATTTTAATATGGATTATGTCGGGTCAAAAAAAAGGTCACTAGGCCATATTGACAGACAATTTTGTTAACACTCTTGAAGCCGCATTTTGAACTTGTGCATGTTGAAGCTTTGTCAGAATGATGCCGAGGTTAAGTTTGAATATAGGTCATGTCATATGAAACAAGAGCTGTCGGAGGACAGCGCGCTCGACTATTCCACCGCTTATTTAATTTACTGAGATAATGGACTCTAATGTAGTTACATGCAAAACATTAACCCCAATTTCTTAAAGGGTGATCATTTGCATTATATGCAGGATAGAGTTATCTAACTTGATTATTTTAATAGGTGTGATGGTTAGGGAGGGTTGTATAACATTTCAATGGAATGCATCAAGTAGATAATAAGATATGGACTCTTAATGTAGTTGCACGCAAACCGTTAACCATAATTTCTAAGTAAAAAAGAGGCAACAATTTTTTGCACCATATGCAGGATAGAGTTATCTTAATTGGTTGTGTTTATAGTTGTGAAATTGGGAAAAGTTGTATAAAGTTTCAATACAATGCTTCAAGTTGTAAATGAGATTACACTCTAAATGTAGTTGCAAAACTTAATCCAGAATTTCTAAGTCCAAAAAGGGCCATAACTTGCATAAAATGCTGGATAGAGTTATCGTACTTGATTGTTTACATAGGTGTGATGATTGGTAAGGGCTGTATATAGTTTCAAGGCAATGCATGAAGTAGGTCTCTTAATGTAGTTAGTTGCATGCAAAACTTTAACCAGAATTTATAAGTCCAAAAAGGATCATAACTTGAAAAAAATGCAGGATACAGTTATTTAACTTGAAAATCAACGTAAGTGTGATAGTTGGATAGGGTTGCATAAAGTTTCAAAGCAATGCATGAAGTAAATACTAGGATATCGACTCTTAATGTAGTTGCATGCAAAACTCTCTAGTTAAAAAAAGGGCCATTAATTGAAAAATATACTGGATAGAGTTATCATACTTTATTGTTTACATAGGTGTGATGGTTGGGAAGGGTTGTATACAGTTTCAATGCAATGCATCAAGTAGTTACTAAGATATGGACTCTTAATTTAGTTGCACGCAAAACTTTAACCAGAATTTCTAAGTAGAATAAGGGCCATAACTTGCATAAAATGCAGGATAGAGTTATCTAACTTGATAATCTACACAGGTGTGATGCTTGGGTAGGGTTGTATAAAGTTTCAATGCAATGCATCAGGTAAATACAGAGATATGGACTCTTAATTTAGTTGCACGCAAAACTTTAACCAGAATTTCTAAGTAAAAAAAGGGCCATAACTTGCATAAAATGCAGGATAGAGTTATCTAACTTAATAATTTACATAGGTGTGATGCTTGGGTAGGGTTGTATAAAGTGTCAATGCAATGCATCAAGTAAATACTGAGATATAGACAATTAATTAAGTTGCATGCAAAACTAACCAGAATTTCTAAGTAAAAAAGGGCCATAACTTGCATAAAATGCAGGATAGAGTTATCTAACTTGATAATCTACATAGGTGTGATAGTTTGGTAGGGTTGTAGAAAGTTTCAATGCAATACATAATTTAAGTACTTGCATGCAAAACCTTAATCAAAGTGTCGAATAGTCGAGCTAAAAATGGGTCACTAGGCCAAATTTGAAAAAAGTCTTGTTAAGACTTGAGACCGCATTGTTTGTTTCAGCAGCTTCGAACGGTGTTAAAATGTTTTTCTTGCTGATATCTAGGCTAAGTTAGAATATGAGTCATGTCCGGTCACAAAATAGTTCACTCGGCCAAATTTAAGGAAAGTCTTGATAAAACCAGTATAAGTTTACCTGAGGGCAAAATGAGTTATTGTGATTGACCATGTGGTTTTATGTAATTCAGGGAAGCGATCAAGGACCATCATGGCCCTCTTGTTTTATTTTACCCCCTATGCCACAAGGTGGCCATGTTTTTCAACCAATCATTAAGGAACTCTAGTGTCAAACTGTCTTTCAATATGACGAGAAGTTCTGCTAATTTGTCTTAAAACCCAATCCAGCAGTTTCAGAGAAAAAAGAAATTCAAAGTTCTTCATTTTTCCGATGACTCTTTTCAAAAAGGACCCCTAAAAGGAATACACCTGTAAAGTTTGGCTGAACAGGGCACTATGGTTAAGACATTTATGGTTTAAACAAATTTGTGACACGGCACACCAGACAGAGCGAAAACACATTTTAGCACTTTTTTCTCAGATATATATTAACGATATGAACAACTTACATTGTCCTTTAGATAGGGGCAACTAAGTCTGTGCCATTTATACCCAACATTATGGAAATAAACATTTTGTGCTAGGGTAGTTTGACCTATAAAAGAATTTGATTCTAGTATAAAGTTACTTTTCAAGACAAGCACAACTAAAAGTGTCTTTGTACTATTTCCCCCTTTCCCACATAAAACAAATGATTGATTGAGGTTAAACGCTATTCGCAAACAGATTTCAGTCATATCATGTCAGCCAGTTCACTTTCATTTTGAAAATAAACATTTTGTGCTCAGGTAGGTTTAGCCATAAATTTTTTTTTTTAGAAATAAGATCATCGGAAAGTTCCTGTGTACTGCTTTAGTAAATGGTATTAACTGTGCTAGATATACCCACCAATTGTTTGATTGATTGGGGTTTAACGCCGTTCTCAAGATTTCAGTCATATCATGGCAGCCAGTTCACCTACGCCTGTGTTTCCTGGCTTGATCACACCAGAACTCCACTAAACAGACTTATGACCAACAAACACAACTATTTTACCAGTACCCCTTCCCTCATACATCAAATCTGCAGCAGACGGGTTTGAAAATATCTAGGAAAATATTTGAAATATATCTTATAAATGTAAGTATAATGATTCTGGCGAATGGAGATACTGCTCATTATGAGCAATTTCTTCTTTTGACAATTGCTGCAGAGGCATATATCTTTATGTGGCAATGGTTTATGGCACTCGATATTCCAATTAAGTTTCATAACATTCATGTCTTTTACTTTGAGAGATATACATGAAACAAATATCTGGGATGACCAAGGCATAGTCATTTTGACATTTAACCAAATTTCTGGTCCAAACATATTTTCCATTTAAATTGAACAAGCACATACTGACAAGAAAGATAATTGTAAATAATCCAGTCACACGCTGGAGGAGCTGGGTGTCAAAGGTATTTTAGGACATGACACAGTGTCATTAAAACCAGACATTGCACTTCAATGCAATACTCTATCCTTTTCCACATCCAGCAAAAATTCAGCAGAAAACAAATAACTTAATAAAGTTGAAAACATAGTGGCAAAAGGTGCAATTGCTTGTTTTGAGCAATTTCTCCTTTTGTCACAATGTTTTCAAACGTTGTCTGTCTATTAAAGATTATCTTTCCACAAAGGTCCCGATAAAGGTGTATTATTTACACCAGGGATTCTCAAAAAGATAGACAAATACATAAATCTATTTAATATTTCTCTTTTATTCTCTAAACATTTTGAATCACAACTGGCATCCCGTTTGACAAATGCATTACACAACTTAGATTTGTGATAAAGAATCTAAAGTTTTGTTGTTTTTATAAGATAACATATATGCTAAGGGCTGTTCCAGAAAAAAAAGTCTGGGGGGGGAGGAACGACCAGCAATTTTGAGGGTACCCCCCATAGAATTTTAATTATTTTTTGGGCACCCCCCATAGAATAAAATTTCAATTTTACCCCCCACCTAGAGAATTTAAATTATCACATTCATAGCAATTTTATTCATGTTTTATACTTTTTAACACATTCAAGCAGATCCAAATTAAAATGCATGTGTTAAAAGACATCCAGAAGTATCATATTTGACCATGACCAAGAGTGTACCTTCCTAGATAACCCAAACCCAGTCGGTAGCAATGCAGGCTCAGCCATTTTTCTTTCCTATGTTTGACAAGAGTCAATGACGATGAATGTGACATGCATCTTCCACCAATCTTCTAAGTCTATGTGGAAAAGCAGCCAGTTGCTTTGGGAAGATTGTTGTGCGAAATACTGGTGTGTGAAAACCAGGAAATACATTTATACACTGGAGTTCCAGTATATCGCGATATTCGGGGTCCAAGGCCTAGCATCGCATTGGAATCCGATCGCGAATTACCTTTAGAAATTAAAGCAATCAAGTAATATGCCAAATCCCGACAGTCGTCAACTGCATGCGATGGCGATGAAAAATGTCTCAAAATCTAATCTATTTTAGCAGTCCAGAATATGGTGTCTATTATATGTGTATATACTTTTGCTGTATTACGAATATAATCCTCACTTTTATTTCCAAATTGGCTAATATTGAGGGATGTAAAACAAACTCTTTCTAACCGCCATTTGCAATGTCTCCTTTCCTTACATTTTTTTCTTTTTTTCTTATTTAAAAGAAAAAAAAAATCACAAACCATGTATTAATAGCTTTAAATGCATATATAGCAGACAGCGTTTGAAAACATTGTGAGAAAAAGAGAAACTGCTTATTATTAGCGATGCATCCTTTCCCTACATTTTTGTTTCTAGTTTCAAAGTTGTTAAACAAGGGAAAATAAAATTCCATACCCTTTAAAATCCTTTCCAATTCAAAGTTAATTTATCCAATTTCAAACAAAATGATGTAATATCTCTTTTTGTCACAATGCTATAAAAAGAAGTCTGCTGCATGTGCGTGAAAATGCGTGTGCAAATTGGTAAGGATTAAATCAATTTTCCGTAAATCATTGACCCCGGTAAACTATTTCCCCCCCCCCCCCCCCCCCCCCCCCCAGAAATGAGCTACGTCATACGTCCAGTAAATAGAACAAAAGGGTCCTTAGGTATGACGTAATTTTACTGAGATCTTGCCATGTGATTATAAGGTGACCGTGACCTTATGCTTATGTAATCTTAATGGATTTTCCCAAACATTTACATCTGGACCAGTCCACGTAACATATCTTTACTTCTGTGTAAATTACACACAATTTTAATAGGCTTCAACAATGCAATTTACTTTTGACTCAGTTGCAGCAGAAAGCTTTTGAAAACATTTTCAGAAAAGGAGAAACATGATTGTAATGGCCTATTTCATGCATGCATCAGTGTGAAATCGGACAAATTTGACTCAAGGGTTTATTGCATGGTTGATACTGGCACGTGGTTTAGAAAAACAACACCGACACCCCACTAAACCCTTTGTTCGATTTTCGCGCTTTTATTTTTATAAGAAAATATTAAGGAGCAATATTTTTTTGAATTTGGAATAATCATTTGTTTTTGCTTATTTTTGGATTTATAAAATCAGGTTTGTGCTTTATTTATCTAAATGGTTTCTTTCTCCAGTTTTGCAATGAGTACCATGTTTTACAGAATTATGTCATTTTTTTGTGGACATTTTTTTTATTCGAAATTGTATTTTTGAGGGGTTCAATTTTCAAATTAAATAGGAAAATAGGCTCTTTTTTCAAGATTGCAACGGGAGCCAAGTCGCCATTGCGTTCTACTGAATATCGCGTTGTACCCGTGCGCGAATTATCCACATTCCAGTGTAGTAGGTAACTGGCTGTCGTGATATAACTGATAAACGGCGTTAAACTCGAATCAATCATATTTATAATACAATTGGCTGAAATATGAGGCCAAGTTTGTAACGGATATGCCAATGCTAAATAATAGTGTGGCAAACTGGTCTAGTATGGAGAAATCCACAAAATGTAATTTGGACTAGATGAAATAATGAACATGTATTTCAACGTCCGTATTTCAAGCCATCTTGTAACCGGTGTCCGGTGTCGTAAAAATCACTGAAGCGTCATTATCACCAATAGTTATTAGCGAGCTGATACAGTATGCGATCTCGTATCCAACAATTAAAAATTAGAAAACGCTCGACATTGAATTCCCGCCGAATTTATTACGGGTTTTTTATACAGTAAAAAAACCGACCACCCACAGAATTAAAATACATCTTTTGCCCACTACCTAGAGAATTTTATTTAAAAAATACCCCCCACCCACAGAATTTAAATAGCTTGTCGTTCCTCCCCCCCCAGACATTTTTTTCTGGAACAGCCCTAAGTGCAAAATGGTTGTAAATACATTTTGTTACAAGATGTAGTTTTAAAACAGTTTTGCGTGAAATAATAAGTTCCAAAAGTATAATTAAGGAGAAATATCTCTTATGAAAACCCTATGTTATGGGTTCTCAAGGAAATTATCTCAATTAGACAAACCTTTGGATAACCAACAACATATGGTATAAACGATCATATTATGATTTTAGACTATGAAATACGCCCAATATCTAGAGCACCACCATATGACATTGTACCCTATATTTTTTAATCTTTCTGATATACACAGTATCAAGTAAAAATCTGGACAAAAGAAATAAATATGGCATTGACATATGACAAAGCTTGAAAAATAAAAATAATAAGTCTAAACACATATTGAGAGGTTCATGCAAAAAGTTTGTAAATACATTTCAAACAAAATGTAATTAAAACCATTTGTCAGGAAGCATTTAAATATAAAGCATATCAACAGTCAGAAACTCAAAAAAATATATTACAACTATAATTACTTGTACTTACATAACAAAGCACCAAAGTTACAATATCAAACAAATCAACCCTTTCCCACATTTCTCCTTAAGCCATAAAGTTTTTAACTCTACTGAATAATAATAACATAGCAAGATGTTTTCAAAGTTGTCAGCTGCAGATTTGTGGTATGTGGGAAAGGGTTTACAGGGTCATCTAATTTTAGAGACATTTCATTAAAATCATGTGCATTGTCAAAGTCTATTTAAGTGAATGAATCAATCTAATAGTAGGTCACTTAAGGAACAATTCTGCAAAATTATTTTAAAATCGACCCGACACTTTCGGAGGAGAAGATTTTTAAAGTTTTCATTATAGCCATATAAAGCAAAATCGCCCCGACCCCTGGCGGCCATGCTTTTCGACAAATCGACGTGGCTTGTAGGAATCTGAAATTGGGTCACTTAAGAAACATTTCTACAAAATTATTTGATCATCGGCCAGACACTTTTGGATGATTTTTTTTTTTTTCACTATAGCCCCTACCCCCTGGTGGCCATGTTTTTCGACCAATCAACATGGCTTGAAGGAATCTGATACAAAATTATTTGAAGATCTGCCAACCGGTTTGGGAGAAGAATTTTAAAGTTTTTTTCGTTGCCATGGAAACTAGAATTATGCATGGATCCCAAAAATTTGAAGGAATTCTGGTGAGATTATTGAGAGGATGCTTTCTGTGAAGCTTCATCGAAATTGACCCACTGGTCACTGAGGAGAAGATGTTGATGGACGCGCGACACACGACAAACGCCGGACAAAAGGCGATCACAATAACTCACCTTGAGCACTTCGTACTCAGGTGAGCTAAAAACACATTCAGTTTAAAGAATGAAAGTACAAATTAAAGGATTTCTGTTTCAGTTAATCAAATGCACTTCACTCTAGGTAGATTTTAATCACCATGAATTCATACACTAGCATCTTAATAAGCTACAATCAACAAGTTTTCCAAAAATAACTAGTTCATGCAACATTTTTTATTTATGTAGATCCTGTTTTACTTGATAAAGTAATTAGAGGTAATTGTGAAGTAAACAACCTTTTCCCCATACTTAAACGTTTTTTACGGTACAAACATTCTTTGGATAACACAAAACTACAACATGATATAATATAAAACCATAGCAGTCAAAAAGAAACCATCACATATATCAAAAACTACACAAAACTGTAGCTTTTTAACAAGACTAGCTTACACAAGTAATAAAATAAACAATAAACCAACAAATACTAAATATTGGATTCCACTTAATTGCAAAACTGAACCATCAAGTTATTCCTATAAAATAAATCAACAAGTCACTGAAGTGTTACATGCAACAGTCTCCTGTTGTTAAGTACTTTCCAGCATACATCAAATCTGCAGCAGATGACTTTGCAAAAAAATGAAAAAGCTCTGTAAATGAAAATATGAATGTTGAATATAGTTTTGAAAACATAATGAGCAATTTCTCCTGTTGCCACAATGTTTTCAAAAGTGATCTGCAGCAGATGTGTCTTTATGTTGGATAGGGGGGGTAAGACCCTTTTACAACTTAAATGTGGGATAGGGGGTTAACCCTTTCGACAATTCTGCAGCAGACGACTTTGAACGTATTTTGTCAAAAAATGGAAAATCTCCATAATTCAATGAATAACCTATGACAAAAAGTGGAAAACATTGTGGCAAAAGGAGAAATTGCACGTTTTGTGAAATTTCTTCTTTTGCCACTATGTTTTCAAAAAGCTGTCTGCTGCAGAGGCGTCAGAAAGCGTCTATATGAGGGAAAGGGTTAAGGCCCTTTTACAACTTACAACATTTAGGCAAATATTTAGAAAAAAGAAAGTTTAATTATTTAAAGGTTGAAAACGAGGTGGAGAAAAGAAGTCTGCTCATTATGAGCAAATTTCTTTTTTTGCCACATTGTTTTCAAATTATCAAAATGTATCTGCATGACAATTATTAGACAGGGCCAAGAGTCTGAAAGTAGAAAAAAGCTAGATAAAATGCATAATCCTTACTGCTCTCTATCTCTTTCCCAATTGTAGACGCATCTGCAGCAGACAACTTTTGAAAACATGTTTTCAACTCTATTTAATAATTAAACTGTCATTTATGGAGATTTTTCAGGTTTTTGTCAGTATGTTTTAAATGTTTTCTGCTGCCGCATTGTTGTATGTAAGAAAGGGCTATACAAAGATATGTCTTGTGACCTTAGTTTTGTACATTTATATAATCATTACATTTGAACATAAAGATTGACCTTAAATGTCAAGTAGACGGAATCTGATGACCTTGGCGATACATACCAATTGTCACAAACCTTGTACTTTAAGCATTATTGCATACTCTCAGCTTTAGACGTATGTTTATCTTGATTTTCAAGAAGATACTTGATGTGTTTATCATCTTCTTATTGAACTATTCACATACCAAGTTTCATGAACTTGCTCTCAAATGGTTTTTGATTACAGTTTATCACATAAGATAAGATTTATTTAATTGACAGAGGAATTATTTACTTTATTATTATATACCTATCTTATTTATAACTCTTAACTTATCATAAATATAATAAACAAAACAAAACAAAACATCAAGTAGTTCAGCTTTGTAATTTAGAGTCATTCTCTTTTAAACAAATAAATACCCTAAACCATGTCAAACTACCATACAAGTGACTCTAGTATTCTATGAAATAAGTTTATCAGACAGAACATCATGCATCAATTAATTGGAACTGGCAGGACTTTCTTAAAAGTTACTTATATCCTTCTCGACTCCTCCAAAGTAAATTTCTGACAGATTTGAAAAAAGGGTAGAAATTTTTTTTGGAAATGGAACAATCACAACCTACATTCACAACAAACGGGTTAAATGATTTCAATAAATATTACATTATTGGAACAAATACATACATAGTACATACCAATCATTCATCTGAGCTGCATCAAATAATGCGGGTTCTTGTGACAGTATAAACAGTGAAGACTGGCAAACCGGTGCATCCATACAGTCATATAAGAGCCTTCACTGTCCATCTACATATAATTAACCCCTTTCCAACATACAACAAAACTGCAGCAGACAATTTAAAATCATCTGTGCAAAAATATGTAAAATCTCTATAAATGAAAGATCAAATATTGATGAGAGTTGAAAATATTGTGTATGAAGCAGAAATTGCTCATTTTAAGCAATTCTTCTTGTGTCACAATGTTTTCAAAAGGTCTTCTGCTGCATAGGTGCCGGAAAGCGTCTATATGTGGGAAAGGGTTAAGTCCTTGATGCAAAATTTGAAGAAAAAAATAATCAGAAAGTGTTACATCTAGTCCATGTTCCTTTAACCCCCTTCCCACTAGCAGATGACTTTAAAAAACGTTTTGGCAAAAGGAGAAATTGGCTCATAATAAGGCACTGACGAATTCTTTAAAACTCTCTGACCTCGAAAAATACAGCATTTTCCCCCTACTTTTCAAGGTAGATGGCAACCAGGCAATAATTTTGCAGTAAAGGAAGAAAATTGGACCTTAAAACATTACTTTATCAGGCTTGCATGCGGAATTCTATGCTTATCAAGTGGCCTCTATAGCTCATCTTTTACCCCTCCAAAAAATTAGATGAGCTTACTCTCCCTGACAATGGATATACTAGTGTCAACAATAACTCATCATCACAGAGGACTTTGTGCTTAGATCAGCTAAATATCAACATCCTTCATAAATTATATATAAATCCCATTTACATGGACAAGTCTAACAATAATGGTACACATATTTTGATTTTTACCAATAAGTTTAAAACTATCACCACATATAAATCATAATAATCGTTTAAAAATACTGGGCATACATTAAGGTGGACATTTATATTTTGAACAATATGGTTTATAGTTCTAAATGAAGTAAAGCAAATTGTAATGAGAGAAAAAAGTGTATAAAACCTGACTTTCTTAACCCTTTCCCTCATACGACAATTCTGCAGCAGACGACTTTGAACGTATTTTGTCAAAATATAGAAAATCTCCATAATTGAATGGATAACCTATGACTAAAAGTGGAAAACATTGTGGCAAAAGGAGAAATTGCACGTTTTGTTCAATTTCTTCTTTTGTCAATATGTTTTCAAAAAGCCGTCTGCTGCAGAGGCTTCAGAAAGCGTCTATATGAGGGAAAGGGTTAAAGCTTGGGATATTTGTAAGTAAGGTCTACATTTACTTATTGGTTCAATCTTGCCTTTGACTATTTTCCTGACTTTTAAAGGCTATGCATAGGACATTTGAAAACAATGTCGGAAATTGAATAAAAGTGCAGAAAGAGCTATTTTCTCTTTCTCTCACTCTTTTTCAAGTGTTTTGTATCGAAACTATACTTCTAATCGGAAGCCAGCTACAGACAATTTAAGAAAAAGGTTATCAAGATCAGTGGTACCAACACATTTTCCCTTTCCCTCATATAGACGCTTTCTGACGAATCTGCAGCAGACAGCTTTTTGAAAACAAAGTGACAAAAGAAGAAATTGCTCAAAACAAGCAATTTCTCCTTTTGCCACAATGTTTTTCACTTTTAGTCATAGGTTTTCCATTCAATAATAGAGATTTTCTACTTTTTGACAAAATATGTTCAAAGTCGTCTGCTGCAGATTTGTTGTATGTGGGAAAGGGTTAAGCACTGTATACTTCATTTATACACACAATGTTTTCAGAAGTCATCTGCGGCAAATGAGTTTGCATGTGTGAACGGGTTAACCATTTTTCCCTGGCAGGTCAAACTATTTGGACATATACAGTGGACAGATGTATAAGATATAAAAAAAAAGAAGAAATAACTCATTTACAGCAGTTTCGTCTTCTGTCATATTGTATTCTACATGTATACTTTCAAGATACATTTTTGATTGGACAGATATTCTAATCACCTTTTCCAATATTGTAACTTTGGGGTTTAAATTAGAGACAGAAAAAAGTTTAATAAAAGCATTTGACAAAGGCAAGGTGTATAATAATATTCGCATATACAATATTGAACACAGGAAAAACATTTTTTTTCTCCAATTATCTATCTAAACTAACATCCTTAATGTTTTCATAAAAATGTCACTTTAACCCTTTCCCACTTACAGAATCATTCTGATTTGTAGCACACAGTTTTGAAAACATTGTGGCAAAAGGAAAAAATGTCTGCTGCATATTTGTTGTATGTAGGAAAAGGGTTGAAGTATGAATACATACATTTTCAAAACAATACTTTTAATTGTAAAGATTTCAGAGACAGTTTGTATAAAGGTGGGTTTAATATAGGCTTTGACAAAGATAGATTTATAGGAGTTTATCCTTCAAATAAATATATTGTGACCACATTTGGAAATTTATTTGAATCAAAATACGAGTTGTGCTTTTGGAATAACCAACCTTGGGGCTATTTCTAACAAATGTAGATCTAGATCAACCTGTGTATGGGCACAGTTTGAACTGGCACTGTATCCTTTTCCCAATCAGTCACAGAAGCTTTTAAGAATACTTTGACAAACAGTATGTATAAGAATCCGATCAATTCATAAATCAGACATGCAAATTAGATGCAGTAGTTGAGCCGATCAATATATTTGAATGCCGTACGCGGTTTCTGCATCACAAACAAAAACCATGTGATGCATGAGAACAGGGTAGTTTTGAACAATTAATGGATGATTTGTTTGTGTATGTACATGTATTGGGTACACAGGCAGACATTTTTTACATCCGTCATACTATGTAGAGCCTGCTTAAAAGCAGTCTGCCGAAAATCTACAGTTCACATTTTACTTACACAAGCTTGTTAGAAGATTCTGTCTACTTGTGTAGAATATCTGATTATGACTGAGCAGATGGAACAGGGTGATAAGAACCTACAGAAGTACCTTTTCTAAACAGGTGGGGTCAAATAGACCCAAGGTTGGTGTTTCTGGAGCATAGTTCTTACTTACAGCTTTACCCTTTCCCACATATAGATGCTTTACGATACCTCTTGTAGACATTGTGACAAAAGGATAAATTACTCAAATTATAACTCTTTTTCTGTAACTTACTTAACCTTCATTTAACGCTTTTCCTCATACAACAAATCTACAGCAGACGACTTTGAACATATTTTGTCAACCAATAGAAAATCTCTATAATTGAATGCATAACCTATGACTAAAAGTGGAAAACATTGTGGCAAAAGGAAAAATTTCTTCTTTTGTCACTATGTTTTCAAAAAGCCGTCATCCATGTTTTTGCCTATATCTTTACAAAGTTGTCTGCTGCAGATTTGTTGTATTTGTTGTATGTGGGAAAGGGCTCACACGTCATTATACAAAAGATATACTAAAAATCTATTAAAAATTGGAATCCCTTATACCCCTCTAAATGTCAAAAATACAGATATCTATATAAAATTAAAGGAATCAAAACAGGAAACAGACACAAAGCATAAAAAAGTTGAATGTAAATAGAATTCGTTTGGAAAAATTCAATTAAAGCTCTAACCTACTCCTTGAACCTCAATCTTCTTAAATAATTAACTCTTTCCCACATGCAACAAATCTGCAGCAGACGACATTGAAAACAAACCCGAAAACAATTGGAAACTCCCTTCAAATGAAAGTACTTAAATTGAATAGAGTTGAAAACATGGTGACAAAAGGAGGAATTGCTTGTTTTGAGAAATTTCTTCTTTTGTCGCCTTGTTTTCAAAAAGCTGTCTGCTGCAGAGGGTCAGAAAAGGTTAAGGACTATCCAGGTCCAGCTGTTCCAACATGCAGACATGAAGCAGCAGCAGATGCCTTTTAATTCATTGTTTTAAAATGAGAAATGAAACATAATGAGCAATTTCTCTTTTTGGCACAATGTTTTCTACTCTATTCAATAACTATCCTTTCATTCATAAAGATTTTTTCTATATGTCTTTAAATACCTCTGATGCAGATTTTATGTATTGGAGATTGGGTTAACGATCAAAGACAGCAACTGCAAAGGAGCAATTCTGCCTGTAGCAGTTAACATATTTTGGCTGATTTGAATATACTGTCCATCTTCTAAAAAAGCAAAACCATTGTATTTGCATTATATCAAAAGTCAAAGAATGGTTAAACAAGAATAGTCCAAAGAAATTATACAGAAACATACAAGTCCCATCAAACTGATCTTGAAAAGACAATTACACAGTTAAAACAAGAGGACCGTGATGGTCCAAAATCGCTCACCTGATTTAATAGGAATCACATAGTTTTCAATGTTCTTACTCTATGCATATTAGGAAAACAAGCATTGCCCTCCCAAGTGGTCATATTTATTAATGGATCTTAATAATTCCAACAATCTTTGGAGAGGGTCACCCAAGGAACAATTGTGCCAATTTATTTTAAAAATCAGGCCTATATATTAGGACAAGTAGGTTTTTGAGGTTTAAAAACAAGTTATTATTTTTCGGGCCAGTACTTTTGTACAAGAACATTGGAATAATTTGAACAATCAAGGTAGAGGATCACCCAAGGATCATTTTTGTCAATTTATTTTCAACTTGGACCAGTACTTTTGGATAAGAAGATTATCTCTACACATAAAAGAAAAACAAGCACCTGTGATTTTTTTGAATTTGGTTCATTAGAGGAGAATGTGAACAGACAGACAGTCGGACAGTAAGTGATCACAATAGCTCACCCCGCACATTGTGCTCAGGTCAGCTAAACCTTGAATGTTGATAGGCAAGAAAAAAACTGAGACATTCTTAGAGCAAAAACTGCTTAATAGATCCCTTGTACATATAGGTGGATTTACACTTTTTGATTGTCAGTGAAAAGAAATTGAAAGTGGATTTATATAGAAATACATGTATACCCGGTTTAATACTGAAAACTCAGTCAGGTCACGTTATGAAATATGGTAACAAGTATCTTGGCTATAATTGACCAAGCTTTCATACTAATTGCAATACTGCTTATTATATCCAATAATTTATATCATTATACAAACATTCAAAAACTCTTTTGATATCTCGTTTTTACACAGGTGAAGGATGTTTTCAATAATACAATAAAAATATGTGGTTGACAATTTATACATGAATTACTTTCCAATTGGCTTAATGCCGTAAGGTGAGGGTAAATACAACCACTGGTCTGATAATACATGCATTAAACAAATTTAATTTTGACAGGTATTTATCTATTTACCTGAAAGTATCTGAATAAATAAATGTAATAGTTATTTGAAATAATGAAAATATTCAAAAATTAATTTTCCATAATGTTTTCAAATGTCATCTGCTGCAAGTATTAAACCCTTTCCCACTTGCAGGGAGCAATTACTCCTTTTGCCACAATGTTTTCAACTCTATGCAATAACCATATTCAAATTTATAGGGATTTTCCATACTTTTGCAAAGTCATTTTCAAAGGCGTCTGCAGCAGATTTGTTGTAAATGGGAAAGGGTTATTGTCATTCATATTGGAGATGCTCAATTCATTATCACACAACTTCACATATAAACATTTCACACCTTTGAAGCAGACTCTTTCAAAACATATTATAAAAGGTGTAGAAATTTCGTTTATACATTACTTGAATTCACAGATTTTCTATGTCTTTTCTCTTCGGATTTGAGCTTTGAAAAAATCCCAAAATGACATAATTATCGGGTTTTGGATTACCCTTAACCCTTTCCCTCATACGACAAATCTGCAGCAGACGACTTTGAACATATTTTGTCAAAACATAGAAAATCTCTATAATTGAATGGATAACCTATGACTTAAAGTGGAAAACATTGTGGCAAAAGGAGAAATTGCACATTTTGTGCAATTTCTTCTTTTGCCACTATGTTTTCAAAAAACCGTCTGCTGCAGAGGCGTAAGAAAGCGTATATATGAGGGAAAGGGTTAACAGCAAGACAATCAGACTCAAAGAAACTCTTATGTTAATTGTTTTCAGAAACTGTTTTAAAAGTCTTCTGCATGATAACTATTGTGTGTATTAACATCTGCAGCAGAGGACTTTGAAAGCAAACTAGAATCAATTTGAAAATATTGTGTCAAAAGGGGCATTATTAGCAATTTCTCCATAACCCATTACTTCACATGGCTTTCCAATCATCAGACGAATAATATCACCAATCTAGAAAACTGAAAGATTTATATTGATAAAGGGTTGAAAATATTGCAATAAAAGGTGAAATTGCTCGTTTTGAGCAATTTCACATTTTATTGCATTGTTTTCAAAAGTCGTCTGCAACAGCAGGTGTCAAATGTCGTCTGTGTGAAGTAATGGGTTAAGCTTCAATGCTTTGTCATCTGCTGCAGAGGTAGCATAAAGTGTAAGAATAAATAATTGTCCAGTCAGAGAGGAAAATACTTTAGTTTCATTGATCACTATAATACTGAGTTAGTTGGTAGACTGATTCAAAGGTTTTTTTAAACAGAAACACTTTAAAACACTTAAGGTGGGTGGGTACAATTCTGATATGGATTCATCGATCATGCCATGCTTTCTGGAGACATTTTATTCCACCTTCAATTGACTTGGTAACTCATTTCCCCCAAAAGATTTTCAAAACTCATCAGGCTATATGCTTGTTTAATCCTTTCCCACATACAGTTGCTTTTCGAAGCATTTTGAAGCAGACGACTTTTGAAAACACTGGCAAAAGGAGATATTGCTCATAAAGAACAATTTACCCATTTGCCACAATGTTTTCAACCCTATTCAATAACTGTACTTTCATTTGAATTAATTTCGAAGTCGTCTACTGCTGATTTGTTGTATGTGGGAGGATAACAGGTCATGACATAATTGTTTACCTGATATGACATTTTTTATAGACGTCTGAAATCATTTAGTTCGAAGATGATTGTAACCTCTGATCAATTGAAAGTTATTTCTATATAGTTGAAAACATTGAGGAAAAAGGTGAAATTGCTCTATTTCAGTAATTTCTTCTCCCCAGGCACAATATGTTGCTAAGCTGTCTGCTGCCACAGCATCACAAGTCGTCTGTATCAGGCAAAGACTTAACCCTATCCCACATATAACATAACTGCAGCAGAGGAATTTGAAAACATCTAAGCAAAAATAAAGGAATTATGATGTACATGTATCTACTTATGAAAAGATTTGAAAACATTGTGTCAAAAAGAGAAGTTGCTCATAATGAGCAATTTCTTCTCTTGCCACAATGTTTTAAAAAGTTGTCTGCTGCAGAGGCATCAGAAAATGTCTGCATGTGGGAAAGGATTAAATGTACTATTGCTACGAGATTGTAAATTTCCATTTCTGTGTGGGGGCTGATGGATCACAGCTGCCTGCTATCAATCCTTTCTTTTGGACCTCAACACTGTCTATACACACACTGTGATATTTACTGCGTAACATAGTATCACTGTCTACTCTCTCCCATTGCTGAAATTATCAAAATAACAGAGGTTTATATGTCATTGTAGACCTGGTTATGCGAAGCATAAAGAATAGGACCATGATGATCTTGTAATGCTCACCTAATACAAAGGAAAAGTATCGCTTAGAATTTACTATATTAGCTTAACAGCCATCTTGTGCAGTAAAGCAGAACCATTTAAACAATTACAGTAGGTCACTTAAGGAATATTTATGTGAAATTATTTTGTCATTTGGCCTACAGTTTATAATATATACAAAACAAGAAACGGTTGAAGACAGTAAGGCCGGAATTGTCTGCAATTTGACCTTGAAAATCGACAAACCAAGGTCAAGGTCAAAGTAACCATAGAAATCAATAGAACTTGTTACTGGTTACCTTCAGGCAAAGTTTCAAGTTTGTAACCCTTTCCAGTGCCGAGATTTTGCCTCAACCTGAAACTTTAACCAAAATGTTGACGGACAGACAGAAGGACGAACATCGCCAATCTATAGACCGGAATTGCTAGAGCAAACCGGCCAATTATACCCTACTAGTTCTCTTGAAATCTTGACAGTTATGGTAATATATCTCTATTCTCGTAATTGAAAGCATGCTGTCCTGTACAAAACAACCCACTGCACTTTTATTGAGGGAACGATTTGTTTCGACTAAGATTTTAAAGTGGAAAAGGGTTAAAAGGATTCCCACATACCTGCATGTCATTGTTTGGAGTACACTGGAACAGTTTCAATGGTCCTCCTGGCTCTCCGGATGTTAATGATAAACATAAATCTAGATGTTTAACTTCTCCATGTTTGGTCAATGAAAACTCCTGAAACCAGAACATAAAAAGTGAGCCATGCAAAAGTCTAACCCTTTCACGCATATTGACGCTTTCTGACGCATCTGCAGCAGACAGCTTTTTGAAAACATGGCAACAAAAGAAGCATTGCATCTTCGGTAATTAATTCTCCTTTTGTCACCATGTTATCAACTCTATTGAATTATTGTACTTTCATTTAAAGGGATTTCTAAAAAAAAATTGGGTATGTTTTCAAAGTCATCTGTTGCATAGTTGACGTATGTGGGAAAGGGTCAAACCAGCCTTTGGAGATTAAGAAATAAAGACGATTCCAGGATGTTGTAGATGTGTATAAGGATATAAAATAAAACCAACAAAAATGGTTAAATTAAAATATATTTGTCTGGTTTAAAATTTGAAATTTTTTGCTTCAGTTGTTAATTTTCATATTAGAATTTCCATTCTGGAGGCTTTCGGAAATGACAACCATACTACAAGATTTTGTGCATTCCAAAAAACCCAGACACAGAGCATTAGAGGTTATAAACCCTTTCCCACATACAGACTCATTTTGAAGCATCTGCAGTAGACGAAAACATCATGATGAGTAATTTCTCCTTATGTCATAATGTTTTCATCTCTATTTATTCATTTTTACTTTCACTTAGAGAGAGTCCTTGATATCTTCAGATGTGTTGCATGTGGGGAAGGTTTAACCCTTTCCCTCATATGACAATTCTGCAGCAGACGACTTTGAACATATTTTGTCAAAAGATAGAAATCTCTATAATTAAATGGATAATCTATGACTAAAAGTGGAAAACATTGTGGCAAAAGAGAAATTGCTCGTTTTGAGCAATTTCTTCTTTTGTCACTATGTTTTCAAAAAGCTGTCTGCTGCCGAGGCGTCAGAAAGCGTCTATATGAGGGAAAGGGTTAAAATTATTTTTAGGTCTTCAAAATGCTCTGCTGAGGATTCATTTTATGTTAGAATAATATCCTACTTTCAAACTGAAAGTTTTTCTTACCTGGTTTCCCCCAGCATGATGACAGGGAAACAGGCCCAAAACCCCATCAGCAAAGTGCCCCATGGTGTCCATACACATACTACTCTGAACTATACTACCAAATGCCTGATCCTCCCTGTCTGGTACCCTGAAATAGGAATGTATACAGTCATCATCTTTTTAAATATCATTCACCTTTTTAGACTCTTCCAAAATGAAAACATCTGACATAAAAAAATCAACAACTGTACAGTCTTCTAGACAAATCTTAAGACAAATCTTAATTGAAAGCAGTGTAGAAAATAATTGTGTGAACAACAAAAGGCCTGATAAATCTTGTATCACTTTAATACCATGAAAAAAAAATTCAATCAATCAGAATGGTCATTACTTGAAATCATCTAATCAGGGGGTTATAAATGCAAGGATGATATCTTTGCACAGTTAAAAGTTTGATCAAACTAGCTCATAAAAATTTCAAGTTATTAATTAATCCAGTTTTATAAGCCAAACAGATGGTAAAGCTATTAATCCAGACTAGGACTTAAAAAGGAGAAATTTAGACTCCTCAAGGATTTAGCTGGAAATCAAACTTGTCCAAGATATTGTCCCCATTAACATTGTGGCCAATGTTGATACAATATATAACAAGGGCACCGCAAAGCGGATGCATCCCCTCGGCTTTCAATCATCACATTGAGTTCTCTTGTGATCTAAATATTTAAGTCCAATTTTTGACTTCGATCTTTGACCTATGACCTTGAATCAATAGGCTTCAAAATATTGTCACAAACTAACTGTATGCCAAGTTTGGATAAGATCTGTCAAGGAATGGTCAGTGTAGAGTGGTGACAAGGTTGCCACAGCTGAGATATATTGTAAGTTCAATCAAGTTCAATTTTGGGCATGACCTTTGACCTATGACCTTGAAAACCAATAGGCTTCAAGACATATCATAAACTAACTGTATAATAAGTTTTATTAAGATCGGTCAATGAATGGTCAGTGTAGAGTTGTGACAAGGCTGCCACAGCTGAAAATATTGTAAGTCCAATTTTGGGCTTGACCTTTGACCTATGACCTTGAAAATCAAAAGGCTTGAAGATGTTACCATATACTTACTTTATACCAAGTTTGGTTAAGATCTGTCAAGAAATGGTTAGTGTAGAGTGATGACAAGGTTTGTTACGGACGGAAAATATTGCAAGTCCAATTTTGGGCTTGACCTTTGACCTATGACCTTGAAAATCAATAGGCTTCAAGATGTTACCATATACTTACTCTATACCAAGTTTGGTTAAGATCTGTCAAGAAATGGTTAGTGTAGAGTGATGACAAGGTTTGTTACGGACGGAAGGACACACATACATACATACGGACGGTCCCGTTACTATATCCCTTTCTCGCTTACTTCGTAACCGAGGGGATAATTATTGCATGACTTCCAGTGTGACAGTACATATTGTCAACTTGAGGAAAATAATGTTACCCGAGGCAAAGCCGAGGTTAACAGTATTTACCCGAATGTTGACCCTATGTACTGTCACACTGGAAGCCATGCAATATTTATTTTATTATACCGATCAAAATTACAAGCTTATTCAATTTATTCTGTATCCTTATTTTGAGGTGAACATGGGTTCTACAATATAACACCACATGAACAGTATTCTGTTACATGGCACGCGCGTCTAAACTGTGACGTTATTGTTTGAAATGACGTCATACACATGCATGCCAGGTAACAGTATACTGTTAACAGGTCAAAATCGTACTGTTAGCATGAGACAGTAGGAAATTGCCCATGATGAGGTATAATAATAGAGATTGGGTTAGGCTTGTTCCAATATTTGTATCAAAGAGCTGACAATATTTGTGGATGACATCAAAAAACAGGACAGTTGCCCTGTCTGCAGACTATCGTATAAGAAGTAATAAGAAGTTTTGAAAATATAGGCAATTAGTCCAGTCTAAAAATATACATATGTTAACCATTTTCTACATACAACAAATCTGCAGCAGACTTTGAAAACATAGTGACAAAAACCTGAAAAACCTGCATAAAAGATAGCTTAATTGTTAAATAAAGTTGAAAATATTGTGACCTCTTCACGAGCAATTTCACCTTTGACCGCAATGTTTTCAAAAGTCGTCTGATGCTATTGCGTCAAAATGTGTCTGCAAGTGGGAAAGGGTTAAATCTAATTTAGTAGCTAAATTTGGTTAGAATTCAATCTACATTATGTGTCCGCTACACAGTACAGGTATTCCTTCTACTTTTTTAACCCTTTCTCTCATATAGATGCTTTCTGACGCCTCTGCAGGAAAAGGCTTTTTGAAAACATAGTGACAAAAGAAGAAATTGCACAAAACATGCAATTTCTCCTTTTGTCACAATGTTTTCCACTTTTAGGCATAGGTTATCCATTCAATTATGGAGATTTTCTATGTTTTGACAAAATACGTTCAGTCGTCTGCTGCAGAATTGTCGTATGAGGGAAATGGTTAAACCCCATTCTTAGGGCCCAGTGAGGAATATGACACTCAAAATGATATAACACGACATTTGATGCTTTTGCAGCAGACAACTTTTGAAAAGATTGTCGGAAAAGCATGTTTGGTTTACAGAGTGAAAAAGATTTTGACATCTGGAAAAATGCTTTATCAAGTTCATAAAAATAAATTTCTCATTCCCACATACAGATGCCTTCTAATGCCTCTGCATCTGATCATTTTTGAAACATTGTGACAGAAGCAGAAGTTGCTCAAAAGAAGTAATATGTCCCTTTGCCACAGTGTTTTCAACTTTATTCAATAATTAAACTTTTATTAATAAGAATTTTCAATCTTTTTGCCATGATATTTTCAAAGTAATCTGCTGCAGAATTTTGTATTAGGGAAAGGGTTAATTTAAAGCATCATGAGAAAATGTAAAAAAAGATGTATGTATCTCCTTTTTCCCTAGTACAGATGTCTGTTCAAGGGGCATCTCAAGGTTAGTGTATCAGGGAAGGGGTTTTGAACAAGTCATGGGAATTTTATGATACATGGAGAATAAAATATTTCAACCCTCTTCATCATGCAGACGCATTTTGAAACATCTGAAGTAGATGGCTTTTAAAAACACTGTGTGTAACGGAGAAATTGCTCATCATGAGCAATTCTTCCTTTTCCCACAATGTTTTCAACTCTATTCAGCATTTAGCATTTAATGATGAAGATGTATTGCGAATGTTTGCCAAGATGTTTTCAATGACATCTGCTGCACATCTGTAGTATGATGGAGAGGATTAACCCTTTCCCTCATACAACAATTCTGAAGCAGACGACTTTGAACATATTTTGTCAAAAAGTAGAAAAACTCCATAATTGAATGGATAACCTATGACAAAGATTGGAAAACATTGTGGCAAAAGGAGAAATTGAACGTTTTGTGCAATTTCTTCTTTTGTCACTATGTTTTTTCAAAAAGCCATCTGCTGCATCAGAAAGCGTCTATATGAGGGAAAGGGTTAATCCTAGCTGGACAGTAAACAAATATTATGTGTTCTATAGTTTGAACATTAATCACACCAACCTTTACAAGGATACATTAATTAATTACCTCATATTCTATAGTGGACTCTTCAAATTTCAAATAATTTGTAAAAAGTGAAGTTTTAAATATGGACAGGTCAAGATGTTTATGGTATTGAACAGAAGAATTAATTCATTTGGGATGAAAGTTCTAACAACTTGTGTTAACTGTTTCCCACATACAACAAGTCTGCAGCAGACGACTTTGGAAACATCATGGCAAAAATATGGAACATTTCTACAAAAGAAAGTACTATTATTGAATAAAGTTGAAAACATTGTGGCAAAAGGAGAAATTGTTTGTTTTGAGCAATTTTTTCGTTTGTCACAATAGGTGCAGAGGTGTCAGAAAGTGTCTGTATGTGGTAAAGGGTTAACCCTTTCCAACTTGCAGACACATTTTGACACATCTGCAGCATATGACTTTTGAAAAGAGTGTGGAAAAATGGAGAAATTGCACATAATGAGCAGTTTATCCTTTTGTTCACAATTATTTCAACTCTCTTTGGTAATAATACTTTCATTCATCAAGGTTTTCCATAGTTTTGTCAAGCAGCAGAAACCTTAGAAATCATTATAGTGAAGGAGAAATTGCTCCTTCTCAACTTTATCCAGTAGTTAGTCTCAACAGGCTAAAATGTTGAGTAAAAATTACAAGGACCTACATATTAAATAGTTTTTAACTTATATCAAAATGAAAGGAAAAGCTTAACCAATTCACATATTTCAAAAGCATCTACATGTAAATTTAAAAGCATTTAAAGGCGTTCGCTACTGATTTGCCAAAAAAAATCCAAACTAGAACTATCACTGAAGATGATAAATACCCCCTAAACAGCAGCTTGATCTACACCATAACTTAACTAGAAATATCACTGAAGGTGATGAATACCCCCAGCTGGTGCCTGACAATATACATATGTACGAGAAATTCAAGGGGCCATAACTCATTTAAAAATAATTCCAGTGCAACACGCCGACAATATGCACAACTAGGCTTGGTATCAATCATTCTTGTGAAGTTATATTGACCAAGGGTTGCCGAGAAATAGTGTTCACAAGAAATGTCCAGACCAACGGACGGACGGACCGACCGACCGACCGACAAGCGTGACTCCTATATAGCCCCCATATACTATGTATCTGGGGGTATAATAAGTAAAAGGGCCATAACTCTGTAAAATAACATGCAATTGTAACCCCTTTAGGATATGCACATCTCCTCTTGGTATAGAAGCTTCATGTAAAAGTTTATTGAATTCCAATGTTGGCCGGACAAAATATGGCTTCCGACCAACAGACAGACAGGCAGACAGACAGCCCGACACAGTGACTTCCTTCTATTTTGTATTTTGTCAATACATTTATACAATAACTTGTTGAAATAAGACAAAAAAAAGACAGGTCATCAATTTTTTATTTGTTGGCCTGTCAATGACATGACATGACATGACTTATTTCATCATCAGCTTGAATATAGGTATTTTTTACTAAAATTCAAGAATTGGGTGGGTTTTTTTGTCAAAAACTGTAGCCAACGCCTTTAAGTGTTAAACCCTTTCGCAGACGACTTTAAAATTTCTACTAAAAAATATGGAAACATTTCTATAATTGTTGGTATAATTACTGAACAAAGTTGAAAACATTGTGATAAAATGAGAAATTGCTTATTTTGCGCAATTTCTCATTTTGTTATAATGTTTTCAAAAGTTGTCTGCTGCAGAGGCGTCTGAATGCGCATATATGAGGTAAAGGGTTAAAAGATGTCTGCATTGAAACTAGGACCAAATGTAGAATATCTAAATAAAATTAATTACCATACTTTTGACATAGATGTGTTTGTTTAACACCAATGCCCTCTCCCACCCCCTCCCTCCACATGGTAAATTGTATCTTTAATAACAGTCAAAGGTCATGTGATAAGCATAAGATCAAATATTTTGGTACATAAACTTAATTGAAATTCCTTATTGGGACAGGTCAAAAGTTATGGTCAATGTCCAAGTTTTTGCCACAGAGACAGACTTAGGTAATTTAACTTGTCCTTTGTTTGGGGAGGGGAGGCCGGGGTGGTGGCAAAACAAATAATTATAATATTGTTCAGAATATATTCAAAAGATGTCTGTAACAGAGAAACGCTAAACTTTTTTAACTGACAGTAAAACAATCGAGGTGTACCATCTACATCAAAAGTTTACCTGATTAGCTATTTGAATATTTATCTGCTTTGAAAATATCTCCAGATAAATGAATGATATCTTGAAAAGCAGAAGTAAAAGTTTGATACAGAGAATTTGCTCCTCGAGAGCAATGTCTACTTTTGTGTTATGTTATCAAAAAGTTGTATGCTAAAACACAGGGCAAAATGTTATCTGTATTGGGTAAATGTTCACTAAATTTATCTACAAAGCTTCTGAATATTCAGCTCTTTCCATATATGGAGAATTAAAGTAGATTAAATCTAGCAATCTAGTCTAGCAGTAGTAACAAAAGAAACACATAACGAATTAAACATGACAAAATGTGAAACTTTTCCAGACCCTGCATATTTTCAAATCACAGTATGAGTTAATTAAGAATTGATGAAACTTTCATAATGCAGTAATAACTAGTATGCAAAGATTGCTTCAAGCGAACTTAACAGACGACCTGTCTAGAAAATAATATGGAAAATCCTCATTTATGAAAGTACAATTATTGATTAAAGTTGAAAACATTATGGCAAAAGGAGAAATTGCTCAATATGAACAATTTCTGCTTTCAATAGGATTCTGCTGCAAGTGCCTCTATATGTGCCATCCAGCGAGAAAACCAACATGGTGGACTCTGCGACCAGGATCAGCTTAAGCATGCCACGCAGGCTTACCCGGACAGATAATTTTCGCCTCCTATGGATTTTCTGTTTCAGGATTCATTACTCTAATACCTCTTTCCCCCCCGAGACGGAATGTGTCAGCCCGGATCAGTCTGCACAGACTGTGCAGGCTGATCTGGGTCGATACATAACGCAGAGACCAGAATGTTGGTTTTCTCGCAGGACGACTCATATTTTGAAAAGTTTTTAAAACAAGAGGGCCATGATGGCCCTGGATCGCTCACCTTAAGTATACAATGTACTGCAATGCAAAACACATGAAGACAATTATTCTGAATGCAACCTCCACAGTGTTAACAAGATTTTCCTTCATTTGGCCTAGTGATCTATATTTTTTTACCTGATATGACCCATATTCCAACATGGACTAGATATCATCAAGACAACATTCTGACAAATTTTCAACTTGCTCAAAGTAAAAATGTGACCCATATTCGAACTTGACCTAGATATAATTCAGACAAACATTCTGACCAAATTTCAAGCTGCTGAAGCAACAAATGTGGCATCCAAAGTGTTAACAAGATTTTCCTTCAATTTGGCCTAGTGACCTAGTTTTTGACCCTACATGATCCATATTCGAACTTGGCTTAGATATCATTTAGATAAACATTCTCATTAAATGTCAAGCTGCTGTAGCAAAAAATGAGTCTTCTACAGAGTTAACAAGATGTTCCTTCAATTTGGCCTAGTGACCTCGTTTTTGACCTCATATGGCCCTGTTTCGAACTTGTCCAAGATTTGATGGAGATGAATGTTCTGATTCACTTTCATGAAGATTGGATGCAAAATGTAGCCTGTAGAGTGTTAACGAGCTGAAATGTTGACGACGCTGGACGGATGCCGGACGGACGCCGGACAAAATGTGATCACAATAGCTCACCTTGCACTTTGTGCATAGGTGAGCTAAAAAGAGTTCCAAATACTGTTACGTTAATGGGGAGAGGGTTTACATTCATATATTTAAAAACAATTGCTCTAAATCAATTCAATTCACTGAATAGTGTCAAATAAGGGGTATTAATATGAATATATGGGGGGGTCTGGCACTAAATACCTTTTTCTCAGTGGTTTTAATTTGGTTGGTTTATTATTTTGAATCTGATTGCTATAGTACAATAAAATAAAAGTACATACAATAAATAAAACAATATAAACAGGGATTCAAACTTAAACACATATGAACATGAAACTATTAAATAAAAAAGAGCTGTGCGTAAGACAGCATTTGACTATTACACCACTTTCTGGTTTCCCACTATCTTTTCATAGGGGCAGTTGAAAGCATAACTATTTCCACCTATAAACAACTATAATCAAAATATAGTCTGAGCTTAAAGTTATTAACCCTTTCCCACATAAAACACTTCTGCAGCAGACGACATTGAAAACATACCCCATTTTTTTGTTGAAAATTCCTTTAAATAAAAGTACAAACATTTAATCGAGTTGAAAACATGATGACAAAAGGAGAAATTGCTTGTTTTGAGCAATTCCTTCTTTTGTCGCCATGTTTTCAAAAAGCTGTCTGCTGCGGAGGCGTCAGAAAGTGTCTATAAGAGGGAAAGGGTTAATGAAACACAAGTTTATGTTTCAAGTTAACAGTATTCATTCTTAAAAAGTTTCAATGCACTACATTAAGTAGTTAATGAGAAGTTCTAAGTTAAAAATTAAAGGGTCATAATTTGCATTAAGTTAACTTACTTTATTATTTACATAGGTCTAATGGTTGTATAAAGTGTCAATGCAAAGCAACCCATTGTTAAGGTTTGATTGATTGGGGTTTAACGCCGTTTTTAACAATTTCTCAGTTATATCACGGCGGCCAGTTCACCTACTCATGCATTTCCTGGTTTTCTCACACCAGTACTCCACTCAACAATCTTCCCAAGCAAACATTGTTAAGGAGATATGGATTCTGAATGTAGTTGCACACAACATTTTAACCACAGTTTCTAAGTAAAAAATGGCCTTAACTTGGATTATATGCTTGATTATTGACAAAGGTGTGAAATATGATGGTTAGAAAGCCTTGTAGAGAGTTTCAATGCAATACATCTTCTAATTACTGAGCTATGGTGTTTTAAATGTATGCAAAACCTTAAACAAGGTGCGACACATTTTTGTTTCCCTACTATTTTGTGAAACATGAAATGTGGAACGGATTTAGTTAAATAACGATAAGTTGACATAAATACTTACATTGCTGTCAAACAATACTTGTAAAGAAATGAAATCTATAGGCATTTTTATTAGGAAAATAAAACTGATGATATATGCTTTTTAGTATTAAACCCTTTCCCACTTGAAGACGCATGTGCAGCAGACGACTTTCAAAAACATTGTGACAAAAGGAGAAATTGCTCAAAACACAGCAATTTCACCTTTTTTCGCAATGTTTTCAACTTTTTTCAGTAATTATAATTTCATTTGGTACAGATTTTTCATGTTTTTACATGATTGTTTTCAAAAGTCCTCTGTTGTATGTGGGAAAGGATTAATTATTATTAGCACGAAGTACGGTTGGTGGAATTGGACTGTAAAAGATTTTTAAAAGTCTAACTCATTACATGTATATGAAATGAAGAGTTGCAGCTAATGAATAAGGGTCACCGTAAAATTGCTTTGATTTGCTAATCTTTACTTTGTTGAAATTAATTCCTTTCCTATTTGCAGAAGCCATGTTGACACTTTTGCAGCACACTTCTTTTAAAAGCATTATGGCAAAAGGAGAAATTTATACAGACTTTCCATTTGTTTGACTTACTGTTGTACCAATTATTTTCTACAGATTACAGGTTGCTCTGATGTTGGCAAGGGTTAGGAACACGAGCAAAAATGTTTCCAAAATAGATTTCGATTCAAAGAAAGATAAAAGATAAAGCCAGTTGCGAACACTGATACACAAAAATGTTATTCTGGTGATTACACACACACAAATCAATATTACTTTTTCCACCATCAACAATAAACATTCCCTTTAACCATTTCCAAACACAGATAAACACCGCTGCAGCAAATGACTGTAGAAATCATTGAATGATGTTTTGATATTTGTATCAAAATATTGCTTCTAGGTTTCTTCTAGATTTTTTTAGATGTTTTCAACCAGATGAGTATATAAAAAAAAAAAAAATTACCGATACAATTATTGAAAATAAATTGTGGCTTTTAATGAAATTAGTCATGTGACATTTAATATCGACTTAACCCTTTCCCATATACAATAAATCTGCAGCAGACTACTTTGAAAATGTCTACTAAAAAATTTGGAAAATTCAAAAGTCGTCTGCTGAAGATGCATCAACAACATGCATCCATAAGTGGGAAAGGGTTAAATATCACACTATAACATTTCAATTTGGCTTCAATTCCCACTTAATTAAAAATCTCAAAGGTCAATTTCATCCTATTTTCTAAAATATTCTGGCATGGATGCTGTGAAAGATGTATCAATGTGGGAAAGGATTAATAAACAAAAGGAAACTCCACTTAACCCTTACCCTCATACGACAATTCTGCAGCAGACGACTTTGAACGTATTTTGTCAAAACATAGAAAATCTCCATATTTGAATGGATAACCTATGACAAAAAGTGGAAAACATTGTGGCAAAAAGAGAAATTGCACGTTTTGTGCAATTTCTTCTTTTGTCACTATGTTTTCAAAAAGCTGTCTGCTGCAGAGGCGTCAGAAAGCGTCTATATGAGTGAAAGGGTTAATCACATGTGCAAATACAGGTCATACCTTACTGATTCCAACTATTGCTTGCTACTAAATAGAAATAGTGGAACAATGAATAAAACTATAGCTTTCCTAACTGGACTTATACCCCCATAGGGAAGTTGTACTTAACCCTTTCCCTCATATGACAATTCTGCAGCAGACGACATTGAACATATTTTATCAAAAATTGTAAAATCTCTATAATTGAATGGATAACCTATGACTAAAAGTTGAAAACATAGTGGCAAATGGAGAAATTGCTCGTTTTGAGCATTTCTTCTTATTTCACCATGTTTTCAAAAAGCTGTCTGCTGCAGAGGCGTCAGAAAGCATCTATATGAGGGAAAGGGTAAACAGTGTAGATTTTGATTAGACTGCGGATGCACAGGTTGATCTAGATTAAAACTGTTCAGAGAAGCAGACGAGAAACATTTTTTCATGCACTGGCACGGTTTCTAATGGGATTTAAAAACCATTGTTGCAAGCTCATAAATTGATCATAACAAGCAATTTTTACTTTTGCCACAATGTTTTCAAGTCTATCCAAAAATGTTAAGTTCAATTGTAGAGATTTTCCACATGTATGCCAGGCTGTTTTCATCTCGAGGGCTTGGCGTGAAACGGTTGTAACTAAAATTGGTATTTTTCTACCAAGGTTATTAACCTCGCCATAAAGCCTTTATAACCGTTAAATCATTTTTCTTGGTAAACAATGGAAATTTAGGTGCCATTGCTCGTTCTGAGCACCTAAATTTGCATTGTTTACAAAAGGGTCAAAATTGCCCCTAATCCAGGGTTTCAAAATAGGTTTTGAGTTACAACCGTTTCACGCCAAGCCCTCGATCTGCTGCAGACTTGTTATATGTGGGAAAGGGCTTACTACCACTACAGATTGTTATCTACAACATCAACTTATCAAACTCATGGGCCTATTTACTTTTTCAATTAATATCCTAAACATAAAAAATAAATATCTCAAAATAACAACATATAAGGACAAAAGGGCAAAATGATTTGGTGGGAAATTTAAAACAAGAGGGCCATGAGGCCCTGGTCTTTTTAAGACTTAACCCTTTCAGCGCCAATGGCAATATCATCAAGACAATTTTTCTGACAAAATTTCAAGCTGCTCAAGTCAAAAATGCAATCTCTATAATGTTAACAAGATTTTTATACAATATGGCCGAGTGACCTAGTTTTTGACCTGACCAAACCCATATTTGATTTGGCCTAGATATCTTCAAGTCAAATATTCTGACAAAGATTCAAAATGACCCATAATTAAACTTGGCTTAGATATCATCAAGACAAACTTTCTAATAAAGTTTCAACATACTTAAGTTTAAATTGCGGCTTTTAGTCTCAACAAGATTTTCCTTAGTAACCTAGTTTTTGACCAAACATGACATTTATTCGATCTTGGCCTAGAAATCACTAAGACAAACATTCTGACAAAGTTTCAACATGCTCAAGCCAAAAATGTAGCTTCCAGAGTGTTAGCAAGATTTTCCTTAAATTTGACCTAGTGACCTAGTTTTTGACTACCATGACCCAGTTTCGAACTTGGCTTAGATATCACTAAGACAAACATTCTGACAAAGTTTCAACATGCTCAGGCTTCCAGAGGGTTAACAAGATTTTTCTTAAATTTTACCTAGTTTTTGACCGGACATGACCCAGTTTCAAACTTGGCCTAGATATCACTAAGACAAACATTCTGGCAAAGTTTCAACATGCTCAAGCCAAAAATGTGGCATTCAGAGTGTTAACAATATATTCCTTAAATTTGACCAGACATGACCCAGTTTCAAACTTGGCTGAGATATCACTAAGACAAACATTCTGACAAAATGTCAACATGCTCAAGCCAAAAATGTGGCTTCCAGAGTGTTAACAAGATTTTCTTTAAATTTGACCTAGTGACCTAGTTTTTGACCCCACATGACCCAGAGTTGATTGAGATATATGTTCTGATAAACTTTCATAAAGATTGGATGCAAAATGTTGCCTCTAGAGTGTTAACAAGCAAATGTTGGCGACGGACAAAAGGCGATCACAATAACTCACCTTGAGCCCTACATGCTCTGGTGAGCTAAAAAAGGAAAAAATTGTATACACAACCGTAGGATACTGTTACCTTAGTAGCAAATTGTCCATATACGAGCCACACAAAAACCAACCACCAGGTTTGAAGTTAATGGTAATTATACCAAATTGTATTCTTTTTACAAATGGTTTAACCTTTACCCACATAAACAATTCTGCAGCAGACGACTTACAAAACGTATTGACCAAAACATGAAATATCTCAATAAATCAATATTTTACTATTAAATACAGTTTGAAAACATAGTGACAAAATCCTGAAAAATCTGCATAAAAGATAGCTTAATTGTTAAATAAAGTTGGCCAAAGGAGAAATTGCTTGTTTTGAGCAATTTCTTCTTTTGTCACAATGTTTTCAAAAGTCGTCTGCTGCAGATGTGTCAAACTGCGTCTACAAGTGGGAAAGGGTTAAGGGCATACAAGTTTGCCAGGGACACACAACCCTGATGTTTGTGCGAACCAATTATCTTCAGGAAAGATTCTGATCAGGCTGTGTGCAATGTCACGGTCGAAAAAATCCCCAACGTTAGTTTTCATTTGATGTGTCCCATTTCATAAAGTAACCTGCTGCACAAAGCAATAGGTGAAATTTCAGGGGGGAAATTATAAAAAAAGAGACAAATATACTCACTTAAGTTCTGGATAAACATGTTTTAAGTACCAACTAAATGGTTTGCAATTTAATTTTTTACGTAAGGCCACTCTTTCTGAAATACTGAAATACACAATAAACATCTGATAAGTACATATATTGTACATGTCATTATGTGTATAATGTAAAGTGACTGACATCTGATAAGTACATATATTATACATGTTATTATGTGTATAATGTAAAGTGACTGTCACAGGAAACTGTTCAACAGATAACAAACACACAATTTAAATCAAGACCCTTTGGACAATAATATTTAAAATTATATCCACAGTTTTTCTTCAATATTTCACTATTTATAAATGAGCAATATCTGGAGAAAAAATATGTTGTTTCCCCATGAACAGTGAACTGAGGTGAACCTATGCATACTTATTCCGCACAGAACTTTTACGGGCCCCTACATTAAGCAGTCTTCAAAAAAAAGAATAGTCACTCCACTTTCCCTTTAACCCTTTCCCTCATATAGACGCTTTCTGACACCTCTGCATGTACAGTTTTTTTGAAAATATAGTGACAAAAGAAGAAATTGTTAAAAACGACCAATATCTCCTTTTGCCACAATGTTTTCCACTTTAAGTCATAGGTTATCCATTCAGTTATAGAGATTTTTAATTTTTTGACAAAATATGTTTAAAGTCGTCTCCTGCAGAATTATCGTACGAGGGAAAGGGTTAAGTGATACCATTGATTGATTGTTTGGTGTTTTACGCTGCTTCCAACAATTGTTCAGGCATTTCCTGGTTAAGTTATCGGTACTACTTATCCATTTATCCTGACATCAGCTAGTCAGACGCTGTGCTAACCCTGCAAACCTGAGCACCAATGAGGGTAGCCATTACTTCTATTTTTAAAGTCTTTTTTAAGTGATACCTGGGATGAAACAATGTCCCATCGCCTCAGGGGACACTTGTTGTTCAATACTGAAGACCAGTAAATATCTGGCTAAACTGTATGCAAGCCTGATTTTTAATTATCTAAATATGTAAAAAGACATTTTTTAACCCTTTCCCACATACAGATGGTTTCTGATGACTCTGCAGCAGACTTCTTTTGAAAACCTTATGGCAAAAGGAGAAATTGCTCATAATGAGCAATTTTTTCTTTTGTTAAAATGTTTTCAACTTTAATTTATAGAGAAGATCTATATTTTTATAAAATATTCAAAGATATCTGCTGCAGATTTGTTGTATGTGGAAAGGATTAAAATGACTCAGTTCTAAACGTAGAGAAGTGTACTTACTCCCCTGTCTGGACCATTTTGGCTGAAGGCACAGCGGAATAATAAAACTCTTTATAGTCATCCATCCATACTTCTGCAGCTCTACGAGTGTTTCTAAAAAACATCAAGACAGAGAAACCATTAACAAATATAAAAGTATTGGACTATTTAGTTCCGCTTTATAATAAAACCATTGATTAACTGATTGATTTGAGTTTCATGTCAATTTCAGCGTTTATTTGAGTTATATAACAGAGGCCAGTTCATCCAACGTGTGTTTCCTAACTTTCTCAGAAGATATTCTTCCCAGGTAACTGGCGGACATCCTACATAGATTATATAGCCAATTGGTGGAAGATGAACAATACTCATCACAATGAAACATCATCAATCATCAGAAAGACTGAATGGCCAAAGCCATGGTTCAAATCTCCAGAATTGATGAAAAGCATTGAAATAAAGCTGCATCATACAAAGTATCAGAAACAAACAACACTCAGTATAGACAGAGTAGAATCAAAAATGCTTTGATTGTGAGAAAAAAGAAATATGTTTCATCAAAATAATTTTCTCATGTTGTTTTTTAACCCTTTTCCTCATATGACCATTCTGCAGCAGACGAATTGGAGCATATTTGTCAAAAAATAGAAAATCTCTATAATTGAATGGATAACCTATGACTAAAAGTGGAAAACATTGTGGCAAATGGAGAAATTTCTCGTTTTGAGCAATTTCTCCAATTGTCACTATGTTTTCAAAAAGCTGTCTGCTGCAGAGACGTCAGAAAGCGTCTATATGAGGGAAAGGGTTAACGGAATCATCAGCAGAGGTTGTATATTCTTTACCATGAAAAACAAGGGTGTTTGAAGAAACACAAGTGTCATCTGCCAATATATCATTAAGCAAAAGCATCCCTTATAAACAGACAGACAGGCAACAGAGAAGTGTTCCTAAAAAGGTTAAGAGAACAAAAATATTTTAAAAACGAGTTCATATTGCAATAAAAAATATATAATAATTTGAATAAGCAGTTGTCCAAATAGGAAAACTACATGGGCAAACAAGACCCTTTTTTGAAAACATGAACTAATTAACAAGCAATAACATACCTTGCAAACACATTACCACTTCCTCCAGGGAAGGTATAAGGGTGTTGTTTTCGGAATACATGACCCACTCGACTACATGGAATTATTTCTAAAGTACCATGGCACTGCCACACTCTAAATGAGATCTCTGTATACAAACAAGTAGATGGTTAATGACTGAATTCAAGTTCTTAACCCTTTCCAGCAATCAGACAACTTTTGAACCATTTAATTTTAAAGCAGACAATTTTTGAAAACATTGCTTCAAAAGGAGAATTTTTCATTTAGCCACAATGTTTTCAACTTTATTTCATAATTATACTTTCATTTATTTGAAATTTTACATTTTCTTTGTCTAAATGTTTTCAAAGTTGTCTGCTTTAGATAATATTATATGGGAAAGCACTAAATCCAAAGAATATTATCCAACCCTTTCCCTCATACGACAATTCTGCAGCAGACAACTTTGAACGTATTTTGTAAAAAAATTGAAAATTTTGTGCAATTTCTACTTTTGTCACTATGTTTTCAAAAAGCTGTCTGCTGCAGAGGCGTCAGAAAGCGTCTATATGAGGGAAAGGGTTAAAGATTGTTTCACACTGTAAACAACTGGCAGGAAAGTGAATATATAAGAATGTGAAACTTTGACAAATCAAGTGACAAATATTAAATCACTAAAGTTGTTATGTTCATAACATTTAGCATTGTATCTTTGGGAGACTTTTACACCCTTTTTAAACAAAATTTCCATTTTATGGCAGTAATATTGCACATGTCTGTTACAGCTAGGTATACCTATAGTAGGCAAAAACATAACCCTTTCCCACATACAAAAAAACTGCATTAATAAAAAGGAAATTCTAGTTAAAAGCAATCATGAAATTTTGAGTAAAGTTAAAACATTGTGGCAAATGGAGAAAGTGCTCATTATGAATTCTCCTTTTTCTCGATGATTTCAAGTCTTCTTCTGCTGATGCACCAAAAGGGATCTAAATGTTAGAAACGGTTAATTCTGATCCTAATCAATTGTTCAACAGAAACAAAATGCATCCCCAACTTCAAAATATATATACAAATGCTTTAGCCAAGAGTTTTTAGCACCAGAGTGTTACAAGAAACATTTGTGCAACTAGCAGGAAGACATGTCAGATTCCTTAAAACTATTTATGTCAAAGCATGACCAACAGACGATAAGAAAGATCTCCAAGAGACTCCCTGCCTTACAAGCAACCATGTAAATGAAATCCAGAATTCCAAGTTGTTAGGATCTAAAGAAATTCCAGTCATTAAGAGCAGCAAATATTATGTTAGTGGTGCCCGTACAGCAGGGAGCTAAAAAGGAATCACTAAATCTTTATTTTCCTGTCTGTCAAGCACTTAACCCTTTCCCTCAATACGACAATTCTGCAGCAGACCACTTTGACGAAACCTATGACTAAAAAGTTGAAAACATTGTGGCAAAAGGAGAAATTGCTTGTTTTGAGCAATTTCTACTTTTGTCACTATGTTTTCAAAAAGCCATCTGCTGCAGAGGCTTCAGGAGGCGTCTATATGAGATAAAAGGGTTAATAGGTTATTGACAGCAGCCACAGGTGTTTCTTGCACACCCTTTTTAATTGTTAACAGCTCTCAGAAAAGGCACAAAGGCTATTTAGTAAGATCTTACCTAAATTTTCACCACCCCACACATCCATCTTCTCGTCATATTTTCCAAGCTCATCAAACCAAGCCTTGTCTATTGCAAACAACCCTCCAGCTATCATAGGAGTCCTTAAAAATGTCAACAATCATTTAATGTCTTTTCACTAAATAATGATCAATATGAGAATGCCCTGTAACTCAAATATCTGTGTTGGGCTTGTGGGTGTATAATACAAGTGCATATTAACGCTTTACCACATGCCACAAATCTGTAGCGTACCACTAAAAATCACCTAGAAATTCCCTTAAAATGAGAGTGTAAATACTGAGAAGAGTTTGAAAATAGTGTCGCAAATGTAGAAATTACTCATTTTGAGCAATTTCTCCTTTTTCCCAAAAATGTTTACAAGAGTTGTCTGCTGCAGATGTGTCAGGAGGTGATTTCAAGTGGGAAAGGGATGAAGTTTTTACAAGATAAGGCAGAGAAATTGAGCTCTGATCTTTATTTCAACAAATGTTATTTGAAGCCTTTATAGTATGCAGATTTTTGAAAACATAAGAGCTGATGAACTTAGTTGCAAATTTCAATAATTTTACTCCCCCCCTGATAAGCCATCATACTTATAAGAATTCTTAACCCTTTCCCTCATACAACAATTCTGTAGCAGACGACTTTGAACATATTTTGTCATAAAATAGAAAATCTCTATAATTGAATGGATAACCTATGACTAAAAGTGGAAAACATTGTGGCAAAAGGAGAAATTGCACGTTTTGTGCAATTTCTTCTTTTGTCACTATGTTTTCAAATAGCCGTCTGCTGCAGAGGTGTCAGAAAGCGTCTAGATGAGGGAAAGTTTTAAGAAATGAAGGAAACTATGAAATAATAATACGACATAAAACTTTGTAAGAAATTGAGAAATAACTATTATAGTGCTTGCACTTACAAGATGCCAAACAAAGAAACATCAAAAATTGTTTTTTTTCTTTTATGAACAGGCTGTAGTTTACTAAACACTCACCTAATGGCAGATGTAGGATTTGTCATTCTACTATTCCTTTCTTCAGTGGACATGTAATCCCACTTAAATACCAAGTTCCAATCAAATCCTGAAACAGAACATACCGATAATCACTTATCATTAACATAAAGTCAAACACATCAAAAAGTTGTTATTTTTTATAATTCATCATCTATCCATTTATATTATAATACATGACTTTTTTCTTCTTATCTTACAGTACAGATGGCACTTTCCATTATGCCGACATATTTGACAGCATCTGCAGCAGATGTTTCTTGAAAAGCACGTGGAAAAGGAAAAATTGGTATTTATTTAATCTATTCAATAATTTCCATAGTTTGCATAGATGTTTTTATAATTGTCAAGATGATTTTCAGACATCTTCAAGGCACCTGAGAGTAGATTCAACCCTTTCTCACTTGTAGACACATTTTGACACATCTGCAGCTGAGGACTTTTGAAAACATTGTGACAAAAGAAATTGCCAAAACGATCAATTTCTCCATTTGCCACAATGTTTTCAACTCTTTCTAACTGTTAAACTCTCATTTACTGATATTTTTCATGTTTTTATCAATATGTTTAGAAAGTCATCTGCTGCTGAATTGCTGTATGTGGGAAAGGGTTAAACAAGAACGGTCACAAAACCAGATGCCGATTTATAGAAACTGGATTAATAGGTTACAGACTTCCCGTAACTCCGTCAGACGTTCAGACCTGACTGACAGATTCTTGAAAGGTCTGACTAAAATCCTTTCTTGTCAGCCCAAAATGTCTGATACAACAGATACATTTGCAAAACAGCACTGGAAATTCATTCATCTTTTTTAATCTTCTGGACATTGCGACAATCTATTAAGTTCAAAATCAAAATACCCCTAGTCAAATTAGGATCTTCCCCGTTTGCTATCTTGTCATATAACCATTTTGCAAAACTCTGGAGAACATTTTTGACACAAGACTGACTATACAAGTACGTTCTTTAATTAACCCTTTTCCCACTTGTACAGGCATTTTGACACAAGACTGACTATACAAGTACGTTCTTTAATTAACCCTTTTCCCACTTGTACAGGAATTTTGAAACATCTGCAGCAGACAACATTTGAAAACCCAGTGGCAAATGGTGAAACGGCTCATAATGAGCAATTTCTTCATTGCCACAATGCTTTAGACTCTTTACAATGATCATACTTTAATTGATAGAGAGTTAACACATATTGCCTAGTTATTACAGTTATCTGTTGCAAATTTGTTCATTGTTATTGTCATCAAACCTCCCTTTCCCACATACAGACGCTTTCTGATGCCTCTGATGCAGACGTCTTTTGAAAAACATAATGAGCAATTTCTCCTTTTGTTAAAATGTTTTTAATTCTTTTTTATGATAAAACTAACAATCCAAGAGATTTTCAATATTTTTGCAAAGATGATTTCAAAGTCATCTGCTGCAGATTTGCTGTATGTAGGAAAGGGTTAACATCAAAACCTCTTAAGATGGGTTTCCATGTGACGAGGCACAATTTAAAACATACCTCCTTTTAGGTCTGCAGAAGCACCGATATATTCAAAATTATCCATGTTTATAACATCAATAATGGGACTAACTACGTTTCTTTTACTCTGAAATACAACCAGTATAAATGAATATAATATGAATGTAATATATTCAAAATTAAAAGGTAGGACATTTTAGAACCCTGAAAATCTACTCACACTGCACTCAATTTATTTACCTTACTATTTTGTGCAAATCATGAAAGTCTGCAAATTTTTTGATAAAAGAGAGTTAACCGCCAGTTATAATTGGTTAATACCTTGATTGATACTATGCAGTTCCGCAGTTGCTCATTAATATTTAATTTTGTGTTCAGTATCATTAATTTCATTAATTGATGCCAGATATTTTCTCAAAAACATTCATTTTCATTTTAGTATCGTAAATAGATGCACTAAATGGAACTGCAACAAGATGTATGCGTGATTATTGCACATTGGTTCTAAAAATATGTGTGAGTCATGCAATTGTGAGTCCTAGATTAGTCACTGCAAGATATAGAAAAAAAAAAAAAAAAATTAAATCAAGAAACTGATCAGCTAAAAACAAAGTCTTCAACAGAATATGGTTGTCAAACTTAAATTCCTAATGACCAGCGAGGGAGATAATTATTGTTGTGCTGGGAATCTCTAGGAATCCTTAAAATATCTAGCATTGGTACCTAAAACATATGGTTTGAAGGTCAAATAGGGATTTTAGGACATGTATTCAAGAGTTCTGAATGGGGAACCAACTTACCTTTTTAACCTCTGCAAGAAGAGGCTCAAGCCAGTTTTTATTACACTCACAATGGCTGTCAAGAAATGTGAGGACTGGGGCTCGAGCTTTGTCAGCACCTTTTACCCGAGATCGCATCAAACCTTCTCGTTTCTCATTTCTTATGAGCTTCACTTTTCGTATTTTGGCCAAATCTTCTCCATCAGATGCTGTAGTATACAAAAGAATTACATCTTACATATCAGATTATCTTTTTTATGATATAACCTATCAAGTAAAAGTTAAGTAAAATAATGTAAGTGAATGATATAAAGACAGACAGACAGACAACTATTAAGTAATTTTATGAAGGTCTATGTGTCTACCTACCAAGGCAAGCCACACAAACACAGTTTAGATGGGTGTTGTTTTTTAACCCTTTCCCTCATACAACAATTCTGTAGCAGATGACTTTGAACATATTTTGTCAAACAAGAGGGCCATGATGGCCCTGGATCGCTCACCAGATTTTTTTTTTTCACTTTAGCTATATAAGCCCCGTCCCCTGGCGGCCATAGTTTCCAACCAATCAACTTAGCTTGAAGGAATGTGATAGAGGGTCATTGAAGGAATGTGATAGAGGGTCACCCTAGGAACATTTCTTCAAAATTATTTGAAAATCGGCCTGACACTTTTGGAGGAGAAGATTTTTTAAGTTTTCATTATAGCCATATAAGGCAAAATAGCCCCGCTCCTCTGGCGGCCATGTTTTTCGACCAATCAACATGGCTTGAAGGTCATCCAAGGAACATTTCTACAAAATTATTTGAAAATCGGCCTGACACTTTCCGAGGAGGAGATTTTTTAAGTTTTCACTATAGCCCCCCCCCCTGGAAGAATCTTTGAACATTATGAGAATTTTATCGTTTATCACAATGTTTTCAAAAGTTGTCTGCTGCAGATGTGCCAAAATGTTAAAGTTTGAAATACCCCTTTTTATCTAAAGCTTTGTCTTATCCCTTTCCTTAATATAGACGCTTTCTGACGCCTCTGCAGCAGACGGCTTTTTAAAAACATAGTGACAAAAGAAGAAATTGCTCAAAATGTTTTCTACTTTTAGTCATAGGTTATCCATTTAATTATAGAGATTTTCCATTTTTTGACAAAATATAATCAAAAGTCTCCTGCTGCAGAATTGTCATATGAAGGCAAGGGTTAATATAGGGTTAACCATTTGATGTATAATTACTGAATGACAATATGTACAAATACAGTAGAACCTGTGTATAAAGACCACCCATGGGAACACAACAATATGGTCTTTGCTCACAGTTGGTCTTTAATTGCAGAGTCATTTATGCAGAAAATGAGTAATTAGGAAACAAAAAGTGTGGTTGCTATAAACAGAGACTTGCTATTCAAAGGTGGTCTTAAGCACAGGTATGACTGTATTAGTACTATAACATATTAGTTCCTGCTTCAATGCTACTTACGATCATCGCTGAAATCATCCACTAAAATAATTTCTGATATAAGGTGTGGGGGACTTTTTCTAAACACACTGTAAGATAAGATAAAACTTTGTATGAATAATCCTTTCCTTTAACCCTTTCCCACACGTATACAACAATCCTGCAGCAAATGACTTTGAAAACATCTTGGCAAAAGCACTGAAAATCTTTATAAATGTAGGTATAATTACTGCAAAAAGTTGAAAACATTTTGGCAAATGGAGAAATTGCTCGTTTTAAGCAAGGTTTTCAAAAGTCGTCTGCTGCAGAGGCGTCAGAAAGCGTCTATATGGGGAAAAGACTTGGGTAGAATAACATTTATAAGACACTGTAGAGGGCAGAAATTTTACAAATACATTGCTGGAAAAGTAGATAAAACACATGCATACAGAGCAAATTCTCCTTTACCAACAAGAGTTTGTACTTTGTCTCGAAACTCGAGTTTTTATTCCATTTCTCTCTTCGAATTTGTTTAGAAGAGTTCAGAATTAGTATATTTATTTGGAAAACATTATCATTGAGGCACAATAAAAATATTTTGTCAGAATTAAGATAGCCCTACAAGGGTATTTCATGCCCAAAACAAGCTCTTTGAATATTAATTGAAAAGCATAAAGGGAAAAGTAGAAAAACAGTATTTTCCTAAGTCATTTGTTACAACAAGAGGGCCATGATGGCCCTATATCGCTCACCTGATTTAATAGAACTTCAATAGTTTTCAAAGTTTTTACTCTTTTTAGGCCAATACTTTTAGACAAGAAGATTTTTAAAGTTTTAACAATGCACATATAAGGAAAACAAGCTCCGCCCCCTGGCGGCCATGTTTTTCAACGGATCAAAAATATTTAAACAATTTTGGTAAAGGGTGCCCCAAGGAACATTTGTGCAAAATAATTTTTAAATCGGGCCAGTACTTTTGGACAAGAAGATTTTTAAAGTTTTAACAATGCACATATAAGGAAAACAAGCTCCGCCCCCTGGCCGACATGTTTTTCAACGGATTGGAAATATTTGTACAATCTTGGTAAAGGGTGCCCCAAGGAACATTTGTGCAAAATAATTTTTAAATCGGGCCAGTTCTTTTGGACAAGAAGATTGTTAAAGTTTTAACAATGCACATATAAGGAAAACTAGCTCCGCCCCCTGGCGGCCATGCTTTTCAACGGATCGGAAATATTTGAACAATCTTGGTAAAGGGTGCCCTAAGGAACATTTGTGCAAAATAATTTTCAAATTGGGCCAGTACTTTTGGACAAGAAGATTTTTAAAGTTTTAAAAATGCACATATAAGGAAAACAAGCTCCGCCCCCCCTGGCGGCCATGTTTTTTTTAACGAATCAAAAATATTTGAACAAGCTTGGTAAAGGGTGCACCAAGGAACATTTGTGCAAAATTATTTTCAAATCGGCCCAGTACTTTTGGACAAGAAGATTTTACAAAGTTTTAACAATGCACATATAAGGAAAACAGGCTCCGCCCCCTGGCGGCCATGTTTTTCAACGGATTGGAAATATTTGAACAATCTTGGTAGAGGGTACCTCAAGGAACATTTGTGCAAAATAATTTTCAAATCGGGCCAGTACTTTTGGACAAGAAGATTTTTTAAGATTTGGCAATTTTTCCCTTTTCTGATGCCGCAGCAACCAAAGTTCTACTTGGAATTAATTTCTTTGAACAACTTTGAAAGAGGACTACCTAAGGACCATTCATGTGAAGTTATTTTGAAATCTGTTCATTGGTTTAGTAGGAGAAGTCATTTGTAGGAAATTGTTAACAGACGCCGCCGACGACGACGACGACGGACGGTGAGTGATCACAAAAGCTCACCTTGCACTTCGTGCTTAGGTGAGCTAAAAACACAAAGGGCTTCTAATCTATAATTGAGAATCGGTCTTGAATCACTTAACATAGTACATTGATAGGTATTAATTAAAGAGGTTAAGACTTACAAATTGATGGTGTTACTGTACCTGAAACTTAGATTTTGAATAAATATGAATAAAGTCCTTACCTGACAATAGTTCTCAATAAGGCAGATCTTGCTTCATTATGGAATGTAATGATAACTGTGGTGGGAGGTAAGTCTTCTGGGAATTGCTGATTACGACACCTGAAAGGAAGGATCAAAACATTAATAACAATGTTTAACCCTTTCCCTCATACGACAATTCTGCAGCAGACAACTTTGAACAAATTTTGACAAAAAATAGAAAATCTCTATAATTGAATGGATAACGATTAACCGATGACTAAAAGTAGAAAACATTGTGACAAAAGGAGAAATTGCTCGTTTTGAGCAATTTCTTCTTTTGTCACTATGTATTCAAAAAGCTGTCTGCTGTAGAGGCATCAGAAAGCGTCTACATGAGGAAAAGGGTTAAGTTATATATCAGAAATGTAAATAAGACTTACCTACGTTCCTGGTTATATTACCTTTTCCTGTGTAAGTTATCAGTATTACCTGTCCATCTATCCTGAAACCAGATGTTATCCTAACCCCACAATCCTGATCGCCATGAGTGAAAGCTATTACGACCATTTCTAAAGCATGTGGTCAGTATGAACACTCAACAAACCATGTTAGATGTCATAACAAAGTTTATTCTATCATCAACAAGAGCTATCACAGGACAGCAAATCAAGTCTGTTAAGATTTTTTTTTAGTAAAAAGTAGTTTATTTGAAATCTACAAATACATGTATTTCTTCATTTACATAAACAAATTTAAACATGAACATCAAATAGTTATTAATCCGAAATAACTTGGAAATTTCCTGATTCCAATATAACTAAACAAGAGCTGTCGGAGGACAGCGCGCTCGACTATATGCCTCTTATTCACATAAAGCACTATTTCATTATATTGTACTTAAGTACTTTTAAATTATATATACTCTATATGTAAAAGCAACTGAACAGTTACATACATTTAAAAGTCAATCAAGGGCAATAACTTGATATTAAAGTTAAAAATCATGAATGAAAGGTATTAGATGTAATTATATTCCAAATATGAAATCCCTAGAACAAGTACTTATTGAGAAAAATAAAAAATAAAAATAAAATTCCAACTTGCCCTAAAACTTACCACCCAAAATCATGTTTTTTACCCCAAAAAGAAGGTCATACTCAGCGTCTTCAGCATTCAATGTGAAGAAAGGTATTATATGTAATTAAATTCCAACTATGAAAGCCCTAGCACAAGTACTTATTGAGAAAAATTAAAAATTAAAATAAAATTCCAACTTGCCCTAAAACTTTAACCACCCAAAATCATGTTTTTTACCCCAAAAAGAAGGTCAAACTCAACATCTTCAGCATTCAATGTGAAGAAAGGTATTATATGTAATTAAATTCCAAATATGAAAGCCCTAGCACAAGTACTTATTGAGAAAAATTAAAAATTAAAATAAAATCCATCTTGCCCTAAAACTTTAACCACCCAAAATCATGTTTTTTACCCCAAAAAGAAGGTCATACTCAGCGTCTTCAGCATTCAATGTGAAGAAAGGTATTATATGTAATTAAATTCCAACTATGAAAGCCCTAGCACAAGTACTTATTGAGAAAAATTAAAAATTAAAATAAAATTCCAACTTGCCCTAAAACTTTAACCACCCAAAATCATGTTTTTTACCCCAAAAAGAAGGTCAAACTCAACATCTTCAGCATTCAATGTGAAAAAAGGTATTATATATAATTATATTCCAAATATGAAAACCCTAGCACAAGTACGTATTGAGAAAAATTAAAAATTAAAATAAAATTCTAACTTGCCCTAAAACTTTAACTATCCAAAATAATGTTTTTTATCCCAAATAGAAGGTCAAACTCAACATCTTCAGCATTCAATGTGAAGAAAAGTATTATATGTAATTAAATTCCATTTATGAAAGCCCTAGCACAAGTACTTATTGAGAAAAATTAAAAATTAAAATAAAATTCCAACTTGCCCTAAAACTTTAACCATCCAAAATCATGTTTTTTACCCCAAAAAGAAGGTCAAACTCAACATCTTCAGCATTCAATGTGAAGAAACGTATTATATGTAATTAAATTCCATTTATGAAAGCCCTAGCACAAGTACTTATTGAGAAAAATTAAAAATTAAAATAAAATTCCAACTTGCCCTAAAACTTTAACCATCCAAAATCATGTTTTTTACCCCAAAAAGAAGGTCAAACTCAACATCTTCAGCATTCAATGTGAAGAAAGGTATTATATTTAATTATATTCCAAATATGAAAGCCCTAGCACAAGTACTTATTGAGAAAAATTAAAAATTAAAATAAAATTCCAACTTGCCCTAAAACTTTAACCACCCAAAATCATGTTTCTTACCCCAAAAAGAATGTCAAACTCAACATCTTCAGCATTCAATGTGAAGAAAGGTATTATATGTAATTAAATTCCATTTATGAAAGCCCTAGCACAAGTACTTATTGAGAAAAATTAAAAATTAAAATAAAATTCCAACTTGCCCTAAAACTTTACTCATCCAAAATCATGTTTTTTACCCCAAAAAGAAGGTCAAACTCAACATCTTCAGCATTCAATGTGAAGAAAGGTATTATATTTAATTATATTCCAAATATGAAAGCCCTAGCACAAGTACTTATTGAGAAAAATTAAAAATTAAAATAAAATTCCAACTTGCCCTAAAACTTTAACCACCCAAAATCATGTTTTTTACCCCAAAAAGAAGGTCAAACTCAACATCTTCAGCATTCAATGTGAAGAAAGGTATTATATGTAATTATATTCCAAATATGAAAGCCCTAGCACAAGTACGTATTGAGACAAATTAAAAATTAAAATAAAATTCTAACTTGCCCTAAAACTTTAACTATCCAAAATAATGTTTTTTATCCCAAAAAGAAGGTCAAACTCAACATCTTCAGCATTCAATGTGAAGAAAGGTATTATATGTAATTAAATTCCATTTATGAAAGCCCTAGCACAAGTACTTATTGAGAAAAATTAAAAATTAAAATAAAATTCCAACTTGCCCTAAAACTTTAACCATCCAAAATCATGTTTTTTACCCCAAAAAGAAGGTCAAACTCAACATCTTCAGCATTCAATGTGAAGAAAGGTATTATATGTAATTATATTCCAAATATGAAAGCCCTAGCACAAGTACTTATTGAGAAAAATTAAAAATCAAAATAAAATTCCAACTTGCCCTAAAACTTTAACCACCCAAAATCATGTTTTTTACCCCAAAAAGAAGGTCAAACTCAACATCTTCAGCATTCAATGTAAAGAAAGGTATAATATGTAATTATATTCCAAATATGAAAGCCCTAGCACATGTACTTCTTGAGAAAGATTAACAAGAGCTGTCGGAGGACAGCGCGCTCGACTATATGCCTCTTATTCACATAAAGCACTATTTCATTATATTGCACTTAAGTACTTTTAAATTATATATACTCTATATGTAAAAGCAACTGAATAGATACATACATTTAAAAGTCAATCAAGGGCAATAACTCCATATTAAAGTTAAAAATCATGAATGAAAGGTATTAGATGTAATTATATTCCAAATATGAAAGCCCTAGCACAAGTACTTATTGAGAAAAATTAAAAATTAAAATAAAATTCCAACTTGCCCTAAAACTTTAACCACCCAAAATCATGTTTTTTACCCCAAAAAGAAGGTCATACTCAGCATCTTCAGCATTCAATGTGAAGAAAGGTATTATATGTAATTAAATTCCAAATATGAAAGCCCTAGCACAAGTACTTATTGAGAAAAATTAAAAATTAAAATAAAATTCCAACTTGCCCTAAAACTTTAAACATCCAAAATAGTGTTTTTTATCCCAAAAAGAAAGTCAAACTCAACATCTTCAGCATTCAATGTGAAGAAAGGTATTATATGTAATTATATTCCAAATATGAAAGCCCTAGCACAAGTACTTATTGAGAAAAATTAAAAATTAAAATAAAATTCCAACTTGCCCTAAAACTTTAACCACCCAAAATCATGTTTTTTACCCCAAAAAGAAGGTCATACTCAGCATCTTCAGCATTCAATGTGAAAAAAGGTATTATATGTAATTAAATTCCAAATATGAAAGCCCTAGCACAAGTACTTATTGAGAAAAATTAAAAATTAAAATAAAATTCCAACTTGCCCTAAAACTTTAACCATCCAAAATAATGTTTTTTATCCCAAAAAGAAGGTCAAACTCAACATCTTCAGCATTCAATGTGAAGAAATGTATTATATGTAATTATATTCCAAATATGAAAGCCCTAGCACAAGTACTTATTGAGAAAAATTAAAAATTAAAATAAAATTCCAACTTCCCCTAAAACTTTAACTACCCAAAATCATGTGTTTTACCCCAAAAAGAAGGTCATACTCAGCGTCTTCAGCATTCAATGTGAAGAAAGGTATTATATGTAATTAAATTCCAAATATGAAAGCCGTAGCACAAGTACTTATTGAGAAAAAATAAAAATTAAAATAAAATTCCAACTTGCCCTAAAACTTTAACCATCCAAAATAATGTTTTTTATCCCAAAAAGAAGGTCAAACTCAACATCTTCAGCATTCAATGTGAAGAAAGGTATTATATGTAATTATATTCCAAATATGAAAGCCCTAGCACAAGTACTTATTGAGAAAAAATAAAAAATAAAATAAAATTCCAACTTGCCCTAAAACTTTAACCACCCAAAATCATGTTTTTTATCCCAAAAAGAAGGTCATACTCAGCATCTTCAGCATTCAATGTGAAGAAAGGTATTATATGTAATTATATTCCAAATATGAAAGCCCTAGCACAAGTACTTATTGAGAAAAATTAAAAATTAAAATAAAATTCCAACTTGCCCTAAAACTTTAACCACCCAAAATCATGTTTTTTACCCCAAAAAGAAGGTCAAACTCAGCATCTTCAGCATTCAATGTGAAGAAAGGTATTATATGTAACTATATTCCAAATATGAAAGCCCTAGCACAAGTACTTATTGAGAAAAATTAAAAATTAAAATAAAATTCCAACTTGCCCTAAAACTTTAACCACACAAAATCATGTTTTTTACCCCAAAAAGAAGGTCAAACTCAGCATCTTCAGCATTCAATGTGAAAAAAGGTATAAGATGTAACTATATTTCAAATATGAAAGCCCTAGCACAAATAATTATGAATGAAAATGCCAACTTGCCCTAAAACTTTAACCGGACGCCGACGCCGGGGCGAGTAGTAAAGCTCTCATATTCTTCGAATAGTCGAGCTAAAAATTAAAATAAAATTCCAACTTGCCCTAAAACTTTAACCACCCAAAATAATGTTTTTTATCCCAAAAAGAAGGTCAAACTCAGCATCTTCAGCATTCAATGTGAAGAAAGGTATTATTAGTCGCCGGGCAGAAGCCCGCGACTTCTATTTTTAATAGCTTTTCGGAAATCACATGGGAGGGCGGCTTATTATTAGAAAGAAACAAATCTAGATGATTTGAACATATTACAATTGTGGTTGTTTACGAACACTAATAAATGACACATCTAAAATGAAATAAATATTCCGATTTTTTAATGTTTGCAGTTTTTTTTATTTCACTCGCATTTAAGTTTTTTGTCTTATTTACGAAGACAAAAGTGGTCCCTTCAAGACGTGAACCAACACCCCCTAATGCAGACTCTTATGTGTCATCATTGAGGTCAATTTCGGATTCTCCTTTTAATAGCAATTTTAACTTACTAAATGTTGTTTTCATGTTCAAAGAGATGTCTTGATTTGTGTAGAATTCATTTAATAATGTTAATCCATGAATATCTAAAGTAGGAACTGTTTCTAAGCTAAATATAGACCCTATTCTGTTGTGTAGGTTCGTGACCTTTAACATCGATTTTCGCGCATGCGCATTTCGATATGAAAAAGCGAGTGATATTATTTTATTTTAGACAAGTACAAGACGAATGTTTGACGCAAAGCGTCAAAGAGAAGCCGCAATATTTCGTTGTACACATGTAGAAATAAGAAAAAAAGAACATTTTTAAATCCACAAACAATAGAACAATTTAAACTGTAGACGGTAATGCTGATATATTTCTCCTTTTGAAGACTTTTGTTTTCTTCAAATTACCTCCCTTTAAAGCAATACCAGGATATTTACCTTGTGATTCGAATAAGATTGACAAACATTGAAATTATATGAATGAATACTATTATTTAAATAAGTAACAACAGCAAAATTAAATTTAAGCCAAGATAAATGTGTACACATTTCGTTAATTTTTTATAGATACCCTAATGTAGGTATGAATATAAAATTTATAAGTAAGTGTTTTCATTTCAACGTTTCTACTGTTTGAATAGACTAAGGAAAGTCCAGAATACATAAATAAATCAATGCAGTCTTTTCCGGCGACTTTGATGCCTTGCATCAACTTTCTCTTGTATGTAATTAAATTCCAAATATGAAAGCCCTAGCACAAGTACTTATTGAGAAAAATTAAAATAAAAATAAAATTCCAACTTGCCCTAAAACTTTAACCACACAAAATCATGTTTTTTACCCCAAAAAGAAGGTCAAACTCAGCATCTTCAGCATTCAATGTGAAGAAAGGTATAAGATGTAACTATATTCCAAATATGAAAGCCCTAGCACAAATAATTATGAATGAAAATGCCAACTTGCCCTAAAACTTTAACCGGACGCCGACGCGAGTAGTAAAGCTCTCATATTCTTCGAATAGTCGAGCTAAAAATAACTTATAATTTTTTTGGATTTAACCATAAATGCTAAAACTTAAGAGCAGTTAAGGAGAGTGTGAATATAACAACTGATATGTACACTAATCACAACTTAGACATGTTAACAAAAGAGCAACAACATAATCTTAGGTTCCCAAGTTTACAGACAGCTAAACATGGATTACAATTCTTAAAAATCTGAAACCAGATTACTCTTTTCATTAACAGTTATCTTTAATCATTTCTTTCAGATGATAAGTATTCAAGTTTCTTTAGATACCACTATTTGATTCCCTACAAAGTCTTCCAAACAATTTGTAGTATAATAGCTTTGAAGACAATTTCGGATCCAATATATATACATAATGTTATCTATTATAAGGGGTGCGCATTTTTGTTTCAAAATCGTTATTTGAGCATCAAAGCCTATATTGAATTTGTGATAACTCAAAAGACCATCCGAAAGCCTAGGGTTTGGCTTGGTAATAAGAGATTGACCCTCTCTGACAGCAGACATCTTTTGAAAACATTGTGGCTAAAACAGAATTGCTCATTATGAGCCATATCTCCTTTTGCCACAATTTTTTTAAAAGTCATTAACTCTTTTCAATTACTATACTTTCATTTACAAGTAGGTATTTTCCATATTTTTGGCTTAACATTTTTATATCTACTGCTGTATATATGTTTTTAATATATGGGGAAGGTTTAATTACAGTGTTATTACACGATTCATAGGGAAATGGCATGATGTTGAATCCCTCTTATCTAGGCCAATGATAGTACTTACTGTCCATTTCTAGTATCTGGAACATCTCTGTTAGATTTGGTGTTGTCACTTGCTTGTTGATTGAACTTATTTCTCCCATATGAATCATCTCCGGGTTGTAATCTTGTTTTATCAATATAACCAGACTCACTAAACTCCTGCCATGGAATGTCATCTTCTTCTTCTTTCTCTGCTGCCAACTCCTCCCTCTTCTCATCCATGTGCATGTTAAATACATCTCTGTTATTGGCTTCTGGTTCAAAATTATTTTTATTATCCAATTCATTTATACTTTCAACTGGATTTTCCGGTTCAATCTCTGCTGGGTGGAATACATGTCTGTGTTGGAGTGACACATCCTCATTGTCCTGAAACGGATTTCGATTTACTTTGTAAATTCAATGAATGCAAAATAGAGAACATCTACAGGGTTGTCAAAATCAACTGCTGATCAAAATTATCAGTTAAAATCACTCCTAGTTCTGTTAATTTTGCTCCCCTGGACCCCCCTACCAGGGCTTTGCCCTTGACCTGAACACAAGTCTGATGGGTTACTTTTCTGATTTGATCTCTTACAACAAAACATTTGACAACTCTGATCTAATTAAATCCTCTAAGAAAAATTTTGTTATATTTTTTCGAAGCAAAGTATGTTTAAATCTTTTATATCAATCAGTAAAATAATAGCAAATCAAGCGGACAATGATTGCTGCTCCTGCGGACAGGGAATGTAACGTCTGTTATTGCCAAGTGACAAAACAACCACCAATCTACGGGGTCCAGGAGCACAGCCATGCCCCCGTAATTTATTAAAATGGGGAATGTCTGTGGTGCATATCTGGGTGTTTTTTTTAGAATATTTAAAGTCGGGAAAGTGTATCCCATGTGTCTTTTGTCACTTGGCAACAATAAAACAAGAGGCACATAAGGGCATATGCTCTACTGGGATGGTTCTTTGGTCATTTTCAATCCAGAGCATGTATGTATGGTAAAGATCGGATAGTAAATGGAGGCTCTATTGTGTTCACAAGCTGTATTATAGCAATTTTGACAATTTCAAGGGCCATAATCCAGTCATGCAAGGGCATATCCGGCTGGTTTTCGAAAGGAACTGAGCTCTCATCAATATTTAACTACTATCTAAGTTTGATTGAGACACAATCAAAACTGAAGACTTTATCGCATTCACAAGCTGTATTATACTTAAAGCAATTTTGACAATTTCAAGGGCCATAATCCAGTCTTGCATGGGCTGATCTGGCTGGTTAGCGAAAGGAACCGAGCTCATGGACATCTAACTACTGTATAGGTTTGATTGAGATACAATAAAAACTGAAGACTAACGCATTAACAAATAATTGTTTATGGAGTTGGACGCACAGACGCACCCACGGACGACGGACACAACGCCATGGCATAAGCCTATTTAATAATTTACACACGACAAAATAAGATTTGTAATCGTCACCAACAACAACAAAAGCACGGAACCCATGCCAATATATACGAATTGTTTATGTTTATGGAAATGTTTATTTCTTTGCAATTCGTCCGAATCATCAACTAAATATTAACGTATTATGTCGTTTCATCAATGTTTGTTCTACATGATCCGTTTTTAGATCAAATGTACCTTCACTATTTCCTTTCGATGTGAAATAAAAGTTCGTGTAGCCTAGTCTAATGCAGTCAAACATTCACCGCCATCCTTTAGAATTCGTTGATACGTGGAAATGTGAGAACTAAACACATGTTGAATAACATGACAGCTATACAATCTCGCTAACTACATACATACTATTTTAGGAATAAAACTTACCTTGTCGAGTGCTGACTTAAATACGAAATAGAGAATTCCAAAAACCCATATGCTTCCAATAAGCAGAAGGATTCGGTGTTTTTTACGAAGCATCAGGCTAGTGTTAGTGTTTTTCTGTCGTCTTCATTTTCCGAATTAAGACCAATTGGAAGCAGAGGTGGTATTTACTGCGGGATTGTAAAAATTTAAACTGTTGTGTCAAATCTGTCTCGAATGGTATAAATGCTGTCAATCTTTTTGGGCTGGAGGCTTCACTTCGACAGCTGGTAACATTTCAACAATGACTTTACTGTGCAGGTTAAGTTGAATTTTAGGATGGCATTTGAAATATATAGATAAACACAAAAGTCGCAGGCACATTTAACCCTTTCACCCATACACACATTGACAGCAGACGACTTTGAAATATGAAGAGTAAATATAGAATGTTTTTATGATTGAAAGTAGAATTATTGAATAGATTGTTGAAAACATTGTGACAAAGGGAGAAATTGCTTATCATGAGCAATTTTTCTTTTGCCACAATGTTTTCAAATGTCGTCTGCTGCAGAGGCGTCAAAAAACGTCTATGTGGGAATGACAGTAGGAACAGCTGTGAGAGCAATGAATATGCATGCAATGATAGCAGGAGCGTAAATATGTAAGTATTTGTATGTCTCTGACGTAAATTAGATGATCTACGTCTAGCAACATCAACAATACTTTTTATCACATAATATGGGATGATTAATTGGAAGGGGGGGGGGGGGGGGGGGGGAACCAATACTATTTGTGTAGGTTTTGGTATTCATATCCAGCCGTTGTCCTAGCCTTAATTGCAGGTCAGAGACCTATGTCTGCTGTTGCCTAAATAGCAGGAACTTATATATAGCCATAGTATTTTATTTGAAATATTAATCTGATATTCCACTGCATTTAATAGTCCTCTGATAAAAAAAACTTGTTTAGTGGCTTTAAAAACAGGCCTACGCGGCTTTATTAGTCGCCGGGCAGAAGCCCGCGACTTCTATTTTTAATAGCTTTTCGGAAATCACATGGGAGGGCGGCTTATTATTAGAAAGAAACAAATCTAGATGATTTGAACATATTACAATTGTGGTTGTTTACGAACACTAATAAATGACACATCTAAAATGAAATAAATATTCCGATTTTTTAATGTTTGCATTTTTTTTTATTTCACTCGCAATTAAGTTTTTTGTCTTATTTACGAAGACAAAAGTGGTCCCTTCAAGACGTGAACCAACACCCCCTAATGCAGACTCTTATGTGTCATCATTGAGGTCAATTTCGGATTCTCCTTTTAATATCAATTTTAACTTACTAAATGTTGTTTTCATGTTCAAAGAGATGTCTTGATTTGTGTAGAATTCATTTAATAATGTTAATCCATGAATATCTAAAGTAGGAACTGTTTCTAAGCTAAATATAGACCCTATTCTGTTGTGTAGTTTCGTGACCTTTAACATCGATTTTCGCGCATGCGCATTTCGATATGAAAAAGCGAGTGATATTATTTTATTTTAGACAAGTACAAGACGAATGTTTGACGCAGAGCGTCAAAGAGAAGCCGCAATATTTCGTTGTACATGTAGAAATAAGAAAAAAAGAACATTTTTAAATCCACAAACAATAGAACAATTTAAACTGTAGACGGTAATGCTGATATATTTCTCCTTTTGAAGACTTTTGTTTTCTTCAAATTACCTCCCTTTAAAGCAATACCAGGATATTTACCTTGTGATTCGAATAAGATTGACAAACATTGAAATTATATGAATGAATACTATTATTTAAATAAGTAACAACAGCAAAATTAAATTTAAGCCAGATAAATGTGTACACATTTCGTTAATTTTTTATAGATACCCTAATGTATAGGTATGTATATAAAATTTATAAGCAAATGTTTTCATTACTACGTTACTTACTGCTGCTCGCCAAATAGTTAATTCTGCACGGCGAGGGTAAATAAAAACAAATAATAAATAAACTACGTTACTAATGTTTGAATAGACTAAGGAAAGTCAAGAATACATAAATAAATCAATGCAGTCTTTTCCGGCGACATTGATGCCTTGCATCAACTTTCTCTTGTAGAGTAGATTATTTTCACATATCGGACGTCCTCCGTGGGTTAAAACAGGAACGTAAATAAGAGGGATAAGCAACTCATTTTTTACACCTGCTATCTGGTTTGAAACATCACGTGGGGGAAAAACTTGTCCAAAATTGCAAATATTGTACCAAATAAAACTTTGAAGTCATATAATTATATGCCTATGACACATAGCCTAAAGCAACAGATAGGCCTACGTTGAGACACTGGCACATCTGTCATTTGAATAATAACTGGTTTAAAAGACACCGGTATTGCGGTTTGGGAATTTTGATAATTTTCTAAAAAAAAAATAATAGTCTGACATTAGGATAATAAGGATTAAAGATTAAAAACAAGTGTAATGTATTCATATAAATATATCTATTGCAATGGCAAAATGTTTAAACTTTCAGAAAATATGTTATTGTCATATCTTCAATAGTTTTTGAGTTTTACTTGCTACAATTGTTTGGACGGGTGATATTTTAAAATACAATTTAGTTACTCGCCTCGATTGTTTAGTGGTAAAGCGTCTGGCTCGGTGCGGGTTAGTGGTAAAGCGTCTGGCTCGGTGCGGGTTAGATTGCCAACCGGGTCACACCAAATACTTTAACCCTTTCCCTCATACGACAATTCTGCAGCAGACGACCTTCAACATATTTTGTCAAAACATAGAAAATCTCCATAATTGAATGGATAACCTATGACAAAAAGTGGATAACATTATGGCAAAAGGAGAAATTGCACGTTTTGTGCAATTTCTTCTTTTGTCACTATGTTTTCAAAAATCCGTCTGCTGCAAAGACGTCAGAAAGCGTCTATATGAGGTAAAGGGTTAAATATGTTAGTAATGGCTGCTTTCCATGGCGCTCAGGGTTGCGGAGTTAGCATTACGACTGACTGATGTCAGGATAGCTGGACCAGTATAGTACTTGTTACTTACCCAGGAATTGCCGTGATATAACTGAACAATTGTACAAACCCAGCTCGTAGAGGTCATGATTGACTGCCATTGGTTAAGGCATATTTCCTTTGATAGCCTAGGTTTGTTTACCCATGGATCATGCATAAGTGAACTATAGTGATATTACTGAAATAAAGTTTAAAACGGCGTATTTGATTGCTTATTCTGTCGTCTTTATCTTTCTCTGTACATATTTTGTATTTTTACCATATTTTGTTTTGTTCATGATTTCAATATTTCAACAGAGACATTTATAAATACTTTGTATTGTGGCAGAACATGTTCACTTCTCCGTCGTATGTCCGTCTACATGTCAACCAATCCGCCTCACTGTGATTATTGGCAGGCGGCACATGTTTTCATTCTTTCACGCTTGTTGTTAAAACGCATCGCCGTCAGAAGAATATTCACCGTCACCACGGATAACGAGACACGGTTCGAAAGCAGAAGAAACATCAACAATGATGGACCCCTTAACTTTAAAATAAAAGTATTGTTTCTTTGCATACATCGATTGTGAAGCAAGTATAATTCAACTTTCATTCATCCTTCCCACATACAGGCGCATTCGACGCATCTGCAGCTGACGACAGCGGAAAAAACAGTGCGGCATAATAATAAGTTGTCCATGGAGAGCAATTTCTTAACCCTTTTCTTCATACGACAATTCTGCAGCAGACGACTTTGAACGTATTTTGTCAAAACATAGAAACTCTCCATAATTGAATGGATAACCTATGACAAAAAGTGGAAAACATTGTGGCAAAAGGAGAAATTGCACGTTTTGTGCAATTTCTTCTTTTGTCACTATGTTTTCAAAACGCCGTCTGCTTTAACCCTTTCCATCATACGACAATTCTGCAGCAGACGACTTTGAACGTATTTTGTCAAAACATAGAAACTCTCCATAATTGAATGGATAACCTATGACAAAAAGTGGAAAACATTGTGGCAAAAGGAGAAATTGCACGTTTTGTGCAATTTCTTCTTTTGTCACTATGTTTTCAAAACGCCGTCTGCTTTAACCCTTTCCTTCATACGACAATTATTCAGCAGACGACCTTGAACGTATTTTGTCAAAACATAGAAACTCTCCATAATTGAATGGATAACCTATGACAAAAAGTGGAAAACATTGTGGCAAAAGGAGAAATTGCACGTTTTGTTCAATTTCTTCTTTTGTCACTATGTTTTCAAAACGCCGTCTGCTTTAACCCTTTCCTTCATACGACAATTATTCAGCAGACGACTTTGAACGTATTTTGTCAAAACATAGAAACTCTCCATAATTGAATGGATAACCTATGACAAAAAGTGGAAAACATTGTGGCAAAAGGAGAAATTGCACGTTTTGTGCAATTTCTTCTTTTGTCACTATGTTTTCAAAAAGCTGTCTGCTGCAGAGGCGTTAAAAAGCGTTTATATGAGGGAAAGGGTTAATGTGCAATAATGTTCTCGATTTTATTAAATATGTAAATATGCATCAAACTGAGATGGGATAGGGTCAACTATTTTATAGGCAATGTTGCTTAACCCTTCAAAATTGCACCACGTCTACAACAGACAACTTTGAAAATATCGAGGTATACTGTTTAACATTTTCCGTGATGGCTACTGTTTCACACGAATTTTGAAATTATTGTTGGAAATCCAGCAATCACTGTAAATGAGCTATTTATCTTGTTCACACAATGCTTTAAAGCACTTTTGAAGTTGATACTTTCGATATTCTAGATATTTCCTACTACAGGTTTTTTTTATTATTATTATTTAATTCTTCTGTAACATTGTTTAAAGGGTGACGTTATTACGTAGAATACGTCATCTGTAATAACTTTGAAAAATACTGTTTGTTTTGATCTGATCTAAACGAAATTTTATCTCGTTACACTTTATTTAAATACGTGATTAGCAATGATATTACTTTTTTTTTTTCGTTCTATAATATGTAAACACATGTGTGTGTATATGTTTATATTTATGTGCAAAGTTAAATTTTTTTTTTTTTTTTATTTTTCTCAATAAGTACTGGTACTAGGGCTTTCATATTTGGAATATAGTTACACCTAATACCCTTTTGCACATTGTATGCTGAAGATGCTGAGTGTGACCTTTTTTGGGGGTAAAACCCTTGATTTTTGGTGGATTTTGAGAATTGGACATAGCTTCTTTATATTTTGTTGGAATACATGTAATTTCAAATTTCATAAATAAAGTATTTCAACATATCAAATAGGTTTCAGGGAAAAACTTTTGTATTTTGTTACAAATGTATTTTTTTTTTAATTTCTTGTATTTTTGAATTTTGCGTTTAGCTCAAAACAAAAATTCTTTTAATTTCTTGTATTTTTTTTAACTTTGCGCTTGTATTTATTTTTTTAATTTCTTGTATTTTTGAATATTGCGTTAAGCTCTTTTTTTTTTTTTTTTTTTAATTTCTTGTATTTTTGAACTTGGTTTATTTATTTATAATTTGGTTTCGAATATCTTGCATTTTTGTTATTTTATTTCTTGTCTTTTACTCTTGCATTGATAGTCAAAGCAGGGGACAGCGATACATTTAATTACGCGTAATTCTTGTTTGTTTAATTACATTGATTTCAATTTTTTCACAAACAATAAGAACATAATGTCCTTCAACATATTATTGACGCCGCGTGGGAGCGCGGCGTCAGTATGGGATAGGTTTTAATTTTGTACCATGGGGTGACGTAATCGAAAAGGGAGAAACCAATGTTATTATTGTTAAAAAAACCTCTGTTGTTTGATTGAAAAAAACAACCTTTATGAATCAATAAATTGTATTAACTGATTTAAGAAACAACAAGATACAAAATACGTTTGTCTTCTACCGTTATTACAAAACTTTATACACATTTAATTTGTATTTAATAACTTTTCCCCAACTGTCTAGGCTACGCTGTTTTTGATTGTTTGGTTTACGGCCCTGACCCAATTCATCAAAGCTCAGAGAAAAAGTTTACTTTTCCCAAACTTTCTAGGCTACGCGTTTTTAATTGTTTAGTTTACGGGCCCAAAATTTGCCGGATGTTTTTGCCTATTTATAAAAGTGTGTGAAGTTGGCAGAGCATTAGACGTTAGACATTAGACATTCAAAAAAAATATTCGAATGTCTAATTAGACGTTAGACATTCGATTAGACATTCGCTAATTTTGATTATCGAATGTCTAATTAGACATTAGACATTCAATTAGACATTCAGAAAAATCGCAAATGTTAAATATCGAATGTCTAATTCGACATTAGACATTCAATTAGACATTCGCAAATTACAAGATCTATAACCCAAATTCGTCGGAGGTCATTGCACATTAAAAAAACGAATATCTAATTGGTCAGTTAGACATTAGACATTCGATTAGACATTCGCAAATTACAAGATCTATAACCCAAATTCGTCGGAGGTCATTGCACATTAAAAAAACGAATGTCTAATTGGTCAGTTAGACATTAGACATTCGATTAGACATTCGCAAATTAAGGGATTTAGGTACCAAATTCGTCGGAGGTCATTGTACATGCAAAAAACGAATGTATAATTGGTCAATTAGACATTAGACATTCGATTAGACATTCGCATATTACAAGATATATAACCCAAATTCGTCGGAGGTCATTGCACATTAAAAAAACGAATGTCTAATTGGTCAGTTAGACATTAGACATTCGATTAGACATTCGCAAATTAAGAGATTTAGGTACCAAATTCGTCAGAGATCAATGTACATTAAAAAAACGAATGTCTAATTGGTCAGTTAGACATTAGACATTCGATTAGACATTCGCAAATTACAAGATCTATAACCCAAATTCGTCGGAGGTCATTGCACATTAAAAAAACGAATGTCTAATTGGTCAGTTAGACATTAGACATTCGATTAGACATTCGCAAATTAAGGGATTTAGGTACCAAATTCGTCGGAGGTCATTATACATTCAAAAAACGAATGTCTAATTGATCAGTTAGACATTAGACATTCGATTAGACATTCGCAAATTAAGAGATTTAGGTACCAAATTAATCAGAGATCAATGTACATTAAAAAAACGAATGTCTAATTGGTCAATTAGACATTAGACATTCGATTAGACATTCGCAAATTAAGAGATTTATGTACCAAATTCATCAGAGATCAATGTACATTAAAAAAAACGAATGTCTAATTGATCAGTTAGACATTAGACATTCGATTAGACATTCGCAAATTAAGAGGTTTAGGTACGAAATTTGTCTTAGGTCATTGTACACGCAAAAAACGAATGTCTTATTGGTCAAATAACTTGAACATATTGATAACTCGAACATATCGATATCTCGAACATACCGATGACTCGAACACATCGATATCTCGAATACATTGATAAAACGAATGTTTTTAACTTGAACATTTATTGACAAATCGAACATATCGATATCTCGAAACTTTCGATATCTCGAACTTTCCAATATCTCGAACTTTCGATATCTCGAACTTTCCGATATCTCGATTTTTTTTTTTTATTATTATTTTTTTTTTTTCTTCTCGATATCTCGAACTTTCCAATAACTTTTCGATATCTTTAATATTTTTTTTTCTCGATATCTCGAACTTTATCGGAAAGTTCGAGATATCGACAAGTACGAGATATCGACAAGTTCGAGATACCGAAAATTTCGAGATATCGGAAAGTTCGAGATATCGAAAAAAATATGAAAAAAAATTGGTAAGTTCGAGATATCGGAAAGTTCGAGATATCGAAAAAAAATATAATTTTCTTTTTCGAAAAGTTCGAGATATCGGAAAGTTCGAGATATATACTTCCGTTTTTAACTCCACTGGCTGAAAGCCAGTCGAGCTTATGTCATGGGGAATCGTCCGTCCTGCGTTCGTGCGTGCGTGAGTGCGTCCGTGCGTGAGTGCGTACTTACGAGAGTAATCTTGTTGGATAGTGTTTTTTCGTAAACCCCAGCCACCACCCTTATAAGACACTTTGATAAGTTTTTTTTTTTATACAATTGTGTTATGGGTATCTAATTAACATATTATTGCTATTTATTCCGTAAAGGGGGGATAATTACGGAATAAACCATGTGCTTGTTGGGTATACCCAACAAGAGAACATCAAAGGAAAACACCCAACAAACGCCTTTTGGACGTACGTGCGTGCATGCGTGCGTCCGTCCGTCCGTAAACGTTTTGCTTCAAACTGTTTCTCCTACCTAACCACTGGACCAATTAGGATGAAACTTCATAGGAAGTATACTCTCAATGATCTCTCCTTAGTTCCTCAAACTGTTTGGGATCCATGCAAAATTCTGGTTTCCGAAAGAAAAAACAATGAAGACTTAAAAAATCTTCTTCTCCTCCGTAGGTATCAGGCCGATTTTCAAATAATTGTGTAGTAGTGAAGACTTAAAAAATCTTCTTCTCCTCCGTAGGTATCAGGCCGATTTTCAAATAATTGTGTAGAAATGTTGCTTGGGTGACCTTCTTTCAGATTTTTTCGAGCCAAGTTGATTGGTCGAAAACTATGGCCGCCAGAGGGCAGAGCTATTTTTGCCTTATAATATGGTTATAGTGAAAACTTAAAAAATCTTTTATATATATATATATATGACCCTCTATCAGATTCCTTCAAGCCATGTTGATTGGTAAAAAACATGGCAACCAGGGCGCGGGGCTGTTTGAAGATTTAATTGGCAGTGGAGCGATACTGGCCCTCTTGGGCCTCTTGTTGTTATCATACTTCTGATAAACACGAAGGAGAATATACTTCACCCTCTCCTTCCAAAGCTTGTGTCACACTTAATTTATAACTAGAGACATTACATGTTAATATTTAAGCACCTATGTGATGTTTTTTTTATCTAATTGATCTAGTTAGAGCAGATTTGAAACCGTGTATTGGTAAAAAATTAAGAAACTTCATGTTGTATGGTAACCTTTTATTATAGGCTATGGTAGCCAGGTGAGCAATATAGGCACATCTTGGCATTTTGGGTTATGATAAAGGGACATTTGGCCTTCTTGTTCGAAATATTTACATCCTGTCTGTTTTCACACGTTATTTAAATGTACTGAACTACATCTGCTTCCTTTAAGTCATGCTTCAAAATCATGCGCGGCGTCCTTTGATGCTCTGCATCAAAATTCGTCTTGTGAATATCTTAAATCAGAGTCAGGCACCCGCAGGCGGTGCTCTTGTTCTTTCCCCCTTCCCCCCGATTTTTTGACTAATTGTTAGCAATCGGGAGATGCTTTAACCATGTACGTGATAGCTACTGTAACAGACGACTTTTGAACACAATGCTGAACAACTCTTTTAAGTTGATTCTTTCAATAATCTACATATTAACATGTTTACCTACAGGTACTAAATTACGCTTTTCCCATTTCAGAAATATTTTGACTAATCTTCAATGAGTAATTTTGACGTTTTCTACGATGTTGTCTTCACTTGTCAATACTTATGCTTTCATTGATACAGATTATCAATATGTTTGTCTCGACATTTTTGCAGTCATCTGTTGTATATTTGGTATATGTATTAAAGGGTTAACCCTTTCCCTAATATAGACGCTTTCTGACGCCTCTGCAGCAGACAGATTCAAAACGAGCAATTTCTCCTTTTGCCACAATGTTTACCACTTTTAGTCATAGGTTATCCATTCAATTATAGAGATTTTCTATATTTTGACAAAATATGTTTAAAGTCGTCTGCTGCAGAATTGTCGCATGAGGGAAAGGGTTAAGTAGACTGTAAACGTATCCTACCATGTAAACGGCTTTACATTACAAGATTATGGCGATTACATGACCAATAATACAATAGGCGTCAATAGAGCATTAGTGACATGAATACATGATCGGTTAATGAATGTTCAAGTGACATTTGTGATTTGCAGCGAGCCCAGCCCCACTTGCTGTCGGCACTTTCAATGAGTTTGTAAATAACCTAATATTTTCGATGTATACTTCTTAATGGTATATTGCAAAAGAATTATGCAGACTTGTCAATTAATCATAGGAACATGCCCCGTATCTTCAAAATAGTGTAATTACATATTTGTTTGATTATATAATGTTATGAGTTCTATTGAAGATCACTGGAAAACGTATTTTTTCTTAAATATATCTTTGAACTGTATGCATTTCTGAATTTATGTTAACACTATTGGAAATTATGCAACTTTATTAATATTTCCACAAAAGTAATCGTCCCGCAGCACTTTTAGTGCTTTGATTTTTCGTTTCAGTATGAAGTCAACTTTTGTTAATAGTGAAGATCCAGACCAGCATGTGCATCTGCCCAGTGTGATCAACAAATAAACCATCCACATTTATGATTATAATAACTCTAGGTTGTTATTTCCAAATTGTGTAGATTCTGATGTAATTAAGTAAATGGAGTATAAGAGGTTGATCTGATCCAGCACTGTTTAGAAATGCCAATTTGAACTTTTTCCCATATATATATATACAACCTCGAATAATCTTTGATAACATTGTTAATGCATTTGCAGCTTAATTCTTAACATGTTTATTTTTTTATCTTTTCAATGATCTGACCAGTTCAACAGAAGGGAATCAAGATCCATTACCAGAAGACATTATATAGCCCAAAGCCTAAAATTTGTCAACCGCCACCAGGAAAAAGAAGATGCCTGAAACTGTGCCAGTCCTGAGTAAGTTTGTCATGTAATGTATACACATCCTCTCTTTCTGAATGCGAACTGAGCTGATATGCATAGTCATTTTAAGGGATTGATTGATTGAGGTGTAGCAGAAAAAATCCTAATCATTTCAGCAAAAATATTTCTATAAATATAAGTATAATTATTGAATAAAGAAGAAAATATTGAAAACAAAATGGAGAATTAGTTCATTATCACCAAGCCCACTTTGAATTGACACAGGCAAAGAGCATATTTAAATGATTCAATTTGGTGCATGGACATATTTGTAAATATTTTGTGGAATAACTTCTTTACACAGGAATGTATTCATGTATTTAACCCTTTCCACATACAGCAAATATGTAGCAGATGATTTTGAAACTAGAATTGGGGGAAAATATAAATGAAATTATTATCAAGATATACATCAAGAGTTTAAAACATGTTGAAAAAAGGAGAAAATGTTCCTTAAAAGAAATGTCACCTGCTCAATATGCATCAAAATGAGCTTGCAAGACGGAAAGCCTTAAAACGGAACATGACATTTTGAGGGTTTTTAACTATGCTTGTGTAAACAGGATTGTACAATAAATTACTATTTATAGGTTGTACTCAACTTATATTATGTAAATGTAATCAAGGGGCATTATCACATTTCCTCCATACATGCAACCACACATTGTGGAAAAAGAAGTTGCCTTTTAAGTCATTAAAGCACATTTTCTAATATTCTTATAATTTCCTATGAAACATATATGTTGGTTCATTCATGTTATTGTTGATACTACCTTTTTACAAAGGTAGTGATAATTCATCTGAGATGAAAATCTATGCCATCGAAAACAAGAGCTGTCGGAGGACAGCGCGCTCGACTATTCCACCGCTTATTTAAGTTACTGAGATAATGGACTCTAATGTAGTTGCATGCAAAACATTAACCACAATTTCTTAGTGGGTGATAATTTGCATTATATGCAGGATAGTGTTATTTAACATGATTATTTTCATAGGTGTGATGGTTAGAAAGGGTTGTATAACCTTTCAATGGAATACATCAACTAGTTACTAAGAAATGGACTCTTAATGTAGTTGCACGCAAACCTTTAACCATACTTTCTAAGTAAAGAAAGGGCAACAATTTGCACCATATACAGGATCGAGTTATCTTAATTGGTTGTGTTTATAGTTGTGCAATTGGGAAAGATTGTATAAAGTTTCAATAAAATACAAGTTTTTACTGAGATTACACTCTAAATGTAGTTGCAAAACAGAATTTCTAAGTCCAAAAAGGTCCATAACTTGCATAGAATACTGCATAGAGTAATCATACTTGATTGTTTACATAGATGTGATGATTGGTAAGGGCTGTATAAAGTTTCAATGCAATGCATCAAGTAGTTACTAAGAGCTGGTCTCTGTATGTAGTTGCATGCAAAACTTTAACCAGAATTTATAAGTCCAAAAAGTCCATAACTTGCATAAAATGCAGGATAGAGTTATCATACTTGATAATCTACAGGTGTGATAGTTGGGTAGGGTTGTAGAAAGTTTCAATGCAATGCATCAAGTAAATACTGAGATATGGACTCTTAATTTAGTTGCACGCAAAACTTTAACCAGAATTTCTAAGTTAAATAAATGCCATAACTTGCATAAAATTCAGGATAGAGTTATTTAACTTGATAATCTACATAGGTGTGATAGTTGGGTAGGGTTGTATAAAGGTTCAATGCAATGCATCAAGTATATACTGAGACGTGGACTCTTAATTAAGTTGCACGCAAAACTTTAACCAGAATTTCTAAGTAAAAAAAGGGCCATAACTTGCATAAAATATAGAATAGTGTTATCATACTTGATAATCTACACAGGTGTGATAGTTGGGTAGGGTTGTATAATGGTTCAATGCAATGCATCAAGTACATACTGAGATATGGACTCTTAATTTGGTTGCACGCAAAACTTTAACCAGAATTTGTAAGTAAAAAAAGGGCCATAACTTGCATAAAATGCAGGATAGAGTTATCTTACTTGATAATCTTCACAAGTGTGATAGTTGGGTAGGGTTGTAGAAAGATTCAATGCAATGCATCAAGTAAATACTGAGATATGGACTCTTAATTTAGTTGCACGCAAAACTTTAACCATAATTTCTAAGTAAAAATAGGGCTATAACTTGCATAATATGCAGGATAGAGTTATCTTACTTGATAATCTACACATGTGTGATAGTTGGGTAGGGTTGTAGAAAGTTTCAATGCAATGCATCAAGTAAATACTGAGATATGGACTCTTAATTTAGTTGCACGCAAAACTTTAACCAGAATTTCTAAGTAAAACAAGGGTCATAACTTGCATAAAATGCAGGATAGAGTTATCTAACTTGATAATCTACATAGGTGTGATAGTTGGGTAGTGCTGTATAAAGTTTCAATGCAATGCATCAATTAAATACTGAGATATGGACTCTTACTTTAGTTGCACGCAAAACTTTAACCAGAATTTCTAAGTAAAAAAGGGCCATAACTTGCATAAAATGCAGGATAGAGTTATCTAACTTGATAATCTACATTGGTGTGATAGTTTGGTAGGGTTGTAGAAAGTTTCATTGCAATACATGTAGTATTTAAGAACTTGCATGCAAAACCTTAACCAAAGTGTGACGTGGACGCCGACGCCGACGCCAGGGTGAGTAGTATAGCTCTCATATTCTTCGAATAGTCGAGCTAAAAATTATTAAAGAAATAAGTTGCACTTTTAATAACAGAATCATTTAAGGCATTTTGGATTGCTTTTATACCACATTTCTAAGATTACTCTAGATAGCGTGGGCCAAATATAATTGAGGAACCATTCCAGGTATTTTGTATGGAAATTTACATAAAATACATTATCATTTATTCGAGACTGAGTACCATTAAGAAAATGTCTAGGCAAAAGCGCAGAAAACCCCTTTAAATGAAAGAACAATTATTGAATAGAGTTGAAAACGTGGTGACAAAAGGAGGAATTACTCGTTTTGAGCAATTTCTTCCTTTGTCGCCATGTTGTCAAAAAGCTGTCTACTACAGAAGTGTCAGAACGTGTCTATATGAGGGAAAGGGTTAAGGAGATTTCAGACTTTTTCTAAAGGAGGTTTTCAATTTTGTATACTGCAAATTCGATTTTTTTTGGGAAAGAGTTAAATTTATACAAATAAATGTATTAAAACAAGTTAATGTCAAATTGCAAGCAATACAAGCATGGGTTTTTTTTCTGAAAAAGGGGAAGGGGCCTGGGGCCTTTGAGAAGGAGAACATTTCGCGGCGTTTTAGGGAAAAAAAGGGGGAAAATTGTAAACTAGAGTAATGTGCATAATGTGCATGTTTAACTTTTATCATTACAAGGCCATCTCTCTATTTTTCATGTTCTTGAACTCCTCTACTAGATTGTCATAATCCAGTTCACTCAAACTATACCACTGTCAAGGGTCGAAATTAGCAAGATTTTCTACTTGCATTTTTTTGCAAGTGCTATTTTTTGTTACTTGCTAAATGAGAAAACAACTTTAATTTTTGAGAACTTATTAGAACTTTAATTTTAAGCAACACAATGTGAACTACAATAGTGCAATACACTGTTATGGTCAATCATGAATGTAATGTAAACATGGTCCAAAACATGCTGTGAAAAGAAGCTGCTGAGACTGTCAGATATACAGCATAGTCTAGAAACTGTGTTTCAATTTCTGGCTCCATATGGCAAAGTATGGGGTCTTTTCTGTCTTAGTCCAGACAACATCCATCTTGTCACAGCAGTTTTTGGGTCATATTCTCTATGGGCAACATCAGCAACTTTAATTCTCATCAAAATATAAAGTATTTCAGCACCAAGCCTACACCTGAAGTCAAATTTTATTCTGTTCATTGTGGAATTATAAATGAGATTTAAGCTAATGTTCAAAAGTTAAATATGAAAAAAAAAAAAAAAAGGCCAGCTTTTAAATAAGGTAAAAAAAACCTGACAAGAGTCCCCTAGTGGACCATTGACCTCTAAGTGTGACCTTGACCTTTGAGGTACAAGCCTGTGTATTGTGTGCCACATGTCACCTCGTCATGGTGAACATGTGTGCCCAGTAACTTGGGAATTCTATTAAAGATGCATGGTTAAGATGTGAGCCGGACAAGGTATAGTCCTATAAAATAGTACTCATTTTGACCTTTGACATCTAAGTGTGACCTTGACCTTTGAGGTACAGGCCTGGGTCTTGTGCGCAACACGCAACCTAATCATGGTGAACATGTGTGCCCAGTAACTTAGGAATCCTATGATGCGTGGTTGAGATGGGAGCCGGACAAGGTATAGTCCTAGCAAACAGTACTCATTTTGACCTTTGACATCTAAGTGTGACCTTGACATTTGAGGTACAGGCCTGGGTCTTATGCGCGACACACCACGTCATTATGGTGAACGTTTGTGCCAAGTTTCTTGGAAATCCTATGATGGATGGTTAAGATGCTGGCCGGACAAGGTAATCCTATCAAACATTCTCATTTTGACCTTTAAGATGCGGGCCGGACAAGTTTAGGTGGGACTGACAGACGGATAGACAGACGGAATCGACTAAACCTATATTCCCCAAACTGGTCTAGAGGACTAATAATGTCAGTCTCACTACATCCAAATACAAAGAAATGCATAAGTAAATAATCAAACAACAGGAGAGGTTTAATTTCCTCTGTTGTTCCATTGTTTACTTTTTGCACTTCTAGGGAAAATTATAGTTGTGTTCAATTTTGTGTCTGATATATAGATAATCATATATTTAATGAATTGTTGGTAAACCCATTACCTGACCTATATGTTTACTTTTTAAAGTCATCTAATGCAGATTTATTGTATATTGGAAAGGGCCATACAGGATATGGGTTGGATCACTGTAGTTTAAACTTTGTCTATTTCAGGTGTAGATCCAATGAATATGGTTGTCTGAAATCAAAAGACCACACTCTTCAGAGACAGCTTGACAGATGTGACCACTTGCACAAGTTTTACCCTGGAACTAAGCACAATACCTGTATTTTTCATTGAAAGTTAGAGGAATAAGGAATAATACATCAGGAAAGAATCTCATTTGTCATGAATCTTGGGCATCAGTTTCCTCCTTTTATCCGAAATATCCCTGGGAAATTGTTCATTTAAGTAGTCCTTTAAAGATATCTAGCTTGCGTTATGACCAGTTCCCTCTCCTTAAATAATGTGAATTTGGCGACGATACTTCTAGTTTTCGCATTCAACCTATGGCCCATTCAATATGCCCGATCAGCCTCGATTGTGTCTACTAAATCTTTTGCTATCTTTAATTCTCTTGCGTGAACTGACTGATGGTTTCCTCTGCATCTTCTGTGAGATCAGCAGCGACTAAAGACAAGAGTTTTCCTCATAGATTGGGATTGTAAATATGAAACTGCGTTTCAGCGTCTCTCTATCTCGTTCTAATGCCATAAAATTAGAGCTGGTTGAACCCAATTAAAAACACAGGTTCCACTACCGTGAGGATTGGTTACGTGCTCCTCCATCGCAACTATTTCAAACCACCGTTAAAACCACGTCGCTTATGCGCCGTGTAATAAGCTATTTGATCTGTAGAATTTGGTTAGCCTATAAGTTTTGCTGCAATCATTTAAAAAAATCGTACAACAAAACTGATGTTTTTGTTCTCAATATAATTTTAAGCAAATGGTTATGACAAATGTCCAATTGCACAAGTTCTACGAAATAAGTCGATTGCTCACATAGCGAATAACATCTTTTTTAACCTTTATATTTAATCTTAAGCTGATTTTTACAATATATATACTTATAATAATATACAGTCACAATGATACAATAGCATATAACTACAGTCGGGCCGGTTTGAAGTCAGTTCCGGAAATGAATTTAACAAAAAAGTGGCTTTTAAATTATTGTTGACGTCATCATCATCACGCAACCGTCATCAGAAGCCCCGCCCTTTTCGAAGGATGGGTCGTCAATTATCGTTAAATTTAAACCACATCATCAACGTTAACATTCATAACCTTATTTAGAGAGCACGGATAATTTCTATGCGAGTAACATCATGAAAGTACACGACGTCATAACATCGATACCTTATAAATACAGAAACGATGTTACGTAAAATTACTCGATCTAAGCTACACCATCAAGAAATGATGTGACGTCATACCGACCGCTCTTAAGAATTGACGATTTATTTTTGAATGAGCAAATGGATTAGTTAAGTTCGCTTTACCGTTTTCACGAAGTGACGCCGTGATTCACGAGTATATAAGAGACGATTCTAACGGCGTCACCTAACAGTTAAACGTCATTAGGATCACATTTACATATAGGAGCATCGGGAGCGCATTTGGGACTTCGAACTTTTGATATGATGACGTTAAAGTCGTCTCTTCAACTTCCTGAAATAACTCCAAACCGACCCTACTCTAGTCGTTATAATAAGAGATATTTTTTTTTAAATTCGTCAATGTTCTTACCTTCAAAGGATGCCAGTCTCAGGGTGAGATCATCTTGATTCCTTCCTGAGAGTTTCATCCTTTAAAGTTTCTGACATCTAATATAAAGTTCGTTTCACAATCCTTTCATGTAATATGCTTGATCTTTTTAGTTTTTTGTTTGCATTTGTAGTATTCAATAATTGTATTAGTTTATACATATCCTATTAGGAGAGCTAATTTTTGAAAAAAAAGAACAACGTGAAAGAGAGATTTATGTAATATTAATTTATTTACAATTGGTGTATTGTTCAATCCCTTACACTTCCATCATTTTTGTCACGTTATATTTAGCAAGTATTTCTTTTAGTCTGCCGCTGTTTCTTAATGATGATTTCACTGTTTGTGTGTGCCAGACAAGAACCTACAACATAGAAACATAGAAATAAAATGCATAGCAATTATGATACGTGAAGCGTGTTCCTTACCCACATGCAAACGCATTAACACACGTCAACAGCAGACGACCTAGGAAGACATTGTAGTAAAAGAAGATTTTGTTTTTGGTGAGCCTTTTTTCATTTCTCCGACACACATTTTAAACTTTCTTCAATAAGTATTAGTTATTAGTCGGCACTTATATTTTTCAGAATTAAAATTGGAGGACGAGTTGTTATCAGATTTTTTTTTCCCAATTGCGTTTGTTTAAAAACACTAAGTTATGACACAACCCAACTGAAATAAACATTCCGATGTTTTAAGTATTTGCAGTTTCATTAAACTCGCATTTCTGCTAGCAGAAAACTCGCATTTCTGCTAGCAGTAAAAATGGCAAAACGGAAAACTCTTCTTCATTTAATTGCAATATAGACTTATGGAGATATACGATACCAATAATTTGGCAACGTCGACATTCAAACATGTTTAAAACATCCTAGTCTGGTTCCCGACGTCATGTATTTTACGCAGTAATAAGGAGAACGTACTCGATATAGGCTAAGAACATCCATATTAAACGATTGGAATACAAGACCGATAACTCTGCGTATATCACAGAGTGTGTATAACTGCAGACAATGCTAGACAGGGTTTTATTTGGATTCAGGGACCCAATTTTCAAATTTCTCTGCTTCGAAAAATAACGAATTAAAAACTGAAAACTGTCTATCCAACGTGCCTCCTTATTCTTTTATGAGCAATGTATATATCAAAGCACCATTCATCAGCGTATATAAACAGTCAATATCTTCAGCATTAATTGATAGCATTAAGATTCGTAACTAGAGCAGAGTGTTAATATTGGCTTTGTTAGTTGGAGGTTATTTCGCTACTTCCCAAGTGTTGCGGTTCTTAGTGTATTGAGTAAAGGTCGGAAATCGTTGAAATTCGTTTCTTTGTTTACAAATATACACCAGGTAAGTAGCTGCACCTGATTTTGCTAGCTGCTTTACAGCATACTTGAGTGTTGAAATCCCCGACAATAACCACTCGGCCACGACGGATTCCTGTTTTGGAAAGGACATAACCTATTTTGAACATAAAGCCCAGATATCAACAAGACAAATATTCTGACAAAGGGTTTCAACATGCTTAATTTGAAAATGTGGTCTCTAAAGTGACCTGGGGATGAACACATGCTAACCCAATACATTTAGCTTACATATAACCAAGACAAACATTCTAATACTGTTTCATCAATCTTAAGCTCAAACGGTGGTCTATCGAGATGCAACTAAATTTTTCTCTAATTTGGTATGGCCTTATCTTGAACACATGGCCCATATTAGAACGTAACTTAAATATCACAAAGACAAACATTCTGACAAACTTACATTATTCTACAGTCAAAAGATTCAGCTTTCAGAGTGTTCACTATTGATTTTTCTCAAACTTATCCGCACCAGAGTGTTCACTATTGATTTTTCTCAAACTTATCCGCACCAGAGTGTTCACTATTGATTGTTCTCAAACTTATCCGCACCAGAGTGTTCACTATTGATTGTTCTCAAACTTATCCGCACCAGAGTGTTCACTATTGATTGTTCTCAAACTTATCCGCACCAGAGTGTTCACTATTGATTGTTCTCAAACTTATCCGCACCAGAGTGTTCACTATTGATTGTTCTCAAACTTATCCGCACCAGAGTGTTCACTATTGATTGTTCTCAAACTTATCTACCGCACCAGAGTGTTCACTATTGATTGTTCTCAAACTTATCTACCGCACCAGTGTTCACTATTGATTGTTCTCAAACGTATCTACCGCACCAGAGTGTTCACTATTGATTGTTCTCAAACTTATCTACCGCACCAGAGTGCACTTTTATTGAAAGTCGCAAGGCCTACGCCGCCGAGACACTTTGAAGACTGTTCTCTACTTCGGCCCTTTGATCTTTGGTTGGAAACGACTTTTGAAACATTGTGGCGAAAGGAAAATTGCTCATGATAAGAAGTTTTATCATTTTTGCACAATATTTTCACCTCTATTCAATAAAATTATTTTCATTGCAAGAGCTTCTCCAAAAATGTGCCTAGCTCTTTTCAATGTCGTCTGCTGCAGAACTGTTGTACGTGAGAAAGAGTTTATGTCAGCCACCGGTACAATCATCGTTCACTTCCAACAGTTTCGTTCATCCTTATACAGTAGTCTCTGATAGGAATTAACACATGATTAGCGAATGTTAAGTCAGATCCTGGTCTACTTTGGTCTTAAATCTGCATCCTGTGCATTCAAAAAGTTTGATCATTATCTATACTGTTCACTTACAAAAGCTCGTCAGAAGCTATTGTCAAGTTCTGTAGATGTACATACTGATCTGAATCTACACTGATCAGAAATGCCAAATTCTACCTGTTTCATTTTTGTTGCAATCAAAGGACAGGGTATTATTCAAATACTTTAATGCTGATTTTATTTTATTTTTTAGTGTATTGTATTGTACGTGAACTATTGAGAAATACCACCTGCATGTTCATATTAACGTTAAACTCTTTCCAACATACAGCATGTTTGCAGCAGCCGACTTTGAAAATATCTAGACAAATATATGGAAAACTGATTAAATTCATGTATTACTTTTGAATACAATCAATCTGCTGCAGGGGCTTTAGAAAGCGTTAATTTTGCGAACAATTACTGGGTATACACTTTTCTTTTTTTTTTCTTTCAAAAGATGCGTTGTTGTCTATATAACATAATGGCTGACAATGCAATCTGTATACTGACTCTGTGTAGGCTTCTTTGCTCACAATTGCTACAAGACTATACAGGAATAAAGTTTCAAATTTGAGCCAACATTGTGGACTCTGCGTAAAGTATTAACCTTGATCAGCCTAAGCATGCCGCGCAGGCGAATTTCGTTTCCTGTGGATTTTCTGTTTAGGAGTCATTACTCTATACCTCTATCAACCTGAGACGGAATGTGTCGGCCCGGATAAGCATGCGCAGGCTTATCTGGGTCGATATATTACGCAGAGTCCATAATGTTGGTTTTCCCGCTGGGCGGCTCATTAAGCAATTATACCTTAGAGCAGTTATCCGCCCTTGGTTCCAGTTCATCGAGGTTATTTACACACCGATTTAAAAATGCTGTTTCGAGTTGTCCACGGCCATCTGTCAAGTTAAAACGCGGGGGATTTCGTCGCTTTAATACATCAGTGTTTATGGCGAATCCAGCCATATCAATGGCAAACTTTCTTTCTGGAGCATATGTAGTTACCCATCCGATTACCTGAGCAGAAAAAATATCAGATGCTCAGATAAAGAAGATTAAAAAGTCATTTGTACCAGTTTATAAAGAGGATATTTCATGAGTGCTTAGGCCTATTTATTATCACTTATATTAAACGAGTTGCCACGAGCCTTGGCGAGCGTCATACTCAGCTTAGCTAACGAGTTTATTGAAAGTGATAATAAATAAATACAAATGAGATATTCTATTTATCACATAAAGTGATTTATAAGCGTATTTCGAAGAAATGTACTTAACATTTATCATATTTCTACATAAAATTTGTCAGTTTTGGCGCTAAAGTGACTAACGTTATGACGTCAAACCGCTGAAGTGACGTCATTTTCATAGTTAAGTTTCCGCGTTGTTACAAAGACTTGAGCGTAAGACTGGAAACCAAACTAGAAGTGTTATATGATATTTATGTAATGGGATTTTGACACACCCAGAGAGGGCTGTATGTGATAAATCTCAGTACTTTATAAAATCCTTTCTTTCTGATATTAAATAACTCGACTAAATGAGACGGTTCTTTTGATTAAACATGATCAGGTTTTCATGCTAAAAAGTATTTGATTGATGTTGGCATCCTCCCTCACCCTACCTTCATGTTACACTTTCTCACTATTGATTTAAATTGAAATGTTAATTATCTTTGTTCATGGGCACATGGATGCAGACGCATTTTGACGCATTCTCAACAGACGACTTTTGAAAACATTTTGGCTAAAACTATAAATGCTCATATATAGTGAGCAATTAATCCGTTGTCACATTGTTTTCATATTTCGTCACATTTCGACGCGGATCAGCCTAAGCATGCCGAGGAGGCTAACCTGTGGCTTTTCTGTTTCAGGAATCATTACTTTATACATTTATCCCCCTGATACGGAATGTGTCGCCAGGATTAGCCTGCGCAGGCTGATATGGGTCGATACATTACGCAGAGTCCATAGTTTTGGTTTTCTCGTGGATTGACTCATATATCAAAGAAAATATAATTATTTGAAAGAGTTGAATACATAGGTGCAAAAGGAGAAAATAGTCCTTATATTTTCACAAGTCGGCAGTTGCAGATGTTTCAAAATGAGTCTGCACGTGGTTCTAGTTATGATGGCGCTTTCTAGGTCAAATTACGCCAAATACATCCGCGGTCATGCTGATCTAGCCAAATAGTCCCTACAAAGTGCAAGAGGTCGCGGGTTCCATCCATCCAGGTCATACCAAAGACGTTACAAATTGTAGTATTGGCTTCTATTCTTGGCGCTCAGGATTGCGTGTATATCATTACGACTGACTGGCTTGTGTCAAATAAACCAGTATTACTGGTAACTTTACCAGGAAACGCCGTGATATACATTGTGTAGCTGAGAAATTGTTGAAAGCGGCGTAAAAGACCAAACAATCAATAAAGAAACAGTACAAGGGTTTTTCAATCAAGTATTGACTATACCTTTCCATTTTTCACCATAGGTGTTTCGTACTGGCTTCCTCCTGCCAGAGCAATCGGCCAAACTGAAACCCGTTTTGTGTATCTCATCTGGAAAACAAAGAGAAGAATAAGAGAAATAAATAGATATAAATAGATCTGTCCCTGACTACTTGTAACTCGACGCCTTTGCAGCTTACGAATTTTGAAAAAGAAAATGTGTTAAATAGAAAAGCAGCTCAAAACTAAAAACGAATCCACAATGTTGTTTACGCTATATCAAAATCGTATTTCAAATGTCAATGTAACGCAAACATGTATTTATAATTATGATCCAATGAGACGCGTTTGGCGATTTGAGGTCGTGTTGCATCTGCGTACAGTTGGTTGATTACCAAATGAATTCAAATAGAACGAAAGAAAAACCTGATTTGGGCTGGAAATGGTTGTGTATCTCTAGTTTAGTGCATTTGATGTGAGAAAGTGAGTTTTCGAGTTATGTGCATACATGTATATGTTAATGTAAAGAAAGGGTTTTAATTGGATTTTAGAGAATTTGACCATGCATTTTGAAAAATAATTTACCCGGTGTAATGGTTCCCATCATTTTGGACAACATCGGGCTGGGACGAAACAAGATTTTCACTTATTTTACTTCCACTTTCATATAAAGTCAAAATAATACAAATATCAAATCATTCATTTCCAGTGCATACTTATACACATTTACAATGAATTAAAACTCAAAGTCATATATTCAATGCATTCTGGTGATGGTATACACTCATTTCTACGCAAGCAAAGTTTTTTAGGGACTATTTGGATCAGAATGGCCGTGGATGCATTGGGCGTTATTTGATCTATATGTAATATCGTCTTAGATGCAAAACGTTTAAGTGTTACGCCATGAGTTTTACGCCAAAATAACGCTTCTAAACCGGATAGTCGCTTACTCTTCGCATTTCTAGTGTCAGTTTTTTGAAGAAAGTTTTTTTCTTCTTTATATGCCTATCTTAAACTAAAACAATCGAAAGAACCGTAGTGTAGATCAGATCATTCGGCACATCCCCCGCAGTCCGATCTGGATGTACACTGTTTACCAATTAATCATACAAGATTTAAAGTAATTAGATTGGTTGCGCATGGAAGTCTTTCCCACACGTGTAATACTTACAGTTAATGTGCTGAACTCCGAGTATAGATAGTATAGTCAAAGTTTTAAAACTGTTCAAAAGTTGTCTTGAAACATTAGAATCATAATTCTGAGATAAAATTATAGTAATAATTTCACTTTCCAGTACAAACAAAAAAATCTAAATATCGTATAAATGCTTCATTTTTATTGGGTAGACATACCCAGTAAGCCAAATGTTGTAAATGTTCATTGACTTTTTTAATTGACTGTTAATCAACATTTACTGCCAAAACAGTTTTGAACTATTTATTACTTACTTTGTTGTCACTATTAGCAATATTTTCAGGAGTTTCAACATTTCAAAATTTCGATCTCCATCTGAAGTTCATGACCTCAGCCAGGGAATGATTGAATTGATGAGGTACTTCATCATACCCGTGGTACCGTTCGGTCTGTTTGTATGTCGGATAGAGCTCAGTTACAAACATATTGAAAATATCTTTACATGAAAATAATATAATTGAATATAATTGAAAAACTTTGTACATAAAGAAGAAATTACTTACAATGAAAACATGCGCATGGTGACATTATCTTACCTCCTCAAAAAGCTGAACATCATACGTATTATCATCATCACAGAAATAAAACACACTGGGAAACTCTGCATTTAGAATAATCCAGTCAAGTGCGAGATTTCTCTGCTCTGCTCCTTTTGGAATAGTCCAAGGTGCGGACAGTTTTCCTTTGAACTTTAACTTCACCGATTCGGATGTAGAAGTCTTTGTTGTGAGATGCGTATACGTCACCTTACACCTGGACAGGAAATGTGTAACTAGTGAACTCGGTACATCACTGTCTTCCACCACAATCCAGTGTAACCTAGGAACGAGTCTCAGCGTTTGCGACAAACGGGTTAAATCGGCTTTCTGCTCGGTTCTAGCCACTGTCGGAGTTATGGCATAGATCATTGGTAATGTTGCTATGCTCTGGCGATTTTCCGATGCGGTTACGTACACATGTTTTGTTAGGGAGACAGCTGCAATGGTAATATGGTATCAGCATGAATAATTTCACTAGTGAACAACAAAACGTATTTCTTTTATGCTTACCTATTATTTATAGAAATTTCTCAGTGAATTATATAGAGAACAAGTACAAACAAGAAAAATCTTTAAAAAATATAAACGGCGATCAATATGAGAAAACACTCCATAAATTATACAATTTGCGCAATCATGTTGTATATATAAGAATTTCGACAGCTCCTTGAATTGGTAATGCATTATAATCGTAAACCAGTTAGAACATTGTTCGATTAGAACATTATTCTTTAAAAGATATGGAATCGGTAATCGAGTGTAGCTAACCGAAAATACGTCACATGACTGGAGATTACGCGAGGCTCCCAAGAGGTGTATAAGCTTCAATTGACAATAAATAACTGAAAACTAATCATGTTTAAAAAATAATTAATATTTTGCTCTTAAATATTATATTTCATACGTTTTCATTGATCTGTTTCACTGAAATTTATTTCTTAAGGAAAACAATTAAAGGTTAGTATGCAGAAAACTTGACCCTATAAGTGCCTCTAGTAGGATCGCCAAATTAACTATGAACCAATCAAAACGTTTCGTTTCCTTTATTTCTTCGACATTATTCATTAAATACAGTATTTGATTGGTCTACAATCAAGATCATTTGTTTAACATCTAGGTCAACAAGAGCTGTCGGAGGACAGCGCGCTCGACTATATGCCGCTTATTCACATAAAGCACTATTTCATTATATTGCACTTAAGTACTATTAACCCTTTCCCTCATACGGCAATTCTGCAGCAGACGACTTTGAACTTATTTTGTCAAAACATAGAAAATCTCCATAATTGAATTGATAACCTATGACAAAAAGTGGAAAACATTGTGGCAACATTTTCTAAGTAATTCAAGGTCCATTACTCCATATTTAGGATGCAATGGAGTTATCTAACCTAATTGTACGATGGTCCCTAACAAATATGTGAAGTATGAAGTGATTTGAATTATGAAACTTTAACGCAAATGTTAAAACTGACCGAGCAAAACCTAAAAAAAAAGTTTACCAAATGTTTGACATCATGCAAAACCCGTTTGATATGTTGAAGAATTATATTTGATAAATGAATGATCACAATTAGAAAGGAATGTAACCAAAAATTATGAATTTATCTAAAATTCTCAAAATCAAACAAAAATCATGTTATTTATTCCCAAAAAGTCACACTCAGCATCTTCAACATATAATGTGAAGAAAGGTATTATATGTAATTATATTCCAAATATGAAAGCCCTAACACAAGTACTTATTGAGAAAAATTAAAAAAATTAAATGAAAATGCCAACTTGCCCTAAAACTTTAACAACCCAAAATCATGTCTTTTGCCGCAAAAAGAAGGTCACACTCAGCATCTTCAGCATACAATATGAAGAAAATGTATTAGATGTAATTATATTCCAAATATCAAAGCCCTAACATAAGTACTTATTGAGAAAAAAAATTAAAAAAAAAATTCCAACTTGCCCTAAAACTTTAACTTTTAAATCATGTTTTTTACCCCAAAAAGAAGGTCACACTCAGCATCTTCAGCATTCAATGTGAAGAAAGGTATAAGATGTAACTACATTCCAAATATTAAAGCCGTAGCACAAATACTTATTGAGAAAAATTAAAAAATTAAATGAAAATGCCAACTTGCCCTAAAACTTTAACCACCCAAAATCACACATCTTTTACCCCAAAAAGAAGGTCACACTCAGAATCTTCAGCATACAATATGAAGACAGGTATTATATGTAATTATATTCCAAATATAAAAGCCCTAGCATAAGTAACTATTGAGAAAAAAAAAATAAAAAATATTCCAACTTGCCCTAAAACTTTAACCACAGAAAATCATGTTTTTTACCCCAAAAAGAAGGTCACACTCAGTACCTTTAACATTCAATGTGAAGAAAGGTATAAGATGTAACTATATTCCAAATATTAAAGACCTAGCACAAATACTTATGAATGAAAATGCCAACTTGCCCTAAAACTTTAACCGGACGCCGACGGAGACGGAGACGGAGACGCCGACGCCGACGCCGGGGCGAGTAGTAAAGCTCTCATATTCTTCGAATAGTCGAGCTAAAAATGAGGTTAAGACAGCTGTCGCTGAAAAAAGTAAGCGCGGTCGAGGGAAACCGTATTTATATTGACGCATGTGGGGCAAACTACTTTTGAAAACATTTTGGGCAAAGGAGAAATAAGAATTATGATGAGCAATTTATTCTTTTGCCGCAATGATTTCAAATCTATTTGGTACTTATTCTATTATTTTAAGAAATTGTACTTTACTTTCTATGGGCAAGTTTGGAATGAGATGAAAGTATAATATCTGAGTCCTTTGGCAAACGTATGTTCAGCTTAAAAACTATAAACGCGAATCATCTGACAGTCGATACCGTCACTTTAGTTTTTATAAACATGTAGTATACATATATGTATGTAAATGAGCTCATAAATAATTTGGGCATATCTTTATTAGTTAAATTGGGGAAAATGAAGTACAGAGATTTACACAATATTGATGAATTGTTGTTAGCCCAATATATATTAATAGTATTTTCCACTCTGGAATATAACCCCAAATGATATGTTATCGACTCAAATATACGATACAATGCACAATACAATTATTTATTGCCTCCATTTTTTGGAGATATCGTAATATAAGTTTTGCAATACGCAAAGAAATTATACAATTTCCAAAGAAAAAAAAGAACAAACATATTAACCTACACACAAGATTAATCGTCAGATGGTAAAAAAATAACAAAAATCTGTCACCCTCTACATTCCATCAAATGATAAGTCCTACATGAAAGAAGTACATTACTGTCTGCACTAATACAGAAAACGAGGACCTATTTATATACTTAAATGGGAAATCACTTACCAGATATCAATTCAAAGCCATAATGACTAAGGCCATACAATTCACCCCAACCCTGAGATACTTCAAACGACACATTTTCAGAATAGGCGGGGCTACACATCTAGCTAATTTGGGCATTAACGAAGGTAAAATCATGGCAGCAGACAGGTTGAAGTCAAACGCATATATACTAGATGCATAAGACTCTTAACTCTTTCAGCGCCAAAGGCAATATTGAGGTTTTTACAAACAATACTGATTCAGGTGAGTCAGCTCGTAACGAGCTGTCTCACCTGAAATCAACATTGTTTGCCTTTTAGTTATCAAAATAGTCCAAACTGTTATTACATGAGAAATGGAGACGCCTGATTTTGAACATGGAACTAGAGTCTACTTTAAACAATTCGGCGCTAAAAGAGTTAAGTTCACAAAGCAAATCAATACACTACGAAGTTTTTCAGGAAAGCAAAGTTTGTGGATTGTGGGATCCTCTAGTGTGTACTTGGGCATAACGCATGTAAATATCAGCTGGATAGGAAAAAGGGGTCTGACACTTGAACATCTAAATTCAACAATCGACACACAGTTCAAAAAAGAACCCAACGTCCTATTCATTTACTTGGGATCGAACGTTCTAATCACAGAAGGCTTGTCCGGAAAGGGACAATAAAAACATCTATCCTACGCTATGAAGGTATTAGCACTTTGCTTCTATTCAGTCGGAGTTACAAATTGACAACAAGAGGAAAAGGGTTACCGCAGCAATAATATCTTTTGTGTTAATGCACCTTTACAGATGTTTTTAAATGACAATTGCAATCTGTTCCCTGATAGTCAGTAGGAGCAAGGCAACAATCTTGTTGTGTGGCGAAGTATTAGTAGATATTTTCCCTATGCGGTTCTGGGGAGACAGAAAGCCTTTTGGGGGTTATTAACTCACAAGCTGCAGGTTTTTCGGTGTTGTCGTTAGGTATGTGTACTTATGTTGGGGTCTACATCTGTGTAATGTGAAGTCCCCCCCCCCCCCCCCCCCACACACACACACACAGTGAGTTCTAGAGCTGGCTAACGGTTGTGCACTGTATTCGGGAAAAGGAAATACGGGCTGAACACAAATGCTGTCCACATGAGATTGGGTTAACTTGTGGGATTGCGACGCTATGGTAACAAAGGTCGCTGTTTCGCCATTCAAACGTTAAGTCGTAGGCAATCGATCGTCTCCTCAAGACTGATTTTTCACAAAATCTGCTATGGTTTTTTTATAATGAATAATTGCAGCCAATATTATGCCATTATTGTGTTTTTTAAGTAATTGTAAAACATATGTGATTATTCTATAGAACAGTCTTTTTAAATATCTGATGCATGCTATTCTCCCTACAATTCGAAATATAATGGGAAATCTAAACTTGTAAATCGAGTGAACTGCAGTCTCGTGGAATTTATAGAGAGCATACACAATTAACTAAACCACCCTTTACCACATACAATACATCTGCAGCAGACAACTTTGAGAACACACCTAGAAAGTTGATGTAATGCACCAATCTCGCAATAATGCATAGCACTTACATGATTGTAGTTGAAGAAACAGTAATCAACTGCGGTACATAAAGGAACATTAGAGGTGGGGTCAAGTAAAACTTGATTATAACTTGCATTTTCTTTTACAATGTACGAAAGACCTTCATTGAATTAGAATAGAAGCATTTCATTGTTTATGATCAATCTCCATTCTAAGCTAAGTTGACCGTACATACTGCCTACTGTCAGTTATTGATCATAAACTGTAATAGAAATGTAATGAAAATGTGTCATCATTAGTCTTAAAATATATACACAGGTATAGTACTTTCATGAAGGACTAATTTCAGGATTTGTTAAATTCCACAAACAAACTTCAAGACTTTTTGGTCAGAATATTTGAAGTTTTGTATTTATCAATTACATCACATAACAGACAGTTCGGATTTACTTGCAATAAAAAGTAATTTTATTTTTACCCTGTTAATAGCAACATTGGACACTTTTCCGAGAAAAGGGGTAAATTATTAAAGTTTTCTCTTTTTTCAACCTAAATATAATCATACTTTCACAGATGTTAAAATGTAGTCCAATATGTTTAAAAAGTAGACCACCATTGAAATACCATATCAGCGAAATAATTGATTTTCATTGAAATTGTTTTATAATTTCTAACTTTATTTCGAACATATGCTGAACCATACCACTTCTCTATAACATGTTAATTTATTATTATTCTTTCTTACCCTTATTTATAAAGAAAATAGCAAACTATTCATGTTTAAAATTCTATTAGGAGGAGCGCCCTTGTGTCAATGTTGCATAAAACCATGCAGAGCGCAAGCAAAATATGCCTGAAGGGAAACCAATGACACATTTAAAAGAGTCAAGTACGAAATTAATTGGTACGAAAGAACCGATTCGTGAACCGATTCGTGAACTCCTTCGTGGAGTTGTCTTTCTTTACAATCATTGTGTCCACCAGAGTCATATAAAAAATAATTTTATCTCATTTTTTTTTCTTTTCTTCAATTAAGGAATGGAGAGTTGTTTTTTTCGTTTTCATGGGGGTATGAACAAAAAAACCTGATTATTCTCTATGAAATCGCGAAGCGGTTTCATAGAATGTGTGATCAGGTTTTTTTGTTCATACCCCCATGAAAACGAAAAAACCCGCTCCATTCCTTATATTTTAGCATTAATATGGCTATTTCAGTGAGTAATAAAACATTTTATCACATAACTTGCACTCCAGGAGTGACATAAAGCAGTGACATAAATATCATATGAGCCAGTCCACGACAAAACCTGTATTAGTGACAAAAAAATATTTTTTCAGTTTTTTGTATTTCCTAAAATATCAACCTTTTACCTTCATAATGATACCAGAATTAGCCAAATAGTCCTACATAAAGTCTCTAAATTACGATATAAACATACCAACTATCATAAGAAAAAGAAGAAAAAAAAGACGTCATGACGTTCACTGTTTAAGGTGGAATCATACCTTTGAAATAACGTCGTTTTGACGTCAAAACGTACGCGTTTTTTGCGACAATGACAGTGTTGTTAAAGAAATATCCATGGCTTTCTCGTTTGAAGTGGTATTTGGAAAGAGTTAACACCAGACCGACGAGAAATAAACAGGTGTTTATTGACAATATGTTCACACTGTTAATGTCTACATACATATCCCGTGGAGTGCTATCACATCATTGTCTGCACTATGTATAGTGAGCCTTCGATGTCATTGCACAGGTGTCTAGAAATTGTAGACAGTTTATAGTCGGGTAATGATACATTTTGATTTATTATTGGAAGTGTGTCGACAACACAAGTAATTAGGTACGAACATGTGACCAAATGTGTGATCTTCTACGGTGTTATGGCATTGTGATTTACTTAAAATCAACCCAATAGCTTGTCTTGAAATTTGGGTTTAGGGTAAAAAACAATTCTTAAGACAAACCGAAGTACAGGTAGTTTTAAAATAACGGGGACATATGGAGTAAAAAAAGAAAGATAGAAGAAGGGATGGGTGTATTACGGCATAGCGTTTTAATAAAAGTCCGCCCGATATATTTCCACCAAATTTGAGTAAATTGGAGAAATAATGGTGTTCTGAATTATAATGATTTCTTTTAAAAGAAATATCTAGGGCATTTGTTTTGTTAGTAAATTAGACGTAAGGTAATAACTGTATTATTAGCCAGCGAGTTCGTTAAATAAACCAAGTTTTGCTTTAAAATTATTTAAGGCAAAATTGTGAACTATATATCATGACGGAGTTTATATTATTTGCTTCAAATCGATGTTAATATAAGATGAGATAGTAGTGGCCATTCCTTTAATCACACATAACTGTGCAGCTGTGTAAACACAAATTACAATTTAATCAAAAACTTGCCTCAAACGACAACAACATTATCACGGATAGAATACCAAGAAAGCTTTGCATGACAGGTATAGACTTCGAAATTCTCAAAATTGCATATTGAGAACAACATTTGTATACTGTTATCTCAAATACGATACAAAAAAACAAGGGTGACATATAATGTTTGTGATAATTATGTAATTTTTGTGATAATTATGTTTCATATATAGAACAACAGTTGAACAGGAAAGTAAACGAGTCAGTTTATACATATGACAAATCCAAATATTATTTTGTTGTTTTTCTGATAAATTATTTACGACCGCTATTACTTTAATTCTTTAAATAGAAGCATATATATACTACTTACCATTATTCTTTAGGAGATAGCTTAAATTTAGAATGAAATTGATAATTATAAGGAAAAAATAAGTATTCATTTTAATTACCCTGGATGCGTCTCAATGTTTAATTCCGCAGTGAACGTTACGAACGTTACGACGCACACAATAGGTTTAACGCCATTGTGATTTATTAAAAATCGACATAATAGATTTGCTTGAAAGTTTGGCAAATGGTAGATGAATAGGTGTTCTATGTTATATTTTATTTAAAAAAAAATCTCTCGGGCGAATTTTAAATAAATTAGAAATAATCAAATTACTGTTAAAATATTCTAGCGAAATTTCTACTTTAAGTCGCTTTATGTTACGTTAATTGTCATGACATATATATGGAATTGATATCATCATACAGGTTATTGTATTCTCTTCAGTTTAAAGTTCATTTTATCCGAATCCAATGTGAAATGAGGAAGTAATGGTGATTTCTTTAACAACACTGTCATTGTCTCAAAAACGTACGTTTTGACGTCAAAAACGACGTTATATCAAAGGTATGATTCCACCTTTGGTAGAATCATACCTTTGAAATAACGTCGTTTTCGACGTTAAAACGTATCTTTTTGTGAAATAACAGCCCCTTCTACTGTCTTGTTTGAATTTGTATTGAAACACCAATAGCAGCGAATTATATAGAATACAGTTACCTGTGTCATGATATAAATGTAATGTATCTGCCATGACGATTCAGATACAAATACCCGTTTTTTTATGAAAATTTCGCTGGAATATTTCCAAAGTAATTGCATAATTTTTAATTTACTAAGCTTTTACCCGAGAGATGTTTTAAAAAAAATACATATCATTACGATCACCTTTTCTACTGCAAATTGCCAGAATCTGTCGAGCCGATTTTTAGTAAATCAGAATGCCGTTTTACCGATGTCCAGCGTCGGAACGCACGTTGCGATATTTAGGTGAAACGCAGTCATCGGAATTAAAATTGACAACTTTTTTTTTTACAATAATCATCAACTTATCTACTAAAAATGGATATCTTAATTTATTTATTCCCGAATAGTTATTTTATTACAAATGATACAGTATAAAAATAGACGTAAAACATTAGTTAATACATATTTCGGAAATTCATACCATACGTATATTTGTTTTTGCTGTGCCTTATGGCGAATTAATATTTCTAATTTTGTCATAAGTTTAGTTATAAATCGTTGTCATAGAAACGAGTTGATGCATAGGCAAGCAGTCACTAGCGATATATACATACACTTTTGTTTATGGTTAGAGGTGAGTAATAAGTGGAAAACTAATGTCACTTACAAAGGAGCCAGTTCTGACGTTGAAAGGAACAGTTTGAGTGTCTTTTTTACCCCATAATAATTGTCATGCGTTACACATAACATGTTAGACATTTCGGTGAACAAATGCTACGGAATGTCTTCAAGCAATGGCGTCTGGGGAAGTTGATAAAACAATTGAGTTGATATAACAGTTGTTAAAATATTTATTCACGTTTTCAAACCTACTCATTTCCCTCCAAACGGCGACGTCAGATTGACTTTACTACCGTGGCCCGCCTCCATTGTACTCACAATTTTCATAATCTCCCAGAAATGTTGTTTGGAATTCGGAACGTCTCGGTACAGTTAAATATATAAATACATATTGGTTTAACTCAAAAGTATGATAATAGCATCTTAGCTTTGATCTATTTGTATGTATGCATATATTTATTCAAGTTTTAATTATTTTATTTGTTTGTTTTATATTTAGATGTCATTGTTTTCTTCATTTTAATATTCATTATAACTATATTACATAAAGATCATCAAAAACCTTGACAGAAATAGTGATAACTAGAACTACTACTAAAGGTGATTAATACCCCCGCCCCAACCCCTGACACATATTATATCTCACAGTATTATCTTTGACTCAGACAATTTGAATATCAGTATCAAAAAGAAATACTAAGATGATATCAATAAGCAATATACAAATCTAATTTTGTCAGGAACATTTTCTAATGCATAAAATACAATCCGCATAAAGTACTATTTCCTCATGAAATCAGTTTTTATTTAGTTTTCTAGTTTCAGAAAACAAACAAACAAGAAGAAAATGAACCACATTCTTTATTCAATGCATCCGGTTGAAATTGAAGGAGGAGTATGTCGCACCAGATTAGATTTTAAGGAAAAAAATTCTATTTCAAGGTCAGAGGTGAAGGTCACAGGGACATGAAATTTGCGTCTTGCACATCTACTACTCCTGATTAACATTTATGCCAAGTATCAAGTAAATCAGGTTGAAACTAAAGGAGGAGTACAAGAGATTAGATTTTAACAAAAAAAGTCCTATTTCATGGTCAGAGGTCAAGGTGAAGGTCACAGGGACATGAAATTTGCGTCTTGCACATCTACTACTCCTGATTAACATTTATGCCAAGTATGAAGTAAATCAGGTTGAAACAGAAGGAGGAGTACAACATATTATATTCTAACAAAATAAATTCCTATTTCAAGGTCAGAGGTCAAGGTCAAGATCACAGGGACATGACATTTGCGTCTTGCACATCTACTACTCCTAATTAACATTTATGCCAAGTATGAATGCCAAGTATGAAGTAAATCGGGTTGAAACTGAAGGAGGAGTACAACAGATTAGATTAACTGAAGTTAAGGACATTGCGCGATTAGCAATTACGTAGAAACAACATCAAGAACATAAAATAAAAAGATGTACATGTAATTCATTACAACTCGAACTCAGGACCTTAGCATTACGAGTTCAACGCTCTTGTTAAACCGCTAACTTTGCCTTCGAACTGGTGCTGTGTCAGGATTTTACTTATAATCAAAACGGGCGCATATTGTTATGCTTATCCCTATATTGGATAATAGAACAATCCATGACATTTTGTCATGGCTCACTGCTCGAATAGGATCTACACCTGAAATGTAATTATCTTTCAACCCGTCACTACTCATTGATTCACGAAATGTGCATATATGTTGCGTTACTAACAATGTGTCATGGCTCACTGCCCAAATTGGATCTATACCTGAAACGGGAATAAGTATCAACCCGTCACTACTCATTGATTCACGAAATGTGTATATGTTGCGTTACTGACAAATTCTCACGATAGTACATATCGATATTGTTGAAAATATCATTCTCGCTATCTAGTACAAATGCAAGCTAGTATTCTTTTGTTGTATTGTTAATGTATTTACTATATAAATTGCAATGTCGTAGCTACTTTGAATCTTTAAAGAGAAGCAAAAAAATACAACCTACCATTATTCACTAGGGGGTAGAAGAAAGGGGGTACTTAAAAGATTGAAATTGATAATTATAATGAAAACATGTGGTGTGTTCACTTTATTACCCTAGATGCGTATCTAGCTTTAATTCTGCAGTGTACGTTCCGAAGCGCGACAGACGTTTAACTGCATTGTGATTTTATATTAAAAATCGGCTAGATATATATTCTTGAAATTTCGGCAAATGGTAGACGAACAATGCTGTCGAACTGAAGGTGAAGTGCTGGTATTTCCTGTAAATGAATATCATAACATGATCCCTTAAAGCATCTGCACTTTGAAGTTTTTCTTATTCTGATATTGAGTCCATAACTCGTTTTCTCAGCTTTTCGCATGAATCACAAACATCGTCTCTAAGCGGCATTATATCTTTAGGAGACCTATCTAGTACTTAAATGTGTATAATAAAGTGCGTTGTGTACATCTGTCCTAAAAATTATAAATTTTATGTGGATTCGTGTACAAAGTCATTTTTGTTTTAAACAGCCCGCTATTTTTTTCCCTTGAAGATCGTCAAGGGTAATGGTCGTGTTTTCAATGTTTTCTTCGAAATAAATCACATTTATTTGTTATGTGTGTTAATTAAAGATACATAAGTGATCTTACCTCCAATTCAGAATCCATTACGAATGAAATCCAGTATTTGCATCTATTAAACACTGTCGAAACTTTGGAAATTAAATTCAAGATAATACTGTTTACGGTAAACCGACGTTGACGAAAAATGTGACGTCATAAAATTGGAAATCCCAACGTCATACGTTATGTCAGTAATACAGGTTTTGTCGCAATCTCCTTCGCAGAGTTGTCGTTCCTTACACTCACCATACATGTATGGTGAGTTAAAGGAACGACAACTCTGCGAAGGAGATTGGTTTTGTCGTGGTCTGGCTCATATACATGTAACTAGTTACATAAATAGCCGACTCACAGCGCGTACGTGACGTCACTCCATCCAGTGTGACGTCACTTTAAATGACAGCATATTGTTTACAATTGTTCTGAATTTCGGCATTTATTAAAAATATTGTTTAAAGAGAATAAATCTCGATAAATGAAATGTTATAAGTGCCTTGTTGCTAATTTTGTTTTTATGAAACTCGTCGACTGAAACGAATATGACGCTCGGCAACTTTATTTTCCATAATACAGCACGTACAGCACGTCGCCAATGTTATTTTTTTTTTTGTTCATGAGGTTATGAACAAAATATTTCAGCCAATCACAGACGAGCAAAAGTGATGAACACAAAAAAACCTAAAATATTCACCTATAATCAACCATTTAAAGGTGTGTATAAGGGTTTATTTTGGAATTTTTGGAGGTTTTCCTACTTGTGTAATTTTCTTTCCTTCGTAATGGTTTCGTAAAGAAATTAAGCAAAGTACAAATAAAGGAACTGCATTCGTGAGAACAATGCGAAAGACATGTGTTCGTACATGTAAATAATGTAGTTTATGTTTAATTGAATGATTAACGTCGTTGTGGTGAATCAAACGTCTTGTTATGTATAAAAGGATTTCTTTGCAAAATAATTAGCCAATCAGAAATCAGGCTGATATCACACACACGTCATTGTTTCGATTTTAGAGTGGAAACAGTGTATACATTTTACTGTTTAAAACATAAACGCAGTAACATTATATGAAACATACACACATCAAGGCACTCTTTGAACCTAAAAAGAATATTCAGTAATGGAGAATTACCTTAAGTCTATCCTAATAACAACTCGCCTTCCCATGTGAAATCTGAAAAACCCATACAAATATGGCCGCCGGGCATGCCGGCGACTAATAATCACTGAATAGAGTTGAAAACAGCTCATCGCACGAATAGGATTAAGAAATATATTTAAAGGAAGCGAACAATTAGTCAATATAAATATTAATTAATTCGTTGGTGTTTTACACCACTTTCAACAATTTATCAGTTATATTACGACAGGGTCTTTCAAATAGTAGGTTAGTTACCAGAACTATAACTACCAGGCGCGTAGCTAGGCTTACGCACGTACGCACGTGCGTAAGAAATATTTTGAGAGTTTCAAAAATAAAAATTGAAACAAATGCGAAAAATGCAATGAAAAGTGAACCCTAAGGGGGGTAAGGTTGAAAACGGACACATCATAACAATTCATACATGGACAAATTGTCACATGAAGCATCTATGTTTATTGATAATATTAGATGCCTATACATGTAGTTTGTATGTATACAGTTATATAGTATTTTCATATTGTACATGGGAGTACGATATTCGAAGTCTATTGGTGGAGCGAATTGTGGTCCGTGCCATTTATTTGGATCTGAGAAGAGATCGCTAGTGTCGCAACCTGCAACCAGAAATAAACGCGAAACGTTCCACGGTTTACCACTATGAGAAGCGTTAAAACATATCTACGGCCGCCAACCCTTACCACCGGTAGATTATTCGGGCTTGTTTTGATGAACATTCACCGTGATCGTGACATAAACACTGATTTAGTGATAGATGTGTTTGCAAGAAGAAAGAAGCGACGACTAGCCCTTCTATTTCGCGTGTAGGCTTAAAGAAAGTACCCAGTATGAATCATCTGAATGTACAGTAAAACCTCGTTGGCTCGAACATGGGAAAGGTCGAACACTCTGGAAAACTCGAACTCCTCCCTCGGTCCCGGCCAAACCCTCATAAAATTAATGTTTTTTTAACCTGAAAAACTCGAAAACCTGGTCTTTCGAATTATCGAACTAAAACACGGTCCCTTCGGCTACATTAAAGCACAAAGTACTGATATGTCGAACTATTAACTGTGGGCCCTTCGAAGTTTCAATTTTGTTGAAGTGACAGTCAATGTTAGAAAGTATAAATTCCGAATGCTGCAAATGATTTAAGGGTGTTTTGTGTATACATGCCGTACATAAGGGTATCAAGTAGGCTCATCAAGATATTGTGAAATATACGCCAGATGTCACCTGAGCCCATATAGCCGTTTTTTTCCCGGGGGAGCATGACCCAGAAAAAATAAATTTCGAATGCTGCAAATGTTTTCAGGGTATTTTGTGTATATATGCCGTACATAAAGTGTATCAAGTAGGCTCATTAAGATAATGTGAAATATACGCCAGAAGTCACCTGAGCCCATATAGACGAATTTTTTTTCCCGGGGGAGCATGCCCCCGGACCCCCCTAGAATGGTGCGTAGTCCATATTTCGACCCAGCTACGCCCCTGACTACTGGTGACCCATTTATCCTGACAGCAGTCAGTCAGCCGTAATGCTAACCTCGCAACACTGAGTGTCAAGGAGTGCAGCCATTACTAACATTTGTTAAGTATTTGGTATGATACGCTTTGAAGAACCGCACGACATGGGAAAGCAACCCATTGTATGCTAGATAACTGATTGATTGATTGATTGATTGATTGATTGAAGTCCAACGCTATTTTCTACGTTATTTCAGTTATATAACGACAGACAGTTCACGTACCGTGTGTTTCTTGGCTTTCTCTCACCAGCACTGCACACACAATTATTTCTAGGTAACTGGCTACATTTGCACATAGATGATTCAGCTAATTGGTAGACGACGAATGACGCTAGTCACAGTGACCTTTGAAAATTATCGGAAATAATGAATTGCCGATTGATAATCGCTGGATTGATAAACCCCGTCGTTACCGACAATGCTGTCGGAGCTCGACCTAGACAACTGAAACAAGTACTGTGTTTTCGTATGGCAGGAATCAAGGCGTATCATATTCTTATTCGAGACAAGGTCTGTTTCATTCCTGATCCGGATAGCGAAGAATGAGACCAAATCGTTTGTCTTAACTGTTTACCTTTGTTTACTTTAGTATTATCCGTTCTCTCTTATCATGAGTGGATTTTTCGGAGGCAGCTTAATTAATAATTATATATTTTATGTAGATGTCTACCTACTGTACAATTACGCATCAATTCTTACGAAATCGGGACAGTTCAAGGAATTCAATTATAATATAATTGTTCACGGTACCCGTGCATTTTATATCTTTAAAAACGTACGATTTGGGTAATAACATTCAAAAGAGAAACCCGTTAGAGCAGTATAAGCAACTTTCTGCGCTACGCACAGAGATAATTGCGTGATATGCGGACAACCCAACATTTAGAACAAAACGTCACAATAAGTCAAATCTGTTTACTAATATTTACGGAAATATACATGTATCTTATGAATAATCTTGTTTATAACTGACCCCTTCTAATAAACAATAAAAGGCAGGGACTAAAAGGCCGTTACATTTGTTTAACCCTTTCCCGCATACGGCAATTCTGCAGCAGACGACTTTGAACGTATTTTGTCAAAACATTGAAAATCTCTATAATTTAATGGATAACCTATGACAAAAAATGGAAAACATTGTGGCAAAAGGAGAAATTGCACGTTTTGTGCAATTTCTTCTTTTGTCACAATGTTTTCAAAAAGCCATCTGCTGCAGAGGCGTCTATATGAGGGAAAGGGTTAAGAAACTTGTATTTTTCGCTGAACAAAATGATCATGTAGTAAAATAGACAGAGGCATTAAATTGCATTTGTAAAATAGTAAAATAGCAAGATATCAAAAAATGTGTTGATTAGTTTTCGTGTTATTAAGTTGTATATCAAGTTACGTAAGTTGCTTTGACATATATACATGTTTATATGAGCCGAGTCTCATTGCGTTTGTTCGTATTGTGTTTACGTCGCATTTGGGAAATTGAAAGTGTGGTTGCTATAGTCAGTCAGAGAATTGCTAAACAAAGGTGGTCTTTCGCACAAGTTCGTGACATTAAAATGGTTCTGAAATTTCTTTTAATATTAAAGATGCTTTGGTGAAGGGTAGGTTGGTATAATTGACGTTAAACTCTAATTATATATCAAATAATGACAGTAAAAAGATGCTCAGTATTGGATGTTTTCAGATTTACATAACCGAAAGAAATGTGTTATGTGGTTGGGTTGTGAGCCGAATCCACCAATCGAATGACGTAATAGCTTTTAGCTAGCCGGAGTGCTCGTTGTGTGTAAGGTAATTGTGAGTGCAACTTTGGTTCAGTATCCAGAAAGCAGACACAGCAAGTAACTCATATAAGTTGTAAGAACTGATAACAAATGCAACTTTAAACTGAACGAATTATGGGTGCAATGCTTACAACACATCGGCACTGCCATCACCACAATCAACTACCGCAGCGACACCATCAACTACACGCAGCTAAAAGAGAAAAAAAAAAAATAAAAAAAAAAAAAATTGCCAAAACAATGTTTAATATATATTTACCCCAATTAATTCCGAGAAGGCCTGTCTGAGTCCCAAACAAACACACACAGATGACGAATAAAACAACAAACAACACATTCAGTCTGCTAAGTCCCCTCATCTCGTCCAAACTAAATACACACACCTTATATGATACTGTATACTATTATAACAAATATACGATTACTTTCAGCCTATGGACATGTAAGTTTACGGTGAATTGTTGACGGGATAATCACAGCTCACTGGAGATGGACTTCCGCTTCCGGTGGTGGCAAGTCGCGATTTTTTGTCACTGCGATAAATTTTGGATTAAATCATATTTATAGTCGGAAATGATTAATAAAACTGGATATATTTGATTGTATTATATACGTATTCCTTTAAGAATCATTGGATTATTGAAATGGTGGACACTAATACGGAATTTATTGAAAAGTTATATTTTCCTTTGTTCTTTATTTGTTACACTCGTGAGTGAGCACTTTTCACCACGAGTTATGTGACAAGCAGTTAAAAAGGGGTAAAACCCTTAATCCACATGATGGCTGACTACAATGGAAGCAATTACTCTCAACTTACACCATTTTTCTCGGAGGCAGACTCTCGTGAAGATAGATTGGACGAGATACGAAACACTGTATTTGCTGCATGTAAGGATCATTGTGATTACCTTTCCCTAAGTATGTGGATATGAAACGTCGGAAGAAGACTAGAAAAGGTGAAACATTTATGAAAAAAATAGCAAGTGACATATATGGTCTAGTGTCTGCTCTTGAAAATCAGTCCTTTGAAGAACTGAAAGATATTCTCAGCCTCCCAAAGTCGTATTCTGTCTCTAATTTAAATATAACGGTGGCCGAAGATGAATTGAGCTTCTGTGTAAAAGAGATTAGACTGTTAAAAACTCAACTGAGTAAATGTCAAGCTGGTCTGACATCACTCCTGCATGAACAGGAAAATCTAGAGAAAAACTGGCACAACGACATTAAACTTGTTAAAAATGACTTATTACAAGTCAAAAAGGAAAAAACTGAGCATCTTAAATACTTGAGAAATGACGTTCAGCGCATCGAAGACGAAAAATCATCTGGCCTAACTAGCGTAAAGAACTCCGTTATGAATTTGTTTAAGTGAATCTCTCCTTAGTCTGAATTTAAGTGCTTTCATCATACCTATCATGTTTGAAGCAAAAACAAATTCCAACTTGCCCTAAAACTTTAACCACCGAAAATTATGTTTTTTACCCCAAAAAGAAGGTCACACTCAGTACCTTTAACATTCAATGTGAAGAAAGGTATAATATGTAACTATATTCCAAATATTAAAGCCCTAGCACAAATACTTATGAATGAAAATGCCAACTTGCCCTAAAACTTTAACCGGACGCCGACGGAGACTGAGACGGAGACGCCGACGCCGGGGCGAGTAGTAAAGCTCTCATATTCTTCGAATAGTCGAGCTAAAAATGAGGTTAAGACAGCTGTCGCTGAAAAAAGTAAGCGCGGTCGAGGGAAACCGTATTTATATTGACGCATGTGGGGCAGACTACTTTTGAAAACATTTTGGGCAATTATGATGAGCAATTTATTCTTTTGCCGCAATGATTTCAAATCTATTTGGTACTTATTCTATTATTTTAAGAAATTGTACTTTACTTTCTCGGGGCAAGTTTGGAATGAGATGAAAGTATAATATCTGAGTCCTTTGGCAAACGTATGTTCAGCTTAAAAACTATAAACGCGAATCATCTGACAGTCGATACCGTCACTTTAGTTTTTATAAACATGTAGTATACATATATGTATGTAAATGAGCTCATAAATAATTTGGGCATATCTTTATTAGTTAAATTGGGGAAAATGAAGTACAGAGATTTACACAATATTGATGAATTGTTGTTAGCCCAATATATATTAATAGTATTTTCCACTCTGGAATATAACCCCAAATGATATGTTATCGACTCAAATATACGATTCAATGCACAATACAATTATTTATTGCCTCCATTTTTTGGAGATATCGTAATTTAATATATAGTTTTGCAATACGCAAAGAAATTATACAATTTCCAAAGAAAAAAAAGAACAAACATATTAACCTACACACAAGATTAACCGTCAGATGGTAAAAAATTAACAAACATCTGTCACCCTCTACATTCCATCAAATGATAAGTCCTACATGAAAGAAGTACATTACTGTCTGCACTAATACAGAAAACGAGGACCTATTTATATACTTAAATGGGAAATCACTTACCAGATATCAATTCAAAGCCATAATGACTAAGGCCATACAATTCACCCGCATATATACTAGATGCATAAGACTCTTAACTCTTTCAGCGCCAAAGGCAATATTGAGGTTTTTACAAACAATACTGATTCAGGTGAGTCAGCTCGTAACGAGCTGTCTCACCTAAAATCAGCATTGTTTGCCTTTTAGTTATCAAAATAGTCCAAACTGTTATTACATGAGAAATGGAGACGCCTGATTTTGAACATGGAACTAGAGTCTACTTTAAACAATTCGGCGCTAAAAGAGTTAAGTTCACAAAGCAAATCAATACACTACGAAGTTTTTCAGGAAAGCAAAGTTTGTGGATTGTGGGATCCTCTAGTGTGTACTTGGGCATAACGCATGTAAATATCAGCTGGATAGGAAAAAGGGGTCTGACACTTGAACATCTAAATTCAACAATCGACACACAGTTCAAAAAAGAACCCAACGTCCTATTCATTTACTTGGGATCGAACGTTCTAATCACAGAAGGCTTGTCCGGAAAGGGACAATAAAAACATCTATCCTACGCTATGAAGGTATTGGCACGTTGCTTCTATTCAGTCGGAGTTACAGATTGACAACAAGAGGAAAAGGGTTACCGCAGCAATAATATCTTTTGTGTTAATGCACCTTTACAGATGTTTTTAAATGACAATTGCAATCTGTTCCCTGATAGTCAGTAGGAGCAAGGCAACAATCTTGTTGTGTGGCGAAGTATTAGTAGATATTTTCCCTATGCGGTTCTGGGGAGACAGAAAGCCTTTTGGGGGTTATTAACTCACAAGCTGCAGGTTTTTCGGTGTTGTCGTTAGGTATGTGTACTTATGTTGGGGTCTACATCTGTGTAATGTGAACACCCCCCCCCCCCCCCCCCCACACACACACAGTGAGTTCTAGAGCTGGCTAACGGTTGTGCACTGTATTCGGGAAAAGGTAATACGGGCTGAACACAAATGCTGTCCACATGAGATTGGGTTAACTTGTGGGATTGCGACGCTATGGTAACAAAGGTCGCTGTTTCGCCATTCAAACGTTAAGTCGTAGGCAATCGATCGTCTCCTCAAGACTGATTTTTCACAAAATCTGCTATGGTTTTTTTATAATGAATAATTGCAGCCAATATTATGCCATTATTGTGTTTTTTAAGTAATTGTAAAACATATGTGATTATTCTATAGAACAGTCTTTTTAAATATCTGATGCATGCTATTCTCCCTACAATTCGAAATATAATGGGAAATCTAAACTTGTAAATCGAGTGAACTGCAGTCTCGTGGAATTTATAGAGAGCATACACAATTAACTAAACCACCCTTTACCACATACAATACATCTGCAGCAGACAACTTTGAGAACACACCTAGAAAGTTGATGTAATGCACCAATCTCGCAATAATGCATAGCACTTACATGATTGTAGTTGAAGAAACAGTAATCAACTGCGGTACATAAAGGAACATTAGAGGTGGGGTCAAGTAAAACTTGATTATAACTTGCATTTTCTTTTACAATGTACGAAAGACCTTCATTGAATTAGAATAGAAGCATTTCATTGTTTATGATCAATCTCCATTCTAAGCTAAGTTGACCGTACATACTGCCTACTGTCAGTTATTGATCATAAACTGTAATAGAAATGTAATGAAAATGTGTCATCATTAGTCTTAAAATATATACACAGGTATAGTACTTTCATGAAGGACTAATTTCAGGATTTGTTAAATTCCACAAACAAACTTCAAGACTTTTTGGTCAGAATATTTGAAGTTTTGTATTTATCAATTACATCACAAAACAGACAGTTCGGATTTACTTGCAATAAAAAGTAATTTTATTTTTACCCTGTTAATAGCAACATTGGACACTTTTCCGAGAAAAGGGGTAAATTATTAAAGTTTTCTCTTTTTTTCAACCTAAATATAATCATACTTTCACAGATGTTAAAATGTAGTCCAATATGTTTAAAAAGTAGACCACCATTGAAATACCATATCAGCGAAATAATTGATTTTCATTGAAATTGTTTTATAATTTCTAACTTTATTTCGAACATATGCTGAACCATACCACTTCTCTATAACATGTTAATTTATTATTATTCTTTCTTACCCTTATTTATAAAGAAAATAGCAAACTATTCATGTTTAAAATTCTATTAGGAGGAGCGCCCTTGTGTCAATGTTGCATAAAACCATGCAGAGCGCAAGCAAAATATGCCTGAAGGGAAACCAATGACACATTTAAAAGAGTCAAGTACGAAATTAATTGGTACGAAAGAACCGATTCGTGAACCGATTCGTGAACTCCTTCGTGGAGTTGTCATTCTTTACAATCATTGTGTCCACCAGAGTCATACAAAAAATAATTTTATCTCATTTTTTTTTCTTTTCTTCAATTAAGGAATGGAGAGTTGTTTTTTTCGTTTTCATGGGGGTATGAACAAAAAAACCTGATTATTCTCTATGAAATCGCGAAGCGGTTTCATAGAATGTGTGATCAGGTTTTTTTGTTCATACCCCCATGAAAACGAAAAAACCCGCTCCATTCCTTATATTTTAGCATTAATATGGCTATTTCAGTGAGTAATAAAACATTTTATCACATAACTTGCACTCCAGGAGTGACATAAAGCAGTGACATAAATATCATATGAGCCAGTCCACGACAAAACCTGTATTAGTGACAAAAAAATATTTTTTCAGTTTTTTGTATTTCCTAAAATATCAACCTTTTACCTTCATAATGATACCAGAATTAGCCAAATAGTCCTACATAAAGTCTCTTAATTACGATATAAACATACCAACTATCATAAGAAAAAGAAGAAAAAAAAGACGTCATGACGTTCACTGTTTAAGGTGGAATCATACCTTTGAAATAACGTCGTTTTGACGTCAAAACGTACGCGTTTTTTGCGACAATGACAGTGTTGTTAAAGAAATATCCATAGCTTTCTCGTTTGAAGTGGTATTTGGAAAGAGTTAACACCAGACCGACGAGAAATAAACAGGTGTTTATTGACAATATGTTCACACTGTTAATGTCTACATACATATCCCGTGGAGTGCTATCACATCATTGTCTGCACTATGTATAGTGAGCCTTCGATGTCATTGCACAGGTGTCTAGAAATTGTAGACAGTTTATAGTCGGGTAATGATACATTTTGATTTATTATTGGAAGTGTGTCGACAACACAAGTAATTAGGTACGAACATGTGACCAAATGTGTGATCTTCTACGGTGTTATGGCATTGTGATTTACTTAAAATCAACCCAATAGCTTGTCTTGAAATTTGGGTTTAGGGTAAAAAACAATTCTTAAGACAAACCGAAGTACAGGTAGTTTTAAAATAACGGGGACATATGGAGTAAAAAAAGAAAGATAGAAGAAGGGATGGGTGTATTACGGCAAAGCGTTTTAATAAAAGTCCGCCCGATATATTTCCACCAAATTTGAGTAAATTGGAGAAATAATGGTGTTCTGAATTATAATGATTTCTTTTAAAAGAAATATCTAGGGCATTTGTTTTGTTAGTAAATTAGACGTAAGGTAATAACTGTATTATTAGCCAGCGAGTTCGTTAAATAAACCAAGTTTTGCTTTAAAATTATTTAAGGCAAAATTGTGAACTATATATCATGACGGAGTTTATATTATTTGCTTCAAATCGATGTTAATATAAGATGAGATAGTAGTGGCCATTCCTTTAATCACACATAACTGTGCAGCTGTGTAAACACAAATTACAATTTAATCAAAAACTTGCCTCAAACGACAACAACATTATCACGGATAGAATACCAAGAAAGCTTTGCATGACAGGTATAGACTTCGAAATTCTCAAAATTGCATATTGAGAACAACATTTGTATACTGTTATCTCAAATACGATACAAAAAAACAAGGGTGACATATAATGTTTGTGATAATTATGTAATTTTTGTGATAATTATGTTTCATATATAGAACAACAGTTGAACAGGAAAGTAAACGAGTCAGTTTATACATATGACAAATCCAAATATTATTTTGTTGTTTTTCTGATAAATTATTTACGACCGCTATTACTTTAATTCTTTAAATAGAAGCATATATATACTACTTACCATTATTCTTTAGGAGATAGCTTAAATTTAGAATGAAATTGATAATTATAAGGAAAAAATAAGTATTCATTTTAATTACCCTGGATGCGTCTCAATGTTTAATTCCGCAGTGAACGTTACGAACGTTACGACGCACACAATAGGTTTAACGCCATTGTGATTTATTAAAAATCGACATAATAGATTTGCTTGAAAGTTTGGCAAATGGTAGATGAATAGGTGTTCTATGTTATATTTTATTTAAAAAAAAATCTCTCGGGCGAATTTTAAATAAATTAGAAATAATCAAATTACTGTTAAAATATTCTAGCGAAATTTCTACTTTAAGTCGCTTTATGTTACGTTAATTGTCATGACATATATATGGAATTGATATCATCATACAGGTTATTGTATTCTCTTCAGTTTAAAGTTCATTTTATCCGAATCCAATGTGAAATGAGGAAGTAATGGTGATTTCTTTAACAACACTGTCATTGTCTCAAAAAAGTACGTTTTGACGTCAAAAACGACGTTATATCAAAGGTATGATTCCACCTTTGGTAGAATCATACCTTTGAAATAACGTCGTTTTCGACGTTAAAACGTATCTTTTTGTGAAATAACAGCCCCTTCCTGTCTTGTTTGAATTTGTATTGAAACACCAATAGCAGCGAATTATATAGAATACAGTTACCTGTGTCATGATATAAATGTAATGTATCTGCCATGACGATTCAGATACAAATACCCGTTTTTTTATGAAAATTTCGCTGGAATATTTCCAAAGTAATTGCATAATTTTTAATTTACTAAGCATTTACCCGAGAGATGTTTTAAAAAAAATACATATCATTACGATCACCTTTTCTACTACAAATTGCCAGAATTTTAAAAATATCTGTCGAGCCGATTTTTAGTAAATCAGAATGCCGTTTTACCGATGTCCAGCGTCGGAACGCACGTTGCGATATTTAGGTGAAACGCAGTCATCGGAATTAAAATTGACAACTTTTTTTTTTACAATAATCATCAACTTATCTACTAAAAATGGATATCTTAATTTATTTATTCCCGAATAGTTATTTTATTACAAATGATACAGTATAAAAATAGACGTAAAACATTAGTTAATACATATTTCGGAAATTCATACCATACGTATATTTGTTTTTGCTGTGCCTTATGGCGAATTAATATTTCTAATTTTGTCATAAGTTTAGTTATAAATCGTTGTCATAGAAACGAGTTGATGCATAGGCAAGCAGTCACTAGCGATATATACATACACTTTTGTTTATGGTTAGAGGTGAGTAATAAGTGGAAAACTAATGTCACTTACAAAGGAGCCAGTTCTGACGTTGAAAGGAACAGTTTGAGTGTCTTTTTTACCCCATAATAATTGTCATGCGTTACACATAACATGTTAGACATTTCGGTGAACAAATGCTACGGAATGTCTTCAAGCAATGGCGTCTGGGGAAGTTGATGAAACAATTGAGTTGATATAACAGTTGTTAAAATATTTATTCACGTTTTCAAACCTACTCATTTCCCTCCAAACGGCGACGTCAGATTGACTTTACTACCGTGGCCCGCCTCCATTGTACTCACAATTTTCATAATCTCCCAGAAATGTTGTTTGGAATTCGGAACGTCTCGGTACAGTTAAATATATAAATACATATTGGTTTAACTCAAAAGTATGATAATAGCATCTTAGCTTTGATCTATTTGTATGTATGCATATATTTATTCAAGTTTTAATTATTTTATTTGTTTGTTTTATATTTAGATGTCATTGTTTTCTTCATTTTAATATTCATTATAACTATATTACATAAAGATCATCAAAAACCTTGACAGAAATAGTGATAACTAGAACTACCACTAAAGGTGATTAATACCCCCGCCCCAACCCCTGACACATATTATATCTCACAGTATTATCTTTGACTCAGACAATTTGAATATCAGTATCAAAAAGAAATACTAAGATGATATCAATAAGCAATATACAAATCTAATTTTGTCAGGAACATTTTCTAATGCATAAAATACAATCCGCATAAAGTACTATTTCCTCATGAAATCAGTTTTTATTTAGTTTTCTAGTTTCAGAAAACAAACAAACAAGAAGAAAATGAACCACATTCTTTATTCAATGCATCCGGTTGAAATTGAAGGAGGAGTATGTCGCACCAGATTAGATTTTAAGAAAAAAAATCCTATTTCAAGGTCAGAGGTGAAGGTCACAGGGACATGAAATTTGCGTCTTGCACATCTACTACTCCTGATTAACATTTATGCCAAGTATCAAGTAAATCAGGTTGAAACTAAAGGAGGAGTACAAGAGATTAGATTTTAACAAAAAAAGTCCTATTTCATGGTCAGAGGTCAAGGTGAAGGTCACAGGGACATGAAATTTGCGTCTTGCACATCTACTACTCCTGATTAACATTTATGCCAAGTATGAAGTAAATCAGGTTGAAACAGAAGGAGGAGTACAACAGATTATATTCTAACAAAATAAATTCCTATTTCAAGGTCAGAGGTCAAGGTCAAGATCACAGGGACATGACATTTGCGTCTTGCACATCTACTACTCCTAATTAACATTTATGCCAAGTATGAATGCCAAGTATGAAGTAAATCGGGTTGAAACTGAAGGAGGAGTACAACAGATTAGATTAACTGAAGTTAAGGACATTGCGCGATTAGCAATTACGTAGAAACAACATCAAGAACATAAAATAAAAAGATGTACATGTAATTCATTACAACTCGAACTCAGGACCTTAGCATTACGAGTTCAACGCTCTTGTTAAACCGCTAACTTTGCCTTCGAACTGGTGCTGTGTCAGGATTTTACTTATAATCAAAACGGGCGCATATTGTTATGCTTATCCCTATATTGGATAATAGAACAATCCATGACATTTTGTCATGGCTCACTGCTCGAATAGGATCTACACCTGAAATGTAATTATCTTTCAACCCGTCACTACTCATTGATTCACGAAATGTGCATATATGTTGCGTTACTAACAATGTGTCATGGCTCACTGCCCAAATTGGATCTATACCTGAAACGTGAATAAGTATCAACCCGTCACTACTCATTGATTCACGAAATGTGTATATGTTGCGTTACTGACAAATTCTCACGATAGTACATATCGATATTGTTGAAAATATCATTCTCGCTATCTAGTACAAATGCAAGCTAGTATTCTTTTGTTGTATTGTTAATGTATTTACTATATAAATTGCAATGTCGTAGCTACTTTGAATCTTTAAAGAGAAGCAAAAAAATACAACCTACCATTATTCACTAGGGGGTAGAAGAAAGGGGGTACTTAAAAGATTGAAATTGATAATTATAATGAAAACATGTGGTGTGTTCACTTTATTACCCTAGATGCGTATCTAGCTTTAATTCTGCAGTGTACGTTCCGAAGCGCGACAGACGTTTAACTGCATTGTGATTTTATATTAAAAATCGGCTAGATATATATTCTTGAAATTTCGGCAAATGGTAGACGAACAATGCTGTCGAACTGAAGGTGAAGTGCTGGTATTTCCTGTAAATGAATATCATAACATGATCCCTTAAAGCATCTGCACTTTGAAGTTTTTCTTATTCTGATATTGAGTCCATAACTCGTTTTCTCAGCTTTTCGCATGAATCACAAACATCGTCTCTAAGCGGCATTATATCTTTAGGAGACCTATCTAGTACTTAAATGTGTATAATAAAGTGCGTTGTGTACATCTGTCCTAAAAATTATAAATTTTATGTGGATTCGTGTACAAAGTCATTTTTGTTTTAAACAGCCCGCTATTTTTTTCCCTTGAAGATCGTCAAGGGCAATGGTCGTGTTTTCAATGTTTTCTTCGAAATAAATCACATTTATTTGTTATGTGTGTTAATTAAAGATACATAAGTGATCTTACCTCCAATTCAGAATCCATTACGAATGAAATCCAGTATTTGCATCTATTAAACACTGTCGAAACTTTGGAAATTAAATTCAAGATAATACTGTTTACGGTAAACCGACGTTGACGAAAAATGTGACGTCATAAAATTGGAAATCCCAACGTCATACGTTATGTCAGTAATACAGGTTTTGTCGCAATCTCCTTCGCAGAGTTGTCGTTCCTTACACTCACCATACATGTATGGTGAGTTAAAGGAACGACAACTCTGCGAAGGAGATTGGTTTTGTCGTGGTCTGGCTCATATACATGTAACTAGTTACATAAATAGCCGACTCACAGCGCGTACGTGACGTCACTCCAGTGTGACGTCACTTTAAATGACAGCATATTGTTTACAATTGTTCTGAATTTCGGCATTTATTAAAAATATTGTTTAAAGAGAATAAATCTCGATAAATGAAATGTTATAAGTGCCTTGTTGCTAATTTTGTTTTTATGAAACTCGTCGACTGAAACGAATATGACGCTCGGCAACTTTATTTTCCATAATACAGCACGTACAGCACGTCGCCAATGTTATTTTTTTTTTTGTTCATGAGGTTATGAACAAAATATTTCAGCCAATCACAGACGAGCAAAAGTGATGAACACAAAAAAACCTAAAATATTCACCTATAATCAACCATTTAAAGGTGTGTATAAGGGTTTATTTTGGAATTTTTGGAGGTTTTCCTACTTGTGTAATTTTCTTTCCTTCGTAATGGTTTCGAAAAGAAATTAAGCAAAGTACAAATAAAGGAACTGCATTCATGAGAACAATGCGAAATACATGTGTTCGTACATGTAAATAATGTAGTTTATGTTTAATTGAATGATTAACGTCGTTGTGGTGAATCAAACGTCTTGTTATGTATAAAAGGATTTCTTTGCAAAATAATTAGCCAATCAGAAATCAGGCTGATATCACACACACGTCATTGTTTCGATTTTAGAGTGGAAACAGTGTATACATTTTACTGTTTAAAACATAAACGCAGTAACATTATATGAAACATACACACATCAAGGCACTCTTTGAACCTAAAAAGAATATTCAGTAATGGAGAATTACCTTAAGTCTATCCTAATAACAACTCGCCTTCCCATGTGAAATCTGAAAAACCCATACAAATATGGCCGCCGGGCATGCCGGCGACTAATAATCACTGAATAGAGTTGAAAACAGCTCATCGCACGAATAGGATTAAGAAATATATTTAAAGGAAGCGAACAATTAGTCAATATAAATATTAATTAATTCGTTGGTGTTTTACACCACTTTCAACAATTTATCAGTTATATTACGACAGGGTCTTTCAAATAGTAGGTTAGTTACCAGAACTATAACTACTGGTGACCCATTTATCCTGACAGCAGTCAGTCAGCCGTAATGCTAACCTCGCAACACTGAGTGTCAAGGAGTGCAGCCATTACTAACATTTGTTAAGTATTTGGTATGATACGCTTTGAAGAACCGCACGACATGGGAAAGCAACCCATTGTATGCTAGATAACTGATTGATTGATTGATTGATTGATTGATTGATTGATTGAAGTCCAACGCTATTTTCTACGTTATTTCAGTTATATAACGACAGACAGTTCACGTACCGTGTGTTTCTTGGCTTTCTCTCACCAGCACTGCACACACAATTATTTCTAGGTAACTGGCTACATTTGCACATAGATGATTCAGCTAATTGGTAGACGACGAATGACGCTAGTCACAGTGACCTTTGAAAATTATCGGAAATAATGAATTGCCGATTGATAATCGCTGGATTGATAAACCCCGTCGTTACCGACAATGCTGTCGGAGCTCGACCTAGACAACTGAAACAAGTACTGTGTTTTCGTATGGCAGGAATCAAGGCGTATCATATTCTTATTCGAGACAAGGTCTGTTTCATTCCTGATCCGGATAGCGAAGAATGAGACCAAATCGTTTGTCTTAACTGTTTACCTTTGTTTACTTTAGTATTATCCGTTCTCTCTTATCATGAGTGGATTTTTCGGAGGCAGCTTAATTAATAATTATATATTTTATGTAGATGTCTACCTACTGTACAATTACGCATCAATTCTTACGAAATCGGGACAGTTCAAGGAATTCAATTATAATATAATTGTTCACGGTACCCGTGCATTTTATATCTTTAAAAACGTACGATTTGGGTAATAACATTCAAAAGAGAAACCCGTTAGAGCAGTATAAGCAACTTTCTGCGCTACGCACAGAGATAATTGCGTGATATGCGGACAACCCAACATTTAGAACAAAACGTCACAATAAGTCAAATCTGTTTACTAATATTAACGGAAATATACATGTATCTTATGAATAATCTTGTTTATAACTGACCCCTTCTAATAAACAATAAAAGGCAGGGACTAAAAGGCCGTTACATTTGTTTAACCCTTTCCCGCATACGGCAATTCTGCAGCAGACGACTTTGAACGTATTTTGTCAAAACATTGAAAATCTCTATAATTTAATGGATAACCTATGACAAAAAATGGAAAACATTGTGGCAAAAGGAGAAATTGCACGTTTTGTGCAATTTCTTCTTTTGTCACAATGTTTTCAAAAAGCCATCTGCTGCAGAGGCGTCTATATGAGGGAAAGGGTTAAGAAACTTGTATTTTTCGCTGAACAAAATGATCATGTAGTAAAATAGACAGAGGCATTAAATTGCATTTGTAAAATAGTAAAATAGCAAGATATCAAAAAATGTGTTGATTAGTTTTCGTGTTATTAAGTTGTATATCAAGTTACGTAAGTTGCTTTGACATATATACATGTTTATATGAGCCGAGTCTCATTGCGTTTGTTCGTATTGTGTTTACGTCGCATTTGGGAAATTGAAAGTGTGGTTGCTATAGTCAGTCAGAGAATTGCTAAACAAAGGTGGTCTTTCGCACAAGTTCGTGACATTAAAATGGTTCTGAAATTTCTTTTAATATTAAAGATGCTTTGGTGAAGGGTAGGTTGGTATAATTGACGTTAAACTCTAATTATATATCAAATAATGACAGTAAAAAGATGCTCAGTATTGGGTGTTTTCAGATTTACATAACCGAAAGAAATGTGTTATGTGGTTGGGTTGTGAGCCGAATCCACCAATCGAATGACGTAATAGCTTTTAGCTAGCCGGAGTGCTCGTTGTGTGTAAGGTAATTGTGAGTGCAACTTTGGTTCAGTATCCAGAAAGCAGACACAGCAAGTAACTCATATAAGTTGTAAGAACTTATAACAAATGCAACTTTAAACTGAACGAATTATGGGTGCAATGCTTACAACACATCGGCACTGCCATCACCACAATCAACTACCGCAGCGACACCATCAACTACACGCAGCTAAAAGAGAAAAAAAAAAAAATAAAAAAAAAAAAAATTGCCAAAACAATGTTTAATATATATTTACCCCAATTAATTCCGAGAAGGCCTGTCTGAGTCCCAAACAAACACACACAGATGACGAATAAAACAACAAACAACACATTCAGTCTGCTAAGTCTCCTCATCTCGTCCAAACTAAATACACACACCTTATATGATACTGTATACTATTATAACAAATATACGATTACTTTCAGCCTATGGACATGTAAGTTTACGGTGAATTGTTGACGGGATAATCACAGCTCACTGGAGATGGACTTCCGCTTCCGGTGGTGGCAAGTCGCGATTTTTTGTCACTGCGATAAATTTTGGATTAAATCATATTTATAGTCGGAAATGATTAATAAAACTGGATATATTTGATTGTATTATATACGTATTCCTTTAAGAATCATTGGATTATTGAAATGGTGGACACTAATACGGAATTTATTGAAAAGTTATATTTTCCTTTGTTCTTTATTTGTTACACTCGTGAGTGAGCACTTTTCACCACGAGTTATGTGACAAGCAGTTAAAAAGGGGTAAAACCCTTAATCCACATGATGGCTGACTACAATGGAAGCAATTACTCTCAACTTACACCATTTTTCTCGGAGGCAGACTCTCGTGAAGATAGATTGGACGAGATACGAAACACTGTATTTGCTGCATGTAAGGATCATTGTGATTACCTTTCCCTAAGGATGTGGATATGAAACGTCGGAAGAAGACTAGAAAAGGTGAAACATTTATGAAAAAAATAGCAAGTGACATATATGGTCTAGTGTCTGCTCTTGAAAATCAGTCCTTTGAAGAACTGAAAGATATTCTCAGCCTCCCAAAGTCGTATTCTGTCTCTAATTTAAATATAACGGTGGCCGAAGATGAATTGAGCTTCTGTGTAAAAGAGATTAGACTGTTAAAAACTCAACTGAGTAAATGTCAAGCTGGTCTGACATCACTCCTGCATGAACAGGAAAATCTAGAGAAAAACTGGCACAACGACATTAAACTTGTTAAAAATGACTTATTACAAGTCAAAAAGGAAAAAACTGAGCATCTTAAATACTTGAGAAATGACGTTCAGCGCATCGAAGACGAAAAATCATCTGGCCTAACTAGCGTAAAGAACTCCGTTATGAATTTGTTTAAGTGAATCTCTCCTTAGTCTGAATTTAAGTGCTTTCATCATACCTATCATGTTTGAAGCAAAAACAAATTCCAACTTGCCCTAAAACTTTAACCACCGAAAATTATGTTTTTTACCCCAAAAAGAAGGTCACACTCAGTACCTTTAACATTCAATGTGAAGAAAGGTATAATATGTAACTATATTCCAAATATTAAAGCCCTAGCACAAATACTTATGAATGAAAATGCCAACTTGCCCTAAAACTTTAACCGGACGCCGACGGAGACGGAGACGGAGACGCCGACGCCGGGGCGAGTAGTAAAGCTCTCATATTCTTCGAATAGTCGAGCTAAAAATGAGGTTAAGACAGCTGTCGCTGAAAAAAGTAAGCGCGGTCGAGGGAAACCGTATTTATATTGACGCATGTGGGGCAGACTACTTTTGAAAACATTTTGGGCAATTATGATGAGCAATTTATTCTTTTGCCGCAATGATTTCAAATCTATTTGGTACTTATTCTATTATTTTAAGAAATTGTACTTTACTTTCTCGGGGCAAGTTTGGAATGAGATGAAAGTATAATATCTGAGTCCTTTGGCAAACGTATGTTCAGCTTAAAAACTATAAACGCGAATCATCTGACAGTCGATACCGTCACTTTAGTTTTTATAAACATGTAGTATACATATATGTATGTAAATGAGCTCATAAATAATTTGGGCATATCTTTATTAGTTAAATTGGGGAAAATGAAGTACAGAGATTTACACAATATTGATGAATTGTTGTTAGCCCAATATATATTAATAGTATTTTCCACTCTGGAATATAACCCCAAATGATATGTTATCGACTCAAATATACGATTCAATGCACAATACAATTATTTATTGCCTCCATTTTTTGGAGATATCGTAATATAAGTTTTGCAATACGCAAAGAAATTATACAATTTCCAAAGAAAAAAAAGAACAAACATATTAACCTACACACAAGATTAACCGTCAGATGGTAAAAAATTAACAAACATCTGTCACCCTCTACATTCCATCAAATGATAAGTCCTACATGAAAGAAGTACATTACTGTCTGCACTAATACAGAAAACGAGGACCTATTTATATACTTAAATGGGAAATCACTTACCAGATATCAATTCAAAGCCATAATGACTAAGGCCATACAATTCACCCCAACCCTGAGATACTTCAAATGACACATTTTCAGAATAGGCGGGGCTACACATCTAGCTAATTTGGGCATTAACGAAGGTAAAATCATGGCAGCAGACAGGTTGAAGTCAAACGCATATATACTAGATGCATAAGACTCTTAACTCTTTCAGCGCCAAAGGCAATATTGAGGTTTTTACAAACAATACTGATTCAGGTGAGTCAGCTCGTAACGAGCTGTCTCACCTAAAATCAGCATTGTTTGCCTTTTAGTTATCAAAATAGTCCAAACTGTTATTACATGAGAAATGGAGACGCCTGATTTTGAACATGGAACTAGAGTCTACTTTAAACAATTCGGCGCTAAAAGAGTTAAGTTCACAAAGCAAATCAATACACTACGAAGTTTTTCAGGAAAGCAAAGTTTGTGGATTGTGGGATCCTCTAGTGTGTACTTGGGCATAACGCATGTAAATATCAGCTGGATAGGAAAAAGGGGTCTGACACTTGAACATCTAAATTCAACAATCGACACACAGTTCAAAAAAGAACCCAACGTCCTATTCATTTACTTGGGATCGAACGTTCTAATCACAGAAGGCTTGTCCGGAAAGGGACAATAAAAACATCTATCCTACGCTATGAAGGTATTGGCACGTTGCTTCTATTCAGTCGGAGTTACAGATTGACAACAAGAGGAAAAGGGTTACCGCAGCAATAATATCTTTTGTGTTAATGCACCTTTACAGATGTTTTTAAATGACAATTGCAATCTGTTCCCTGATAGTCAGTAGGAGCAAGGCAACAATCTTGTTGTGTGGCGAAGTATTAGTAGATATTTTCCCTATGCGGTTCTGGGGAGACAGAAAGCCTTTTGGGGGTTATTAACTCACAAGCTGCAGGTTTTTCGGTGTTGTCGTTAGGTATGTGTACTTATGTTGGGGTCTACATCTGTGTAATGTGAACACCCCCCCCCCCCCCCCACACACACAGTGAGTTCTAGAGCTGGCTAACGGTTGTGCACTGTATTCGGGAAAAGGTAATACGGGCTGAACACAAATGCTGTCCACATGAGATTGGGTTAACTTGTGGGATTGCGACGCTATGGTAACAAGGGTCGCTGTTTCGCCATTCAAACGTTAAGTCGTAGGCAATCGATCGTCTCCTCAAGACTGATTTTTCACAAAATCTGCTATGGTTTTTTTATAATGAATAATTGCAGCCAATATTATGCCATTATTGTGTTTTTTAAGTAATTGTAAAACATATGTGATTATTCTATAGAACAGTCTTTTTAAATATCTGATGCATGCTATTCTCCCTACAATTCGAAATATAATGGGAAATCTAAACTTGTAAATCGAGTGAACTGCAGTCTCGTGGAATTTATAGAGAGCATACACAATTAACTAAACCACCCTTTACCACATACAATACATCTGCAGCAGACAACTTTGAGAACACACCTAGAAAGTTGATGTAATGCACCAATCTCGCAATAATGCATAGCACTTACATGATTGTAGTTGAAGAAACAGTAATCAACTGCGGTACATAAAGAAACATTAGAGGTGGGGTCAAGTAAAACTTGATTATAACTTGCATTGTCTTTTACAATGTACGAAAGACCTTCATTGAATTAGAATAGAAACATTTCATTGTTTATGATCAATCTCCATTCTAAGCTAAGTTGACCGTACATACTGCCTACTGTCAGTTATTGATCATAAACTGTAATAGAAATGTAATGAAAATGTGTCATCTTGCCATCATTAGTCTTAAAATATATACACAGGTATAGTACTTTCATGAAGGACTAATTTCAGGATTTGTGAAATTCCACAAACAAACTTCAAGACTTTTTGGTCAGAATATTTGAAGTTTTGTATTTATCAATTACATCACAAAACAGACAGTTTCGGATTTACTTGCAATAAAAAGTAATTTTATTTTTACCCTGTTAATAGCAACATTGGACACTTTTACGAGAAGGGGTAAATTATTAAAGTTTTCTATTTTTTTCAACCTAAATATAATCATACTTTCACAGATGTTAAAATGTAGTCCAATATGTTTAAAAAGTAGACCACCATTGAAATACCATATCAGCGAAATAATTGATTTTCATTGAAATTGTTTTATAATTTCTAACTTTATTTCGAACATATGCTGAACCATACCACTTCTCTATAACATGTTAATTTATTATTATTCTTTCTTACCCTTATTTATAAAGAAAATAGCAAACTATTCATGTTTAAAATTCTATTAGGAGGAGCGCCCTTGTGTCAATGTTGCATAAAACCATGCAGAGCGCAAGCAAAATATGCCTGAAGGGAAACCAATGACACATTTAAAAGAGTCAAGTACGAAATTAATTGGTACGAAAGAACCGATTCGTGAACCGATTCGTGAACTCCTTCGTGGAGTTGTCATTCTTTACAATCATTGTGTCCACCAGAGTCATATAAAAAATAATTTTATCTCATTTTTTTTCTTTTCTTCAATTGCATCTTTAGCTCCACTGGCGCTTATGTCATGGCGAATTGTCCGGCGTGCGTGCGTGCGTTAACTTTTTCCTTTAAATGACTTCTTCTCCCTAACCACTTGGCCAATTTGGTTGAAACGTCATAGGAAGCATCCTCTCAATGTCCTCTCTTAAATTCCTTCAATTTTTTTTGATCCATCCATAATTCTGGTTTCCATAACAACCAAAAGAAGAAAAAAAGTGAAAACTTAAAAAATCTTCTTCTCCGAAAGTGTGAAGCCGATTTCCAAATAATTTTGTAGAAATGTTCCTTGGGTGACCCTTTATTAGATTGCTTCTAGAAATGTTGATTGGTCGAAAAACATGGCCGCCAGGGGTGGCGGGGCTATTTCTGCTTATATAGCTATAGTGAAAACTTCTCCGAAAGTGTTCAGCCGATTTCCAAATAATTTTGTAGAAATGTTCATTGGGTGACCCTCTATCAGATTCCTTCAAGCCATGTTGATTAGTCGAAAAACATGGCTGCCAGAGGGCGGGGCTATTTTGTCTTATATGACCATAGTGAAAACTTCAAAAATCTTCTTCTCCGAAAGTGTCAGGCAGATTTTCAAATAAGTTTGTAGAAATGTTCTTTGGGTGACCCTTTATTAGATTCCTTCAAGAAATGTTGATTGGTTGAAAAACATGGCCGCCAGAGGGTGGGGCTATTTTGCCTTATATGACCATAGTGAAAACTTAAAAAATCTTCTTCTCCGAAAGTGTTGAGCAGATTTTCAAATAATTTTGTAGAGATGTTCCTTGGGTGAACCCCTATCAGATTCCTTCAAGCCATGTTCATTGGTAAAAAAAACATGGCCACCAGAGGGCGGGGCTATTTTGCCTTATATGGCTAAAGACAAAACTTAAAAAATCTTCTCCGAAAGTGTCTGGCTGATATTCAAATAACTTTGTAGAAATGTTCCTAGGCTGACCCTCTATCAGATTCCTTCAAGCTATGTTGATTGGTTGAAAAATATGGCCACCAGGGGGTGGGACTGTTTTGCCTTATATGGCTATAGTGAAAACTTAAAATATCCTCTCCTCCGAAAGTGTCACGCCGATTTTCAAATAATTTTGCAGAAACATTTCTTGGGTGACACTCTACAAGATTCCTTTAAGCCATGGTGGTTGGTAAAAAACATGGCCACCAGGAGACAGGGCTGTTTGGAGATTTGATTTTTGCCTTATGGCCGTGGAGCGATACTATATTGAACCATTGACATTTGGTCGGACCACAATTTTATCACTATAATATATTATAATCTAAGTTTATTTAACTATTGTAAACTTGTCTCAAGTAGACCCTTGTAAACTTCCTGTGCTCAAGTTACTGTGGTCAAATTACCAGTGGTCAAATATGATGCTGGTTTTTTTATCAGTTTAATACATATTCAACTGACTTTTGTGTCGATCCATTCAATAAAAAGCCAGCTTTATTTTCAATACATCACACATACTGTAATAATTTTATATACATGTATATGGCATCTAAATATATAGTCTTTTTCTGTTTCTAGTTGGATTGTAATAAACTTTTTTCCTATGCAAATTGATATTCTATTTTAGCTCTACTTTTTTTTGGAAGTAAAAAGGTCAGCTATATTGTCATAACCTGGTTGTCAGCGGCGGCCTGCTAAAAGTTAAACCTATGGCCATAACTAAAAAAAAACATTCAAGATATTCAGATGAAACTTGGTACACATGTTGTCAGAGACAATATGCACATGTATGGCAAGGGGCATTATTCTGGCTTTAATAAAAAAAAAAATAGTTAAATCCCTTTTTCCACTTAGAAATTTGTGCAAAAACTTAAACCATGCATGGCCATAACTCAGTGTTCCAGATATTCACATCAAACTTTACACATATGAGTCACAATGTCCATTACTCCAGCTTGAATAATTTCAGAGTTATGCCCCTTTCGCGACTTTGAAAATATAGACGAGTGTTGACGTTCACTCCGCAAATCGTTTTGTCTAATGGGGATATATGAACAAAAACGCTTAAAATCTTGATAACTATGTTGTCCTAAGTGTACAATTTAACACACTTTAAAAACCAGAGATGGAGCAAACTAAAGCCTTCTAGCCGTACCTATGTTTGACTTTAATATCATTTGAATGTGCAAAAGTTTCTAATTATCAGCCAAATTGTTAATGATTCACTTAATTATTTCAAATGATTGCACAGGAGGTAGTAGTATTTTATGCATTTATGCGAAAACTATTATCAAAATTACAGATAAATATAGTTAAATGTATCCTTTGAAGATATTATGACATATTCTTGACTGTTAACTTAAGTGATGAACCATGAATCTTGATTCAGTAACTATATATAATATGTCCTGTGTGTACTAAAAAAAGTCTAATAAATGCTGTGTATATTTAGTGAGATGTATCAAAGTCAATTTAGATAGTCTTGATGATACGCGCCAATTAATTACCTTCATTTGGACTTGCATTTTCTTAACCTGTTTTTGTGTCACCCTGCGTAGCATGGTAGGCACTTAAGGATTACTTTTTTTGTCAGGCGTCTGTCTGTCTGTCCGTCACACTTTTTTGTCACACTTTCAATGAGCAGATGCAGGGTGACACACGTGCTCCGCGGAGCACTCCATTCTAGTTTTATGTATACATGTATCTGACAATTAATATTTAATAAAGTTAAACAAATTTTTTGAAGTGTTTTAATGAAATAATAGGACATGAAATTGTTAAAAATGCTTATTTTTCAGGTTTTGGTGATTGTGGCATCAACCTTTTGTCATGTTGTTAGTTGCATAAGTACTTCATTGATATTATTTTGTTGTTTGAGATTATGAAAATTCTTTAAAATTGTTTATTTTTGTTCCTAACAAGTTACTATTGTTTGAATGAAATGGAAAAAAAATCACATATGTTGTTAACTTATCCATATGACAATATAAGAAAAGAAAATTGAATATGTGAGCTACAAAATGCACTTAAGTGCGTTTACAGTATTCTGGTGGTCCATGTTTAAAATATTCTCCCTTCAGTATACAGGTCCAATTAATGGTAAACAATTACATCCATCCACATTTTAATCATTTTTTTTATACAAGTTTTGATTGGAGTTCAATGAATGATCAACAAATTATAATCACAACTGCAATCCGTTTTACACAAGTTCAATGAATGATAAACAAATTACATCAATTCAATGAATGACTAATAAATGATTACCAGTTGTAAGTGAATGATTACCATTTGTTAATCATTCATTAAATGGGTGACAAACAAATTCCATTAATGAATGATAAAAACATGATTTGTTAGTAATTTGTTCATAATTTTGATATCAATTTTGGGTTGTTAAAAATGTCAAAAATATAAAACTATTTCCTATGAAAATGCTTATTCAATTTCAAGACAATTTGGAAAGTCAAAATGTTGCTTGGCCAACATACTGTATTTAATGAGCACTTAAGGGCTGCATGGCCCTCTTTTAATTTCATGTACCATTTGTTGTTTTGTCATACACTCATTTCTTGTTCTTTTAAACCCTTTCCAACATACAACAATTCGGCAGCAGACGAATTCGAATACATGTAGACAAAACATGAACAATCCCCATAAGTAAGAGTTTATTCAAATAGAGTTGAAACATTTTGGCAAAAGGTGAATATGCTTGTTTTGATATTTTCTGCTTTTGTCATGATGATTTCATATGTGTCAGAGGTGTCAGAAAGCGTCTATATGTGGGAAAGGATTTACGTTGTATTTTGAAGAATGTTAATTGGTAATAAACGTTAATTTAAATATATTTGCCAGAGTTGTTTTGTTTTTATTAGCTCATCTATGCACGAAGTGCGAGGTGAGCTTTTGTGATCACTGAATGTCCGGCGTTCGTCGTCGTCGTCGTTTGTCCGTCCGTCTGTTAACAATTTCCTACAAATGACTTCTTCTACTAAACCAATGGACAGATTTCAAAATAACTTCACAGGAATGGTCCTTAGGTGGTCCCCTTTCAAAGTTGTTCAAAAAATTTCATTCCAAGTATAACTTTGGTAGCTGCTGCATCAGAAAAGGGGGAAATTGCCAAATCTTAAAAAATCTTCTTGTTCATAAGTGTTGGCCCGATTTAAAAATTATTTTGCACAAATGTTCCTTAGGGCACCCCCTACCAAGCATGTTCAAATATTTCCGATCCGTTGAAAAACATTGCCGCAAGGGGGGTGGGGCTTGTTCATAGACTCATATAGGGGAAAGAACACTGAAAACCTTTTAAGTTTGATTAAATCAGGTGAGCGATATAGGACCATCATGGTCCTCTTGTTTAAACTCTTATATTATTAACCAGGATTGATTGATTGGTGTTTAAAGCCATTTTCAACAATTGTTCAGTCATATCACGACGGCAAGTTCACCTACTCATATATATGTTTCCTGGTTTACTCACACCAGTACTCCACACAACTTACATTCGAAGCAACAGGCTGCTTTTCCACATAGACTGTTAGCCCTTTGGTGAAATACGGATGACGCTTGTTTCAGTGACTTTTGTCAATCGTCGGAAAGAATGTTGGCCGAGCTTGGGTTCGAAATCACAACCCGCCTCGCTACTGACTAAGCTTTAATAACTAGGAGGAATCCTGTTGAAGTAGTGTTAGCACCGTTAATTTGGAATCAAGTGTCCCTGATTTGATCCCCAGTCTCGGCGGTCATGGTGGAATGCCATTGGGCAAAGGCATATTTCGAAGCTGAGAACTGGTTGAATTATCCAGGGATCATGGTTAAGTGTACCTTTACTGTGCCATATCTGAAATGAAGATGTTAACAGCGTAAAGCTCCAATAAATCAAACAAACAATGAACCAGATTATCGAAACAGTTGTAATCTGGTGAATTTTGTTTTAAGAGCAGTTTGATGGGTTTGTGTCGCTCAAAATACCAATTTTTTTAAGAAATATTCACGGCAGACAGTTCAACTCCTTATGTGTTTCCTGGCTTTCTCACACCAGAACTCCGCATAATAGTCTTTCCAAACAACCGGATAATTTACCCCATATACTATTATCCCATTGGTGGAAAATGATTGACATTTGTCGCATTGACGATGTCAATCGTCGGAAAGAATGTTGGCCGGGCTGAGTTTCAAACACACAATCCCTGAATCAATTGATATTCTCTTTGACATATTCGCTAATATATCAATTGTGTCTGCTTTTGATAGATTTAGAAGACTGTAATGAATAATTCTATTTTTACGCCCTAACCGTTGACTAAAGTTCTGAACGCTCTATAAGCATTCAGGTTGCTAAGTGCCGATATACGGAATTTATCAACCTCAGGGCCTGAAGAAGTTTTATATCAATTGTTATTCCGTATGAAAGATTCGCTTATATGTCTTGTATCTACTTGTAATTCATTAAGCAGACCGTTATGAATAATAATATTTCGACACTCTAACCATTAAATAAAGTTCGAAACGCTGTATAAGCAATGAGGCTGCTAAGAGCAGATATATATGGAATTTTAGACCACAGAGCCTGAAGAAGTTTTATATAAATTGTTATTTTCTATGACAGATTCGCTGATATATTTCTTGTAACTGCTTGTAATAGATTTAGTAAATGAAAAAGTATATTTCAACACCCTAAAATTTGCATTAAGTTCGGAACACTTTATAAGCAATGAGACTGCTAAGAGCCGATATATATGGAATTTTAGACCACAGAGCTTGAGGAAGTTTTATATAAATTGTTATTTTCTATGACAGATTCGCTATTATATGACTTGTATCTGCTTGCAATACATTAAGTAGACTGTTATGAATAAGTATGTTTCGACACCCTAACCAATGACTAAAATTCGGAACGCTCTATAAGCATTGAGGCTGCTAAGTGCCGATATAGGGATTTTATCAACCTCAGGGCCTGAAGAAGTTTTATATATATTGATATTTTCTATGACAGAATCGCTAATACATCACTTGTATATGTGTGTAGTAAATTAAGCAGACTGTTATGAATAAGTATATTTCGACACCCTAACCATTGACTAAAGTTCGGAACGCTCTATAAGCATTGCGGCTGCTAAGTGTCGATCTACGGATTTTACCAACCTCGGGGCCTGAAGAAGTTTTATATATATTGTTATTTTCTATGACAAATTCGCTATTATATGACTTGTATCTGCTTGCAATACATTAAGCAGACTGTTATGAATAAGTATATTTCGACACCCTAACCAATGACTAAAGTTCGGAACGCTCTATAAGCATTGAGGCTGCTAAGTGCCGATATAGGGATTTTATCAACCTCAGGGCCTGAAGAAGTTTTATATATATTGTTATTTTCTATGACAGAATCGCTAATACATCACTTGTATCTGTATGTAGTACATTAAGCAGACTGTTATGAATAAGTATATTTCGACACCCTAACCATTGACTAAAGTTCGGAACGCTCTATAAGCATTGCGGCTGCTAAGTGCCGATATACGGAATTTATCAACATCAGGGCCTGAAGAAGTTTTATATCAATTGTTATTTTCTATGACAGAATCGCTAATACATCACTTGTATCTGTGTGTAGTACATTACTTAAGCAGACTGTTATGAATAAGTATATTTCGACACCCTAACCATTGACTAAAGTTTGGAACGCTCTATAAGCATTGAGGCTGCTAAGTGCCGATATAGGGATTTTATCAACCTCAGAGTGTGAAGGAGACTTATATCAATTATTCTCTATGACAGATTCGCTAATATGTCAATTGTATCTGCTTTTGATATATATGGTAAACTATTATGAATAATAATATTTCGACACCCTAACCGTTGACTTAAGTTCTGAACGTTCAATAAGGATTGAGTCTGCTAAGTGCCCGATATACGGATGTTATGAACCTCAGAGCGTGAAGGAGACTTATATCAATTATTCTCTACGACATATTCGCTAATACGTCAATTGTATCTGCTTTTGATAGATATGGTAAACTATTATGAATAATAATATTTCGACACCCTAACCGTTGACTTAAGTTCTGAACGTTCTATAATCATTGAGGCTGCTAAGTGCCGATACAAGGATTTTATCAACCTCAGAGCGTGAAGGAGACTTATATCAATTATTCTCTATGACAGATTCGCTAATATATCAATTGTATCTGCGTGTGATAGATATGGTAAACTATTATGAATAATAATATTTCGACACCCTTACCGTTAACTAAAGTTCGGAGCGCTCTATAAGCATTGAGGCTGCTAAGTGTCGATATACGGAATTTACCAACCTCAGAGCCTAATTTCATATCAATTGTTATTCTTTATGACAGATTAGCTAATGTATCAATTGTATCTGCTTGTGAAAGAATTAGAAGACATTGATGAATAATTAAATTTCGACACCCCAACCGTTGACTTAAGTTCTGAACGCTCTATAAGCATTGAGGCTGCTAAGTGCCGATATACGGATTGTATCAACCACATAGCGCGAAAAAGTCTTAAATCAATTGTTATTCTCTATGCCAGATTTTCTAATATATCATTTGTACCTGCTTGTAAAATATTTAGTAGACAGTGTTTAATAGTATATTTCGACACCCTAACCGTTGACTTAAGTACGGAAGTCCGAACGTGCTATAAGCAATGAGACTGCCAAGTGCCGATATACTGAAATGATCAAAAGTCAGGCAGTAATGAATAATTATATTTCGAGACCCTAATTCGGAACGCACTATACGCATTGAGGCTGCAGAATTTATCTGTGTGTACTAGATTTAGCACACTGTAAATGCATGTCGGTTGGCTATATACGGGAACGGTGACGGGAATAATCGATCCTATGTCATTGCCTTCTTATCCATCCAACATGTTGCCGAGCCAATTTTAAACGTGTTTTGAACGGGATCTCAATGTAAGGACGACATGCACGAAGTCTTTCAGCCGTTTAGGCGATTAAGGGACGTGACTATCTCGTATTATGAGAAGACTATGCAGAGAGTATCTAAATTACGCAATGTATTGTATAGTACACGTATAATGATAGTTTTCTATTTGCGATCTCCATATGTGTGCATCAGTGACATAACCTTTCGGAAACCTTCTGACCATGTACAGTTTTTTCTGAATACTATGCTAAGGAGATGTGCATATTAACAGCATGTTCTGGTTCCATGATTTTTCACCGTTCATTCAACCGTCCTGCTTTCGTACGTGCTATTTCTCGCCTTTCTGCCTATATTGTCTTACATATGGATTATTGATTTTGCTACATATATTACCGACGACACCTTTCCTGTGTCGTCTTTTTCACCGATATCTTGTTGAAATTGTCCCATCATACATTATGGCTTCAAACATGTTTATCAAAAATGTCGGATTGTTAGTGATCACAGTAGCTCATCCGGCGCACCGTGATTAGGTGAGCTAATAAAAACATAAACATTTAAATCATTTATTATTTTTATTGCACATAGAGCAAATAAAAACGTCATTTGGATTCTTTTCTAGTCCTGCACAGGAAAAGTGAAGCCACCGGCCACGCACAGCACAGCATATCCACTTCTTTCGCAGACCGGGTTTTTTACATGACTCCCTTGAGTCACAAACTGTTCTTTGGGCCGGTGGTTCCTCTGATAGTCCCAGTAACGCATTTGGCTATATCATCTCTTGTTTTGCCTGGGTTGATTTCGAAATCTTGGGTATGGCCACCATTTGTGAGAATAATGGCATTCTGGAAAACAAATTATGAGTTAAAATTCAGAACAACTCTATGAATGAAAGTATAATTATTAGTTGAACAGATAATTTGCTTATTATGTGCAATTTCTTCTTTATCTGCACTGTGTTCATAAGAGCTTGGTAACAGATGTGTCTGCAAAAGGGAACATGTTAATTATGATTAAGACATTACTTTTAAGTGAATGATATGATCGCTCTGCTGTAATGAAATAGGTTGTAAGTGCAATTAAATCTGAAACTTTTAAAATCAAGAAACACATGTTGATCTAAAGTGTTGGCTAAATCTGAAAGGTTGGTTTTGAGCAAAATTGCTTATGAAATGCAATTTTTTTCTTTTTTCTTTCACAACTGGTTTAGCAATTAAGCTGAAGCACCTATACTGGGAAAAATGCATTTTGGAACAACCTGATAACACTTGACTCACCGCTTTGTATATGACAGGAACAAATTATGTAAGGGGTCACATTTCTGCTAAACCCTTTCACTATTAGAGACGGTTCGCCTTTTCAGCAGACGACTTAGGAAATGATTGTCGCCAAAAGAACAATTGCTCATTATGAGAAAGTTATCCTTTTGCCACAATGTTTGATAAATAATTATACAATAATGTTCAATTCGTGTTTTTCGTCTCATTTTATACATAACCAAAATGGCGGCCCCCATGGATTTTGACAGTTTCAATTCAGAAAGGTTGATGGGTTATTGAAAAAAAAAAAAAAGGATTCTCACACCTGTTACCTATGAGCGAATACCCCATTGATGTGTTTTTTCCGTATTAATGTGTGTTTTTTTCGTCTGTTATGTACCAGAGAACTAAGTGTAATTTGTCCTTGTCTCCGCCTTTGGCCTTTGCCAAACGACCCCGCCTTTGCCGGTTGACATTTACAGTCAAGAGGCTTCTAGATCTTACCATATACTAAAAGTATGGCAAGTTTGGTTATGATCTGCCAAGAGATGATCAGTGTAGAGTGGTTGTTGATATGGGAAAATAGTCAAAAGTCCAATGTTGACCTTGATCTTTAACCTATGACCTTGAACATAAAACATAAATAGGTTTCTAGACCTGGCCATATACTAACTGTATGGCAAGTTTGGTTAAGATCTGTCGAAGGATGTTCAGTGTAGAGTGGTCACAAGGTTGTTGATATGGGAAAATAGTCCAATTTTGACCTTGATCTTTAACCTATGACCTTGAAAATAAATATGCTTCCAGATCTTGCAATATACTAACTGTATGGCAAGTTTAGTTATGATCTGACAAGAGATGAATAGTGTAGAGTGGTCACAAGGTTGTTGATATGGAATAGTCAAAGTCCAATTTCGATCCTGACCTTTAACCTATGACCTTTAAAATTAATTGGCCTCTAGACCTTGCCATATACTAACTGTATTACCAAGTTTGGTTAAGATCGGTCTAAGGATGTTCAGTGTAGAGTGGTCACAAGGTTTTTGATATGGGCAAATAGTCAAAGTCCAATTTTGACCTTGACCTTTGGACCTTGAAAATAGATAGGCTTCTAGACCTTGTCATATACTAACTGTATGGCAAGTTTGGTTATATTCTGCAAGAGATGATTAGTGTAGAGTGGTCACAAGGTTGTTGATATTGGAAAATAGTCAAAGTCCAATTTTGATCTTGACCTTTAAGCTATGACATTGAAAATAAATAAGTTTCTAGCTCTTGCCATATACTAACAGTATACCAAGTTTGGTTAAGATCGGTCGAGGGATGTTTAGTGTAGAGTGGTCAAAAGGTTGTTGATATGGGAAAATAGTCAAAGTCCAATTTTGACCTTGACCTTTAACCTATGACCTTCATAATAAATACTCTTCTAGACCTTGCCATATTCTAACTGTATACCAGGTTTGGTTAAGATTTGTCGAAGGGTGTTTAGTGTAGAGTGGACACAAGGTTGTTGATATGGAATAGTCAAAGTCCAATTTCGAACCTGACCTTTAACCTATGACCTTGAAAATAAATAGGCCTCTAGACCTTACCAAATACTAACTGTATACCAAGTTTGGTTAAGATCGATCGAAGGATGTTCCGTGTAGAGTGGTCACAATGTTGTTGATATGAGCAAATAGTCAAAGTCCAATTTTGACCTTGACCTTTAAACTATGACCTTGAAAATAGATAGGCTTCTAGACCTTGTCATATACTAACTGTATGGCAAGTTTGGTTATGATCTGCAAGAGATGATTAGTGTAGAGTGGTCACAAGGTTGTTGATATGGAATAGTCAAAGTCCAATTTTGATCTTAACCTTTAACCTATGACCTTGAAAATAAATAAGTTTCTAGCTCTTGCCATATACTAACAGTATACCAAGTTTGGTTAAGATCGGTCGAAGGATGTTTAGTGTTTAGTGGTCACAAGGTTGTTGATATGGGAAAATTGTCAAAGTCCAATTTTGACCTTGACCTTTAACCTATGACCTTCAAAATGAATACGCTTCTAGACCTTGCCATATACTAACTGTATACCAAGTTTGGTTAAGATCTGTCGAAGGGTGTTAAGTGTAGAGTGGACACAAGGTTGTTGATATGGAATAGTCAAAGTCCAATTTTGACCTTGACCTTTAATCTATGACCTTCAAAATAAATAGGCTTCTAGACCTTGCCATATACTAACTGTATACCAAGTTTGGTTAAGATCGGTCGAAGAATATTTCGTGTAGAGTGGTCACAAAGTTGTTGATATGGAATAGTCAAAGTCCAATTTCGACCCTGACCTTTAACCTATGACCTTGAAAATAAATAGGCTTCTAGACCTTACCGTATACTAACTGTATACAAAGTGTGGTTAAGATCGATAGAAGGATGTTCAGTGTAGAGAGGCTGATGTTGACCAATGTGTGGCAAATTATCTTCATTCTATATAGGTTTTAACAATTATAGAGATGTTCCTTATATTTTAGTAGACATTTTCAAAGTCTTCTACTGCGGATTTGTCATATGAGGGAAAGCTTCAAAGCATTAAATTGATGATGTCTGTTAAATTATTCTTTGATAAATTGGCAGTTAAACTAGATTAGCATGAAATTGTAACCTTCAATTGTAAAAAGATTTTATTGATTCATATAAGTAAAATGTACTGTGCATGTCCACTCAAAAGATTTGCATTCTTGAATATGGTTATTTTTACTGACAGGCATAAAAACATTGTTGTATAATTGAATTAATGATGAAGCAGGAGTTTAGGGGTGTAGCCCCAAATTAGAATGGAATATCAGTTTAAATAAAATATATTAACCTAAATCCATTCTCACATAAAATAAATATGCAACAGACCATTTTGAAAACATCTAAGCAAAACAAATGGAAAACTTCTCTTCAAATGAAAGGAAAATTATTGATAAGAGTTGAAATAATTGCTCAATATGATTAACCCTTTCCGTCATACGACAATTCTGCAGCAGATGACTTTGAACGTATTTTGTCAAAAAATAGAAAATCTCTATAATTGAATGGACAACCTATAACTTAAAGAGGAAAACATTGTGGCAAAAGGAGAAATTGCTCATTTTGAGCAATTTCTTCTTTTGTCACTGTATTCAAAAAGCCGTCTGCTGCAGAGGCATCTGAAAACGTCCATATGAGGGAAAGGGTTAAACTTAGTTGTTTGTTTCTTCCAAACTAGGGTCTAAAGCTTGTTCACTATGAGCGTTATCTCCCTTTGCCACAGTGATTTCAAATGTCATTTACAAGTGGGAAAGTGTTAAACAATGTCTCCATCTGTACCACTTTGTCCATTGCAATCCACCTGTATAAGAATGTTCTTTAATGCTTATCCTCTTTGCAATGGAAATACATTTGTTTTGAAAATACTGGCCTGATTTAAAAATAATTTGGCCCAATTGTTCATCATCTTCATATATATTTATTAAATTATTTCAATCCTTGAAAAACATGGCTTATTCTACTGGTAAATGCATTTGAACAACTTCTTATACTCATGTTTTACATAGCAAAAACATGAGATGATATAAGGGACATGGTTGCATAAGTCTAATCAGTAATAAGAATATTATAGTGTTGTAAGATAACAATTCAATGTTAGAAAAGCATAATTTGTTAGGTTTTTATACGCCCGTTTTTAACGGAACGTATTATAGTTTTACCTGAGGCGTACAGGCGGGCGGCATCCAGTATTTTGTCAGCTCAATAACTTAAGAAGCCTTTGTCCAATCATCATCAAATTTGGTCAGAATGTGTATTAGTATAATATCTCGTACACGTTTGATAACTAGCTATATCGAGAGTTATCGCCCTTTAATTATAGAAATTACCTAAAATTGGTCTTGTCAGCTCAATAACTTAAGAAGCCTTTGGCCAATCATCATCAATTTTGGTCAGAAAGTGTAAATTGGCATAAAATCTCGGATTAAATGGATAACTAGCCATATCGCTTCAGTCAATCGAGAGTTATTGCCCTTTATTTATATAAATTACCTAAAACTGGTCTTGTCAGCTCAATTACTTTAGAAGCCTTTGTTTAATCATCACCAAATTTGATCAGAATGTGTATTGGCATAATATTTCAGACAAGTTCGATAACTAGCTATATTGCTTTAGTCAATCGAGAGTTATCGCTCTTTAATTATAGAAATTACCTATAATTTGTCTTGTCAGCTCAATAACTTTAGAAGCCTTTGATCAATCAACACCAAATTTTGTCAGAATGTATATTGGCATAATATCTCGAACAAGTTTGATAACTAGCCATATCGCTTTAGTCAATAGAGAGTTATCACCCTTTTATTATAGAAATTACCTAAAATTGGTCTTGTCAGCTAAATAACTTGTGAAGCCTTTATCCGATCATCACCAAATTTAGACAATATGTTGATGGGCAGAATATCTTGGTCAGGTTCAATAACTTACAATGTTATCTTAGTCACTACACACTTATGTCCCTCGGAATGGCCAAAACTGTACTAACAGTGTTCGCTCTCTAAATTTGCATGACGTACAACCAATTATCACTAAACTTGGTCTCAAAAAAACACGACAGTCGTATTTTGTGACATTTGGGGCCCTTGTTTAAATTACAATTAAACTATCACAATCTCTGATTTATTAGGAATTCCTTTTTTTGGTAAAAAACATGAGGCATTTACTAAATGTGACTTTCTTCGAGGACAATTTGATCGTAAATTAAATGTGTTTAGCTACATTTTGAGACCTTATAGTTTTAACTGGTAAAACACCTGGTCTAGCCAGGAGTTCTGAGTTCAAATCTCAGTAGGGGAAAAATTACACTGTAGCTAAATACATACAATTTAATCAATATCAGCACAGCTTTTGTGATAATCCTCAATCCATCATGCAATATCCACCAGCAACTATTTATTTAAACAAAGACGTAATAACACTGTGTTATTAGGTCTTTGATTTAAACAATGACTGCTTTTAAACTACTTGACCAATTTTAACTGAACTGCACAGAAATATTGATTTGGTGTCCTCTTTCAAAATGTTCAAAGGAATAAATTCTGTGTTGAATTCTGGAAACTACCCCATCAGAAAAGAAGTAGTGACACAATGTTTAGGTATTCTGGTATTTCTGTATAACTTGTAGGGATGGGAACGAATACTGAAAACGATATTCGAATATTCGTTTTACTTATTCGAATATATACGAATATTCGTTTTTCGAATCAAAAATCGTATATGATTTCAGGTTTATCCGACTACTGGTATTTTCCATTTCCTTTTTCAAATAAAGGCGATTTTACAAGTAAAAGTATAAGCTATTGTTTACGTATATATTGCATGTTTTCAACTGTACTTATACTCTCTTTCTTTCTCAACAGATATATTTGAATTTCAAGTTGATGTAAATCAAGAAAGAAAATCCCCTCAAAACGATAAACCTAATCGCAACATTTTCTGAGCAGTATATTTATTCAGGTGTCGCTTGTTTACCGAATTTGATATTTAACCGAATAAAATAATTAAAGAAATAATTATAGATCTTATTCATACAGAAAGCATAGGGAATTGGGTGATATTTCGTTTACTTTTTTTTTTACCGATTTCGTCTAGTCAATTTAACCACGTGTTATGGCGGACAATTCAATTTGTTTGCTGATGTGAATTTGATTTTAAAGATGTAATACAGAGGAAAGCTGCATACTTTTGAGACGTAATGCAATGTTAAACAAATATGATTTTTTAAGTGTTGCAATAGCTGTCTATGATGTAAACGTCGCCTATGTTTTGGTTAAGCTGGGAGGGTTTAACGGAACTCAACTTTCACTTTCGTAATGATATGCAGACTGTCACCGTTTATAATACTTTATACATGTGTGTTGATTAAAAAATATCGAACAAACCGGTCGTCAAGGTAATGTCTGGTTATATACATACGATAAGAACATGGGTAAACGTATGCGTGACAATTATCGATTTTATAATTGATACTTTTAAAAGGTTTGACATAGTCTACGTTGTAAAAACGGTGTGTTCGTCGACTCATACAGATTAACACCTATCACTAATCCGGGATTAGGGGGTACCTAGAGGGGTATAGAACTATAAATATAAATCAATTTATTTGATTTTAAGGATAGACGGAATTTAAATGTATTGTGATGAAAAATTCTAAATTTAGAATAACATTCAGTAAAACATTGAAGTAAACAAGACAGTTAATATACTATGAAAATCTAAATACATTTTTTATGTAGTTTTAATGTATTTTAAAACTACTTTAAATCTTTAAAGCGAAGCACATTAATACAACCTACCATGTGTAAGGGAGTAGATTACTTAAAAGATTGAAATTGATGATAATGAAAATATAAATGTTCATGTTATTACCCTGGATGCGTATTAATATATAAATCTACATTTAACGACATTGTGATTTAAGATCTGCTCAATAGATAGTCTTGAAATGTTTGCAAATGGTCTGGACAAACGGGAGCCTAAACTATATATCTTTTCGATAAAAATCTCTCGATCGAATATTAAATGAACTAAAAATAATCTTGTAACTGTTAAACTATTTTTTGCGAAACTTTCGTTTTAATTCGCATTAAGTTATATTATGTGTCATAGCATAATGTATGTAATTGATATAAGCACGCAGGTAATACTATTCCCTGCTTTCTGCCGTCAATTTGATCCGAATACCACTTTAAATCGTGATGGCGATTTCTTTAACCACACTATCATTGTCGCAAATACATATGTTTTGACCTCAAAATCGATGTTATTATCTTAGCCGGTCACAAAGTCCCGAATATCTTTTTGTCCACTTTGAAGTGGGTGTCTTACAGTAAGTGTAAGAACGTCAACATTTTTCCAGTCAAGTTGATGCTCCAGCATCTACCATACCTTTTATTAAGGTATTATTTTCTTGTCGTAAGTAATTAAGTTCAAACTGTCAAGGTATCTGTTGAACAAATTAAATGCAAAACTGTGCCTTTTAATCTATTTTCTTTTAAAGAAACAATAAACTGTTCTGTCTCTTTATTGATTTTAATTAAGTTCAAACCGTTAGAAACATACGAATAACTTACGTATAGATAAAAAAATCTAACAATCACTTAGTCATATTCATTGCCAAACAGATCATGAGCAAGATATCTCAGCGCTGCGCAGAAGAAGTTCGACCAATTCCCACATTTGTTACAGAAGAGCTGACAAAACTTAGAGACAATGAATGGAATGAAAAAACACGACGCTCTTGGGTAATTTACTATTTTCTACTGGTCGTATGGTGCAAACGCATCAGAAAATCGTATATGAACTATTTATGTCTACACAAGACAATGGGTCAAAACATCTTAAAAACATTAAAAAAAGATGGGAACTGTATCATGTATATATATATAAAAACACACCCGTCTCAATAAATCATGAGTCTAAAGCAACAGGTATACATATTTACCTGTCAAATAATGACCCTCTAATGGTCCCTTCGATCCGCACTACCGACCAGCTAGGGATTAAATCGAGTCAACGTATCGGGAACAAACCGTAAAGACACAACAAACGACACATACACAATCTTTATCACTTCACCCTTAATCATTATTAGCTCCAACTCGCGACCTCTGTCAGAAATTTACTAATGATGTTTGGTCATTTTTTGTTTATATCTTTAAAAAATCGTAAACTGAAAACGAATATTCTTATTCGAAAACAGTATTCGAATATTCGTCCGTTTTTCGAATATTCGAATATTCGTTCCCATCCCTAATAACTTGGCAGGAAAGTTCCTTATGTAACCCTAAAAATATTCAAATCATATTGATTGGTTGAAAAATAGTATCCGCATGTGGCATGGAAAAGGAAGTTGCAGGTATAATTTCAAAGTTATAACACTGTTGCATTAATTTTCCCTATGTGACATCATCCATATATTCAGTCATATACTCAGTATCGCTTGTAGACTGGTACCCCCACCGTCATTTACCCAAAACTTAACTCCCCCCCCCCCACTATATATTACACCCAAACCATGAGGGCCTATGCTCTACTGGTATGGTTCTTTGGTCATTTTCAATCCAGAGCATGTATGTATGGTGAAGATCGGATAGTAAATGGAGGCTCTTTTGTGTTCACAAGCTGTATTATAGCAATTTTTACAATTTCATGTGCCATAATCCAGTCTTGCATGGGCAGATCTAGCTGGTTTTCAAAAGGAACCAAGCTCTCATCAATATTTAACTACTATCTAAGTTTGGTGAAGATCATATAGTAAATGGAGCCTCTATTGTGTTCACATGCTCAATTATAGCAATTTGGACAATTTCAAGGGCCATAATCCAGTCATGCATGGGCGGATCTGGCTGGTTTTCGAAAGGAACCAAGCTCTCATGGATATCTTACTACTGTATAAGTTTAGTTGAGATACAATCAAACGTGAAGACTGTATCGTGTTAACAAGCTCTTTTATAGCAATTTTGAGCATTTCAAGGGCCATAATCCAGTCATGCATGGGCGGATCTGGCTTGTTTTCGAAAGGAACCAAGCTCTCATGGATATCTTACTACTGTATAAGTTTAGTTGAGATACAATCAAACGTGAAGACTGTATCGTGTTAACAAGCTCTTTTATAGCAATTTTGACCATTTCAAGGGCCATAATCCAGTCATGCATGGGCGGATCTGGCTGGTTTTCGAAAGGAACCAAGCTCTCATGAATATCTTACTACTGTATAAGTTTGGTTGAGATACAATCAAAAGTGAAGACTGTATCGTGTTAACAAGCTCTTTTATAGCAATTTTGACCATTTCAAGGGCCATAATCCAGTCATGCATGGGCGGATCTGGCTGGTTTTCGAAAGGAACCGAGCTTTCATAGATATCTAATTACTGTATAAGTTTGGTTGAGATACAATCAAAAGTGAAGACTGTATCGTGTTAACAAGTTCTTTTATAGCAATTTTGACCATTTCAAGGGCCATAATCCAGTCATGCATGGGCGGATCTGGCTGGTTTTCGAAAGGAACCGAGCTCTCATAGATATCTAACTACTGTATAAGTTTGGTTGAGATACAACCAAAAGTGAAGACTGTATCGTGTTAACAAGAAATTGTTTACGGACGCACGGACGCACGGACGCACGCACGCACGCACGGACGACGGACAAATCGCCACGACATAAGCCCTTCTGGCCTTTGGCCAGTAGAGCTAAAAACCATTATGTTGCTCTTTCCAGAGTGGTTTAAGATCAATGCTGCCAAAAAAACTCAGAAAGGGAGTAAAATAACAATTTTCCTCTTAAATTGCATGTCTTATGTCAAGATAGTTTGGCAAAAAACGTTCTTTAATTAACCCTCTACATAAATTGTTCAAGGGATATTGATTAGTTCAAAGCAATGCTAAAATGTGGGATCAGAAAAATGGTAAAATGACAAATCTAAACGTTTTTCCTCTGCAACTGCTTGTCTGATTTCAAGTTCAGTTGCCAGAAATGTTTTTGTTTTTTTCAAAATGTTGATGCATTTATCCAAAGACATATAAACATATTTTATATGTTAATTCATGCATTTATTATGGCTATCAGGATATTCCCTCAAACTTCATGGTCATAATATGTTCTATACTCTTTAAAGCTCTTGGGGAAATGTTCAATATTCACTGGTAAAAGTAGTCTTTGACATTCGGGAAGTAAGTTGACTCACTTGAACTTGAACTCTCTACCCCTGGGTGACAACTCTATCCATTATCAATTGAGCAAATAATAAAAGCGTTAGTGCACAACAGCTTAGTACGTGATTAAATCTGTTGAGACTGAATGCACTTTCCGAAACTTTCTGAGGCTTTGCCTTAATTCATATTAATAATAATAATAATGATAACAAGAGTTGTCGGAGGACAATATAGCTCGCCTATCAGGGATATCGTCTATCAGGGCCTACTTCAGAACAGTTATAGCATGGGTATAAAGTCCAAAATCCAAAAGTGGAATAATTCAGTTGAAATTGAATTTACAAAAGAAAGACAAGAATTACGCGTAATTAAATGTCTCACTGTGTCCCCTGCTTTGACTATCAAGGCAAGTGTAAAAGACAAAAAGTAAACAAAACTCTAACATTGAGCTAAACACAATTATTTTTAAACAAGAAATAATAAAAAAAAAAAAAAAAAAATACAAGAAATTTAAAAAAAAAAATTGAGCTGAACACAAAGTTCCAAAATTCAAGAAAAAAAAAAAAAAAAAAAAAAATAATGCTCAAAGTTCAAAAATACAAGAAAATTAAAAAAAAAAATGAAATTAATCCAACAAAATATGAAGAAGCTATGCCCAATTTTCAAAATCCAGCAAAAAAAAAATGTTTTACCCCAAAAAATATGAAAGCCCTAGAACCAGTACTTATTGAGAAAAAAAAAAATCGAAACTTTAACGTTGAGCTAAACGCAAAATTGAAAAATACAAGAAAAGAAAAAGAAAAAAATCCAAATGTTTGAAAAAAATCCATTCCAGAGTTATGGGACTTGACATACAAGGTCCCCTAATGACCCTGAATAAGTGTGTGAAGTTTGAAAGCAACAGCATACACAGTGTCTGAGAAAAGGCCTTGCACGCAAAGGTTTGACCAAATTTCTAACTCCAAAAAGGGGCACAATTCAGTCAAAATCCATTCCAGAGTTATGTGACTTGACATACAAGGTCCCCTAATGATCCTGAATAAGTGTGTGAAGTTTCAAAGCAACAGCATACACAGTGTCTGAGAAAAGGCCTTGCACGCAAAGGTTTGACCAAATTTCTAAGTCGAAAAAGGGGCACAATTCAGTCAAAATCAATTCCAGAGTTATGGGACTTGACATACAAGGTCCCATAATGACCCTGAATAAGTGTGTGAAGTTTGAAAGCAACAGCATACACAGTGTCTGAGAAAAGGCCTTGCATGCAAAGGTTTGACCAAATTTCTAAGTCCAAAAAGGGGCACAATTCAGTCAAAATCTATTCCAGAGTTATGGGACTTGACATACAAGGTCCCCTAATGATCCTGAATAAGTGTGTAAAGTTTCAAAGCAACAGCATACACAGTGTCTGAGAAAAGGCCTTGCACGCAAACGTTTGACCAAATTTCTAAGTCCAAAAAGGGGCACAATTCAGTCAAAATCAATTCCAGAGTTATGGGACTTGACATACAAGGTCCCCTAATGACCCTGAATAAGTGTGTGAAGTTTGAAAGCAACAGCATACACAGTGTCTGAGAAAAGGCCTTGCATGCAAAGGTTTGACCAAATTTCTAAGTCCAAAAAGGGGCACAATTCAGTCAAAATCCATTCCAGAGTTATGGGACTTGACATACAAGGTCCCCTAATGATCCTGAATAAGTGTGTGAAGTTTCAAAGCAACAGCATACACAGTGTCTGAGAAAAGGCCTTGCACGCAAAGGTTTGACCAAGCTGGCAACGCGGACGCCAACGCCAACGCCAACGCCGGGGTGATAACATAAGCTCCCCTATTTCTTCGAATAGGCGAGCTAATAACACTAATACTATTACAACTACTACTTCAACTACTACTACTACTACTACTATTAATACTACTACTACTATTAATACTACTACTACTAATATTACTACAACGTCTACTGCAATGTCTACTACTACTACTACTATTACTATTACTACTACTACTACTATAACTACTATTTCTACTACTACTACTACTTATACTACTGATTATAATAAAATTCATGTGTCGTTTTTCTAAATTAAAAAAATCTCAACACAATATAAACTGTAAAAGAACGACTGTTCACTTCTGAGACAGAATAGAAAACGTTGTTAGAAAAGGAGAAAATGATTCTTATTTTCTAAAAACGTTTTAAAAAATCTGCAACAAAGTTATCAAAAGTCGATCACAAAAACTTGTGTTCGTGGATTTCCGGCATCATACTGAGGGACTGGAAAAATAATCAGGAAATAAAACAAAAGCGTACAATTGCTTTGTGAACCCCCTCCCCCTATTAATGACAATTGACGATTTTGACTATTTTGATGCAGACGCCTTTACAACAACAAAAAAAATGTTTGAAATGGAGCCAGATAAGCAGTTTCTCCTTTCCTCAAACTTTTTTCATATTCATGTTGTCAAGATGTAACAGTTTTATTCTCAGTGTTTTTTGCAAGCAGATAACTTACTCTCAAATAACATGCGACATGGGCTGTCAATCCAGGGGTTGTGTGTTCGAACCCCAGCTGGGCAAACATTCTTGCGTTTGTAAAAAATGTAAATAAGACAAACGTCATTCGTCTTGCATCAACGGGCTCTCATTCCATGTTGAAAAGCAGCCAGTTGTTTTGTTTGGAATGTCTTGTGTTGGGCATTGTTGTGTTAAAGCCAGGAACTACATAGGTAGGTGAACTTGCCGCCTTAATATGTCTGAACATGTGTTGAAACCGGCGTTATACAAAAATAATTCTATCAGTAAATGAAATAAATAATTACAGTCTATGATTTACCTGTGTTTAGTCCAGATACAAACACTACAGCAAAGGTCTTCATGAGTAACACAGAATACCTTTAACCGCTCGTCTTCATGTTTCGGACATGTCATTTTACTTCTCGCTCTTACATCTTGGTTAGCGTCAGGGGAGAGTTCTAGACTACCCGTCTCATATGACTCTACACTCGTTTGGTCAGAATAGGGTATCGTATTTCTCGTCGTCTGATGTTGAAGTGCATGTGTTAGATTAACATCGACTGTCTTTTCTAGCGTCTGATCAATCACTGCGCATACCTGAGCGGGATCAAAGATTTCATCTAGAGTCCGAAGTTGACTCACGTCCGTTATAGCTTTCGTCTGATCTCGCACTGCACAGAATATATCTGGAACAGCAATCTCATCTATAGTCCGATGCCGAACGGCGTCCGTTATGTCTTTCGTCCGATCTCGCACTGCACAGAATATATCAGGAGCAGCAATCTCATATAGAGTCCGATTCTGGCCTACGTCCGTTAGATCTATCGCCTGATCTTGCACTGAGCATAATATATCGGTATCAGCAATCTTATCTAAAGTCCGATGTCGAACGGCGTCCGTTATGTCTTTTGTCTGATCTCGCACTGCACAGAATATATCAGGAGCAGCAATGTCATCTAGAGTCCGATTCTGACCCACGTCCGCCTGATCTTGCACTGCGCATAATATATCGGGATCAGCAATCTCATCTCAAGTCCGATGTCGAACGGCGTCTGTTATGTCTATAGTCTGATCTTGATCTATGTCTGGAGGATAAGGGTTGTGCTTTTGATATTCTGTCTGAACTTGATCTATGTCTGGAGGATAAGGGTTGTGCTTTTGATATTCTGTCTGAACTTGATCTATGTCTGGAGGATAAGGGTTGTGCTTTTGATGTTCTGTCTGAACTTGGTCTATGTTCAATTGATCAGGGTGTAAATCGAAGTCTGCTTTATTGCCTATCGCCGTATACACCGTCTTATCTGCATCCCTCAGTTTTTCTTGGGCATCGATTACATCATGGGTCTTTAGTATAGGAAAGCGCGCGTGTTGAGTTACGCAATCACTACACATAAATATGCCACATTGATAACAAAAATGCCCGGCTTCCCTACTAACTCCATCGCCATGGCATGTGGTACAAAAAACACTATATACAAAGTCATTATCCGCCAGATCTACCCAACTATGGCTATTACACGAATTAACATCCGTATGAATTATATTAGGAATTTCATTTTTGTTTTGTTTCTCCGCCATTTTGCAGTCTTATGTTATCGAAAAACGTTTTGGCTTGCTTCCATTGTATCAAAGTACTGAAAAGCATGAAGAATGCCGACGCTTTATGCTTACGGCTCCAGGAAAACCAACTTCTCAAGCCAAGGTGTCATTGTATATCTACAGAAAAATAAACACAACGCGTATTTACGACGCGGCGTTCTTTGAAAACGATCTGTTAGACATTGGCGACAAGTTTAGATCAAAACCCGCTAGCACGTCCGCACAGTCTGATCTGACACTGCAATATTTGCCAATTAGTCACAGTATATTTCAAGTTTATCCAAGTGTGTCCTAAGCATGGATGAGCAGACAAATATTAAACCTCACGTCTACTGATAATTAATAATTACGTTTAGGTTGTTTTTCGCAGAGTACCGATCAACTGCACAATGTGTGTCAGGAGATTTTCAAAACCTACCGAGATTAATAAGCGAAGAAGAGTGAAAACTCAAAAGAAATTATACGGATGGGTATGATGATCTTGCACTACATTGCTCGCAGTTACCCAAAGGTTTGTTTGTGGTGCCACTCAAATACTATTTGCTTGACGCTACGCTGCACTGTTCACGAACACGAAAATAATGAATTAAAACAAATAGCTGTTCTATTTATTTTAGCCGTTCCAAGAGAAAAGCAAAAGTGGCGACTCTGCGTAAAGTATCGACCCAGATCAGCCTAAGCATTCCAACTCTGACAGAAACTGTTCGCCTCCTGTGGATTTTCTGATTCATGAATCATTACTCTATACCTCTATTCGCCAGAGACGGAATGTGTCGGCCCAGATTAGCCTGCACAGGTTGATCTCGGTCGATGCCGTTGATACCGTTTGTTGCAAGCTAACATATACTGAACGAGGAAGTCCAATGTGTAAAGGCTTAAACTGCAGTAGGTTACCTTTAGACAACATACTAATATGATGAAGTCAATATTGTTCCTTATTAGCATTTCTTATAACCTATAAAAGCGACAGCGCACTTATCCACGATCATTTGGTGACTTATAACTTGTCCAAGCCCAAGGGTATTCCGTGAACGCCGCGCACAAGGATAAAACCCCGGGTGCTTCGGTTATGGCGGAGTTTTAGCCTTTAATCCTGCAGACGAATTTTTAGCAGATGACTTAAGGAGAAGTTACTTGTAGTGTGCAATTTCTCTTTTTGTAATAATGTTTTCAACTCTCATCAATAACAATATTTCTGCCTCATGTGCCGGAGGTTCGAGTCCCGGTCGGGTCATACCATCGACTTTAAAAATTGTAGTAATTGCTTTCCCTCCTTGGCGCTCAGGGTTGTGGGGTAAGCATGACGATCGACTCGATGGTGTCAGGATAAAAGGACCAGTAGAACGGGTAGATTACCTAGAAAAAACGCCGTGATATAACTTTTTTTTTAAAGCGGCATAAAACACTACTTAAACAAATTCATTTAAACTTTTTTGCTTAGATGTTTTCGGTCGTCTGCTGCAGCTTTGTTATATCTTGGAAAGGGTGAAAAATGACACCATTATACACATCAGACATTTTAGGGAAATTTCTTTTCTTGACGAACTATTCATGACTAAGAAACAGACATTTTACATCAAAATGTATTTATTTTCCCGTCTCTTGTATATAAATAAGCGACATATGTCGATATTTTCAATACTATACCACAACAAGAGGGCCATGAGTGGCCCTGGATCGCTCAGCTTATTAAATATCATTTGGTTAATGGTCACCAAAGGAACACTTGTGCCAAGTTATTTCAAAATCATACCTATACTTTTGACAAGAAGTGGTTTTTTTTTAAAGTTGTTACTGTATATTCATAAAATGAAACCAATCCCGACCTCCTGGCAGCCATGTTTTTCAACGGATTGGAATAATTTGAACAATCTTGGTACAGTAGCCCAAGAAACATCTGTGCCAACTTATTTTCAAAAAGCATCCAGGACTATACACATTTAAGGAAAACAAGCTCCGCACCCTGGTGGCTATGTTTTTTCAATGGATCGGAATAATTAGAACAAGATGGCCATGAGGCCCTGAAATCGCTCACCTGAGAATGGGCTATTTAAGACAACTCTTTCAGCGCTAATGGCAATATCATCAAGACAAATTTCCGATTAAAAAAAAATGCTCAAGTCAAAAATGTGATCTCTATAGTGTTAACTAGATTGTTCTACAATTTGGCCTAGTGACCTAGTTTAGGCTAGTTGTTGACCTGACCTGACCCATATTCAAACTTAGCCTAGATATCATCAAGACAAAGTTTCAACATCCTCAAGCCAAAAAATGCGGCTTCCAGAGTGATAACAAGATTGTTCTTCAATTTGGCCTAGGGACCTAATTTTTGACCTAATATGACCCATATTCAAACCTGGTCTAGATATCATTAAGACAAAACTTTCTGACAACGTTTGAACATGCTCAAGTTTAAAATGCGGCTTCAAGAGTGTTAACAATATTTTCCTTAAATTTGGGCTAGTGACCTAGTTTTTGACCTGACATGACCTATATTCAAACTTGGCCTAGATATCACTAAGACAAACATTCTGACAAAGTTTCAACATGCTCAAGTTTAAAATGCGGCTTCCAGAGTGTTAACAAGATCTTCCTGATATTTGACCTAGTGACCTAGTTTTTGACCCAATATGACCTTTATTAAAACGTGGCCTAGATATCACTAAGACAAACATTCTGACAAAGTTTCAACATGCTCAAGTTTAAAATGGGGCTTCCAGTGTTAACAACATCTTCCTGATATTTGACCTAGTGACCTAGTTTTTGACCCAATATGACCTTTATTAAAACGTGGCCTAGATATCACTAAGACAAACATTCTGACAAAGTTTCAACATGCTCAAGCCAAAAATGTGGCTTCCAGAGTGTGAACAAGATTTTCCTTAAATTTGACCTAGTGACCTAGTTTTTGACCGGACATGACCCATATTCGAACTTGGCCTAGATATCATCAGGACAAACTTTCTGATAAAGTTTCAACATGTTCAAATTTAAAATGAGGTTTCAAGTGTTAACAATATTTTCCTAAAATTTGACCTAGTGACCTAGTTTTTGACCCGACATGACCTATATTCGAACTTAGCCTAGATATCACAAAAATGTGGCTTCCAGAGTGTTAATTAGATTTTCCTTAAATTTGACATTACCCATATTCGAACTTGGCCTAGATATCTCTAAGACAAACATTCTGAAAAGGTTTCAACATGCTCAAGCAAAAATTGCGGCTTCCAGATTGTTATCAATATTCTCATTAAATTTGGCCCTAGTTTTTGACCCGACATGACCCAGTTTTGCCTAGATTTGATGGAGATATATGTTCTGATAAACTTTCATGAATATTGGATGCAAAATGTTGCCTCTAGAGTGTTAACAAGCAAATGTTGATGACGGATGACGAACGAACGACAAAAGGCGATCACAAAAACTCACCTTGAGCACTTTGTGCTCTGGTGAGCTAAATATCCTGAAAGAGGATCACCCAAGGAACATCTTTGCCAAATTATTTTCAAAGCTGGGCAAGAAGATTTTTAAGTTTCTATTATACACATACAAGAAAAACAAGCTCCATATTTTCAACGGATCAGAATAATTTGATCGATCTTGAAAGAGAGTCACCCAATGAACATCTGTGCTAAATTGTTTTCAAATTAGGCAAGTACTTTTGGATGAGAAGATGTTTTCCCCTTTCCTTTACCTTTTCCTTTGGTTTTATTTGCAACCAGAGTTCCACATGGAATTCAATTATTTGAACAATTTTGAAAGGGGACCACCCAAGAAACATCCCTGTCAAGTTATATTAAAATTGGCAAAGCGGTTTATAGACGGACAATGGACAGACCGGTTAAATTACTCACTCTGTGCATCTGGCTGAGGTGAGCTAAAGAGTCAGAGGACTGTAACAATGTATCAGCGCCATTTACGACCAGTGCATTTCAAGATCAGCCAGCGATCAAACTGTGCAGATGCGCTGGCTGATCTTATTCTACACTGTTCGTTTTTATAGATTAAAGAAACTTCTGTGAAGCAGTATCCATTTGGATCTTTAGCAGGTAATTTTTCCTCAATGTCGAGTCTTGATAGATCATTCAATGACAGAGACTATCAATCCAGGAGGCATGAGTTCGAATTCCGGCTGCGCCATTGATATTTTCCGATGATTGACAAAAGCCAGTGTTACTAGCAACATACATCTTCGACCAATGGGATAAATAATCTATGTGGGAAAGTAGTCAGTTGCATCGGAAGAGTGTTGTGTGGAGTATTGGTGCTCAAAACACACATTAGGTGAACTGGTCCACGTGATATAACTGAAATATCGTTGAAAATGGTGTTACACTCTGATCAGTCCATCCACTATTGCTATGAAATATAAGTCGTCAAATCATCGTCCATAGTTAACACACACATGAATACTATTTTTTAAGTAGAGACACTTTTTTTTTATATAAATAGGATCTTTTGATTTCAAATATAAGAATGATTTTCTTAATTAATACAACTTGATAATGAATTAAAGAATATTCATTATTAAAAGTAACATAATAATTATAATGTATATGTTTGGCTAACCAATGGTTTACTTATCACATGATCTATATATCAATGAATTAACCCTTTCTCATATGAAGACACATTTTTAAACCTCTGCACCGGAGAATTTCTTAAAACATCATAGCAAAAGGAGAAATTACTCATTATGACCAATTTCTCCGCTATATGGGCTATTTTTCACCGGGAGCTAACGGGACCAGAACTGTGACAGTGAGAATGACGCTTTGGATCTAGTAAGAATGATTGAAGAATGTTGACTCCTGACAGTTAGACAATAGCACCGCACTATCCGGAATGTCATGGACCTCTTTATCCCCAGCTATTCATCAAATAGCAATATTATCTTTAAATAAGTATTAAAGTCCTTGTCAAACAAATATGCCAAACTGTAACAATATTCATGCAATTACAAGCCCATAACTCTTAAGTGTGTTTCAGGCAATCAGTCTAGTATCTGAACATGGCCAAAATATAATGGCTTTAGTCTGTGACCAATTTTGGTTAAGATAAGATAAATTGTGCATAAATAGCAGAGCCAACAAAGCTAATTTATAAAAATTTCACTAATTAATTATTGGACTATAAATCTGGAGTGTCCCAGGCAATTTGACTGGAAATGCATTTTGGCAGGGATATTTCCCCAAAAAATATTTGGACCAAGCAAGCAACAAACCTATCTGATGCCAGCCAGCATTTCAGTGTTAAAAAGATTTCCGTTCAATTTGGCCTAGTGACTTAGTTTCTGGCCCTATATGACCCATATTTGAATTTGACCTAGATATCATTATGACAAAATTTCAAACTGCTGAAGCAAAAATTGCAGCCTCAAGTGTTAACAAGATTTTCCTTCAATTTGACCTAGTGACCTTATTTTAGACCCAACAAGACCCCTTTTCTAACTTGGCCTACATATCATCAAGACAAACATTCTGATAAAGTTTAAACATGCTCAATTCAAATCGGCCTCCTAGTGACCTAGTTTTTGACATCATATGGCCCAGTTTCGAACTTGTCCAAGATTTGATGGAGATGAATGTTCTGATAAACTTTCATGAAGATCGAATGCAAAATGTAGTCTGTAGAGTGTTAACAAGTTAATTGTTGACGTAGCAAGACAGACACCAGACAAAATGTGATCTTAAAAGCTCACCTTGAGCACTTCATGCACAGATGAGCTAAATAGTGATTATTATGATAATGTTTGCCCAGAGTTTCCAGTCATCATACACTTTCAATTGGAAGAGTTTAAAAATATCCTATAACTTAGTCTTATTAACTACACAATAACAAATTAATCATTATTTTATTCTAAATATTGTCATCTAAACTTTACTGTTTAAATTGTTACAGATGACCGATGATGTCTAATACAACAGATGACTTTTATAAACAATGTAAGAAAAGGAGAAATTGCTCAAAACAAGCAATTTCCACTTTTCCCAAAATGTTTTAAACTCCAATGTAAAACAAGAGCACCGCGTACGGCACAGACGCTCGACTGATAGGGGAAAACAGAAAGAAAAAAAAAATGAGCTAAACAAAAAACCTTAACTGGACGACCACGCCGCCGCCGCCGCCGACGACGACGCCAGGGTCATGACAATAGCTCTCGTTTTTTTCAAAAGTCGAGCTAAAAATAAACTTCTGAAATTCTTGAAATGGCAATAGATCTATCTAAATGGTTAGTCGGTTAACTCTTTCTTATGCCTCTGCAGCAGACGACTTTTGAAATCATTGAAATCATGGTCGCAAAAGGCGAAATTGCTCATAATGAGCAATTTTTCCCTTTTGCCACTATGATTTAAACTCTATTCAATAGGCATCCTTTCTTTTATAGATATTTTGTATATTTTGACCTTAATAAATTCAAAGTCATCTGCTGCAGGTTTTGTTGTATATGGGAAAGTGTTAACCCTTTCCCTCATACGACAATTCTGCAGCAGACGACTTTGAACGTATTTTGTCAAAACATAGAAAATCTCCATAATTGAATGGATAACCTTTGGATAACAAAAAGTGGAAAACATTGTGGCAAAAGGAGAAATTGCATGTTTTTTGCAATTTCTTCTTTTGCCACTATGTTTTCAAAAAGCCTTCTGCTGCAGAGGCGTCAGAAAGCGTCTATATGAGGGAAAGGGTTAATCTTGTATTGATAGACTCATATTCATGTCTTGGCACACTTCTCCTATACATTTGACAAGATGCTCCATGTCCCCTGGAAACAAGTACCCTATACTTCCGATTCTAAAACAGTCTGCTTTCAGTACTTTGCCTGGATATATCACTTGATCTGAATAAGATATGAACAGTCTTAATACAAACCCAAATACATGTTAATGTGTTAACATTTTAATTTACCACAGACAAAATAAAAGCAGGAACTTACTCTACCACTACAACACAGGGCCTTTTTTCCAGAAATTGGGAAGAGGCCTTAGCCTTTCATTTTGGGAAGTTTTAGCACAACTTTTTGCCAAATTGAGAAAAATTAGACATATAACATATGGCTATATAAATAGTCCTTTTTACAATAACTTAAGATTTTTGCTTTATATAATGCAATAAAACAATCATATTACCTTAAACAAGACAAATATATCTGTTAATAGTGTATTCCACTTCACTTCACTTAAAAAATTTTTTTTTTTTTTTTTTTAGATTTTGGGAAATATTTTTTTCCAATTTGGAAAAAAACCAATGTTTTTTCAATTGGAAAGACACCGTTTATCGGTGTCACTTATATGCAACAGTAAACTTTTTCTCACAAACAACGAGTCTGCAGCACACAATCTTAAAAGCATTTAGGCATAAATAAAGAAAATCTCTATACATTTATATGAAGGTATAATCACTGAAAAGATTTGAAAATATTTGATAATAGGAGAAATTGCTTATCATGAGGAATTTCTGCTGTTACTAATATTGTCAGAAGTCATTTGCTACAGATGTGTCAGAAGGCAGCTGCATGTGAGAAAGGGTTAATCCTTTCCCTTATATAGACTTTGACGCCTCTGCAGCAGACGGCTTTTTGAAAACATAGTGACAAAAGAAGAAATTGCTCAAAACGAGCAATTTCTCTTTTTGACACTATGTTTTCCACTTTTAGTCATAGGTTATAAACTCAATTATTGAGATTTTCTATTTTTTGACAAAATATGTTCAAGGTCGTCTTCTGTAGAATTGTTGTATGAGGGTTAATGAGCTCATTTCAGCTGATTAAATCTGCCAGATATTAGCTGGTGCACTAGCTAGAAAAAAAAAATCAACATTTTCTTAGGCAAACTTTTCTATGTTATATTGTACATGCTGTTGACTATCTCCCCGATAGAAGCATATTGCCAAAATTGTGCATAAGTGGTATGTAACTAGAAAGGTTGTTTTTATGAAAAAACATATGTCTCCCCATTGCAGTTTGTCAATGACTATTACAATATTGAACAAGGGGAGATAACTTTGCAACGAAGTAGCCCAGAGTTATAATTCTTGCAAGGTGCACAACTTCACATTGCCATCTGTCTATATTCCAAGTTTCAATAAATTCCTTTAAGTGCTTTCTTAGTTCTGCTCTGGAGAAAGTTTACACTATTAAAATATTGAACAAGGGGAGATAACTCATAATTATTGCAAGGTGCACAACTTCACATTGCCATCTATCTATGTTCCAAGTTTCAATAAATTCCTTCAAGTAGTTTCTGAGTTCTGCTCTGGACAAAGTTTACACTATTAAAATATTGAACAAGGGGGAGATAACTCATAATTCTTGCAAGGTGCACACCTTCACATTGCCATCTAACTATATTCCAAGTTTCAATACATTCCTTCAAGTAGTTTCTGAGTTCTGCTCTGAACAAAGTTTACACTATTAAAATATTGAACAAGGGGGAGATAACTCATAATTATGACAAGGTGCACAACTTCACATTGCCATCTATCTATGTTCCAAGTTTCAATAAATTCCTTCAAGTAGTTTCTGAGTTCTGCTCTGGACAAAGTTTACACTATTAAAATATTGAACAAGGGCAGATAACTTTGCAACAAAGTGGCCCAGAGTTATAATTCTTGCAAGGTGCACAACTTCACATTGCCATCTATCTATGTTCCAAGTTTCAATCAATTACTTCAAGTAGTTTCCGAGTTCTGCTCTGGACAAACAAAAGTTAAGAAGAAGAAGAAGAATAAGAATAAGAACTAGAGATTGTAACTGTAGCAACAGTTACGAACGATTCCCTTGCCATTTTATTTAACAATGGGAGATAACAGAAACGAGTATTCGGTCATGCACAAATACACTTGCGAAAGTAGTACCACTTGATTAGGAACACATGTACTAAGTTTCAAGTCTCTATCACTTGTCGTTTTTGAGTTATACAATTCCGAAAAATCGACCAATCAGAAACGAGTATTCGGTCATGCGCTAATACACTTGAGAAAGTAGTACCACTTGATTAGAAATACATGTACTAAGTTTCAAGTCTCTATCACTTTTCGTTTTTGAGTTATACAAGTCAGAAAAATCGACCAATCAGAAACAAGTATTCGGCCATGCGCTAATACACTTGAGAAAGTAGTACTACTTGATTAGAATCACATGTACTAAGTTTCAAGTCTCTATCACTAGTCATTCTTTAGTTATGCAAGTCAGAAAAATCGACCAATCAGAAACGAGTATTCGGTCATGCGCTAATACACTTGAGAAAGTAGTACTACTTGATTAGAAACACATATACTTAGTTTCAAGTCTCTATCACTTGTCGTTTTTGAGTTATACAAGTCAGAAAAATCGACCAATCAGAAACGAGTATTCGGTCATGCGCTAATACACTTGAGAAAGCAGTACTACTTGATTAGAAACACATATACTTAGTTTCAAGTCTCTATCACTTGTCGTTTTTGAGTTATACAAGTCCGAAAAATCGACCAATCAGAAGCGAGTATTCGGTCATGCTCAAATACACATGAGAAAGTAGGTCACTTAATTGGGAACACTTGTACTAAGTTTCAAGTCTCTATCACTTTTCGTTATCGAGTTATACAAGCTTTAATCACCAAATTATTAAAATAATGAAAAAGGGGAGATAACTTTGCAAAAAAGTGGCTCAGAGTTATCATTCTTCAATCTTGCACACCTCAGCAATGTCATCTATCTATGTTCCAAGTTTCAATATTATCTGACCATTCGTTCACAAGATATCGCTCGGACAAAACTTGATTTAAATATTGAAAAAGGGGAGATAACTTTGCAAAAAAGGGGCTCAGAGTTATCATTTTTGCCTCTTGCACAAGTTCACATTGCCATCTATCTATGTTCCAAGTTTCAATCAATTCCATCAAGTAGTTTATGAGTATTGCTCTGGACAAAAATTTGGATAGAAGAAAGAGAATAAACAATAATAATAAAAAGAAAAAACAATAGAAAAACAATACGATTCCCAACTCTGTTGGGGAATCGTAATAAGAATAAGAACTAGAGATTGTAACTGTAGCAACAGTTACGAACGATTCCCTTGCCATTTTATTTAACAAGGGGAGATAACAGACACGAGTATTCGGTCATGCACTAATACACTTGAGAAAGTAGTACTACTTGATTAGAAACACATGTACTAAGTTTCAAGTCTCGATCACTTGTCGTTTTTGAGTTATACAAGTCCGAAAAATCGACCAATCAGAAGCGAGTATTCGGTCATGCGCAAATACACATGAGAAAGTAGTATCACTTGATTGGGAACACTTGTACTAAGTTTCAAGTCTCTATCACTTGTCGTTTTTGAGTTATACATGTCCGAAAAATCGACCAATCAGAAACGAGTATTCGGTCATGCGCTTATTCACTTGAGAAAGTAGTACTACTTGATTAGAAACACATGTACTAAGTTTCAAGTCTCTATCACTTGTCGTTTTTGAGTTATACAAGTCCGAAAAATCGACCAATCAGAAACGAGTATTCGGTCATGCGCTAATACACATGCAAAAGTAGAACTACTTGATAAGAAACACATGTACTAAGTTTCAAGTCTCTATCACTTGTCGTTTTTGAGTTATACAAGTCAGAAAAATCGACCAATCAGAAACGAGTATTCGGTCATGCGCTAATACACTTGAGAAAGTAGTACTACTTGATTAGAATGACATGTACTAAGTTTCAAGTCTCTATCACTAGTCATTTTCGAGTTATACAAGTCCGAAAAATCGACCAATCAGAAACGAGTATTCGGTCAAGCTCAAATACACATGAGAAAGTAGGTCACTTGATTGGGAACATTCGTACTAAGTTTCAAGTCTCTATGTCTTTTCGTTATCGAGTTATACAAGTTCAAATCACCCAATTATTAAAAAAATGAAAAAGGGGAGATAACTTTTCAAAAAAGTGGCCCAGAGTTATAATTCTTGCATGTTGTACAACTGCACAGTGCCATCTATCTATGTTCCAAGTTTCAATAATATCTGACCATTCGTTCACAAGATATCGCTCTGACAAAAATTGATTAAAATATTGAAAAAGGGGAGATAACTTTGCAAAAAAGTGGCTCAGAGTTATCATTCTTGAAAACTACACAAGTTCACATTGCCATATATCTATGTTGCAAGTTTCGATCAATTCCATCAAGTAGTTTATGAGTATTGCTCTGGACAAAAATTTGGATAGCTGAAAGAGAATAATAATAAAAAGAAAAAACAATAGAAAAACAATACGATTCCCAACTCTGTTGGGGAATCGTAATAACTACAAATACAGCATGTCCCCCCTTTCGGAGAAGGGGAGACATAATTAGAATTAGTGAATTGAGCTGCTACTGCACTGTTATGGAATTAAAACACATCATTTAGCATCAAGACAAATGTGCATGAAGATATTTAATGTTCTTAGTCAAATTGTGATCAATCAGGAGATATTTTTCTGTATTAAAATTAACCCTTTCCCTCATATAGACGCTTTCTGACGCCTCTGCAGCAGACGTCTTTTTGAAAACATAGTGACGAAAGAAAAAATTGCTCAAATCGAGCTCCTTTTGCCACAATGTTTTCCCCTTTTAGTCATAGGTTATCCATTCAATTATAGAGATTTTCCATCTTTTGACAAAATATGTTCAAAGTCGTCTGCTGCAGAATTGTCATATGAGGGAAAGGGTTAACCCTTTTCAACATCCAATTATAACATGTAATATAGACATACAGTCAATCTACAGAAATGCTAAATTAACTAGAACTAATCTATTGATATTCTTTACCTTTTTCATTGAGCCTTCTGTAAAACTCTTCAAACTTAAAGTTTTTGTCTTTTGGGAAATGAAATGAGGTGATTATATAGCCATCGTGAATAGGGTCAAGGAACTCTTTAAAACCCATCTCCTTCATTCCCGTTTTCAGTATGGCTCGATTTGTCATGTATCTGTAAAGTAATGGAAATGCTAGTTATGTCAGACAATAAACACCCTTTCTCACTTACATTTTGATGCATCTACAGCAGATGTCTTTTGAAAACATTGTAGCAAAAGCAGAAATTGTTCCTGTGGCACAATTTCTCTCCTTCTGCCATGATGTTGTCAACCCTTTTTTATACTTTGATTTAAACCTTTCCTGCATACGACAATGCTGCAGCAGATGACTCTGAACACATTTTGTCAAAAAATAGAAAATCTCTATAATTGAATGGATTACCTATGACTTAAAGTGGAAAACATTGTGGCGAAAAGGAGAAATTGCTTGTTTTGAGCAATTTCTTCTTTTGGCACTATGTTTTCAAAAAGATGTCTGCTGCAGAGGCGTCCGAAATCGTCTATACGAGGGAAAGTGGAGAGATTTTCAATATTTTTGCCAAGATCTTGTTGTGTTGCTGCAGATTTCTTGTATGTGGGAAGGGTAAATAAAATAAGCAGTAAAACCCTTGATCTTTTCAGCAAAGATCCAGATCAGGCTCCACCCGAGTGATAATTTTCTTCATTGTTAGCCATTACTTCCTGCAAGTATTTTGAGCGCCTCTGTAGATGGGTCCTGACCAAATTCATACTTTTCACACAGCTCACATAAGGTGCGATTTCAGAAAACTTCTCCTTTTGTCACAATGTTTTCAAAGGACAACAGCTGCAAATGCATCAAAATGTGTTTATAGGAGAGAAAGTGTTAAAGGAAATCCAATTATCAATTTCGAAAGTAACATCATTTCTGATTCATAGCAAAACCATAATGTTTACAATAGTCAATCGAAAAAAATTATTTTTCTAATTAATCCTTTCCCACATAAAGACGCTTTCTGACGCCTCAGAAACAGACACCTTTTGAAAACATTATGACAGAAGAAGAAATTGCTCAATTTCTCCTTTTGCCAAAATGTTTTCAACTCTATTCAATGATTAAACTATCATTTATAGAGGTTTTCCATATTTTTGCCAAAATCATATTAAAGTTGTCTGCCACAGTTTTGTATTATGTGGGAGAGGGTTAACACTAGAACAGTAATGTATTACTGTAGTAAGAACAGTACATGTATTTAGAATTTTCAGTGAATACAGGTCCCGTTTCTCTTACCTCTCTGCTCTTGCAGGCAAACCTCCCTCTTCCTCAAACTCTCGAAGAGCTTGAGCGAAGGCCAACATTGTATGAGTGGGAGGGGTGAATCTGAACTGTGTGGTCTTTTCCATATTCACATACTGGTCATAGGCATCTAAAGTCAGGCTTCTTGAATTGCCTGAGAAAAAATGAACCATGCTTTAACTCTTACCCACATACAGAAAATCTGCAGCAGACGACTTTGAAAACTTGGAGATTCTCTAAAAATGCAGATATACTTATTAAACAGAGTTGAAAACATCGTGACAAAAGGAGAAATTGCTTTTAAAAGCAAAACAAGAGCTCGTCTGCTTTTATCCAACTCGAAAAAGGGGCATTACTGAATAATTATTGGAGCCAGAGTTATGTGACTTGGTATATACATGCATATTGTTCTTAGGAACATGAGTACCAAGTTTCATTTGAAAATGTTGAATGTTTTTTGAGTTATGAGGAAAAGCTAAAGTTTAGTGACGACAATGACGCTTAGGGTATCACAATACCTTACTAATGTGTTGAACAATCTTTACTTTATACATACACAATGACAACAAAAGTGTTCTACCATTCAGTTGTCAACAATCTATTAAGGAAAAGGTTATATCCTTAAGGATTAATCCTTATTCCTAACATTTCCTTTGCAGCAGACAATTGTGTAAACATCCTGGCAAAAATATGGAAAACTCTACGATGGAGTTGAAAACATAGTGAAAAAAAAGGAAGCTCATTTTGGGCTGCAGATGAGCCAATGAGCAATGAGTCTGCATGTTGGAATGGGTTAAATTAATCAGGTTTAACGGAGGAGCTGTTAATTTGTTCATCTTGCCAAGAGAATCATTTTGATTACCCACAACACAGGATTTGGTAGAATTATTAGATGTAAATTGTAGAGAATATAGTAGTACACATTATTCCTCATTTTGGTCCTGTGTTTAACACTTTCCCACTTGTAGACCTATTCTGACACATCTGCATCAGAAGCCTTTTGAAAACATTGTGACAAAAGAGAAAATTATTCATAATGAGCAATTTCTGCTTTCGCCACAATGTTTTAAACTCTTATCAATACTAAAACTATCCTTTCTAGAGAATTTCCATAATTTTGCATTAATGTTTTTCAAAGACGTCTGCTTCAGATTTGATGTATATCGGAAAGGGTTAACTCAAAAAAGCCTTTTTACCTCCACAATTGTTGAATTTACTAAGCCTTGCAATTATGTAGGAAAATCCGGGCACTCCTTCGAGACATTTGTTAACAGAACTGACTAGGTAATCCACTTTAGCTTCTTCCAGGTCTAATGGCACAGCACCAAAACTACTCATGGCATCAACAAAATAATCACAGTCTGAAATAAACAATCAATCAGTAGAAAGAAACATCGTGACTTGTAAGCTTGGTCTTGTAGCCTCTGAGAGCAAGAGGTTGCAGATTTGAATCCCAGTGGTGACCGATGGGGGTCTGTTCTGATAATGGCCTGCTGCTGATCCACAAGCTAGTTTTAACCCTTTTCCCCCATAAAACAAATCTGCAGCAGACGACTTTGAAAATATAGTGACAAAAAACCGGAAAAATCTCCATTAAAGATAGCTTAATTTTAAAAGTAAAGTTGAAAACATTGTGGCCAAGGGAGAAATTGGTCATCATGAGCAATTTCACCTTTGGCCACAATGTTTTCAAAAGTCATCTGCTGCTACTGCATCAAAATGCATCTGAAGGTGGACTAGAATGGAGTGCTCCTGCCGGGGCCTTGTCAGAAAATTTAAATTTTTGACAGAAAAGGGGCAATAACTCCAATATAAAAATATTTGGATTATCCCCCCTTTTGTGAACCCATCACGAAGATTGATATAAACATTTGTAAGAAGTTTCAATCCAATCCTTTGAGTCAAAAAAAAGTTATTTGAAAATGTGACAACAAATTGTGATGAAAAAGTGTGACAGACAGACAGACGGACGGGTGGACAGACAAAAAAAAAAAAATCCCTAAGTGCCTACCATGCTACGCAGGTGACACAAAAAGGGTTAATTAACAGTACTGAATGCCTCCCTGACTGGCAAGAGGGGGGGGGGGGGGAGGGGCATTGCGGGTAATCCTGTACCACATATAACAATTTTGCAGCAGATGACTTGGTAACATCCAAGAATATATAAGCAAAATCTCTATTATTGTTTGGTTAAACAAGAGGCCCATGAGGGCCTATGCTCTACTGGTATTGATCTGGTTTGTTTCAAAAGGAACCAATATGTCATCAATAATCAAATACCATCTAAGTTTGGTGAAGATCAGATAGTAAATGGAAGCTCTAATGTGTTCACAAGCTGTATTATAGCAATTTTGACAATTTCAAGAGCCATAATCCAGCCATGCATGGGTAGATCTGGCCGTTTTTTAGAAAGGAATCAAGCTCTCATGGATATCTAACTACTGTATAAGTTTGGTTGAGATACAATAAAAAATAAAGACTGTATCGTGTTAACAAGCTCTATTATAGCAATTTTGACCATTTCAAGGGCCATAATCCAGTCATGCATGGGCAGATCTATCTGGTTTTCGAAAGGAACCGAGCTGTCATGGAAATCTAACTACTGTATAAGTTTGGTTGAGATACAATCAAAAGTGAAGACTGTATCGTGTTAACAAGCTCTTTTATAGCAATTTTGACCATTTCAAGGGCCATAATCCAGTCATGCATGGGCGGATCTGGCTGGTTTTCGAAAGGAACCGAGCTCTCATGGATATCTAACAACTGTATAAGTTTGGTTGAGATACAATCAAAAGTGAAGACTGTATCGTGTTAACAAGAAATTGTTTACGGACAGACGCACGCACGCATGCACGGACGACGGACGAATCGCCACGACATAAGCCCTTCTGGCCTTTGGCCAGTAGAGCTAAAAACAAGAAAAATTGCTCATCGTGAACTCATTTACTGTATCTCCATTTGTAACAATGTTTTAAAATGTCTGCTGCAGATGCCCCAAACTGTGTCTGCATGTGGGAAAGGATTAATATTTAAACAAATTTCAGAATCTATTGAGACAAACAGATGAACAGACTGAACATGATGGAGAAGTGATCCCAAAACAACTCTTAACAAATACCATAACAACAATCCAACTTATATTACCTGGTATACATTCTTTGACTATTTTCCCAATTTCTGAAACAGGATTTATCACACCTGAGCTCGTTTCACTGTGAACTATTGCCACGGTTGTAAAGGATTTATCTTTTTGTAACAACTTTCTAACTATAGATGTATCTACATAGCTGTTTTCTGGAAAGGACTCTACATGATGTTCAACACCCATCACTTCACAGATTTTACCTAACCGCTTTCCATAGGCTCCTCCTTCAAGGATTAGTACCTGGAACAGAGTGGATACAACTCTATAACAAAGAAAAACCAAATGCCCAAATACTAGGTCAGATATTCATTCGAGTAAACCTTTTCCCGAATACAAAAAAAATGTGCAGCATATGACTTTAAAACATCTAGGACAATTTAAAAAAAAAAATGTTATTATTAAATTTAGTTGATAAAAATGTTGAAAACTTGGTGACAAAAGGAATTGCTCATTGTGCACAATTTCTCCTTTTGCTACAATGTTTTCTAAAGTCGTCTACTGTAGATACTGCAAATGGGAAAGGGTCTTTGGCCAATTCCAGTCTCTTCCATACTTTTCTACCAAGTAATAACCATTATTAGGTAAGGATAAGTATTACATTCAGTAAGGATACAGGAGCTAAATCTTTTGTCAATTTGAAATTTACTTAACCCTTTCCCTCATATGACAATTCTGCAGCAGACGACTTTGAACGTATTTTGTCAAAACATAGAAAATCTCCATAATTAAATGGATAACCTATGACAAAAATTGGAAAACATTGTGGCAAAAGGAGAAATTGCACGTTTTGTGTAATTTCTTCTTTTGTCACTATGTTTTCAAAAAGCTGTCTACTGCAGAGGAGTCCGAAAGCGTTTATATGAGGAAAAGGGTTAATTAAATGATTGTTGTTGCAATGTTACAGTGCAGATGAAATACAGTACTTGATGGCCTTCAAAGGAACAGATGTGTCACCTGCTAATAACAATTCACAGAACTATAGATAGACATGCAAAAACTATACAAGTAACTAGATTATGCTTGTTAACCCATTCCCTCAAGACACTTTCAGATGTCTCTGCAGCAGAAGTTTTTTTAAAACGAAGAAATTGCTCAAAACAAGTAATTTCTCCTTCTGCCACAATGTTCTCAAATATTATTCATCAACTTTAATTTCATTTATAGAGCTTTTTCAACTTTTTTTTCTAGATACAAACATGTATGATCAATGTCGTCTGCTGCATATTTGTTGTATGTTGGAAATGGGGGTTAACCCTTTCCCTCATATAGACGTTTTTTCCGACGCCTCTGCAGCAGACGGCTTTTTGAAAACATAGTGACAAAAGAAGAAATTGCTCAAAACAAGCAATTTCTCCTTTTGCCACAATGTTTTCCACTTTAAGGCATAGGTTATCCATTCAATTATAGAGATTTTCCATTTTCTGACAAAATATGTTCAAAGTCGTCTGCTGCAGAATTGTGGTATGAGGGAAAGGGTTAATGATAAATCATTTTTCATTAACCTCATTCCACAAACAAACAACTAGACTTAAGGGTAAATACGGAATATCTGTCTACATGAAAGGCCAATTTTAGAATATAGACTAGAAAACCTTGAGAACACAAGATATTACTCATAAATAGCAATTTCAACTTTTCCTTTCAATAGTTGTCTGCATGTGGGAAAGGGTTTAAAATATCAAAACATAAAAACCGCACCTTTCCACCTTTTCTCGGAATTGTTGTTTGGAAAAAAGACTCAATGGCAAAAGTACCACTGCCTTGAATTGGTACAGTTGTCCATTCCGAATTTGAAACACCTGCAATAGTGATGTAAATAAATAATAGCAACAAAGGATCATCATGTACAATATTTATGAAAATATTCCATAATTCAGACAATATTTGATGCTTTTGGAGCAGACAACTTTTAAAACCATTGTGGGAAAAAGAGATTTTGCTCAATATCAGCAAAACAGACTTCCAATTTTTCAGATATGATATTTTCTTCCTCATATGAGCATATTCAAATTTCATAACAGGCAAACAGTTAACCCTCACCCATTTGCAGCTATCTTTTAACAACATGGTTGCAAAATGAGAAAATGCTCATCATGAACAATCACACCATTTGTAACTCAGTCGGTAAGCGTGGCGGGCTGTCAATCCAGGGGTTGTGAGTTCGAATCCCGGCTCGGCCAACTTTCTTTCCGACGATTGACAAAAGTCAATGCGACATGCGTCATTCGTCTTCCACCAATGGGCTAAGTCTATGTGGAAAAGCAGCCAGTTGCTTGGGAAGATTGTTGTGTGGAGTACTGGTGTGAGTAAACCAGGAAATGCATGAGTAGGTGAACTGGCCGCCGTGATATAACTGAGAAATTGTTAAAAACGGCGTTAAACCCCAATTAATCAATCAATAAAAATATTCTGCTCTAGATTTGTTGTACTAAGGAAAGGGTTTAAAGGTTAAAGATATTTACTCTTAGTCACAAAGACATTATCTATAGTAACACTTATCCGGCGACATGATCTCACATATTTATGGAATTGATGAACAACATAGACTGTGATGTTGCAAATGTGCTGATCCTGGCGATGGTCTACATCGGTTTCAAATGAAGTTATAAGACGTACTGCATATCAGGATTAGAGAATGTTGTCTAAAGTTTCACGTAGGTTAGCAGGATAAGGGTTAACCCTTTCCCACATGCAACACCTCTGCAGCAGATGACTTTGTGAACATACCCGAACAAATTTGGTAACTACATACCTTAAAATGAAAGTACAATAATTGAATCGAGTTGAAAACATGGTGACAAAAGGAGAAATTGCTTGTTCTGAGCAATTTCTCCTTTCGTCGCCATGTTTTCAAAAGGCCGTCTTTTGCAGAGAGAATCTATATAAGGGAAAGGGTTAAGAGTGAGTTACATTGTCTAATTGTACCATAACTACATTTAAACAATTTTTAGTCTCAAATGTAAAATACTATCAACATCTAAAGTATTCCCAAATTAACCCTTTCTCACAAAAAACAAATCTGCAGCAGAACACGGAAAACATCTAGGAAAAACTATGAAAAATCTCTTTAAATGAAAGTACATGTATAATTATGGAATAGAGTTGAAAACATAGCGAGAATAAGCAGAACTTTCTCATGATGAGCAATTTCTCCTTTTGCCAAATTGTTCCTAAAAGTCATCTGCTGCAAATGGTCTAAATGAGTCTAAAACTGGCAAAGAGTTAAACTGTACTGATGTACGTACATGATTCTTATAAGTCTTTACCATTTTCCTCATGCAGCAGACAATTTTTGAAAAATTGTTGCAAAAGAATACATTATTCACAATTTTTGAAAAATTGTTGCAAAAGAATACATTATTCATAACATTTGAGCAATTTCTGCCTTTGCGGCAATGTTTACATCTCTTTTCAATTATTATACCCTTAGTTATATGGGTTTTCCTTTTTTGCCAAGATTTATTTAAAGCAGTTTGTTCCAGATTTGTTGTTTGCGGAAAGACGTTTAAGTTTCCTGTATGCGTTAAATTTTCCAGTCCATTTTTGCAATAGTACCTGCAATTTCTAATAATTTGGAGCGAATAAACTTGATGAGATTAAGAAACTCTATATCTCTGGATCCCAAGTCCCTCAGCATTGCAGCCTTCACTGTGGGTGAAGTTCCAAGTGGACCAGGGGTGAACAATTTTTTGTCTGAAAAACAAAACAAAAACATGGTTAACTTTAAAACTGTTGATTAATCAAACTTATGATCAATTATATATCATTTAAGTAAACTTTTGATCATATTTTTTTCATATTAAAAAAAATATTATTTAAAAAAAAATGATCAATAGATGTACAGAGACAGTAATTTAGCTTAGAGCTAGCTGCATACATAATATAATATGGCCATCCTACTGTAACATATTATCTCAAAAAGCTTTTTTTCTTAATCATTTGAAGTTTCCGAAATACACAATGTATGTTTCTGGGCATTGTTCTGCGGCAGATGAATTTTGCATAGATTGTGACAAAAGGAGAAATTTATCATTTTTGCAATAATCTTTTCAACTGTATTTAAATTTTCAAAACGTTCATTTGTTACAGACATTCTGTGTTTTAGCACGAATACCTTTTGTATGGGGGATAGGGTTGAAAAGACTAATTCCTTAATTAAACAAATTGTTGCAAAAGATGTAGTTTGAAAATGTAAATTTGTTTTTGAAATTGTAAAGATTGAAACTTTTAAATAGACAGAAATCAAAGTTAATCTTACTAATGCAGAAAATCTCAGAAATTATCATAAATGGATGATAATATATATCGCTCATATTCATAATAACAAAGTTTTTAATTCAGGATCTAAGTGTTTTAGGGTTGTGCATGCACTGTCACATTCTCAGAGCTCTAGTTAAGGGGCGTACTGAAACCATTATTTTGGGCACCATGACATGAAGTTTAATTCTGTGATTATTTACCAATGTAAGAGATATTTTGGGATCTGTGTACTCAGTATCGAGTACACCCGAAATTGTTTGGAAACTCCCTTTAACCCTTTCTCTCATATGGCAATTCTGCAGCAGACGACTTTGAACATATTTTGTCAAAAAATAGAAAATCTCCTTAATTGAATGGATAATCTATGACTGAAAGTGGAAGACATTGTGTCAAAAGGAGAAATTGCTTGTTTTGAGCAATTTCTTCTTTTGTCACTATGTTTTCAAAAAGTCGTCTGCTGTTGAGGCATCAGAAAGTGTCTATATGAGGGAAAGGGTTAAATGAAAGTACAATCATTGAATAGAGTTAAAAACATGGTGACAAAAAAAGAAATTACTCTTTTTGAGTAATTTCTTCTTTTGTCACCATGTTTTTTCAAAAAGTTGTCTACTGCAGCGTCAGAAAGCATCTATATCAGGGAAAGGGTTAATTAAACAACTTAACAGATCATATTTATGACCGGTGCGAACAGTGATCAGGGGCAGAACTACCTTTATGCCTGTACTCCTGCTATCTAGGACTCTAATTATAAAGGTGACATAGGAATTTGGTTATAACAATTATATTAACAAAACCATATGAGCCGTTCCGTGAGAAAACCAACATAGTGGACTCTGCGTAAAGTACCGACCCGGATCAGACACTTATCGCCTCCAGTGTATTTTCTGTTTCAGGAATCATTATACTATCCACCCAGACGGAATGTGTCGACTTGTATAAGTCTGTGTGGACTGTGCAGGCTGATCTGGGTCGATACATTACGCAGAGTGTGTTATGTTGGTGGTTTCCTGGAACTGCTCATATGTATGAGCAGTCTTGAGGATGTGAATCTTATTGCCTCTTCCCAAAGTGATCACAAATGTGGAATTGGTAGCAAATCCTGTAGGACCTACACATCTAGGATGGCGAGAGTGTGCATATGCAGAGGCTCATCCGAGTCTTCACTGTTTGCAGATGCACTAAGGACCAAAAACACTAGAGGCTGCTCATATAAGATGATGAGATTATAACCATTTTTGTGTAGAGTAGTTGTCGAAAACTGTCTTATAAGTTTGTTGCATATGGATCTCTTCTGCTCTCGTCTCACAGACTGCTTGCAGACACTTTCTAGGATACGGACGGTTTGTCGGTAAGATTTTGTTGCGCACTGCATGTTTATTTCAGTAGGAGAAAATTGCAGATCTCTTGCAAATAATCTGTGTGTAAAGTAAGGGTAGCTTAAATGTTATGTCATCAAATGTCACGCCTAGAATTAGATACTAAATTGACTTGACATCGCTCGAGTCCACAACGAACATATGACAGGATATTCTGTTTACACATGCAACTTCCTGTGCCCTGATAGTGTTGACTGAAAAATAATTTGTGTTAGTGCATACTATCAGAGACCTAAACTATTTTAGGTCTCTGATGCTATCTACCATTGCATTTATTAAGTATTTTGAGCAGAGACATGCTAATGCACTGCATTTTATATGTCTTTGAGACCTTGAAAATGTCGCTTTGCAACATTTCTAATTTAAATGCTCTATATTGTTGAATACAGAATAAATTCAGAGCATTTTACATTTATATATGCATGTATCATGATATTGATGATAATGCTAATACATGAAATAATAGGCTTGATAATAATATTAATTCATTAGTTTAAGTCAAACTATTTGCGAATATCAAGCTCGATGTCTGGAAAAATCCAAAAGGCAGAATCCTCATCACATGATTCGAACCCGGGACCTTTGGTGCGAGAGGTCGACGCTCTACCACAGCACCACTGTCTCCCACTCATGAATTAATAATAAAGAGAAAATATAACTTAATTTGCTTATACTACTACTGCTACTACTACTACTACTACTACTGCTGCTGATACTGCTGCTGATACTACTACTACAAATACTACTACTACTACTACTACTAGGCTTAATACTACTACTACTAATAGGCTTCTACTACTACTACTAGGCTACTACTACTACTACTATTGATAATTCTTCTCTGTTGTTGCTAATACTACTGCTACAACAACAATAACTACTACTACTACTACTACTACTACTATTACTAGTATATTACCTTTACCACTTTTACTATTAATACCACTACTTTTTTACCAGTACAACTTCTACTGCCATAAGTTTTACTTCTACTAATAAAGATTCGAGTGCTATTGCATCTTATGAGGAATTTGTAATCATTTGAAAATACACGCTGTCGGTAAATGCAGGGACTAGTCCCTTGTAAATGCAAGGCTCGCTCAAATGTCAAAGTGAGGGTACATTTATTGTGAGTCGTACATTGAACTGATTTAACATGATTAACTATTGTATGTTCTGCTCTTTATGTTAGCGACCGGGCCGGAATCAAAGCTGCCAAAATATCAGGCAATTGCGTTGTATGCAGACAACTGCAGGCTGGTTTCATATTCTGATAATGTCTACGTAAACAGGAGTGTGTGTATGTTTCTCTGACAGAATAGAGACTGAAGCAAACAAACCTTCATATAACGCAGGATGCAGGACGTGGTTATATAGCGATGATATCTATCAGATTGTTTACACCATTAGTAATTATTCATGTTGTTGCATGCAGTAGTAAAGACCGAATAAGTCGAAACTTATAGGCAATTGGCTTATAACAGATCCATTAGGTTTTGTTGTCCCTCTTTGTGATGTGGTTTCGTCGTTGGATACACTTTCCATATATCACTTATCACTATTATTAAACTCATGTGTTCATGTGTTCGAGCCCATCTGTGTAGGCGGGATAGCCAACTAAGTATGGCAACAATCTTGCAAAAGCCGTTAGTGGTTTTGTAATCACCGGTGTTGAAACAGATGTGTCAAAATGTATCTACATATTGGGAATGATTAAATGTTTCGAGATTACTTTTTGAGTGACAATAATTGCGTGACTTTTCCAGTGCAAATTCCTTATTCCCCAATTGATATTTATGTTGTCCATGGTTGTGGTTGGTCTTCTGGAGTGAAATATGATTTGAGGTGATATTCAGATTCGCACTAAAACAATGGAGGATTTCAATTCCATCTGCGAGTCTCGTTCACACATCAGCAGGTCCTTCGGTCGTCTTACATGGTAAAGATGGCTTCTGTAGACATAACCGTGCGCTACAATAGTCTGTTATCCCTTTCCCTCATACGACAATTCTGCAGCAGACGACTTTAAACATATTTTGTCAAAAAATAGAAAATCTCTATAATTGAATGGATAACCTATGACTAAAAGTGGAAAACATTGTGACAAAATGAGAAATTGCTCGTTTTGAGCAATTTCTTCTTGTGTCACTATGTTTTCAAAACGCCGTCTGCTGCAGAGGCTTCAGAAAGCGTCTATATGAGGGAAAGGGTTATCTGTACCAAAAAAATGTGGTTCTCATATTTGTGTAATGGTATGTGGCAGGGATTATATAAAATGGTTCAAGTCTAATCATTGTTATGGTTGTTCACGGCATCACATGGTAATTATTCATATTTGGCTTATGTTACTTGTTGGTTAACTGATACTAGATGTATGTTAATTGTGTAGATTTAATCAGTAACTTATCTAAGTTCCAGTCAAAATGGCAAATCTGCATTGCTGACAATCTTTAAAGAACAAGCTAATTATATAATTTCCATTAGCACATACCTATCCTCACCGACAATGCAATAGATGTGTTAAGCATTGTACTACGAGAGAATGTTTGCCCTGCGATTGGTATGATAACACATCAGTCTGTAAACGCCCATGCATGTCAATGTTGAAGGAATCCCCGTTGAACGATGTTTGTATTATTAAAGTTTTGCTAAAAAAGCTAAAAAAATTCAAAGCAATATGATACACCATGAAATGTTTTTTTTGTTTTTTTTCAATAATATATTTTATTCGCACTAAATATTTACATAATTTTTTCATGTATGATTTACAAACAGGTACAGATTATACCTTAAAACAGTAAATGTATTATTTTCGTTTGTTACGTTTTATACATTTTTCTTTTTTTCCTTTTCTTCAAAAAAACAAATCATTATAAATTATTTGTTTTTGTGTTTTACAAACACTCAATAATTTGTTATTTGTGCATTTACTTTTTAAATACGATTCTTTAAAAAATAAACAAGAAGAAAAAATAGAGAAAAAACAAGATAAAGGACAGAAAACAAAACATAAAAAAACCTAACATAATTATTTGGTGCAAACATTTTTTTAAGGAATGGAAGGCTGACAGTTTTGAGAAGTAGAAAAAAGATAGAAAGTATAGAAGATCGATAGATAAAAAGTAGAAGATGGAAAAAATGTTTTCTCGGTTGGATATTTTAAGGATTTTAAAAAATAAATAGCAGCTCAAATACATTTAGTTAATAAAATTTGCCCATTTTCGGTTATGAAATTCTAAATTGTCATCATTTAAAGCAATGTGTTTTTCCATTTCTATTCTTTTATTCAAATAATTTTTGAACGCATTAATTTGTACATGGCATTGTTTTCACATACTTGCTTCTGAAGATAAAATATTTGCTACATAGTATTATATAGTTTTTAAGGGTATTTTGTGAACCTTTATCTATCAAACCAAATGTGACTGTAAACAAATCAAAAGTGATAGTTATATTTATATTAGACAAAAATGTTTTGAGTTACGACCAAAAATGTTGGGCATAATGACATTCCCCAAAAAGATGGTTTACTGTTTCAATATTGCTATTGCAGAAATCACATAAATTTGATTGTGTTACACTACATTTAAAAAGATATCTATTTGTAGGTATAATTCGCATGATATATTTGTATTGAAATTCTCTTAGTTTTGAATCATTAGTTGATTTAAAGGGTAGTGTATAAATGGATTTCCAATTAAACTGGCATGTATCAAATATTGTTTCCCATTTTTTTTCTGGTTTGACTAGTAATTTTTCGGATTTTGCTAGTTGGTACTCGTATAAAAATTTGTTTGCTTGTTTTGACTTGAGTAGCTTACTTAGTAATGTTTCTTTTCTATGATTATTAATTTGTTCTGATTTAAGTTGTATTTTCCATTCTTTGGGAATACTTGATATTACAGACATAAAAAATAGAAAAGTATTATTTGGAAGTTCATATAAGTTAATAAAGTCTGAACATTTATAAAATTCGCGTGTCCGGTAGTCGTATAGTTGTTCAACAAATTGAATTCCCCTATCGTGCCAGATTTTATTAAAAAGAGTTTTGTTTCCTACTTTTATTTTTGAGTTATTCCATATGAGTTGTTTACCAATGTTGTCTACAACAGAATTTTTTTTTTATTTCAAACCATGATAACAAAATGTCTTGAAAAAAACTTTTTTTTGGAAATAATTGTGTTATGTCTTTTATTTTAAGATTACATTCAAAAAATATTTTCCCCCCAAATTTGTCAAGTTTATTTAAGTAAAAAAGTTTCCAAAGTCCATTATTTGTAGTGTCTAAAAGTCTTCTAATCCAATTCGCTTTTAATGATTTGAGAAATCTATAGATATCAATCATTTTCAGGCCTCCATTTTCAATATTTTGAATAATTGATTTACGTTTTATCTTGTCTGGTTTGTTATCCCATAACAATGCATACATGCTATCATTTATTACCATGAAATGTTACACCACAAAGTAATTTTCCATCTGTTCAGTAACATAAACAAATTGTCTCATACCCCCTTTCTCCATATAGGCGTCCGGCTCGGGTGCGGAAGGTCACGGGTTCGATCACCTGCCCCGGTCACACCAATGACTTTAACATGGAAGTAATGACTTTTCATCCTTGGTTGTGGGCTTAGTATTACTACTGACTCGTTGTCAGTGTCAGAATAATTGTCTTAATGATATGTTGAACAAGAACGAATATTGGTTCTGACAGAGACATAATTATCTGGTTCTGATGGGTTGAAACCCTTTTTCAAATAAAGACAAAATTAAATTAAATTTTCTAGACAATCTCGAACGCATGATTTTATTCAGTTGATTGCTCGAAGAATTTAAGTTCAGTTGTCTCTATTAAATCTAGGTCAAGTTAAATACAGCATCACATGGCTTTAAAACTGGGTCACTAGGTCAAATGTTACAAAACATGGTAAACACTTTATAGAGACCGCCTATATTTAACCCAAACTTCAAGACAATGTCAGACCATTTTGAGGAGAATTTAATATTTAAATTCTGTCACATAAGTAATTTAACACTATACTTGGTCACTTGGTTTCAAAATATCAACAGGAAAATGTTAGAAAACCCCTGTGAACATTTTAGAAAGTTGCTATACAGTTTAGAATATCCAATTCTCACAAACTTTGATTTTACCAGAGCATATGTCTTTATATGGTATAACTTTGATAAAACTAGGTAAACATTCAGGTGAGCGATTAAAGGGCACTGTGACTCTCTTTCTTAGACAACAGTCGTAATTAAAGTAAGGTAATGTGCAAAAACATTGACATAATTGCATTCTGAAAAAAATACTGCATACTCATAATGGAATGCGGAGCCGGGCTATATGGATTTTTATCTCGCATCAATTAATTATTTTTAACCGCATCACATAACCTGAAACCGTTTCACGCAATGATATATGGATGTAGGATGTGCAGGTTCTTATTCAAGTTCAGTTGACCGAGTTTAGCTGGATATTTTTTTCCCCTCCTTTTCATATCTAGAGCAGTAAGGACATCTTCCAATAAACACTTTACTTTGTAAACTGCTCTTGTGCATGACATAGCACTGGGTTGAAGATACCGGTTCTTTTCATCATAAAAACATACATTTAAAAGATAACAATGAGTTCTATTGGAACAGGGGTATGCCTCTTATGTACATAAATTGTCTGTAACTGTTTTCTTTGCGTGTCTTTTGTTTCAGTGGTAAAAAAATAAATCAAAGTTTACTGTATGCCGTTACCCCACCCACTTAAAAGTAATTGTTGTTATGCTTATTTTCTGCGACCATTCGTGCACATTTTCAAACTCTTTTCTTTTATACACTATTTCTATGATATGATTATAATGTCAATATACTTTCATAAACAAATAACGAATTAGACTAGTAATAAAAGATGAGAAACGCGTTTTCGAATGTCATGAATGTTCTTTTGATTGTCATTTATTCTGGTATTTTTCCTACTTCTAGGCTTCATTCACTGTCAACACATTTGATCACTTATGATATCAGTAACTCAACATAATAAATGATAATGCGACCATTTTTTATACATAGAAAAAAATATTTAGATGAAAACATATCTATGTTCCTGATAGAAAACCGTAAACATGATGTTAATGGAACCTGATGTAAAAGATTTTTGGTGTGACAATCCCTTTCACATTTTGACCTTTATCTCATTTTCCCAACCTGTCTTCATGATTCTAAGCCTTAAGGTATAGTAAATCAGGTGTAAATCTAAGTGGGTCACATGGTATTTTTTTTCTTTTATTAGGGTTTTACGACATTTTCAATATTATTTCAGTTATATTAATCATGGCAACAGTTCACTTATTCCTGATCCATGGGTGCACAAACCAGTAAAAGGCTGGGAGATATGCATTGTGTATTTGGCCAATTTGATACAAGTCATGTTATGCTTTTGTTTTACTGATTCACAGTTTTACAATGATGCCTAGACTCATTCTTTTTGTGTTTTATAATCTGAATTTTAGTACGACCTGTCAGCCTCCCAGTTTTCACCTGATGGTAGAGTTTTCCAAGTGGAATATGCGCAGAAAGCTGTTGAAAACAGTGGGTAAGTATTCTCGCTATACATATTAAGTAATCAACTGATGTACCACATTGCGAGGTGATCATTTAACCCTATTTACATGATGTATTTATATCTTATAATCTCCTGTCTGATTCACAGTACAAAAACAAGACAAATAAATGATAAGACTGACACAGAACTTAAAGGTTTGTTGTGTTTTGCCTGCCTTAGCAGGATGACACATTGTTAAAAATATAATGTTCTTTGACAAGAACATGGGAAATCTCCATAAAGTTGAATTGAAACTAAAAGAGTTAAAAAGGATAATTTTTTCGTCATTAGCAATTTTACCTTTAACGCCGTTTCGGCACAATGTTTTCAGAAGTCATCTGCTGAAGGCGCGTCAAAATGTTTGTATCTGCATGTGGGAAAGGGATAAAGCTATTAATGTGGATGCTCATTTTATAGAACATTTTAATTTGTCTGCCTTTTAGGACTGCTATTGGTATCAGAGGCAAAGATGGAGTTGTTTTTGGTGTTGAAAAACTAGTAACTTCAAAATTGTATGAAACCGGAGCCAATAAAAGAATATTTAATGTAGACAGACATATAGGAGTGGTGAGTTGTTCTTTAAATAATTTATTGTTTATGCATTTGCACCACAGTCATTTATTATTAATGAGAAAAAGCTTCTATTCTTAAACATTCATACCTTTTATTGTTCAGAGTTTTCCAGTGGCCGAAAGTAAGATTTTAGACAACAGGCCCTTCTGGCCTGTATTCCTTGAATCTGTAAAGGCTGGGAAAGAAATGAATGGGCAAAAAAAGAATATTTCCTAGCAAAAGCAAAATTAAACCTTCAGAGGTTTGATGTACGTTTCTAAATGTTATGTGTGGATCAGAGAAAATTGGGGAACACATTAACAACTAAAAAGATACACTCTTTTGATATGTTTTTAATTACAATTCATGTATGAATAATAATTCTTATAACAGAAAATAAGCAGAAATCATCTTTGATTCTGAATGTGACTGGCAAGCATATTATGGGCCATTGCTTTAATTGATACAAATTTATCTAGAGCATCTAATGGTAAATTGTTTATGTCATGTTTTAACAGGCAGTGGCAGGGCTCTTAGCAGATGCCAGACAAATTGTAGAAACATCAAAGGAGGAAGCTTCAAATTACAGATCAAACTATGGAAATCCCATTCCATTAAAAGTAAGTTTTGAAACTCGTTACATGATATTCCAATAACAGATTAAAGATGAATAACCTGAAAATGTGATGATAAACATAACCCTTTCCCTCATATAGACGCTTTCTGGCGCCTCCGCAGCAGACGGCTATTTTAAAACATAGTGACAAAAGAAGAAATTGCACAAAACATGCAATTTCTCCTTTTGCCACAATGTTTTCCACTTTTAGTCATAGGTTATCCATTTAATTATAGAGATATTCTTGGTTTTTGGCAAAACATGTTCAAAGTCGTCTGCTGCAGAATTGTCGTATGAGGGAAAGGGTTAAATAAAAGAAGTTGAAGTGTAATATTGTAATTAATGTGATGTTTGAGAAATTGTTCAATTGGTCTTTATTTGTCTTGACATTATCAAAAGTGATGCTGCAGAGCAGATGTGTCAAAATTCATAAGAAGTAAATCTCTGGCAGAATATGGTGTATGTTTTTACAAGATCAACTAGCAGCATTCCATCAGTGTGGTATTGTTAGTCTGCATTAATTCCTACTTCTAGTTTATTAACCCTTTCCCTCATATAGACGCTTTCTGACGCCTCTGCAGCAGACAGCTTTTTGAAAACATAGTGACAAAAGAAGAAATTGCACAAAACGTGCAATTTCTCCTTTTGCCACCATGTTTTCCACTTTCAGTCATAGGTTATCCATTCAATTATGGAGATTTTCTATACTTTGACAAAATACTTTCAAAGTCGTCTGCTGCAGAATTGTCGTATGAGGGAAAGGGTTAATCCTCTTTTCCCACATACAACACAATTTGATCTGCAGCAGACGACTTTGAAAAATTCTAGGTAGAACTATTTTAATTTGTAAATCTACATTGATAAATAAAAGTTAAATTATCAAATAAGGTTGAAAATGTTGTGCCAAAAGGAGAAAGTGCTTGTTTTGAGCAATTTCTTCGTTTGTCGTAATGTTTTCAGAAAGCATCTATATGCGGGAAAGAATTAAAGTCTTCAAAAAGTGTGAATATATATATATATATAACAATATCATTGTGCTGCATGTTGATAATTAAAACCGGTGTTTTACTCTTTTTACAGCATCTTACAGACAGAGTTTCCATGTTTGTTCATGCACACACTTTATACAGCTCTGTACGACCGTTTGGAGTGAGCTGTTTAATGGGGTCTTATGGTGCGGACGGACCACAACTGTTCTGTATAGACCCATCTGGTGTTTCATTTGTAAGTACAATTCTATGAATGGCCAAGAAACAGTGTGGGACTTGATTAGCCATTTTTAGCTCGAGTTATTGTGATCGCCTTTTGTCCGGCGTCCGTCGTCCGTCGTGCGTCGTGCGTCAACTTCTTCTCCTCAGTAACCAGTGGGTCAATTTGGATGAAACTTCACAGAAAGCATCCTCTCAATGACCTCACCAGAATTCCTTCAATTTTTTGGGATCCATGCAAAATTCTGGTTTCCATGGCAACGAAACCGAAAAAACTTCAAAATTCTTCTTCTCCCGAATTGGTTGGCAGATTTTCAAATAATTTTGTAGAAATGTTCCTTGGATGACCCTCTATCAGATTCCTTCAAGCCGTGTTGATTGGTCGAAAAACATGGCTGCCAGGGGGGGCGGGGCTATTTTGCCTTATATGGCTATAGTGAAAACTTAAAAAATCTTCTCCTCCGAAAGTGTCAGGCTGATTTTCAAATAATTTTGTAGAAATGTTCCTTGGGTGACCCTCTATCAGATTCCTTCAAGCCATGTTGATTGGTCGAAAAACATGGCCGCCAGGGGGGGCGGGGCTATTTTGCCTTATATGGCTATAGTGCAAACTTAAAAAAATTTCTCCTCCAAAAGTGTCAGGCTGATTTTCAAATAATTTTGTAGAAATGTTCCTTGGGTGATCCTCTATCAGATTCCTTCAAGCCATGTTGATTGGTCAAAAAACATGGCCGCCAGGGGGCGGGGCTATTTTGCCTTTTATGGCTATAATGAAAACTTAAAAAATCTTCTCCTCCATAAGTGTCAGGCCGATTTTCAAATAATTTTGTAGAAATGTTCCTTGGGTGACCCTCTATCAGATTCCTCCAAGCAATGTTGATTGGTCGAAAAACATGGCCGCCAGGGGGCGGGGGCTATTTTGCCTTATATGGCCAAAGTATAAACTTAAAAAATCTTCAACATCTTCTCCTCAGTAACCAGTGGGTCAATTGGGATGAAACTTCACAGAAAGCATCCTCTTAATGACCTCACCAGAATTTCTTCAAATTTTTTGGGATCCATGCAGAATTCTTGTTTCCATGGCAACAAAACCGAAAAAACTTCAAAATTCTTCTTCTCCCAAACTGGTTGGCAGATTTTCAAATAATTTTATAGAAATGTTCCTTGGATGACCCTCTACCAGATTTCTTCAAGCCATGTTGATTGGTCAAAAAACATGGCCGCCAGGGGGGCGGGGCTATTTTGCCTTATATGGCTATAGTGAAAACTTAAAAAATCTTCTCCTCCGAAAGTGTCAGGCTGATTTTCAAATGATTTTGTAGAAATGTTCCTTGGGTGACCCTCTATCAGATTCCTTGAAGCCATGTTGATTGGTCGATAAACATGGCCGCCAGGGGTGGGGGGGGGGGGGGGGCTATTTTGCCTTATATGGCTATAGTGCAAACTTAAAAAATCTTCTTCTCCAAAACTGTCGGCCCGATTTTCAAATAATTTTGTAGAAATGTTCCTTGGATGACCCACTTTCAGATTCCTTCAAGCCATGTTGATTGGTCAAAAAACATGGCCGCCAGTAGGCAGGGCTATTTTGCATTATATGGCTATAGTGAAAACTTAAAAAATCTTCTCCTCCAAAAGTATCTGGCCGATTTTCAAATAATTTTGTAGAAATGTTCCTAGGGTGACCCTCTATCAGATTCCTTCAAGCCAAGTTGATTGGTCGGAAACTATGGCTGCCAGGGGGCGAGGCTTATATAGCTAAATTGAAAAAAAAAAAAATCAGGTGAGCGATTCAAGGGCCATCATGGCCCTCTTGTCAGTATTTAGAGTCCGCTTTGTTAAAAAAAAAAAAAATCAAATACACAATTATAAACATAGTGAGAATAGAGAAACTCCTAAATTTTGGCATTTTCGCTTACCCTCATATTTTTTGCCATCTGTCTTGGCAGGGGGACATATAGGGATCACTTCTTTGTCGTCTGTCTGTCACACTTTCACAAACTGACATATTGGCAGGCAACACTTACGTTCCTTGGAACATTCTTTTTTTAAACAATGTGTGTGCTTTATACAAAACAGGTGATACTGCATTGTGTAGGTACAACCATTTTGTGTGAAATCATCAAACTATTGCACAAAATTATAAGTGACAGAAAAAGAAAAAAATTTGAGAAAAGGAGCCTTTGTTCATTTAGAGCTTCAATATTTCTTTACCATGCACAAACAGACTCACTCTAAAATGCTTAAAGATGGGCTTACGATCTATGTGGAAAAGCAGCTAGTGGCTCGAAAAGAATGTTGTGTAGAGTACTGGTGTGAGAAAGCCAGGAAGCATTGTGTTGGTGAACTGTGATATGACTGAAAAACTGTTGGAAACAGTGTAAACCTCAATCAATCAATCTGGTTAAACAAAAATGTTCTTGATGATGGGGAGAAAGAGCAGATCTTACAATGCACTCTTGATATCACTGTCAACTGTTTCCAGGGAAAACAACTTTGGTCTAGGTCTATAAATTGTATGTGCTTAGTTGCTGCTCTGCTTCAGACACTGAAAATGACCTTTCTTTGTTTCAATGACTTTATTTAAAATGTTGGCTTGAGGTCTGAAATATTAAAATTACAATTGAATACTTGCCCCAAATTTGTACCATTTGTTATGCATCTAACAATGTTGAGTTACTTTTCTGCCCCAGATAATGAGTTTGAACTAGTCATCACCTTTCTATATATATATATTATTTTTTTACATTGACCGCTTCTTTACAAAATGATGGACTTCAAATTTTGCATTAAAGAGTTTAGATGACCCTTGAAAACATTGCAAGAAAAGGATGAATTGTTTAAAAGGATAAAATTCTCAATTTAGCAGACGACTTTAGAAAACATTTTGCCAAAATGTTTTCTCCTTTATTAATTATAGTTCTTTCATTTTAATATAGAAAGTTTCTGTATTTTTAACTAAATGTTTCAAAGTTGTCTGTTGCAGATGTGTTGTATGTGGGAAAGGGTTAAATATCATATCCGATGAATACTTACAATTAATTTGTTTTCCTTGTTGATAGGGTTACCAGGGATGTGCCACAGGGAAAGCCAAGCAGGCAGCAAAAACAGAAATTGAAAAAATTAAAGTATGTAAAAATTTGTATCAAATAGAGGTTATTTTTTTCTTCCTGTGTAATACTAAGTTTATTCATCACCGAGAAATGCTACGATATCTGTTCTCAAGCGAAGCATGAATGAAAGTATCTGGTTTCTAACATTTGGGGTGATAAGAAAACTTAGTATCACACTGAAAACAAACAAGTATTTCTTTTTAATACCAAAAATAAAGGTTTTTAAAAATGGTCAATGTCTACATTATAATTAGTATCATTGAAAACGTTGCATTCATTGTGCCACAGACCACAATGAGATATAGAGTATTATCTTATTGATTCTTTTAAGTATTTCACAATGTCTTCGATATCTTTACAGTACAAATGACATAATAGTTAATAGTTGTAACAAATAATAGTTCAGTATTTATACGCCTCGTATTATAGTTTTACCTGCGGCGTACAGGCGGGCGGCGTCCAGTATGTTGTCAGCTCAATTACTTTAGAAGCCTTTGTCCAATCATCACCAAATTTAGTCAGAATGTGTATTGGCATAATATCTCGGACAAGTTCGATAACTAGCCATATCGCTTTAGTCAATCAAGAGTTATCGCCCCTTTTATTAAAGAAATTACCTAAAATTGGTCTTGTCAGCTCAATAACTTTAGAAGCCTATGTCTAATCATCACCAAATTTAGTCAGAATTTGTATTGGCATAATATCTTGGACAAGTTCGATAACTAGCCTTATCGCTCTAGTCAATCAAGAGTTATTGCCCTTTAATTATAGAAATTACCTAAAATTAGTCTTGTCAGCTCAATAACTTTAGAAGCCTTTGTCCAATCATCACCAAATTTGGTCAGAATGTGAATTGGCATAATATCTCGAACAAGTTTGATAACTAGCCATATTGCTTTAGTCAATTGAGAGTTATCGCTCTTTAATTATAGAAATTACCTAAAATTGGTCTTGTCAGCTCAATAACTTTAGAAGCCTTTGTCCAATCATCACCAAATTTGGTCAGAATGTGTATTGGCATAATATCTCAATAACTTTAGAAGCCTTTGTCCAATCATCACCAAATTTGGTCAGAATGTGTATTGGCATAATATCTCGGACAAGTTCGATAACTAGCCATATCGCTTTAGTCAATCAAGAGTAATAGCCCTTTTATTAAAAAATTACCTAAAATTGGAATTGTCAGCTCAATAACTTTAGAAGCCTTTGTCCAATCTTCACCAAATTTGGTCACAATGTATATTGGCATAATTTCTCAGACAAGTTCGATAACTAGCCATATTGCTTTAGTCAATCGAGAGTTATCGTCCTTTAATTATAGAAATTACCTAAAATTGGTCTTGTCAGCTCAATAACTTTAGAAGCCTTTGTCCAATCATAACCAAATTTGGTCAGAATGTGTATTGGCATAATATCTTGGACAAGTTCGATAAATTACCACGTTATCTTAGTCACTACACACTTATGTCCCTTGAAATGGCCAAAACTGTACTAACAGTGTCTGCTCTCTAAATTTACTTGATGTACAACCAATTATCACTATACTTAATTGGTCTCAAAAAAACAGGACGGGCTTATTTTGTGACATTTGGCGCTCTTGTTTACATCTTATGAGAATATGGATTACATTAATGATGTACAATAATTTTATTTCCTCAGTTGGTTAAAAACTATGACTAAATTAATTGATTTATATGCTGTAGTTTACATTGGTTTTTGTGAACAGTTCAGATTTGACTGTTTCTAAACAATTTTCTAAGGAAGGTAGCTGATAATGAAGGAATCCAAGGGAGAGTTAACTGGTCTTTTCCCGCAATATATCTCTTAATATTCAACCAAACTCAATAGGGTTTTAGTCTCAAATAAGGATTTCAGAATATGAAAAATGCCCCTTATCTAGAGCTCTGGGAACCCTTGGATTTTTAGATGACCTGAGCCGATGGCTGTACTGTAATGTTAAATAACTGGTATACCAAGGTGGTCAAAGCATTTTTATACGCACGTTTTGAAAAAACGGATCGTATTATAGTTTTACCTGCGGCGTACGGGCGGGCTGGCGGGCGGGAGGCGTCCAGTTTGTTGTCAGCTCAATAACTTTAGAAGCCTTTGTCCAATCATCACCAAATTTTGTCAGAATGTGTATTGTGAAATTGGTCTTGTCAGCTCAATAACTTTAGAAGCCTTTGTCCAATCATCACCAAATTTTGTCACAATGTGTATTGGCATAATATCTCGGACAAGTTCCATAACTAGCCATATCACTTTTGGTCAATCAAGAGTTATCGCCCTTTATTTATAGAAATTAACCAAAAAATTGGTCTTGACAGCTCAATAACTTTAGAAACATTTGGTCAGAATGTGTTTTTGCATAATATCTCTGACAAGTTCGTTAACTAGCCATATCCCTTTAGTCAATCAAGAGTTATCACCCTTTAATTATAGAAATTACCTAAAATTGGTCTTGTCAGCTCAAAAACAATTATCACTATACAGGACGGGCGTATTTTGTGACATTTGGCGCTCTTGTTTTTGTTTAATTTTTATTTTGCAGGGGGTATCTCAATTTAACAAATTAACTTTTTTCTTTATTTTCCAGATGAAAGATATGCTTTGTGTTGATTTAGTCAAAGAAGTTGCGAAGATGTAAGTTGATATTGGTTTTTTTCTCATAGTTTAAAATATTTTCAATAAGAATGTAAATAATCATGTTTATTGCTATTTATTAGCCTGCATACATTAAGCTATGTATTATGTTGCCCATCTTTGTAGGGCGACACATAGAAATCACGTCTCCAACCTCTTTCAGTTATACTATCACTTACTGACATATTGGCACTTATTATGACTTTTACTTTTTCCAGGATTAGATCCGAAGTCAGGTCATACAAAATAATTAAAAAAGTGTTATAATGGGTTATTGTAGCATTATTTATTGATGCTTCTTTGACTGGATATTAAAAACACCAGTAGAACTGGTAATTCAACCAGAAATATCACTGATTTGACCATCAACACAAATAAGATCAGTTATTATTGATATTATAATTCATCATTATTTAAACATTTTAAATTTGTGTATACTTAAATCTGTTTTTCTTTATGTTTCAGTATATATATTGTTCATGATGAAGTAAAAGACAAAAACTTTGAGTTGGAGCTAAGCTGGGTTGGAGAAAGTGAGTCAAGTATTCAGGGTTTTTACAGGAAATGTTTGGACCATGGCAACTAGTTTGGTGTTTTACAAATGACTTGATAAGTTTTCTTTAGGGTTATCTTTTGTTGGAAAGAGGAATCTGCCGTGGCTTAGTGGTTAGCGTCTAGGATTTGAAACCGGGCATCCCTGGTTCGATCTCCAGTCACAGCGGTCATAGTGGAATGCTTTTGGTCAAGGCAGATTTCCAAGGCTAATACTGATTTGTTTACCCTGGAATCATGGAAAACATTGTGACAAAAGGAGAAATTGCACGTTTTGTGCAATTTCTTCTTTTGTCACTATGTTTTCAAAAATGTATATGAAATGACCTGTCATCATCATATAACTGAAATAATGTTGAATATGAAGCTTCTTGAAACCTTCTATGACTAATTGGCAAACAGTGTAAAGCTAGATCAAATGCCTTATGTTTGGTTTTCATGGTACTCCTGTCAATTACTTATGATTTGGTTCAACAGATTCTTTGCTGGCAATGTCTTAGCCACTATTCAGATGCTTCTAGTATGCTTGAAATGTACAAAAGGAAAAGGTCCTATCAGACTGTGAAGTGGTGCAGACTCGTATTTGTTATCATCGAGTTCCAAATTTTCAGTTTGGTAGATTTACTTAATACCTCTTTTAGCAAACAGTACTTTATGTTATTGTAATAAAGGAGACAGATTTTCTATTATAAAAAAATTATCTTTTGTTTAGAAGTTATCATTGCATACTTCACATACAAATATTTATAAGGATATTGCATTTAGGATATGTTGTTATGAAGAACAAAAGACTTAATACTCTTTATATCTTACAGTGACCAATGGGAAACACCAGATGGTACCTAAAAACGTTTTCATTGAAGCAGAAAAATATGCAAAGGTAAGATCATTACTAAGATTTATGTATTGAAAATGAACTTTCCTCAACTGTAAGCAATTAGTAAGAATAAGAACAAAGTAAAATGGTGTCGGTTCCTATTTTCTTATATTTTCAAATATCACTTGGTATAAACCCTAATACAAATGCCTTTGCGGAAGACTCATTTTGAAAACTTTGTGGACAAAACTTCTTATAGGAAGAAATTCTCATTTTCTCTCAAAGCTTTGAAAAATTCATTGACACAACATCTTCTCATGAACACTTGACAGATTTTTATGAAGCTTGGCATGAAGCATCGTGGCATCAAGATCTTTCAAAGTTGTACAACTGATGACACTGGGGTCCCAGTCTAGGTCCAGCTGAACTCCCCATTTGTATTTTGACTTTCCAATTGCAAAGCAGCGTTGTTAGCTCTTTCAGCACCAAAGGCAATATTGAGGTTTTTGCAAACAATGCAGATTCAGGTGAGTCAGCTCGTATCGAGCTGTCTCACCTGAAATCAGCATTGTTTGCCTTTTAGTCATCGAAATAGTCTAAACTTTTATTATATGAGAAATGGAGACGCCCGAATTTGAACATGGAAGAGTCTAATTCCTTTTATATTGCAGGAGTCTCTAGAAGAATCCGATGACAGTGATGATGATGAATTGTAGGTATAGTGATGAACCGTCATATCAAGAGCCGTATGTACATAGATCTTCAACAACTTACAGATACAGGCAATTTGGACCTCTAGTGTGACAGTGTTTATCAAGTCAAAATAAAGTGTTTGATGCATTATCCTTTGTTAACATGTAGGAATGATATGGCATTATATCAAATATTTCCTTAATATCACCAACTTCTGCAGCAGATGACTTTTAAAAACATTATGAAAAAAGGGGAAATTGTTAAATCTTTTTTTTCTCAGATACTTTCAAAGCATCCAGCTCTAAAAATATCCTATTAGGTATCCGGATAACTTTGTTAAGAGAATATAGGAGGCCTACTTTGAGATTTTATAATCTTTCAAACTGAAAAGAAATACAGAATAAGATAAGGGATGGGTGAAGCAAAATCTAAGTTAAGCATTGAGAAAGACTAAAGATATTGTTGGAAAAACGAAATTAGCTTGTTATTAGCAACTTCTCATTTTCCTACAATTTCTTTTGAAAAGTGTCTGCTGCTAAAGCATCAACATGGGTCCTTATTAGAAATGGTTGATTAAATTTTGACAGTGCCACCCGGGACCAGCAAACACGGAATCTAAACAGGCTCCAGACTACTCGACATTATTTAGTACAAGTCGTAGTCTGATGCTGATATGAAGTTTTTACATCATGCCTTGGTTGTTATCACTGTTGACAAATCATCAAGAGTCTTTCTTTGTTAAGATAAATTGAGATTTTTAGTAACTGATCTGTATTACTTCATAAGAAGGCTTATCATCATCATTTCAATTAAAGTGCTACTTAAAACGTCAAACATTTTATTGATTTATTTGTCCTAATGGCTGCCCTGTAAGGTATGGAGCCACGAAGGTATCATTGTTTTTCCATCACATTTGACTAAAATTGGTCATAATTATGTCTCCCCCTGTATACAGGGGAGATATATTGTTTTTGTCCTGGGCGTCTGTCTGTCCTTCTGTCTGTCTGTCTGTCTGTCTGTCTGTCCGTCTGTCCGAAATCGTGTCCGCTCCATATCTCCAAGACGGCTTGAAGGATTTTCATGAAACTTTGCTCACATGTTCACCTCATCAAGGCGACGTGCAGAACCCGCATCTCGACAATATAGGGTCAAGGTCAAGGTCACGCTTGAAGGTCAAAGGTTTGAGGCTTTATTTCGTGTCCGCTCCATATCTCCCAGACGGCTTGAAGGATTTTCATGAAACTTGGGTCACATGTTCACCTCATCAAGGCGACGTGCAGAACCCGCGTCTCGACAATATAGGGTCAAGGTCAAGGTCACACTTGAAGGTCAAAGGTTTGAGGCTTTATTTCGTGTCCGCTCCATATCTCCGAGACGGTTTGAAGGATTTTCATGAAACTTGGGTCACATGTTCACCTCATCAAGGCGACGTGCAGAACCTGCGTCTCGACAATATAGGGTCAAGGTCAAGGTCACGCTTGAATGTCAAAGGTTTGAGGCTTTATTTCGTGTCCGCTCCATATCTCCCAGACGGCTTGAAGGATTTTCATGAAACTTGGGTCACATGTTTACCTCATCAAGGCGACGTGCAGAACCCGCGTCTCGACAATATAGGGTCAATGTCAAGGTCACGCTTGAAGGTCAAAGGTTTGAAGCTTTATTTCGTGTCCGCTCCATATCTGTTCCAAATTTATAGGTTGGAATGTTTTGAGAGATTTTGACAGATATTTGAGGGGAGACATCTGTTTTTTGCAAAAACAATTCTAGTTTTGTTTCTTTTTGAAGGATTAACTTCAAACTCTGAAGCTTAACCCTCTCCCACATACAGCATCTCTGCAGCAAACGACTTTGAAAACATACCGAATGTTTTTTGAATCTCCCTTTAAATGAAAGTACAATAATTGAATCGGGTTGAAAACATGGTGACAAAAGAAGAAATTGCTCGTCTTGATTTCAAAAAGCCGTCATCCTTCTTATGTAATATTTCTGTTCCTAGTTATATACTGGTTACTTTCAAAATCAAATAATAACAAGTACCATGGAGGTTGTGGGTTTGAACCACATGTTCAGCAAACTTTCTTTTTGACCACTATCTAAAATCAATGCGAATGTCATCAAACCTCTTCCAAAATATTTGTTCAAAGTATTTATTGTATGGAATTGCAGTTTTCTGGCAATAACTATAACTATAATTTATTTAAATGGTCTTTTACGCCGTTTTCAACAGTATTTCAATTATATCATTGCGTTTCTATGGTTTATTTACACTGATGCATCAGTTGTAATGCTATCCCCACACTCCTGAGCAAGGACGTAAGCAATTACTATCATTTGTGTTACGATCCGACCGAACCCTTATTTCTCATGGCGGACGCTCCAACCACTGGCAGTAGTTTTAAGATATGTGCTAGTGTATAAAAGCCAGGAAACACATGGATGGACATGCAATTATACAAGAGCATAACGATGTGAAGTACATACAGATGTTCTTAGCATAATATATTGGAAACAAAATAGGCGAACACTATTCGAAGTACGATTTTATTAAATGCTTTATTTCATCTACAAGAAGATCAAAGTTGGTTGGTAAGATTTCGATCTTCTGGAAACGTCATCTTTCAAACATCTTTACTGTCTTTGCGATTTATACCTCTGTTACAGGACGCCTTCTGATAGATTGTTTGCTGTTAAAAAAAGGGGGTATAATTCAGGGAAGTTTTGTACGTTCTAAAATCCTAATTTTACCACCAAACCCTATGTTGTGGGTACTCAAAAGAATCGTCTCATTGAGATGATTCTTTTGAGTCTCCACATCATAGGGTTTGTTTGGATGATATGAGAGATATTGTGGGTGAAAGAGTATACTCCTCCTTATCTGGACCTCTGGGTTACCGTATACGGGAAACATAACATAATATTATTATAGGGATATACGCCGATAGTGTATAAACGGCGTTTGGCAAAATGGGTCTTGCTGCACCTGCGAAAGTGAATACACCGGTGAGCATGTGCATACACACCAATGTCTCCCCCATGAACTTCACTAATCCTGTAATACTGTTTGTACTTAATAAAACTATAGAGAATTGTGTAGTTTCTCACGAAAATTCTATGCTTCGGGGTCTTTATGACACTCTGCATTGGCATTGTTTGAAGATACATTGGCGGAAAACTACTATGGCTACACTTCCAGTGTTTTGTCAGAAGGTGCATTTAGGTACTTATAACATATGTGGACGGGTAAGACTGATTTAACTGTTCAGATACGAAGGCTCGCCTGAGTCTTCACTGTCCGCATATACATGAAGACCTAAACATAGCTAGTCGATGCTCATATAATTAGGTCGAGCCGCGATAGCTCAGTCGGAAACGACGAGGACCATCAATCCAGGGATTGCGAGTTCAAAAATTATCCGCCTTGATCAATAATTATTTCCTTCGATTGTGACGTTATTCATCTCCCCCCATTTGACTAAATACTCTATATTGGAAGGTCAACAGTTGCCTGAGAAGAAGGTTGTGTGGAGTACTGGTGCGAGAAAGCCAGGCAGGGGCGTAGGTCACTGTAGGCACGTGCCTAAACATTTTTTCTCAAAATGCCCCAAAATGAAGAAAATCCACAGGAGACGAAAAGTGTCTATCCGGGTAGGCCTGTGTGGCATGCTTAGGCTGATCCGGGTCGATACTTTACGCAGAGTCCTCACGAGACGGCCTACACATTGATAATTGCAAAGCTACGCCCCTGCCAGTAATCACACATTAGACTAACTGACCGGCGTGATATAACTGAAATAGCGTTGAAAACGGTGATTACGTTCAAATCAATAAATCCTAGCATAAGTGCTCCTGTGATTTCAGTCCCTGAAATTTCGAAATGTTTCCAAAATGCAACAAGACCTTTTCTTTACCGGCTTGAATACTATACCGAGGTTTAATTGCCACCTAGCTGCACTCGGCTTTGAATGGAATTAAACATTTGGAAAAATAACTTTCCATATCGCCATTGTTCTTTCATAAATAACAAGTCACTTATATACTTGAGCCGTTCCCCGAGAAAAACAATATATTGAACTATGTGTAATGGATCGACCCTGATAAGCCTGCGCAGGCTAATCCAGGCAGACACTTTTCGCCGCCCGTGTATTTTCTGTTTCATGAACCATTACTTCATACCTCTATCCCACTGAGACGGAATGTGTCCGCGCAGGCTGATCTGGTTCGATACATTACGTACGCAGTGTCCATGATGTTGGTTTTTTTCATGGAACGGCTCAAAAAGTTATGCTGACATTACATAAATTCCTGTAGGTATAAAATACGTTTTGTGTACGAATGAATACATTTGTACGTAAATCTAACCTTAGTTCTATAGGCAAGATCAGGTCCGGTAAGCTGTGGAGTTATATTGGTAATGACCGTGATTACCCTCCCTTTGTATTTATTACACGCCTCCCTGACTTCTTCATTGAACACAACGTGACACAGGAAAATAAACATACCCTGAGGAAAAGATAAAACAATTACTAGATCTGCCAAATCTTCTCCAAACTATCTATACAATTCGATTTTCATACAATAACCGACACGTCAGGGAAGTGGTCGATACGAATCTCTGAATATCGGCTTCTTGATCGGAAAGGTTTTCACGAAGTCGGTTTTTATTCGCTCGAAATACTGCGTACATATTATTTAAAGTAATAAAATGCACGAATGATAACTAGCGCATCTTATGTCTGCCCCCTTAAAGCCTTTTCTAAGTTATGCCAGCCTCCGTAAAACCTTGTCTAAGTTATGTCAGCCTCCGGTAAACCTTCTCAACGCAATGCCAGCTTCCGTAAAACCTTGTCAAGGTTATGTCAGCCTTCGTAACAGATTGTAAACGAAATCAAACCTAATATTGAAGTGTCAAATACTCGGGACAATTCCAAGATTATCAACTCACAACTTATCGGGGTTTACCAGATGTGAATTTTCATTTAAGTCGTCACATAATACATAGTTACAGAGATTAGGGCTTCATTTAATGAGTCGGTGAGAACAGGTACAAGTTGACTTTCTTGAGCATTATAGATACCGACAAGCCGTATCCGCATAGTCTGATCAAGATTTACACGATTCAAATAGTATTTGAATAAGTTTGTTTGAAGCTTCTCTGAACTTTTGTAGTTTTTGTTAAGACGGAGCAGATGTATAGGCTGGTCCGAACCTACACTGTTCAGAAATATCAACCTGTACCTTTTGTTTGTTTTTATCATGGATGGGCTCATACATGAGAGCATTACCAACTTTTATTTGAACCTGGTCAGACGATTAATGGTATAATATCATTTAGGAAAAGTGAAGGCTCAGGAGAGTATATGATTATGTACAGTCTTACCAGAGCCTTAACCCTTTCCCTCATACGACAATTCTGAAGCAGATGACTATGAACATATTTGTCAAAAAATAGAAAATCGCTTTATTTGAATGGATAACCTATGACTAAAAGTGGAAAACATTGTGGCAAAAGGAGAAATTGCTCGTTTTGAGCAATCTTTTTTTTGTCACTATGTTTTCAAAAAGCCGTCTGCTGCAGAGGCGTCAGAAAGCGTCTATATGAGGGAAAGAGTAAATCGTCTGTATTAACTCATATGAGGCATAACTGAACAACTAGTGTTCCAATGGGTTTCCATTAAATCTAACGCTCATAAAGAAGCTTTTCGACGGCTCTGCAGCAGACGACTTTTGAAAACATTTTGACAAAAAGGAGCGATTGCTCATTATGAATAATTTCTCCTTTTGCTTTCAACTTTATTTAATAATTTATTTCAATCTTTTTGTCCAAGTGTTTTCAAAGTCGTCTGTTGCAGATTTGTTGTCTGAGGGAAAGGGTTTAATATTTCCTGAGGCGAAATTTTCGTCTGACGATTTTATTTCCCATTTAAATCAAATATGCAGCAGACTACATCGAACAATTTCTCTATATATATACATATATGAAATTATATATTTATTAAATAGAGCTTATAACATTGTAGCATAGGGATAATTTGCTCGTAATGGGCTCCCCAAAACAAAGCATGGCTGTCGTGTTGTTACGTGAAAACCGTTAATTATCATCATTTGAGCCGAATTACGAGAAAACCAACATTGTGGTCACTGCGTTAAGTGTCGACCCGGATCAGCCAAAGCATGTCTCGGAGGCTAACCCGGACAGACACTTTTCGCCTCCCGTCCATTTTCCGTTTCAGGAATCATTACTCTATACCTCTCTCCCCCCCTGAGACGGAATGTGCCGACCCGGATTAGCCTGCGCATCATGCGCAAGCTGATCTGGATCATACATTACGCAGAGTCCATAATGTTGGTTTTCTCGTGGAACGGCTCATTTGTCTTTTTCAAATCAGATATATGTCATAAGTTTACATACACATCTACTGCCCCTGGCAAAAGTAAATTAAATAACAGGCTCATAATAACACAATTATGGACATATACTCGGGCTATATTTCTAAAGTATAATGTACATTTCTGTATTTTTTAGTAACTGCTCAGCCCAAAGTGTTAGTTTTCCCAGTCTCGTTCTTCTAATGGTACCAATTAAGCCTTTTCCTCTGCAGCAGACGTCTTTTGAAAACAACGTGACAAAAGGAGAAATTGCTCAAAACGAGCAATTTCTCCTTTTGCCACAATGTATTCAACTGTATTCATAGTAATATATTGATTTAAAGTTATTTTCCATATTTTTGTCTAAATGTTTTCTATGTCGTCTGCTGCAGAATTGTTGTATGAGGGAAAGGGTTAACGAATACACGTAATGTGAATTCAGCACGGATGATTATTATGTCACGTCGTCCATGCCAAATGAGCCGTGTAAGGCGGGCGATTTAGGGTCCCATTTCATCTGCGTACAGTGAAGACTCTTCACGAATCGCCTATATGTTATATAGACCTAGATGCATATTCTGACAAACACATTCGATGTATTCCCTAAGTGATTAGGTTAAATCATTTCTGTTGTACATCGATTGTAAAATATGTTTCAGCTTATAAAAAATATGTTTCTATTAGACTTCACAAGTCGTTTGTGTGGAATAATCCAAAGAGCAAAACTCGCTCAATACTTTATTCGAACCAGGGGACTACGGTACAGGTTGTGTGCCAATTTATTTGTTATATGCTTAAATGATGCCAAACCGGTTATCAAGACGCTATTTTATTTGTTTCAAAAATTGTTACCTCTACTTTATAAAACCGGATACAAACCTGTAGTGAATTCAAGATGGCGAACACGTACTGGAACACGACAGTTGATCCGTTAACGGCTGCGACGCCAAACATCCACGTGACACCAAGTAAGGGCAGTAATACCACTGTAGCACGCACACTAGATCTGCAGTGAATTCAGGAGGAAACTGATTCAATACGTGATGTGATAATATTTACTTGAATAGAGTCGCAAGAAAACCCCGACATCTTCATTTGGTTAATATAGTGAACATTATTTGACCGAGGTCCATAAATGAGTGGATAACTATTCAGTTGAAAACACTGTGGGAAAGGGAGAAATTGCTCATTTCAAGTAATTTCTCCTTTTGTCACAATGTTTTCAAAAGACGCCAGCTGTAGATAAGTCCAAATAGGTCTAGTAAAGGGGAAGGGTTAGATGTGTAGCTGTATCTTCTCTGATCGCAAAGTTCCAAAGGTGCATTTCTTTTAGTAAGTCTAATTATATTTTTTCGAGTTTTTTGTCCACAGCAAGTAACCAAAACATGTTTTTAGAATAGCAAACAGTGATTACTCCAACCCTAATTTAGTTGTGTCTGTCAATGGATGGTTTTTGGTGCATTTCAGCTTTAGCATAGCATGTATACGAGCCGGTACTTGCGAAAAGGTACAAGTTGGCTTTTGTGGACAGTTAAGATACAGACCAATCTTTGCATTTTCATAGTCTGATCAAGATCTTCTCTTTGAACGTATTATTTGCATAAGTTTGTAAGAAACTTCAGTCAACTTGTGTATATTCTGATTAGACTCACCAGGTGAACATACACTGTTCAAAAATATTAACTTGTACCTTTTCACATGGACGGGCTAAAATGTACATTTTTTGTAAAACCAGAGGGGCTGCACTTGTTTTTATTTTACAGAAGGTACATTTACTTATATCTTGCATGTAAGCGAATAGATAAATATCTGGTGAGACTGTGCGTATACATCGACTAGCGCGAGTGTTAATTGTTCGTACAATTGACACGTGGTCGTTTTTTGTCTGACATGTACACACGTATACCAAGCTATTGATAAAAGCAAAATGATGATGTTCGTTCATACAATATTTAATGTGTAACCGATATTTACATTCTACGTGTACATGGTGATTAGTGTTTACATTCTACGTGAACATGTTGATTAGTGTTTTGAAAGCATCAAACATCTGTATCTTATTTGTTTAGATATATTGGAAGAAGAAACTATATTTGACACCATTCGTCAAATACGTGATCTGGCATGTTAACACACACGAAATCTCTGTTATACCACATCGTGTAAGCATTCAGATCGTTAACACTCACTTGAATTTATTCAAGTCACTTTTATTGGCATTGAACTTGACTCCAAGGAACGTTCGAATTATCATGATCAAAATAGCCATATTTATCTGAAAAACATAATGAAAGTATGAATTAAATTACCAACAATGACAAGTATAAGCAGAGTTATGAGAAAACCAACCGTTTCCGCGCAGTCTGATCTGGTTTCAAGAAACGTATGTAAAGCAATATTGAAATGAATATTTTAGAATTGGAGCGCATGCAGGTCTTTTTGCACACGTGCACTGATTACGTTAAGGTTGCTTTTCATGGAGCACTGCTCAATTGCAATTATTACTATATGGTTGATTTGCCTTGCGCATCGCTCATCTATAAGGTATGGTCAGATGGAAGCAATTCATTTTTCATAGGCGACAATTATAGCGTTTTGGGCTATGGCTCTTTTCCAACAACCGAAATAAACCAGAAACCTATATTCAATTAAGGTTCATAATCAAACTACCAAAAAAGAACAAACAACTCACAGGTTATCCCACCTTTTTTGGTTAGCTATGACGTCAAATGAAAGGTCACCCTTATCCCGCAGTGAAGTTTGCTTTCAATTTCAGAAAATACATGTTGTTCTGAAAATGGCTCTTAAGTTGTCAGTAAAGCTAAAAGCAAACACTGTTTTGTTTACAAATCAGTCAGAGGGTATTCAACTTTATCAAAAAACACTTTCAACTTTCAACAAAATCATTATTGTCCAAAAGGAGACCACTTCAGTCTTATGAATTCATTTGAAATCCCCTTGACAAAATTTGCTGCCCGGCGCTCAAATCCGAATTGCTTCCTTTGACCTAAATTATATGGTATTGGTCAAATTACGCTAAATACATCCGCTGTCATGCTGATAACCAAAATAGTCCATAAAAAAAACTTTGTTTTGCGTAGAACTTCATTGTAAATGTGTATAGGATGCACTGGAAATGATTGATTTGATCACTTTTAGTATTTTGACCATGTTTGAAAGTGAAAGTAGAGATGCTAAAAACGGTTTTGTCCGGGTCCAATTTGGTCCAAAATGACGGTAACCATTTTCGCCGGGTGAGTTCTTTCCTGCATAATGCACGAATCCCCCCCCCCCCCCCCCCCCCCCCCCCCATTTTTTGGGATTGTTTTAAAGCTTAGAGGTAACTCTTTTCAATGATATAGGATGTTCTATCAGATAAACGCTTAGAAAGTGTGCCAATTGAGGACTGAAACTCGTCGATTTACATAGTTACAGAGAAGGAATTTATTTGATGTATTGTAACCTATAAACAGCATCAGCCGAACCGTTGTCTAGTTGTACATGTGAACAATAAAGACCCACAAGAGAGCTTGTTCATCAACAAATTCACCAGAACCTTCATTACCCGCTTATATAAATTAAACATGTCATCGATGTGACTTCTGAAAAAAGAATTAGTGTTATATAGTGTTCTTCCTAAAATAAATGGGTGATGCTACAAGATCCATTTTTGCATGACCAACATTTGTTCTTTATCATACTTGTCCATGCCAGCTGAAATATCTTATAATGAATACACACACATTTCGTCAATCATGCTGTCCTTTTTTAAAGAAAGAATACTTATTTATTATCGAAAACAATACCATCATTAACGTAAATCAGGGCATTTTTTCCATTAAAGACTAGTTAATTAAGAAATATTATTCCCTGGAAAAGGCAGCTGTTTAATGGAATATGGCTATTATCTGTCATTAACTTTTTATGTAAAAACTATCTCTTTATTGGAAACATAACCACCACGTGCATAATTCAGATCATTTTATTAGGTTACAAGGCAGTGAAAGTGAAATTTCCCCTAAGCGAGGAAGCTGTGTAAGATACGCCTCTCTAGAACCGCTGTATTTATTTACATCCGCAAGATGAGCCGTCCCGCGAGAAAACCAACATTATGGCCTGTGCGTAATGTATCGACCAGATCAGCCTGTGCTGTCCGCGCAGACTGATCCGGGCCGAAACATTCCGTCTCAAAGGGATAGAGGTATAAGAGTAATGATTCTTGAAACAGAAAATTCACAGAAGGCGAAACGAGTCTGTCCGGGTAACCCTGCGCGGCATGCCTAGGCTGATCAGGGTCGACACTTTACGCAGAATCCACAATGTTGGTTTTCTCGCGAGACAGCTCAGATGCTTTCTGGACATGTTGCATTGTGACTGGAGATCGAAATCAACTATAGCAATGAGCCGTATTCAACAAAAACCAACCATCGAAATGTGAGACCTAGAATGACATGTATCCTACATTCGTAAAGAAAATTTACAGAAACTTCTGACCAACAATGTCCATTAATCCCCTTTCCATTATGCAGCAATTCTGCAGCAGACGACTTAGTAAACATTCGGACAATATGTGAAAATATCTGTAAATGAAAGTTTAGAGGAAATTGTTGGCTACCCCGATGGACCTACACTTGTAATGAACACGTAAATGTTGGATGGCTTTCCTGGTACCAGGCTCTGATGTACAACACTTACCGATATGACAGTCAACGCCGGTCCTACAAACGCCCAGATCGCACCGTCAGTCGATAACCAGCATCTAACCAAGATTACAATAAGAGAAATATGAATTATGTTATAATAAAACCGACCCAGAGAGGATTTCAAATTAGCGTCACATACGATCAAATGGCATACTTGTATAGTTTGGTTTCGGTCATAACCGTTCTCGTGATACATTCAGAATACTTGTACTACTAAAATGCAACAACGCGCAATTCCTCCTTTTGACATTCATACCATACTTATACTTTGATTGATAAAAAAGTTCCTTTTTTTTTTATTATTATCTTAGTCGTCTACCGAAGATAAATTGTGAAGGAAACGTTGAGAAGCACTTGAAGAATACCTGAGAGGCACAGATTGGTAGGGAGTTTTACTTAGTCGTCTGCCGAGGCTGTAGGAGGAAAGTGATAGGCGCATACTGGCTTTGAACTTGCTGCTCGAATAGTCCCACGGTCGATTTTAATATCACGTGACTTGGAAATACCAGAGTAGAATAAACGTTATTTGTTGTAATTATGCCTTTCGTACAAACATGTACAACAAACTTGCAGCAGACGACTTGTAACGACCCTTACATTGATATAAATATATATAAGGGCTACACTTCTAGTTTGCTCTATCAGCAGTATATCTCGGACTATTTACATGGAGAAGATCGGCGAACGCTCATGTGGATTCAACCTTTTCTATTTGCAGACGCATTTTGATGCATCTGCAGTAGACGACATTTAAACTCACTGTGGCAAAAGAAGAAATTGCTCATGATGAGCAACTTCTCTTTTTGCCACAATTTGTTCAACTCTTTCAAATAATTTACCTATCATTTAAAGAGGTTTACATCTTTTTTACCGGATGCTTTCAAAGTCGTCTGCTTCAGATGTGTTGTATGTGGGAAGGGGGAATAACAGGCTCGACTGAGTCTTTGAACTGTTCGTACAGGCAACAAGACTTCAAATCGATTAAGGCCGCTGGCATGTTTTAGACCGCATGGGCAACGGTGCAGATGTATACTCAATACAGCAGGTCGATCATGACCCTTTTATATTGAATACCCCCTCATAATTAGAATAAAGATTCGAAGAGAACTAGCGTTGATTAGACACTGTAGCTGCTATTCCGTTTCGACGCTGGTTCGCTGTTATAAAGCCCTTTACTAGCCGTGCCTGTGTTAGAAATTGATGAAAATAACTACACTTTACCTCTCGTCCGTCCCATATCCCTCGAGGTTAGTAATCACCGAAATGGAGATAATTGCAACTGGAGAACCTAAATGGAAACGCTTCGGGTAAGTATACGTTTTCCAAACCAGGAATAATGGATTGCATAAACACTGAGACAAATGATAAGTTTAAACATACTAATACTTATTATACACTGTTGCTTTACATGTTGTATCAGTGAATATTTCTTCCAGAAACACTGATCTTATTGTTGATTTGGAAGGTGACCCGTCTTGTATACTACTGTTTAACCCTTTCCCACATACAACACATCTGCAGCAGACGACTTTGTACACATCTAGGTATAACTATAAACTATCTCTATAAATGAAAGTATAATGATTTAAAAGAGTTGAACATATTGTGGCAAAATGAGAAATTGCTCGTTTGGAGAAATTTCTCCTTTTGTCACAATGTTTTCAAAAACCGTATGCTACAGATAGGTCAGAAAGCATATGTATGTCGTAAAGGGTTAATCATGATCATGTAATGTGACTAGAAGCTGTGGTTTCCCAATAAAGCGTGGTCTTGTCTATATTGTTTATTGATTGTAGGTTTTAATTAGTAAGGTTTATTTCGTTTTTTATTGTTTGTTACTATACATCCTCGGAGCGCAACACTATTGTAACTCCGTTCCGACCTTATATTGAGTACATGTGTAATTTTAGTTTTGCACCCAGTGGGCGAATTGTTGAGAACCTTAAGATGTAGACCAAGGTCAGGTTTGATGTATACGTTTGAAATGGCTTTTGCTATTGCTTAAGTCACGGTTTTGGTGCAAACATCAAACTCTTTAAGCGCCGAATATCCCCAAGTGGACTATACCATGTTAAAATGCGGGCGGCACAATTTTACATGTACCATTACCTTTGAATTTAAAAGGTAAACATTGCTGATTGTAAAGAGCTGTCTCACATAAAACATTGTATCGTTTGAAAAAAACGTCAATGATGCCATTGTCGCTGTGAGTTGATACAATTTAAACTTATGTTGTGAAGTCGCTTTGTACTTGTATGGATATGTATGGACAATATTGACCGAGGTCGTAATTCAAGGTCAATATTGCCAAATTGAGTTTGTAAAAAACGACATGTCGGCAATAAAATAGGTCTACAACATATAGCATATATCCACAATAACGGAATGAGTTCGACATTACTTTTTACATATGGGTTTCAATACATTTTGATATTCTAAAGACGTCTTATAAATATTGTCATAAATATGACTGCCCCGGTGGTATAGTGGTAGAGCGTTCGGGTGTAGGAGGGGTGTAGGAGGGATGCAGGAGGGGTGTAAGAGGTGTGTAGGAGGGTGTATGAGGGTGTAAGAGGGGTGTAGGAGGGTGTAGGAGGGGTGTGCTCGATCATACCAATGACATTAACAATAGAAGTAATGGCTTTCTATCCTTGGAGCTAAGGGTTTTAGTGTTAATTGTCGTTAAGATAATTGGAACCAGTAGTACTGGTTACTTACCAAAGAAACGGCGTGATATAACACGATTCAAGAGTGCGACTCAATATAAGAAGATAACACGTGCAATACAAACCCCATCCTAATACAAGGAACATGGTTAAGTTGTCGTCCACTGCGAATGCCCGATACAGTTTGTGGTAGAGATGGATTCCTTGTGCCAACATGAGTGTAAACACAGCCAGGTACAGGTAATGTAACGATATTGCAATGACGCGGCACAGTACCTGTAAAACAACATCTGTGTAAACACAGGTAATGTAATGATATTGCAATGACGCGGCACAGTACCTGTAAAACAACATCTGCGTAAACACAGGTAATGTAACGATATTGCAATGACGCGGCACAGTACCTGTAAAACAACATCTGCGTAAACACAGGTAATGTAACGATATTGCAATGACGCGGCACAGTACCTGTAAAACAACATCTGCGTAAACACAGGTAATGTAACGATATTGCAATGACGCGGCACAGTACCTGTAAAACAACATCTGCGTAATTTCAGGTTATGTAACGATATTGCAATGACGCGGCACAGTACCTGTAAAACAACATCTGCGTAAACACAGGTAATGTAACGATATTGCAATGACGCGGTACAGTACCTGTTAAACAACATCTGCGTAAACACAGGTAATGTAACGATATTGCAATGACGCGGCACAGTACCTGTAAAACAACATCTGCGTAAACACAGGTAATGTAACGATATTGCAATGACGCGGCACAGTACCTGTTAAACAACATCTGCGTAAACACAGGTAATGTAACGATATTGCAATGACGCGGCACAGTACCTGTTAAACAACATCTGCGTAAACACAGGTAATGTAACGATATTGCAATGACGCGGCACAGTACCTGTAAAACAACATCTGCGTAAACACAGGTAATGTAACGATATTGCAATGACGCGGCACAGTACCTGTTAAACAACATCTGCGTAAACACAGGTAATGTAACGATATTGCAATGACGCGGCACAGTACCTGTTAAACAACATCTGCGTAAACACAGGTTATGTAACAATACTGCAATGACGCGGCACAGTACCTGTAAAACAACATCTGCGTAAACACAGGTAATGTAACGATATTGCAATGCCGCGGCACAGTACCTGTAAAACAACATCTGCGTAAACACAGGTAATGTAACGATATTGCAATGCCGCGGCACAGTACCTGTAAAACAACATCTGCGTAAACACAGGTAATGTAACGATATTGCAATGACGCGGCACAGTACCTGTAAAACAACATCTGCGTAAACACAGGTAATGTAACGATATTGCAATGACGCGGCACAGAACCTGTTAAACAACATCTGCGTAAACACAGGTTATGTAACAATATTGCAATGACGCGGCACAGTACCTGTAAAACAACATTTGCGTAAACACAGGTATTGTAACGATATTGCAATGACGCGGCACAGTACCTGTAAAACAACATCTGCGTAAACACAGGTTATGTAACAATATTGCAATGACGCGGCACAGTACCTGTCAAACAACATCTGCGTAAACACAGGTTATGTAACAATATTGCAATGACGCGGCACAGTACCTGTAAAACAACATCTGCGTAAACACAGGTAATGTAACGATATTGCAATGACGCGGCACAGTACCTGTAAAACAACATCTGCGTAAACACAGGTTATGTAACAATATTGCAATGACGCGGCACAGTACCTGTAACACAACATCTGCGTAAACACAGGTTATGTAACAATATTGCAATGACGCGGCACAGTACCTGTTAAACAACATCTGCGTAAACACAGGTTATGTAACGATATTGCAATGACGCGGCACAGTACCTGTAAAACAACGTCTGCGTAAACACAGGTAATGTAACGATATTGCAATGACGCGGCACAGTACCTGTAAAACAACATCTGCGTAAACACAGGTAATGTAACGATATTGCAATGACGCGGCACAGTACCTGTAAAACAACATCTGCGTAAACACAGGCAATGTAACGATATTGCAATGACGCGGCACAGTACCTGTAAAACAACGTGAGCCTCAGCCAATGTATATGAAAAGGTACAAGTTGGTATTTCTAAGTAGTGTATGTTCAGATCATCTTGTACACCTCCTAATACTTATCGGAATCTTCACATATTGAGAACACATTATAAAAAAGTGTTTGTTAGTAATATAAATCTTAATTAGACTGTGCAGATACACATGCTTTTCTGGATCTATGATGTGTACAAAAGCCAACTTGTATTTTTCTCTATGAACTGGCTCTTATGTACTTTGAACAGTAATGTCTAATCGACCAGGTTCGGGCATTAATTTGCTTACCGTAAGCTGGCAGGAACAATAAATGTACATATAGTCAAATCATTTTGTTGGTTCATATCTCAATTTAAGAAATTTAGGTTTGCTTGAACAGCGTTAAGTGGAGCAAACCTTCTAATCGTCCGTGCAGTGTATATCAATACATGTAAGTCAATGCCATCGTTTTAGCGCCAAGCGATACGTGAATCAAACCAATGTCTTAACCCTTTTGCTGCCAAAGGCAATTAAAGGCTGTTTCAAACAATGCAGATTCAGGTGAGACAGCTCGTAATGAAATATGCATTGTTATTGTTTGTCACTTAGACAATAATTTTACTAATTTTCTTACGCGACAAAAAACGGAGTGGTTCATATTTTTTTAACATGGAAGAGTTGACTTTGTGATTTTCGCAAGTGAAAGAGTTAACCCTTTCCCTCATATAGACGCTTTCTGACGCCTCTGCAGCAGACGGCTTTTTGGAAACATAGTGACAAAAGAAGAAATTGCACAAAACGTGCAATTTCTCCTTTTGCCACAATGTTTTCCACATTTTGTCATAGGTTATCCATTCAATTATGGAGATTTTCTGTTTTTTGACAAAATACGTTCAAAGTCGTCTGCTGCAGAATTGTCGTATGAGGGAAAGGGTTAAAGCAGACGGCGTTTTGAAAACATAGTGACAAAAGAAGAAATTGCACAGAACGTGCAATTTCTCCTTTTGTCACAATGTTTTCCACTTTTAGTCATAGATTATCCATCTGACAAAATACGTTCAAAGTCGTCTGCTGCAGAATTGTCGTATGAGGGAAAGGGTTAAAGCAGACGGCGTTTTGAAAACATAGTGACAAAAGAAGAAATTGCACAGAACGTGCACTTTCTCCTTTTGTCACAATGTTTTCCACTTTTAGTCATAGATTATCCATCTGACAAAATATGTTCAAAGTCGTCTGCTGCAGAATTGTCGTATGAGGGAAAGGGTTAAAGCAGACGGCGTTTTGAAAACATAGTGACAAAAGAAGAAATTGCACAGAACGTGCAATTTCTCCTTTTGTCACAATGTTTTCCACTTTTAGTCATAGATTATCCATCTGACAAAATATGTTCAAAGTCGTCTGCTGCAGAATTGTCGTATGAGGGAAAGGGTTAAAGCAGACGGCGTTTTGAAAACATAGTGACAAAAGAAGAAATTGCACTGAACGTGCACTTTCTCCTTTTGTCACAATGTTTTCCACTTTTAGTCATAGATTATCCATCTGACAAAATATGTTCAAAGTCGTCTGCTGCAGAATTGTCGTATGAGGGAAAGGGTTAAAGCAGACGGCGTTTTGAAAACATAGTGACAAAAGAAGAAATTGCACAGAACGTGCAATTTCTCCTTTTGTTACAATGTTTTCCACTTTTAGTCATAGATTATCCATCTGACAAAATACGTTCAAAGTCGTCTGCTGCAGAATTGTCGTATGAGGGAAAGAGTTAAACGGATATAAAAAGTCGTTACATCTAATTTGAACCAGGTCGCACGTAATCCGACCTTCAGAGCCTCGAAATAAAATGTTTCACAAACTATGAACCATTGGCATATGGCATACCTTTTGTCTTTACTTCGAAAAGGACGATCCATTTACCAACGATTTAGATCGACCACTATCCCACCCGAATGTACACGTTTGCCTACCTTATTGTTGACGGCGTCAATTCCTGTCAAAAACACGACCTGTGCCAGAATGATAGCAAGGTTAAGGTTCATGAGTAGAACATAGCGGTCCGATTGTAATCTGAAAATGAAACCATGTGTGCCTATCCGTGCAAAGAAAATATAATTCGGCATTTGTAAACGGTGCAGATCCGGATCAGACTGGTATTCTGCCCAGTCTAATCAAGATCTATAATGGTCACACTTTACTTACATAAGCTTGGTAGAAAAGTATGTCAGCTTTTGTAGATTCTGATAAGACTGAGAAGATGGAAAGGATGTTTTGTTTTACAATTTCCAGAGATGTCAACTTATCCATTTTCTCATGGACTAGCTCATACAACCAGGAATTCACTATTGTTTATTAAGTACTAGAAGGTCCCTGGTTAAATAAGTTTAAACTAAGTACTAGAACTATACGGTTAAATTAGGCTTGCAAACAGATACATGAAAACAAATGGTGTTGGAAGTGTTGTCTGAGACAAAGAAACCATGATTGATTAGGCTTAAACGACAGTTCCAATAATTCTTCAGTCATATCACCGCGGCCAGTTCACATATAATGTATGTGTTTCCTGGCCAAAGTTTCACACAAACAGTATTTCTAAGTAACTGGCTACTTTTTCCCATAGACTGTTAGCACATTGTTGGAAGACCAATGACGCATTGGGTTTTGTCAAACGTCGTAAATAATGTTGGTCGAGCTGGACTTCGAATTTGCAATCCCTGGTCAAAATATCATCCCATTTACCAAAATAATACACTCCGTCCGACAGTTCCGAAAACACACAGGAAACCATAGTCATATGACCAATCTCAACTTTGTTAGAACAAAATTCTATTTTATGTGTTACGTCAATATTTTGTTTCTGTTCATGTTAAGTTTATTAGGTAAATGCTAAATGTAAAACGAATACCTCAGCCATAATATCACGACGAGTGAAGTTGCCAAGGCAGCGATGGACACACAACATCCAATCGTGGTGACGAGTTCTAGAGATATTTGATGTACTGCAGACAACTGGAATTACAGTGGATAAAGACATTAAGTAAACCGTCTATTTACGCAATGTAATAATACTCACTAAACTAACTGTTATAGATAGGTAAAAACAAAAACAATTTCGAGTGATTAACCATTTAGTAGATTCGTATCTATAAATTAATCATAAAAGTGCACAACTACAGACTATCAGATTGTTTTAGATATACCTTAATCCTTCATGTGTAATAACTTACCAAAGTATTGACAATTAAATATAACAGATGTAGTAAAGAATTTTCAAACTAAGACACGCTTTAGCTATAATAGTATTATTACCTTGAATTTTCTGACCTGCATCAGGACGGCAAAATTTGTCAAATGTGAGCAAACACACTGTGTATGTGTCCTGTTATACCCCGCCAGTATACACCCTGTTGTACTCCACATGGAAACGGAAGTCCTATCATATAAATGAAAATGGTCCGTAGAGGTCTTGAAATCAATTACAACTTCATGTTAGTTTACTTAAATATAGTTCATCGAATCTAGACTGCGACGCGGAGGTGCAGATTGGTCTTGATCGAGATGAGGTGTCGTGGTCAATATATCGAGTTGATTAATACTGTCACAGGAAAACCAACTGCAATAACTGTTACCAGTAGAAGTATCATAACCACTGAAAGACCGACAGTTTATTCACCTAGATGTAATATGTCATTTTGTTTTTTAATTTCCTGCAGCATGGTTTAAATTTGACAAGAATTATAGTATGTTTGATTGATTGTTTGGAATTTTGCTCCACTTTCAACATTTGTTCAGTAACACCACGGCGTTTTCTGCGTAAGTTACCAGTACTACTGGTCCATGTATCCTGACACCGGCCAATTAGTCGTTATGCTGACCGCGCAACCCAGAGCGCCAAGGAGGGCAGCCAATACTACCATTTTCCCCCGGTCGGGGATCGAAATCCCGCACCGAGGCGGACGTTCTACCATTACACCACCGAGGCTGTTTGACAAAACTCACTAATAGAAAATGATACTTTGCACTTACATCTTGCATTGACTTTATCTGGCGTCCGATTTTCTTGATTGATTCCTTACATTGATTGTATGTCACTTGCCACAACAGTTTTATATATTATTTCAAAGTCCTAAATGAATCGCCAAACGAACACCTTATAATCGTGCCTACCACATTGCGGTAAGAGCATGGATCCGTGTATTTGTAGTGACACGTATTTTCCTATGCTTGCGAATAATACTTGCAATATCTGTTGCCGGGTTTGACACACTGTTGGCTTGTTTCCCTAATACTGTCGACACTGTTTGAGTCTCACAAAAATCAGTCAAAAAACGTGTAAAATGAAACAAACTAAGACGAGGCCATTTCTCAGATAACAAAAACATGTATTAGGTATCTGGACGGGTGTTCGAATAAACTTACATCGATTTGTTTGAGAGAAGAAAAGCACATACTCTTTGACTACTTTCGTCGTTTTTACTCTGAAATGACAGAGAAATTTCATTATCACAATTTATATGAGCCGTTCCACGAGAAAACCAACATTATTGACTCTGCGTAATGTATCGACCCAGATCAGCCTGCTCAGTCCGCGCAGGCTAATCCGGGCCGATATATTCCGTCTCAGGGGAATGGAGGTATAGAGTAATGATTCCTGAAAAAGAAAATCCAAAGGAGGCGAAATGTGTCTGTCCGCGGTAGCCTGCACGGCATGCTTATACTGATCCGGGTCGATACTTTACGCAGAGTCAATAATGTTGGTTTTTTCGTGGAACGGCTCATATATATGTTTGTCAATCCTACACAATCCAATCCGTATCGTCTCCCTGTCCTAAATAGAATACTACCTTGGGGGGAAGTATTTTAGTTCCCTAGTCTATGATGGTGAAGAACATCAGCTTTATCTACTTTAAATCTTTAGAAGTGGTCATGATGTTTCAATCATACCGGAGTCAAGGAGTGTCAATTTATCTCCAGAAGAGGAATATGTCATGGTTGGGTAGCTGCTGTCGAACCCCATATATAACAATAAGAAAACAATTCATACGAAGAGACAGGCAAGAGAGAAGGGCTGTGAATGGACAACGCCGTCGAGATTGGGAAGCGCGTTGACATCCCAAGGACATGGTATAGCAGTATGCTCAGAAGAAGTCTTGGTAGGCGAAAGAAGAAGAGCTCTGGTTATATGGACACTGAGAGGAACTGGATACTGGAACGTGTCAACACTTTCCTGGCAAACTACAGAAATAAAAAAAGAAATAGTGTTGCGGGTAACTCTGAAGTCGTACTGGAGAGGTGGATATTTGTCAACATATGCTAAGTGTCGTATAGAGATAGCCATTTGCATGCCTGGTTTAAGCGCCTTCCTGAATCAGGTTTCCGTCTTGTGAGTTATAGGTCCAACTCTATTTAAAAGTGTATCGAACATCTCAGGAGGCAATCGTATGAAGTTGGAATAATGATTGTTGATCTTCCTTTTTAACAATTTGCCATCAGAACAAGCTGCACAAGGAGTTGCCGTTCCCACGTCCTCCTGAAGTCCTTACGGCGTCCTGATCCGTCTGCCTTCAGATTACGTAATTGTCTTAACATGTTAAAGTTCAACCACAATATATTGCAAACTCACATTGTTATCGCGTAGTGTTTGGTAATCAAACTGGTTATTTTAAATTCAATTTACTTAGCTTGGTTAAATGAAGTATAAGTAGCTTACCATTTCTGTGAAGATGTCTATTGAAACCTCAATTGATTCGGGCAGATATGGAGTACTTGAAACAGAAACCACGTGACTTGATAGATAATATACACTGAAATCAGATTGAGGAAACGTTAGTTTTGTCGAATCAAACGGCAGAATACAAATAAAGGAGTAGGGACACAGTTAAGTATAAATTAGTCTTGTAGCTGAAAGACAATATAAATACCAGGAGATAATATATCTTTAGATCACTATCTGATGATAAATACTTTGCATCAATCATCTTCCAATAATAAGTAAAACAGGTCTTTATTGGTAGAAAGCTAATCCCCTGTAAAAGACGTGTTGTGGAGTACTGGTGGCGGGTAATCCATTGAACACACGGGCGGGAAAGTCAAGTAGCCGCCATCTGACCTAAGTACAGTTTATTCTAAGTAGTTTAAAACATATCGACGATGGCCTTTTCGTAGACGGTGCTTCGATTGATCACTACTAAGCAGCCTACACACCTGACATTACCCCACTCACATATTTAAGTCATGTCATATTTTAACAGATGCTAAAGTGAAACCACTAGAAAACGGATATTCTCAGATATTGAATTCCAGGAAGATTTAAAACTGAACGCATACACTTTTAGAACCTTATTGTTTTAAATCTTTCCCCACTTACGCGACTTAAAACAAAATTATGTGAAAACATGACTTTAAACTGCAATTGCGAAATATGTAGACAAAGATTAGAATGCACGTTACATTGCTCACCACGTAAGTATCAATATTAAGTAAATACTGGTACATAAACATGCAAGAACTTCTAATATCAGTGGTAATGATTGTGGAGGCGGGAGGTCAATGGGATAGGGTTTAGCATTGTTTTCACTAAGGATTCTAGAATAAATGTATGCCGCGGGAAAGTTCTTTATCAGACTGCACGCTGGCGCAGAGAGAGCTTTGTTATTGGTAGTTACAAGGACCCGAACATTATTGTTCCTTTTGCGTAGCTCAACCGATGTATGGATGCATGGTGACTATTATATTGCAGTAGTGATACATCGTTTTGTATTGAACTACGAGGCGCGTGTACAAATTGATATTTCGCGAGACAAAAAGAGATGTCAATTTTCCCACTCTCCGAGGAGACAAAACAAACCGACCTGCCATTACTGCAAAGTAGTTTTCCTTTTATTATATACTTATATCAATTTTTAAGACTGAATAAAAAAATCATACAAATTAAAATATTTTCAATAATGAAATAACACAATTTAGTGAATTTACACATTAAATATAAGTCATGAATGGCGTGTGAATGACGTCCCTCTACCGCATTTTGAATGACGTAAGCTCACATTTCAGGGACGACCCATAACCCCAGTTGGTACCGTATTTCATCAATCATGTTGTATTTGCGCGTGACAGTCGGAAATGGTGCATGTATATTATAACAAAAATGATTACATGTCACTTCCGGATGTCGAAACAGTAGAATGTATTGATCTCGCTGGTATTTTCACATCACCAACTACTTCAATAACACCAACCGCGACTTGGCATTCTTTAGGAACTGTAAATAAAGAACATCCGTTCACACTTTTTAAATAGCTCTGGGCCATTAGTTATTGTATCTATGTATATATGTATTGCATAAAACCGTTTTATACAAACGTTTAATTAATCAATTCCCACTTATAATAAACGGTTTTGATAACATGTAGTAAATACTATTGAAAACCTCTATGATAACTTATTGAATAGAGTTGAAAATTGTGGCATAAGTCGTCTACTGCAAATACATCAAAATGTGTCTGCAGGTGGGAAACAATATAGGTTTGTTTGTCATTTAACATGCGCTATTCTTAATGAAATCAGGTATGCAACTATATATTGTATTTCCCGCTATCCTGTGCGCGAATATTACATGATCTGCTATAATGTTGTTTGGGGAACTAGTTGAGGTAATGAACCGGCGACCTTCATCAGACCGATATACAATGTAGAGCACGAAACCCGACCTTCAGTAATTCCCACGCTATCTGATGCATGTCTTCCGAGTTCTCCATCCAGTCATTCAAACATTCATAAAGCTTGTTGATACATTAAGGATTAACACTTATATCATTGTAAATGGTATTGCCTATACAATATCTATAAAGTACATTTAACTCTTTCAGCGCCAAAGGCAATATTGAGCTTTTTGCAAACAATACAGATTCAGGTGAGTCAGCTCGTAACGAGCTGTCTCACCTGAAATCAGCATTGTTTGCCTTTTAGTTACCAAAACAGTCCAAAACTTTCATAAATTGAGAAATGGACACACCCGATTTTGAGCATGGAAGAGTCTACACAATAATCAAGCACTGAACAACATTTGTAGATCATTCAGTATATATGTCAAAACATGCGGTTCCTAGGCGAAGAGAGAAAAAGATAGCGAAACAGTGAGATGTTTGATGCTGTATTTGGACAAACCCATTTCTCGTGTAATTACATTTCCGCAAGGTGACGCCACTTTGACCGTAGATCACGTGCATAAGAACGGGATTTGTTGATACATCTGTCAGTCTCATGTTTATCATCTGTAGTGACGTCATGTTTCCCGATATTACTGGCGATTCCTGATTGATCAATGTCAGTCGGCTGACGAAAGTAGCTAAATCATCAAAAATCTCGAAGAGCCTGAAAGCATTCTGAAATAATAACCAGAAATTACTTCACCCTTTACAATAATAATGATCAACACCATTTCCCTGATGAGCGTTTTAGCGCATTTAATGTTGAATTCGTAAAAATGACTTGTCCAGCGGTGCATTTGGAAGTGTCCATTACCAATTCTAGGAATTGCAGATACAATTGTTGAGTTGAATGAGTAAACAGTATCGATCCTGATCAGACTGCGTGTGTGCGTCAGCTTGCCTTGCTCTATAATGTTGGCACTTCACACAATCAGTTTTATAAGTCAAAAGGTTAAGAGCGTCATTGATATTTCTCGTTTTGTTTTACCCATTCTAATATCGTTCGCCACAAAAAGTCTGTATCAGTAAACTAGGTTATTGCATGAAGACACGATTTAAGGTTCCATTACTGAAAAGCAAAGGTCAATGCTCGACACAATAAACAATCTCATTATCTTCTGTGAATTATTGAGAAATAACGGTGATATATTTCCTAATAACTTCGGTTTCAAACTTCATGTGAGTACTATCGAGATAAAGGTATCTGATTGGTCAAGAAGACAAAAGACAGAACTACTTTTCTTCCCTCGGTGCATTAGCCATGTTCCAAGTTTAAACAGAAAGGCAAAATAAGCGGACCACAATCTCCGCTGTATTAGATACTGACTGATAGCGAAATACACAGATGATGGCGACACAAAAAGAATGCCAATATTAAATATATTTTATTATTCTAGTTTTTATGTTATACTTCTATAATGTTCGTATATTCTAAACTGAAACTTTTGTATCGAAATATTGATTTTGTCTTTTCTGTCATTCATATATGTAACAATATCACTCCAAGGTAACTAGTTTTAGGGATTTTTTTGTATGACATTTAACATAATTTTTGACTTTTCTCTAAGAAACCGTGTACAGAAAAAAGAACAATAAAATCTTAATTGCAGTATAAACATGTCGTCTGACATAGCAAAAACAAGGTACAACTCGAGGGCTTGGCGTGAAACGGTTTTAACTAAAATTGGTATTTTTTACCAAGGTTAATCACCTCGCCACGAAGTCTTTTATAAGCGTTAAATCCTTTTCTTGGTAAACAATGGAAATTTAGGTGCCATTGCTCGTTCTGAGCAATGGCACCTAAATTTGCATTGTTTACAAAGGGGTCAAAATTGCCCCTAAACCAGGGTTTTCAAAAGAGGTTTTTTAGTTACAACCGTTTCACGCTAAACCCCTCGAACTTGTCTCACATACATTACTGTCAGTGTAAATATGTCGTTTGATGTTGAACAAAACACCCCGTACAACTTGCCTCAGAGTTTATTCTAAAGCGATTTCCACTGCCAAGACGTTAGCTTACAATTCTATCAGAAGGAAGGTTAAAAGTAATATGCCATCGCGTTTTACCATAAAACTGACAGCCAGCGTTAGCCTCCAAGACAACTAAAGTTTGCACACGGCACGAAAACAATTATTGTATTATAATTGAGCCTTAGCATTAGGGAAACATGACTTCAGACATTTACGACAAGAAAAGTTCCAAACCAGCCTGTGCATACATACACACAGTTCGATCTGTATTTTGATTACCACCCCTTCTTTCGGCCCAAAGTAGTCTTTTATTAAGCACTATGAACTCTGACCAGCTTGTATGGATAGGTCGATTATACGGATGGCCATACACCTGAAGGCACATTTCCATAGGTCAAAAATCATATGATAGCGTTTGTTTCATCAATATATCGAATAAGAACTTGACGAACATATGGCGGCGTTGTTTCTTAAATATTAACCATAAGCAGACGAATTTAAACGCGTTTGAGAATATCGTTTGAAAAGGAGACACGGCTCATTATGAGTAATGCCTGCTTATACCACACGTTTCAAAGTCTATGAGTATATACATTTATTTAGAGGGATTGTTAATGATTTACCTAGACGTTTTCAGTCTTTTCTGCTGCATATTTGTTTTATTTTGGAAAGGGTTAATGATACTGGATGCTGCTTTGAAGTGATGAGGTGAAGTTATATTCCGTGAACACTAACTTCATCGAACTGAGGCAAAGATGCACAGTCGACACTAAGCTGAATGCATATTCCGTGAACACTAACTTCATCGACAGGCAGAGAAAAGGATAGACAGTCGTCGATTTTTATTATAACTTCTATCCATAAATACCATCTTCACTTTGTTATGCTAAAATGCCTCGCCATAAAGGCTGTCAAGAAAATAGAAATAATGGCTTCATGCTCTTGATTAATTTCTCATCATATCGCAAGGAAGTTTCTCTGTGGAATTTTGGCTGTCAAACTTGGTTTCAAGGTTATATCAGTTCGACAGAATTATTCACTAAGTAAATCAATGAATGAATCACGTGCATACGTTTCCCACAATGTATTTAACTTCTCATGTATACAGATGTTCAATATGTTTAACTATCCTTTTTTTCAGATGTGTCGGATGCATATTTGTTGTATGTGGGAAAGGGTTAATCAATCGAGCCGAGTGAAGCGATATAGATATAAGATAGGTCTTATCACATCACCGTTACTAAATCACATTAAGGGATATTATAATAACTCCCGTGGGATTACAGTCCTTATTATTTGTCAGAAGTCACATCTGAGTATTATGGAATCCCTGGAGGGATTTCTTACTTCAACACTTCTAACTTCGTCACTTTTAACTTTTAACTTCCTTACTTTTAACTTCCATACTTATAACTACCTTACTTTTAACTTCATTACATTTAACTTCCAAGGTCCAAATCGTATTGTTTTCATTCAAAGAAGCACGTGGGATGAATTACTCCACTATCGACAACATTTTTAGTTTACAAGCGCTTATACAAAAGTACATCAATGTGGTAGATTTTATGTTTTCTATATTGACTTCCTGAAAGCATTTGATAGTTGCCCACATGAAAAGCTGATACATTGCTTATCAATAAATGGTGTAAACGGAAAATTATTGTTAATGTTTCAGTCTATGTATGGACAATTGAAATCATGTATTGAAGTAAATGGTGGATTAACAGACTTTTTCCAGTGTAAGATCGGAACCAAACAAGGACGCTCATCGACTCCAATAATGATTTGATTGGATAATTCGAACCATGTGCTTCTTTGAATGCAAACAATACCATTTGGACGTTGGAAGTTAAATGTAATGAAGTAAGAAGTAAGGAAGTTAGAAGTATGGAAGTGAGAAGTAAGGAAGTTGGAAGTTAAACGTGATAAAGTTAGAAGTGTTGAAGTTAGTAGTATGGAAGTCAGAAGTCAGAAGTATTGAAGTTAGAAGTCCCTCCAGGGATTCCATATTATGTTAGAAGTAAGGAAGTTAGAAGTATGTAAGTAAGAAGTAAGCAAGTTGGCAGTTAAAAGTGATGAAGTTAGAAATGTTGAAGTTAGAAATGTTGAAGTTAGAAGTATGTAAGTAAGAAGTAAGCAAGTTGGAAGTTATTAAAAGTGATGAAGTTAGAAATGTTGAAGTTAGAAGTATGGAAGTCAGAAGTCAGAATTATTGAAGTAAGAAGTCCCTCCAGGGCTTCCATAGTATGTGTATATACTACATGCCGGCTGAAAGTGTAGAATGACTAGACTCTCTTGAGATTGAACGTTCAGACTAGACCGAATCTTAACTGTTCGCAGATGTAATAAGAGCCCACAGCGCTAGAAATGACTCTTATAAATTAGGTGTATTATGTCCCGAAATGGATCTCAGAATGATATTAAACTTTCATCCAGCTGAATTAACGTTGTTCAGTCTCAACTTTGGGCGAATATATACCAAGGGGTTATTGTAAAACTGTTGTTACTCATGTTTAAAAATATAAGCAAACGGAAACAACTGTATACATTTGTGAAAATAAATGATTTAGTAATTGCTGTAACCTAATTAAATGTCTGTCTTTATTGCTTTTATCATAAGCTTTGAATTTTATTTTATCTGAAAATGTGATATGTAAATTAAATGTTGAACTGTATGTAACTCTTTTGTGCTGAAATATTGTCAAAGGGTGAACATTGTTTTGTTCGTACAAAAGGGTTATAACCTTTCAATTAATTGTTTCTGCAACCAACTTAATTGCATGTTTGCATTGTTCCCATGGAACTATGAGCTTTCTCACATCATACTCTCTGAATCTACCACTTTGATTCACTCTATTAACCTTATTGTGGTAACCTTTCCCTATCTCTTATAATTACGTGGAGGTAATTTTTTCACTTATATCTCCTGCCCACTGCGCATCTTATCAACAATAAAGCAGTCGAACCTCAGTGATATACATACACACATCCAGGGTAACAGTTTCCCCGGATTTGACCGCTAGCTCGCTTCAATACATACTGCAGAAACGGCATGTCATTTAAATTTTCCTATTTAGCCTTATAACATATCTTAATAATTTATCTTTTAGTGTGATACTAGATATGCATTAAGACTCCTACATCCCGGTTGTTTATGCCTCAGTAATAATCAAAGCACGGATAGTTCTACCAGCAAAGGGCTTACTGCAGATCACGGATTACATTTGGACACTTTGAATTATATTGGAGTTTAAAGCACAACATTGTATTTACAGAATGGAGGGGTCTATCACAAATACTTTTCTTTTTACCAAGAGGTCGTGGAATGGTTAACACACTCCTTGGTGCCATGGCATATCAAAATCGAAAGAAAGCCGCTGTTTACCAATGCTAACTATATTGAGAGTCCATTTCTAACATCAAAGCGAAAAATCAACCACGTGTATCTACATTTTCTGGTTATTTTAAACAACCCTCGTTCTCCTCCCCCAAATAGTGGCATCATCGTATTGCATTGTTTTATATCATGGTTTTAAATTAACACATTCATTTATCAACAAAAGAACAATAACATTGCGCTGTTATGTCTAACTTATAATACAATAAAAATAGGTAGTGCGAATGTTAGAGGTCCGTCTTACATGGCCTTATAAGAATAACAGCTGTCTCAACACAACTGAACACGCTCTTCTTCCAAAAGATTTTCACATAAAATATGAGAAACAATAAATGCAGTGCTTTTATTTTTGTGTATTCTCAATTCGTTGGAATGAGTAGGTTGCAGAGCTGTCAAAAGGCGTCTGAACCGCTCATGTGATATCATCATTTGACGTAAATGAAATCAAATAACAATGAAATTTATTTCTAAGAAAGGAAAAAAAATACCGCCTTGACCAGGATTTCGCAACCGGGTCTACCGCGTAATAGACGACCGCATCCTCTTTCTTATCACTTGAAGTTTATGGATATATTTATACCACTCACGCAATTTTGCTTGATCACAAAACATATGTGCCGTATATGATCAATCAAGTCTGAAACTAAAAGGTGCTTCGATTCGACTCACAGACATTTACATGTATTTCCATGAATTCGTGTGTCGACAGCGTATAAATACATTTTTCATTTTCAATTCTGTTATTCCTTTATTTAAACAGCACATTTCTTTAAAGTTCTTTCTAATGCGTAAATGATGTAAAATCAAACCCATTTAGCGGTTGATATCCCCAAAAAAGTTACAGCAATTTGTTTTTCATTGACGGACTAATTAGCGGTACGTTATGGTAAGGCTTGGAACTAAGCTGTAAACAGTCCATACATGTTTAGAAAATATTCAACAAATGCATATGCTTTCATTGACATTATAAACGACTTATGAATATCAAGACACCTCTCTGATCCCGAAATGGTGTTCAGTAATGGAGAGCTACTGTAGAAAGAGATATTTGAAGTAATTCATTGCCGATATTATAATAAGACTCTATCAATAGGGACTGATTCCAGCCTAGATTTCGATGAGTGTCTTCCGGATTTGCCTACTATAGCAATTGGCTCTGACAAGGCCCTTTGGTCTAAACGCAGACAATACATCAAATAACTCTACCTGTATGCGAATAGTCCTGTTAATATCCTCTTGTAGTATATGTAGAAAGAGATCAACACAGCGACTGACAGCCTGTGGTAAATAAAAAAAGTACAATTCTTGTCTCCTAATATAGTTTGTATCTCCCCCTTTTGTCAATAATAAAAAAAAATAACGTCATAAGAGCCCGTGGTAATAAACAGCCTTTTTTAAATACACCAACTATTTAGAGAAAAACAGTATAGACTTTTAATACCCTGACTATATTACCATCCCAATTACAACAGTCCTACTTACAGATGAATCCCTATATGGAATAAATAACCTTAGACAAAGTTGTTTGATTGCATCAATTGATTTTTTAGAACGTAATATTATTTGCAGTATAATGTACTAACACAGATTTACTTATATAAATTGTATTGATGTTGTTATGTTTGCTTTTTCACTTAAATTATAAATAGTTCAAAAGATCCCCCAAGTTATCTTAATTGTTTTACCGTTAACAGACTATACTTGGATGTTGAGAGGATTAAAGAGAGATCTGTTTTTCTCTTGTATATGACATGACATGCTCTGAAGTTTCCATTTAATTTGACAGACGATTTTGTAAATGGGTTGCACGCTGCAAAAACCAGACGAAAGGATTATGCGACCAGTGCCGATCCAGATCAGCCAGCATATCATTGTCGTCTGATTTGGCCCTGCATTGATCGTTAATTAGTCTTAATACGTTCCAAGAAATATCTATAAACAGAATCCTTTAAAATGGTTGCGAAGTCAGTAGATTGAATTAAATATGTTATAACTGCGCTAAGGTTGGTTTTGCAGGAGCAACGCTTAAACATATTCCATTCGTATTTTGTTGTAGGAAGAATCATTAATCTGTGCAGCAATGCAATTTAACAGTTTCGATCATGAATGCCACATGTTCTAAACATTATCAACTCATCAAACAAATGTAGCCAGAAATGTATTGGTCCTTCATGGCAAATCAATTTGCTATCTATTCATAAAATGTATTTTTCTGTAACCTTTAGAGGATTATTTCCATATTAGAGAGATAACTCGTATATTGATACGACATTGTTGATGGAGTTTGCGCACAGCTTGTGTAAATGATGCATGCACGCTGTCAGACATGCATGGAATTATGCACCCTATTTGAATAACTTCTGTGACTTCGTTGGTGTAAAGGTAAAGGTCGAATGACATTAAGAGACGTTTTACCCTTACCCGCCAACAACATATATGCAGCATAACATCTAGGTAAATATTAAACATATCTGTAAATGAAAGTAGTATTTTGAGAACAGTTAAAGATAGTATGGCAAAGGAACAAATTACTTGTTATGCGCAGTTACTCCTTTTAACATAATGTTTTCAAAAATCGCCTCAATGCGTCGTTATTTGAGAAAGGGTTAAATACATAAAAATGCGTCGTTATTTGAGAAAGGGTTTAATACATAAAAAACGCATTTTTGTGGAAGACACCGCTGCAGTGTTAGAGCCTCGGCCTCTCGTACTAAAGGTACCGGGTTCGAATCCAGTGATGAGCGAGTTCTGCCTCGTGATCTTTGCACAAAAACAGCGCGAGTACTGGTTAAGTCTCCCGGAAGCAGAAATCGATCGTGATAAGTATAAGCTGAAAGGTTGTTTCACAATCGATGTTAACTAATTAAGTTTAAACTATTAAACTAAAATTTCACGAATAAGCATATGTTGCCAGCGTGTTTCTCTTATATGTTATATAAAGTACCTTTATATATGTCCTGCATTTGCCGAATTCAAGAGAATAGGCTGATGAAACATTTACAAGCCATTCCAGAGTATCAATCGCTTTTACAATATCCATTGTCTGATTCCCCAGCTTTCCTACTACATCGATAAGTCCTTCAACAACTTTTGTGTGATCATCGATAGTTTTAGCTTTACTCACCTGAAATGTAATTGTGATATCATTATAATAAGGTGTACTTTACTAACCCTTTCGAGCATATCGAGGGCTTGGCGTGAAACAGTTGTAACTAAAAACCTATTTTGAAAACCCTGGTTTAGGGGCAATTTTGACCCTTTGTAAACAATGCAAATTTAGATGCCATTGCTCAGAACACTTTTAAAGACTTTATGGCGAGGAGATTAACCTTGGTAACAAAATACCAATTTTAGTTACAACCGTTTCACGCCAATCCCTCGATATAGGCGAATATGCAGCAGAGGGCTACTGAAACCATTCTAGCAAAAGGAGAAATAGCTCAACATGAGCAAGTTCAACCTTTGTCACAATGTTTTAAACTTTATAAAGAAACAAATACATTCTATAATTTTGCTCAGACACTCTCAAAGACATGTGCTGCAAATTTGATGTATGCGGGTAAGTGTAAAGAATAAACGAATTTGAAAGCTGCTGTACACTAAAAACTACACTTATGTCAGTGTCACTTTTAGATTTTAAGTCACCAAAGGTATTGGTCATTTGTCTAAAAAAGTGATTGATTCGGTAGCAGCTATAAGCAATTTGGGTAGAAAAGGAGACACTGCACTTTACAAAATTACCTTCTATTGCTTAAGCCGCATTTGCCATCAATGTGGGGGTAAAACAAAGAAATACTAAAATATTATTTTGTTTAAAGGCATGTTACCGTTATGTCAAGATTTAATATGTATTCATCGTTCGGCTTCGTAACTCTTCTAATCAAATTGTATGCTATTCATTGTACATAACATTATACTTATTAACGATGAAAAGTCTATTGTTTAGTTCAAATTCATATCTTTTATAAAAGTGCAAATCTCGTAGTGACAAAGTAATACTTGTATTATTGGCAGTATTGCTAAATTGTTTCCGAAATGATATAAAATATTGACCAATCATAATCACATGACGACAGTAATAATACCCCCTTGTAAAATATATACCAACAGACATCTCCTTTCAACGTTATTCAATTTTATATAAAGGATTGAATGTACCATACAATATTGTAAATTTCTACGCAGATAAGAGCACACATTTAACCATATAATATGACATATATATTGTGATGATGGAGCGTAAAGTTTTATTTATATCATATTATGTATATGTGACATTCTAAAGAAATGTAGATATACTTGTCCGGGAGCGATTGTTTAAATATGATGATGCAGTACCTAATTAAATTATGCATTCTATAGTTGCTGATAGTTCAATCGACTTTCAACACTTTAGGAACTAATGAAAACTATATTTTGATTTAAAGAATCCGTTGGTTGAAAATGTGAATTTCATAAGATAGCTGTAGTGAGTGTTATTATATGCTACAATACATTCCAGTGTTAATGTGACACTTACACCCACCATATAAATAACACATATTTGAGTTGATCTTAGTATACTAGGACACCAATGACCGCCTCGTTGGCGTAGTGGTAAAGCTTACACCCCCCCCCCCCCCCCCCCCCAAAAAAAACACCTGTTAGTTGACATTCATTCGCTATTACCACAATAATTGCACTTGCTTTTGTGTGAGGCTAAATAGTAAATATGGAGGCATCGGTGTCCTATGTACATACCTCTATTCATTTATTCTTTTACTGGGTGGATCCTTGATGCAATAGAATGTATTGGATAGCTTAATGGTTAACAAACACATATATAACAGAAGAGACATTTTACTTCGAACTTAACCCAGACGTTTTTCGTCCTTTCATAATTATAAATCATATACTGGTCTTTACAGTAAAATTAAACAACACAACCATTTTTTTTCAAAAATAGATAAATTTATTTATATGTCAATTTATATGTCGTTGTTAGTAAATGCATGTAACTGATTTGATAATATAAAACATACTAAAATGTCTCCTGTTTTATCTATTTATTCAGGGACATTTGGCCCAAACAAATGCAGAACAACTATATATTCGGATGTATTACTGGCATAAACTGCTTAAAAGAAATCATAACCAAAGGCAGTTATGAAATGAAAATGATCAATATTGCAAAACCGAAATCAAACATCGGATTTGACAGCCGTTTACGTTGCGTTTGTTCTAGTAATGCACACACAATGATCATATCCAATAGTTGGAAACACATTTGTACGAAAAGACTTGAATAGATTAATTATGCCAATACAATTACATTGTTAGAACGTCACTCAAATTATATCGACATCAACAAGATATATCCCAAATGGTACCAAACCATTTCGTCCCGGTTCTAGAAATTGAAATCTTGGCTCATGTAGAAAACATGTCACGAGGAGACAGTGCAAGGTTTAGTGGGTAAAGGAAACGTGGAGAGACAGAGCAGTAAAGGTTTTAATCTTCAGGAATTAATTGATCCTTAACACTTATTTGATTAATATGATGCTGTAGTGTATGATTGGGTTCTTCACACAGGACTTGTTGAAGCTATAGGGTTAGGTGATCTTTATGTTCACCGTGTAAAAAGAAAAAAATGAAAGTAACTGTTTCTATCGGAAATTACCTGATAAGTGTTGGCATCAGTTTGAAAACATTGTTTGGGTTATTCCTGAATCTGTAAATTAGAAAGGTTCTCCTAGCAGTTTAAAGACCACCCGCTAACCTGTAATTGTATTCTTCGAACGGTTTCAGAAACCGATGGCGATCAAAATAACTTTCTCAATGTTAACAGTATTGCCAAATTGACAAGAGCTGTTCGCTGAGATTTCTAACCATATTGTTATTTAGGTAGCAATATTTCTATCATTTGATTCAGTAAAATATCCATGACTGTTAACAGAACAGAACATACTTTTATTAACGTATACATATAAATGTATCTTGTTACATACACAACATCTTTACATAATATTTAACATCATGTGATAAACAATATATACAGACACTTGTTGTTATATGTTGACAAGTTCAGAGGAGAATGAACAGAAACTTCAAATTTCATAAATATAGTTTTACAATAACACAGTTTGTACTTAATTTTGGTTTGAACAAATTAATATTTTTTAAAAATAGAAAAAAAAAAAAAAAATTGAATACATAAATCTAACTAAAATTGCACATATTTCAAATCATGTCTGCATAAGTTTCTTATATTATGAGCTGTAGATTTATATTAACGCATGTGTTTTATTATGTTAAGATTTACATTGTGAATATCTCGTATTTTTACGGATCAAAAGCATTTCCATGATAGCGTGTTAGGTTCTTTAAAGTATACATTTCATTAAACTGTATATCACATATGATGTGACATTGCAAAATAACATGGCATTTTTAAACCAACTCGAAGAAAACGTATATATATAGTGAACTTTAGAAAGAGTTAACTCTTTCAGCGCCAAGGACAATATACTGTTTTTTGCAAACAATACTGATTCAGGCGAGTCAGCTCGTAACGAGCTGTCTCACCTGAAATCAGCATTGTTTGCCTTTTAGTTATCAAAATAGTCCAAAATTGTATTACATGAGAAATGAATACGCCCGATTTTGAACATGGAAGAGTCTACTTTAAACAATTCGGCGCTGAAAGAGTTAAAAGCAAAAGTGATCGAAGGAACTCAAAACCGTGTGCCAATATTTCAGAAAGTGTGACCGACAGACGAGAAAAGAGGTGACCCATATGTGTTTCCACGCCAATGCAGGCGACACGACAAACACGTCACTGGCATATTTGAAGTTACAATCACGTTAACATTAAGCAATGATGAGGCAAAACGAATTAAACATTTTCTAGTATGTTTCTTGCTAAATCAATCGAAGCGGAATGATGACATTTGAAACGCCACGTGTCGGATCCCTCTTAGGAGAATTTAATGATGCTGCCAGCGTCTTAAAACAAACCCCTTAAGCCTTTCCCTCATACGACCATTCTGCAGCAGACGACTTTGAACATATTTTGTCAAAACATAGAAAATCTCTATGAATAAATGGATAACCTATGACTAAAAGTGGAAAACATTGTGGCAAAAGGAGAAATTGCACGTTTTGTGCAATTTCTTCTTTGGTCACTATGTTTTCAAATAACCGTCTGCTGCAGAGGCATCAGAAAGCGTCTATATGAGGGAAAGGGTTAACTCAACCCGACCGTAATAGCCGTGTGAAACCTTTGAAGTAATAAGTTTTGACAGATAAAAAAGTTTTTGTAGTCTTTCGTATGAGCGAGAAATAAACAACTACCATAAGGCATGCTGGCAAGATCAAGCTCGGTGGTCCTCACTATAAGTTATTTATTGGCTAATTTTCCAGTCTTTCATCTTAATATGAAATATACTAAAACATATAAGGATGTATATTGTTGCAGTGAAAGAAACATAAGCCAAGTAGTTCGATTCTTTCTAGCTTTCAGCATCCATAATCTCGTCAAAAAAACATTCTTCTTAAAATAACTACATGGGACATACAAATAAGATGCTTTTAAATTTAAGTGGCTCACACATGAAATCTTTACCAGGGGCGTAGCTTTGCAATAATCAATGTGTAGGCCGTCTCAGAAAATCTGAGAAAATCAACATTGTGGACTCTGCGTAAAGGATCGATCCGGATCAGCCTAAGCATGCCACACAGGCCTACCCGCATAGCCACTTTTCGCCTCCTGTGGATTTTCTGTTTCAGGAATCACTACTCTATACATCTATCCCCCCTAAGACGGAATGTGTCGGCCGGATCAGTCGATACATTACGCAGATGTTTATCGCCGCAGCTGCATTTTGGGGCATTTTGAGAAAAAATGTGTAGGCACGGTTTCTGACCAAAGTTGGTGTTGATTGGACTAAGGCCTGTAAAGTTATAGGTCGGACAAGACCGATTTTAGGTAATTTCTGTTATTAAGGGGCGATAACTCTTGAGTGACTCAAGCGATATGGCTGATTATAGCACCTGTCCGAGATATTATGCCCATACATATTCTGACTTAATGTGATGATTGGATAAAGGCTTCAAAAGTAATTGATCGTAAAATACCGATTGGAGGTAGTTTATATAATTAAAGGGCAATAACTCTATATTGACTTCAGCTATATGGCTGGTTATCGAACTTGTCCGAGATATTAGGCCAATACACATTTTGACCAAAGTTGGTGGTGATTGGACCAAGGTTACTAAAGCTATTGAGCAGACAAGACAAATTTTAGGTAATTTCTATAATTAAAGGGCGATAACTCTTGAGTGACTAAAGCGATATGACTAGTTATCGAACTTGTCCAAGATAATATGCCAATACACATTCTGACCAAATTTGGTGATTGGACAAAGACTTCTTAAGTTATTGGGCGGACAACATACTGGACATGGCCCGCCCGCCCATCCGCCCGTACGCCGCAGGTACAACTATAATACGTCCCGTTTTTTGAAAACGGGCGTATACAAACGGAGGTCATTTTTTAAGCCTGTGAATTCCGAAATGTTATCGGAGTTTGGCACATTTTGTAGAAACCACTCAACCAACAAACACTGTCCTTTTCTATATCTGATGAATTTGCTTGAGGATTGAATTCAGTCAAACAGTGTAGACATTGTAGGCATTGTAGACAGAAATACAATGTATACATGTGTTGACACATATTTGTGACTCATAAGCGCTTTTATAAAAAGACAATCTCACTTATATAACTTAATTTTCCTACACAATTGCAAAACAAGTGAATGTTACGGACTTTACTTGCAAAAGGATTATGTTTAAAGGGTCGATTATATTCTAGTTAAAACATAAACTTACTTGTTCTGCTAGTGTTCTCAGAGGTAGCGAAGGGAGTAGTTCTGGAAAGCAAATACATGATAATAAATAAAACTGGGGTTTATTCTATCTTTTACAACACTATTACGAAGTTGTAGAAGCTTGGCACAAAATATATTTTTGATGAGACAACAGTGAATTGTTTTAAATATTATATTGTGGAATAATCACGACACAGGGGTCATACTTAGCAAAGCCCTTACTCTAAAGAATGGTATATTAATCAAGAAAAACAGAGTCCGGTTCGACAAGAATGTAAATGTCACACTTGCATACATTAACGCTTTTCCATTTGCAACGAAACTGCAGCAGACGATTTTAAAACATCCGAACAAAAAAAAATGGAATCTAAGTTATTGAATAGAGATGAAAACATTTTTGCTAACTGAGAAATGTCTCCGTATTGGCACACAAAAGTCATCGGCTTCACGAGCGATCGATTGCGTCTGCATGTGTGAATGAATGGCTTAAATGGTGCTTTCGGAAACAAATATTGCATCGATGTATGAATGGCAATATAAAGTATGCTCAATCAATTGCGTAAACAAGATAAAATATGAAATGTAATACGCGTATAAATAGACTGTAACTTCATATTCCATACTTTTCAGGAAAGAAATAACTTTCAATACTAGTCACCTTTTATTTGCTGAAAATAAAATAAACTCTGGAGAAGCAAACTGACACTGATTTTGTATATCTCCGAACGATTGGACTTTAAATAACACGTCAAAGGGCATTAACTCCATTTAAAACGCGTGTACCTAAATCCTTTCCAACATGCTGTCGCAGACAACTTTTGTCACTTTATGTTAACTCTTTCCCTCATACAACAATTCTGCAGCAGACGACTTTGAACATATTTTGTCAAAGAATAGAAAATCTCTATAATTGAATGGATAACTTATGACTAAAAGTGGAAAACATTATGGCAAAAGGAGAAATTGCTCGTTCTTCTTTTGTCACTATGTTTTCAAAAAAGCCGTCTGCTGCAGAGACGGAAAGCGTCTATATGAGGGAAATGGTTAAACTCTTATTCAATAGTTGTACTTTTTGTTATACTTTTGCCTATTTACCTAGGTCTGAAGCAGAATTTTTTGTATAGAACATACGAGATGGCAATATTTGAATCTAGCCTACAGTTGATATATAACTGGATATACTGACACAACAATGCAGCTAAAACCTTCAGGGAGGCATACATACGGCAAGTAATTGATACTATTTATGTTGTATACATTGATCAGGCAATATTTGTTCAAAATGTAACATCCATCAACGACCTGTTTTAAGTAAGGCGTATCAGGATACAAGAAGGAAACTTTAACCGTTTCCCACATACAACACACATGCAGCATACGACATTGAAAACAATTTTAAAACAATATGAGCCGTCCCGCTAGAAAACCAACATTGTGGACTCTGCGTAAAGTATCGACCCGGATCAGCATGACGCGCAGGCTTACCCGGATAAACACTTTTCGCCTCCTGCGGATTTTCTGTTTCATGAATCATTACTCTATATCTTTATCCCCTGAGACGGAATGTGTCGGCCCGGATGAGTCTGCGCGGTCTGTGCAGGCTGATCTGGGTCGATACATTACTCAGAGGCCATACTGTTGATTTACTCGCGTGACAGCTCATATGTAAAAAATATATTAGTTACACGCTTACGCACTGAGTCATGGGTATAATAATTTGTAGAACAACATACGCGTGCTATCGGTATGAACCAACTATAATGATATGAATTGTACTATTTAAAATTAAATTTTAAATATTTTGCATATTAAATTGTTATCCTCAACTATACAAAAAATAATGCAGGAGCGCCACTCTACAGGAAAAAGAAAACAGCAATACACACCTAAGCGAACAGAGACAAATATTAATCCAGTTTCATACATTCAGCAATGTTAATAAGTCTTGCATTTTACTGAATGAGCAATGTATGCCGATAATGAGTCTTCGTGCATTTCTGGTAATGCCCAGATATCATATATGATTATACCGCCTCGGTGGTATAGTGTTAGAGCGTCCGCCGCGGGTGTGGGAGGTCGTGGATTCGATTCCCGAGCGGGTCATGCAAAATACTTTAAAAGTGGTAGTCATGGCGGCCCTCCTCGGCTCTCAGCGTTGCGGTGTTAGCATTAAGGCTGACTGGATGGTGTCAGGATAAATGGACCAGAAGTACTGGCAACTTACCCAGGAAACGCCGTGATATAACTGAACAATTGTTGAAAGCGGGGTAACCAAACAATCAATCCTCAATATAATGGTTACATGGGCGTAAAACTAGTGATGCTATACTTCAAGTTTTAGATATATTTAGGCGTAAATAAGAGTTGATTAATTGGGGGTCAGTTCACCTAAACTTATATATATATATAATGTTGCCAATTCCGGTACCTGTTTCACATTGTTTTCTGTAATAAAAGTATCCCATCCTTGTCCTTAATTTGGTCGGCTGAGTTTTATCCGTGTCATTAAGGATGTAACACGTGTCTGTCAGTACGTTAAATATGATACTATTGCATAGCGATGAATTCCACGTCGTACAATTCTGCATACACGTCGTAAGAGTTGTCTGGGTGGTTACAGCCAAAGGTTTGACGTCAACGAATAGGTTCTGTGTTAGATCGAAGGTCCATTTGGTGTTGCAACCTGGTAGTTAAAATGAATTTTGCTAAACATAATGTCTATTTAAATACTTGTTTTAGGAGCTATCACTGTCATTTCGAGTGTTGGCCGGAAAGGTAATTATCATTCAAATAATTAGCACAGAACAGACCATAATGACTCATTGTAAAACACATAAATATTAATGTGTAAAGTCTTGGGCCGTCGAGCAAAAATCACATTGGAAAGTGGGGTATTGAGTCGGAAGAGTTTAAATGTGATTAATTACTTCCTTGACAAGGGTTTTTGAATCAGAGTAAAGGAATGGCGGAAGTTATTATGAGTCATTATAGGCAATATGTATATCGATTGCCTGAAATAGTAATTAACTTTAGATCTTTTGAAATTGTGAAATTCATTCTACACTTTGCAGAAATTTGTTTAAGCCCGATTGAGTTTATCGAATTCTGCAGCAGCAAGTTCTGATTTTGAGACTATTTGTATAGAATGTGTAATTTAGTGATGATAACTAGAGCGGTGCTCTGCGAATACCAAGGCATTTGTGACAATTGTAGATCCAGTTCAGTCTGATTTAGTCATTGAATGTCTCAAGTTTTACCTGATTATTAGTATCTATTGGACCAATAATATGGATTCACAGGCTAGTCTTTTTCCACACGTGTATTTATTACGCCTGGATTTGCTTTCTCAGAGCGTCGCTCAATAATTTAAAAAAAGTGTACTATGTTACCAGTTTCCTTGACAGTAATAACTGTTGTAACGTTGGTTGTTATTCTAGTACAGTTATCGCTTCCGTCATATAGAATGTCACCAGTAAGCATCACATTGAACATCGTGATATCATGAATAGAGTTATAAAACACTAGTTCATCGGTCACTACTATGACGCCATCACTTGTTATATCAAATGGGACATATTGCCCTGAAAGATAAGGCATTCGTATTCAATTAGCTGATGATTAATTGTCTATTAAATAAAAAATAAAAAGTAAATATAAAATCCTTACTTTGAAAAATATGTAATAAATGAGCCGTCCCGCGAGAAAACCAACATTATGGACTCTGCGTAATGTATCGACCCAGATCAGCCTGCGCAGTCCGCGCAGGCTTATCCGGGCCGACACATTCCGTCTCAGTGGTATAGTGGTAAAGAGTAATGATTTCTGAAACAGAAAATCCACAGGAAGCGAAAAGCGTCTGTCCGGGTTAGCTTGTGCGGCATGCTTTAGCTGATCCGGGTCGATATTTAACGCAGAATTCACAATGTTTGTTTTCTTGCGGGACGACTCAAATGTATATAATGTGACCGAAGATGTTACAATTCACCAACATGCAGTGGTGCAATTTCTATAATTGATCATTTTGATGATATATTAAACACGACATCGGGCACAGGGCGTCTCGCCCTTCTTGGCAAATCGCATATTGCATGATATCAATAAACCCCCAAACAAACTTTGTCCATTAAACGTTAAATATAAGTAAATAATATTGCGAAACGTTGTTAATATGTCATGATAATAAATAGAGACAAATGTTCTAAGTAATTTGCATGAGGATTGGATGACAACAATTGAATGTTACAGTGTTCAATAGGTTATTTTAACATTTGACCTAGTGACAAAGATTTGATGGAGACAAATGTTATGATAATCTTTCATGAAGATTGGATGAAAAATGCGGCCTCTAGTGTCAATGTTAACCAAGGTTATATTTCCTAACCAAGGCCAACGATGACCTTGACTTTGGCAATTATGCAATTGAATGACGTCCGATGAGCCAACAATACATCTTACAATTTCAGATGAACTCGACCAGGTGTTGCTGAGTAAAAGGGCATTGAAAAAGTGGCCCCCGTCGACGGAAAACTGCTATGACTCACTCCACATTCGTGGGCGAGACAACAAGACATGTAGACAACCCATAGTTCCCGAACGGAACATGTCACCTAATACAAAGTAATAACTAAGTTCAAAGGTCAAGTTCAGTGATCTTGTGTTGATATGTGTTAAATGAACTTCGCATGATACATGCATGTAGCAAATTCAGAACTCTAGCTGTAAAATTGAAGGACAAAGGGCCAAGACAAGGCTTTTATTTAAAATTGGTCAAAGGTCAAAGCAACCTCAATTTGGTAAAACACACACCCTCTTCCGAAGATGCATATTCATACACAAATTTGTAATTAGATGCGACATCATAGGAAATATGACACAAATACGTTGGACAGAGGTCATTGTCACAGTGACCGAATTTCGATACGCGACACAATGGTTTCTCAGGAAGCATCAACATACCGCAGTTCGTAACTCTATGTGTAATAAGGTAAGACAATGGCTCGGACAAGGTTGTTCTTTAAACGGCCTCGGAGGTCAAGCTATCAGTGACCAAGTTTTGGTAAGCGCTACACCGTCTCCGCAAGATGCATATGTATGTATACTTGTGTTACGTTCAGTGAAATGGTATAGGAGATAGACTAGGTTCATGCAAACCTTTAATCAAAAGGGTTACCGATGGGACTACTGAAAAAAGCCAATCATTAAGCACTACATCTTAATCAACTTTACAACTTTTATGCCAAGCACATGAAATCACAAAACCTTTAAAATGCTGTTCTATAGTCTACGTTTTAAATCAAATGGCAACTGATTTAAACTACGTTGATTTTAACAACGAATTTAATTTTTTAACTCTTTTATATTGATCAAATTTGAAATTAAAAAGGTTGCTGAATATTGACAAAAACCAATTTCCTCATGCACCTATTGTATAAAACATTTGATTGCACTAAACATGTCCACGCGAAACCTTGATTTACGCAACAACTAACATCAAAGATTTCGCTGCACACTATCAAATATCTGTTTTAATGGGATTGCTTTTAAATCTAATTTTTAGACGGATTTTCTATCGGACGTTTGGGACCAGCTAAGGACAAAATAATAGTTCCACTTTATATGAGAAGGCACTTGCATCCATTTATATACATATGAGCCGTTCCACGAAAAAACCAACACTATGGACTATTGCGTAATGCATCGACCCAGTATTCCGTCTCAGGGGGGTATACAGGTATAGAGTAATGATTCCTGAAACAGGAAATATACAGGTGGCGAAAAGTGTCTGGCTTGTTAGCCTGTGATACATGTTTAAGCTGATCCGTGTCGATACACACGAAGTCTCTCGTGTAACGGCTCATATATATTAGATGTGGAAAATAAGAAGAGACCTCCACCATTCAGGGATTCCACATAGCCCAATGTTTATTTTGGAAGATTTAGTAGACATACTCTGTGTAAGACAGTGTTGAGAGCGCCTGACTTTTGATTATCTAGTTTGTCCGCGGTGGTTGTGTGGTTGAGAATCGCCATCGCACTCGTGTACTGCTAAGAGTATCCAAAACAGTTATCCAATACTATTCGCCAAACAGATAATTCTCGTCCGTGAGGGTAAACATCACAGTAGACGACACATTAGATTACAACCCATCAAAAGTGATTGAAATAAGTAATAAAACCTCTTTCCCAATCAATCGTAATCATAGAAACAGACTAATTACTGGTGACAAAGGATCGAAATATTCTTCGCGCGGACTAATCAATCTGCGCAGATTCTTAATTTTTATTTTCAAGTCCAATCTTATCGATTTGGCTATCCGTTGGAGAGTGTTTCGTGAATGTATAGTTTTCTTATGCAAAATACATTTACATTCCTATCTAAACATCTACAATCGTCCTCTTTAAACTCTAAATAACGCAGTGGGCAAATTTAGAAACCATCTTCTCGCGGACCGATACATTTCGCAGATTCGTAGTATTTATTATAGTCATATCGGGTTGGCTATCCATTGACGAGTGTTTTGTGAATGTATAGTCTTCCTTATTCAAAACATACTTTCATTCATATCGTGCTCTTTAACATTAATTTGAGGTGTTCAACGTTGAGAGCCATTCGTTAAATGAACAAGATGATCCCAGGGGCGTAGCTTTGCAATAATCAATGTGTAGGCCGTCTCGTGAGACAATCAACAGTGTGGACTCTGCGTAAAGTATCGACCCGGATTAGCCTAATCATGTCACACAGGCCTACCCGGATAGCCACTGATCGCCTCCTGTGGATTTTCTGTTTCAGGAATAACTACTCTATACATCTATCCCCCAAAGACGGAATGTGTCGGCCGGATCAATCTGCGTGGACAGCGTAGGCTGATCTGGTCGATACATTACGCAGATGTCTATCGCCGCAGCTGCATTTTGGGGCATTTTGAGAAAAAAGGTGTAGGCACGTGTCTAAAGGGTCTAAAGGGAGCTACGCCCCTGGATCCGATGAATCGAAGGCTGATCTAAAACTTCCTGGTCAAAAAGGTCGGTTTTCACATGTCGAGACTTGGATCAGTTTCCAACATAGTTCCCTTGTGATTTTGTCTTTGAACTATTTACTTGTTTTCATACGGTCTGTTTTGTAATGTTCCCTTTGAAGAAGATTTTACTTTACAGTAATACAATTAGAGAGTCCAAAATGCCAAACTCAATTTAAAGTAGAAAACACGAACCGTAACCGGTTTCCTGATGGTATGATTTTACAATCGTCTGCTTTAAGATTTAATCACAGGAAAGGGAAGCAATACAATTATTCATTATATACCTGCACATTTTCCGGCGCAATTACATGCAGATTGTTATGCGCATACCAAACACGACGGATTAAGATACGGTTATAAATATGATAATGGTACGTCACTGCAAAATGGTAATTGTACGTCACTGTTTTGACGTCGTTGATAGAAGGAATTCACGTCATTCAAAATAAGGTAGTGGGACGTGGTTCGCATGTCAATCATAAATGTTATCTTATGTGTACATTGTGTTATTTTGTTATTTAGAATATAGAAATGTGTGTATTTTTTCTTTATTGAGTCTTTAAATATACAAGGTACATACTAAAAGGAACTTATGTTGCAGTAGCGATATTCAGCTTTGTATTGTCTACTCGGGGCGTGGACAATTTGACATCTCTCTGGACCTTCGGTCTTGCGAGATATCAATTTTTAATGCTCCTCGTAGAACAATACCAAACCCGATATCGCTACTGCAACATAATATTCCCTATATATTTAAAATGCACCAATAATTCAGACACATAATACAAAATAATGTTCCCTATATATTTAAAATGAACCAATAATTCAGACACCTAATACAAAATAAATGCACAACGACAAATGGTTGTTTTTTAATAAAAAATACTTGCCCTTAACGTTTCCATAAATCATCTGCAGCCGAGGATTTTAAAAGTGTTCTGTATAATGTGCAGGGTTAACTTACCTTCGCTTAGGAGAACTTTTTTAAAATGAGTCCTGGTGGAACTGCCGTTGAAATGGGTCCGTTCATTGCACTCAACGATTCCAATTTCTTCTCCCACTGGGGCAATTTGTCTGACATTGAAATTCAGTCTGGAAGAAAATGGGCCACGTCATGCCAAACAAGTTCTTTTTAGAATATTCACAGACAGACTGCATTACTAGATAAAAATATCCCAAAACAACAAACATCGAAAATCTGGTCATCTGCGAGGCACGGAAGAAAAAAAGTGGGAATAGGACCTTCAAAATACACATACAATAAGTTTTAATTAGTTAATATATATTAATATTTTACCGACGTTTTCAACACTCTTGTCTGGAGTAATTTTCAAGGGGTAAGCACTCTTGAGATTTTACCGACGTTTTCAACATTCTTGTCTGGAGTAATTTTCAAGGGGTAAGCACTCTTGAGATTTTACCGACGTTTTCAACATTCTTGTCTGGAGTAATTTTCAAGTGGTAAGCACACTTGAGATTTTACCGACGTTTTAAACATTCTTGTCTGGAGTAATTTTCAAGGGGTAAGCACACTTGAGATTTGACCGACGTTTTCAACATTCTTGTCTGGAGTCATTTTCAAGGGGTAAGTAAGCACACTTATTCTACTGCTTCCGTGTTTTTTTTATAAATTCTGTGTGTTTTTCAATCATATCTCTCCTATATCTTTTCCCGTTGCCTTTTCTTTGTTTCTCTTATAAATCGACCAAACTGATCACTTTCAAGCGACCCTATTACATGTTCTAGCAAGAACGATGTTCGGTTTGAGATACAGTTTTGGTTGTTGAGTGAATTGGACTCTCGGTTTAGACAACACAAACGTCTATGACAAGAATCAGGAACGTAGCTACGTCCCTACAAGAATGCAACGTCACACGTACACTTGATTTCATGAATTAATAATAATAATAATAATAATAATAATAACAACTTTACGAGGGTAGAAATAACTCATTTAGTTACAAATTAATCTTCCATGATGCCCTCATTTTTTTAAGTAAAACAATTTGTACCTTTTACCCGCACACAATAAATCTGCAGCAGATGACTTGAACACATTGGGTCAAAATATGGAAAATCTCTGTGAATGAAACTATAAATTTTAAATGAAATTGAAAAAAATTGTGGCAAAAGGAGAAATTGCTCATCATGAGCGATTTCTTCAATTCCCCAGTGTTTTCAAAAGTCGTCTGCTGCATATACGTCAAAGTATGTCTACAAGTGATAAAGGGTTAAGCATGTTTGGGATGTAAACACTATGTGTTGTAACTGAATATATGTAAACACTATGTGTTGTTACTGAATATATGTAAACAAACTTGTTATAAATAGTGAATAACATGTATTCCGATTTCAGCATTACTTGATATTGAGCTTTATTCTTACACATTTCAAACCAAACCTCGAAGAAAATGAACGTTAACAGGAATAAATCTCAATGTGAATGCAGTATTCTGAATTTTCTTCCTTAGCTAACATATGATGAATCCATTCATTGAAAATTAGGGCACTTGTTGAATGATCCTTTAACCCTTTCCCTCATATGGCAATTCTGCAGCAGACGACTTTGAACGTATTTTGTCAAAAAATAGAAAATCTCCATAATTGAATGGATAACCTATGACAAAAAGTGGAAAACATTGTGGCAAAAGGAGAAATTGCTCGTTTTGTGCAATTTCTTATTTTGTCACGATGTTTTCAAAAAGCCGTCTGCTGCAGAGGCATCAGAAAGCGTCTATATGAGGGAAAGGGATAAAGGAGACGAAACGCGCTACATCATTACCGATGTATGTTTAACGAAAAGGTTCAACTAAAGCATGCCGCGCAGACTAATCTGGGCAGATACTGTTCGCCTCCTGTGGATTTTCTATCCTCCGGAAACGGAACGTGTAGGCCCGGATAAGCCTGCTGAGGCTGATCTGAGTCGATACAATGCGCATAGTTCATAGTATTGGTTTACTCGTGGAACGGCTTATATTGTTATTACGATGATTTCAGTCCATTGAAATATATAAACTACGTGTATGTAGGCCTATCTGCTACAATCAAGGCAATTGTAATATCAAAAACGTCGTAAGTCATGTTATAACTTAGACGAGTTAGATCTGTTTGGGGGTAATCATTGGTGTTTGTACTTTGGTGATGATTTGCTTAATTCAGATGGGGGCGTTCAAATCAATGGATGCAGTTCTTTTCATCCTCATCTAAACTATTATGTACACTCAATTAGGTTGTCTGTCTGAATATGAAGCGAAGTAGAAACGATAGAACACTGATCTGAAAAAACCCATATCTTCACTCATATGTGTAGGACTTTTAACTCGCATATACATATAACTGTCATGAATTCGAAATTAATATGACAATACAAACTAAAAGTAAAAAAAATAAAACCATTATGTTTGTTTCCAGTGCTTTCGGAAACTGCAGGCCTTAATAACCTCACTGTGATGTAATGGGAAAAATGAACCGTTCCACGAGAAAACCAACATTATGGTCTCTACGTAATGTATCGATCAGATCAGCCTGCGCAGTCTGCGCAGGCTAATCCGGGCCGACACATTCCGTCTAGGTGGGATAGATGTATAGCGTTATGATTCCTGAAACAGAAAAAAGTGTCTGTTCGGGTTAGCCTGCGCGGCATGCTTATGCTATACTATACGCAGAGTCCATAAAGTTGGTTTTCTGGTGGAACTGCTCAAATGTAGGCTACACAACACATCGTACGAGTACTGCAAGTTTCTTACGTTTTAGGGCATATCTCTCGAAACTCTCTAGCATCGTCGAAAGTCAGTGTTATTTTCCGATGTGCCTCTTTTCCATCTGCATCTTTGGCATGTTTATTAACTGTCAGAACGTGATGGGATGTGTTTGATGTATAGCTATAGTTCACGTAGACGTTCCCAGTGCTGGAGTTGATGAACAAGAAATCCTTGGTGTCTGTGAGAAGAGAAATCGATGTTCTCAAATACCAGGCTACTTGATATACTTACACAAAAGAATAGACGTTAGGAATAGTTAATTCTTTGTTTAAAATGTGTTTGAAATTGCATTAACAAATTCGATCAGAGAGATTTTTTCAAAACGGTTAATTGTTTGGAGTTTAGCGCCGTATTCAATAGTATTTCAGTTATATCACGACGGTCAGTTCACCTTACGTGTGTTTAGTAACTGTCTCGCACCTATACACGCCATGACATTATTCACGTGTAACTAGATACCTTCCCATGAAAACTATTTTGTCCGTTTTAAGGAATACGAACTTTCGATATGGGACGAAATACGCTTTATTTGAATTATAACATTGAAATGTTTCGCTCCTATTCCATCGCATTTAGTAACATACAAATTGTATTTTAACCTTTTCCCTCATATAGACGCTTTCTGACGCCTCTGCAGCAGACGGATTTTTGAAAACATAGTGACAAAAGAAGAAATTGCTCAAAACGAGCAATTTCTCCTTTTGCCACAATGTTTTCCACTTTTAGTCATAGGTTATCCATTTAATTATAGAGATTTTCTAATTGTTAACAAAATATGTTCAAAGTCGTCTGCTGCAGAATTGTCGTATGAGGGAAAGGGTTAAACCGTCTAGATAGGTAAATGTATATCAGAGATGTATATAGGGAATATAATGTTGCAGTAGTGATATCGCGTTTGCTATTGTTCTACGAGGGGCGTGGGCAATTGATGTCTCGCGAGACCGAAGGTCGAAAGATATGTCACTTTGTCTACGCCCCGAGTAAACGATACTAAACCAGATATAGTGTCCTTTGATTATATACGTAGTATAACTTGTAAGATAAATTTAGGAAAATAAACAAATTTCTTTATTTTAGATAATGAAATCACACAATTTACGTGACAATGACGTCAAATCACTATATTTGACCGAGTCAAAGACGGAATTAAAATACGTCGTTTTTGAATTGTGCAAGACAATGTGCATGTATTTGCGCCGGAGAAAGTGCAGGTATATCATAGGAACGTATATGTAGAACAAATAAAAAATTAGATGAGACAAACAACGTCATTTGGACGTCAAGAGCAGATTTTATAAACAAATTTCAGGCAATGACATGCAGGTATCCTATAGAACATGTTGGGTATTTCGTAGCATTTTTATGATATCTGTCTAAACGTGTCAAACTACATAAAATCAACATATTACTTAATTGTTTTCATTAAACGTTCATAAAAGCAGTTTTGCATATTCATTAACATTGACAGGAATATTTGGCTTAAGGTTGATAACATATATATAGCAATTATTTGAAAATAGGTATGTTAATAAAGAAATTGCCGCAGAGGGGAGAGATAACGGTCACGAATCCGTACATATGCAAGCACACGCTCAGGTCAAAACGTTAAATACCCTTCCATCATTTCATGGCGGCGGAGGATAGATTCCGTGCCATCCGTCAGATTACAAAAACACATTTCCTCTTATACTGGCCAATGTTTTAACGTCTTCTAGCGTGATTATCTGCAATCATTTATCAGAAATGGGAGGATGTTTATAGAGAATTGGAAACTATTTACCGGATAGGAAATATGTCACGGGTTCATATCCATCTTTGGCAGGCGTGTGGTCAATAAGCTTTGGATACGTCTCATCGCCATAGCAACAAACACGTTTAGCGATGCTTTTATTTTCAAAATGTAACGCCGTACCTATACGAAACAATACGAAGTTAATGTATCGCTCTACTGGTATGCCGTATCTGGCAAAATAAAAGACGATGTTATAATGTTTCAGTTTATATTTCTATGTAAAATCCAATTCCGACACCAGGATCATTATTTGCACCGCTTCGTCAGAAGATCACTAGGTAATGTTAAATACAAACAAAATGTGGAGACCCAGGACTTGTTGCTCCAGATGAAGAGATTATGAACCTTATTAAACAGAATATTAACACTCTGAACCAGGGGGTATAACTTGCTCAATGTTGTAGAAGAGGACCACTATGACATTCTTTAAACCACATATCGAAGCTATATAGCTCTATTGGCTTCAGGGAAGAGATACATATCTTTAGATTTTCTCTAAATATTTCTATATAACACTACATATCCAGACTCTTTTGGTCATCATTTGTGCAACCTTTGTTGATTGTGCCAAATCAAATACTTCTAACTCTAGCATCCATAATACTATCTGCAAAGTTTCATACAAATCAGCAAATGTTGTTTGAACAACATTTGTTACGGACACTATGCAATCTCTATACTAGTATTTCAGTTAGTATATGGATTTTCAATTGCTTTTTTTAATACTGTCGATCTACATACTTGGTGATGTTTAATGCTAAATGCATTATCACCACTACAGAATTTCATATACGTTGTAGATCACATTGATATCCAAACAAAAACCCTTCACCAAACGCTGCCCTAAATATTATGATCCACTCTCTGGAATGCAATTAACATGTTTGCCAGGTAACAGGTCATTCAAACTAAGATAATACAACATACAAGTCATACATGACCCGCATCAATGAAAAGCAAGCACGTGTAGTATACACGAGCAACGTCAGGCGAAAACCGACCTTCTTCACTTTCCGACCAGACTTCACCTCGGCGAAGTCGAATAAAATTCGCTGATCGTCATCTAGTCGTTCATGAGTCTATTGGAGAACGGTGTTGATTTAAAAATAAACATGAAACCGATGCATTTTTATCTTAATTAATTATTTTGTCCCTAACATAAATGGGTGAGTCATATAGGATGACCCTTGATATAAATTGCCTACCGTATTCACGAAATTATTTCATAATTAAAGCACTTTTTTGCGGTTGGAATACCTTCATACATGTTCAGTGTCAGTGTAGCCTGAACGAGTTCGCATTTTAATGAAGTACGTCAACGGTCTAAGTAACTATAAAAAGCCTAACGTACGTACAAAAGGATATAATCGTTCCGTTTAAAGTTTTAAATTATGTTTATAGTACTCAATACTTACCGAGTGATGATACGACATATATAATAAGACAATACATTCCGCTATAATTCAACATCATTTTCACTTCGAAGAACAGCAAGAAATAACAACACTGAAGATTTCGTTCGATTCAGTTTTTTCCTTTTTTGAAACTGGTCACAAAAAGACCGCCTTTCACATTGTATGAGTTTTTCCTTCAAACGTAGAATAACCTGTTGTTACGCAGTCTTTCGGAGAGTCCATTTAGATGCGTCATATGATAATTATAGCAGTGTGAATTGAGGGCAGTGAAGAGAGACATGAAGACTAAAAATCAATGGTCTCATCTTAGCCTGTGTAGTGCGTATTTAAATTCGATTGGATATTTTTCTGTGACTCTGTGGGACCTTTAAAGCTGAAACATTGGTTTCTGGGAAACGTGTTGTTATCATGCAGATGGCAGTCGTTTTGTGCTGTTTTTAAAATTTCATTTATCAAAGAAAATCTAATTAACTCATTGACAGATATGGCATTTTTGCACTTCACACCTGAAAACATTTGAAACACAGAATAGTGAATATTAATTAATCTCGTCTGGCAATATTGTTGCCACATCGTACTGGTACCTTATAGTCTTATTTAACTCTTTCAGCGCCGAATTGTTTAAAATAGACTCTTCAATGTTCAAAATCTGGGTGTCTCAGTGTCTCTTGTAATACAAGTTTGGACTATTTTGATAGCTAAATGGCAAACAATGCTGATTTCAGGTGAGACAGCTCGTTACGAGCTGACTCACCTGAATCAGTATTGTTTGCAAAATCCTCAATTTTGCCTTTTGCGCTGAAAGAGTTAAAACAGTATGCGATTCAAATGAGTGTCGTCCAAAATTACAACTGTTCGTCACACGTTACAGCTATTGTTCTTCTGAATGTTATACTATGTATACATATAAGTAATAAGTACACACATATAGTGTTTACACATACATACTAAGTACACAATTATAGTATATATACACACATACATAATAAGTACATAAAGAAAGTATACATACATACATAAAAAGTACAAATTATAGTGTATATACATACATAATATGTACACAAATATAATGTTTAAATAAAACATATTTGATTTAATTGAGGTTTTACGCAGTTTCAACATTATTTCAGCTATATTAAGATGTAAATAATAAATATAATGCATACACATACATGATCAGTACATATTAAAACATAAATATTATATTATTTTTTTCACAGGTCAGAGACAATCTAACACAACACTAGAATGTTATTATATGAAATTAGTCATATGAGCCGTCCCGCGAGAAAACCAACTTTGTGGACTCTGCGTAAAGTATAGACCCGGATCAGCCTAAGCATGCCACGCGGGCTAACCCGGACAGACACTTTTCGCCTACTGTGGATTTTCCGTTTCGGGAATAATTACTCTATACCTCTATGCCCCTTAGACGGAATGTGTCGGCCCGGATCAGCCTGCGCGGACTGCACAGGCTGATATGTGTCGATACATTACGCAGAGGCCATACTATTGGTTTTCTCGTGGGACGGCTCATCTCAAGTAACGGGAGTTTATCTGGTCTACAGTTTTTCGTTATGTATGCATATGATTGACACATGTTGCACCGTCAAAACTAAAATACAAATGTGAAACAAATCCTACGAAGAGTTAAACATGTTATAGCTTACCTGAGCGTCGTCTGTTCAAATTGTCTTGAATATAACTATTTTATTCATAGTGTTCAAAGGAATTAGTTATAAGTAGAACTTTATCTGCTGCGGTATAAGAAAGGGGGATCAATGTTAAACAAATTATTCTACTCCAAAAATACTACTCCAATTTACAAATACTTTGGAAAAGATGTTCTTTGGGTGAAATTATTTCGATTTATTGAACAATATGGTTACCATGGGGCGGGGCTATTCTTCCTTATATGTATATATACACACAGGAAAGACAGTTCCGATTTGAAAACAAATTGACAAAAAGTGGCTTGGATGACCCCCTTACCTGATTACTGAAATATTTCGATCTGTTGAAATACGTGGCAGCAGGGGATGAGGGCGCGTCGATTTCATTATATGTATACAATTAGAACAGTGAAAAACAGCTGACGAGTTCCATCTTCTAATGTATTGGTAATGAAGTAGCCTTTACGTATGATGGGTTGTGAAAGTGAATGCATTTCCAATAATAAACAAATGAAAGGTTTTGTTTTCAGATTTTTTTTGGCGAAAGAAACTTACTGCGGAAGCAGTGTTTAAAGGGTTGAAATCAGCCAAAGCTTTTGGTATAAGAAACGTGATGCATTTCTCCAACTGTTTATCTGTAATGACTTGACAAAAATTAGGTCTTAGTGCAAGCCATACAGACAGCAACCAGGTCTTACGTCATAAAAACGCAAAAACTAGCCCTTTGATCAATTCAGGCTGCCGACAGCATCCTTTTTTAAGCATTTCTGCGAAGAATGCCAATAAAGCATATAGCTGAGATATATATTCATTCTGCGAAAAGACTGCTTTAAGTGTTTAGAATAATAGTTCATTGTACTTCAATTATGAAATGAGCCGTCCCGCGAGACAACCATCATTCTGTAAAGCACCGACCGGATCAGGCTAAGCATGGCGCGTAGGCTAACTCGAACAGACACTTTTTGCCTCCTGTGGATTTTCTGTTTCAGAAATAATTATTCTATACTTCTATACCCCTGAGACGGTATGTGTCGGCCTGGATGAGCCTACGCGGACTGCGCAGGCTGGTCTGGGTCGATACATTACGCAGAGTCCATTATGTTGGTTTTCACGTTGAACGGCTCAAATGGCATTACTAAAATGTAAATAGAACCGTGCAATGAGCTAATTAAAAGATGTTCCTTATAACCGATTCTGATTTATTATATCGAAATGAGTCATTGACCCCTCAAGCCCGGAAGCTGCTGAATCCTAAACGGCGCACCCTTTGTGAAGCCAAAGCTGAACGGGACACTGCAATACAAATCCCTTTTTTGGCGATTTGCAAGATAACTTTACCTGTCTAAATTAGCAGCATTCAACGCAAACAATTGATTGGCAAATCCTTAGCTAATTAATTCAATGATTCTGATGGGATGCTCAAATGTCATATCCAATTTCTTGAATGCAGTCCTAAAAAACACAACTCGATCGTGTAATTGGAGTTATTGCAGCATTCTAAAAATTAATTAGATTATAAATTTACTCTAACTTGTCTAATTTGAAATCCTCGGCTGTGGAATTCAAACTGAAACGGTGTATTATCAACGAGAAAACGATTAAAAAACGTAATGGTTTGATATGGTAATACTTCAAAATGGATACTTCACCCTGGTGATCTTTTTTGATCACTCGCCGACCGATTTGAATAGTACCTCGTCCTTTCAAACCTTCTTCTCTGAAGTGTGGTTGATATCGGACCAGTAGTCCGATTTCAACCACACTTCAAATCAAAGTTCCCTATGTGGACTTTATTAAACATTTGTGTTCATACGAATACTCTGGTGCAGCGTTTCATCTCATTTAGAACCCCCCATTCCGTTAATCTTTTTTTCAGACAATAAGATGTTCAATTTCTAACCTACTAACGATATTATCTGATCAATTTCCGTTTATGATTTACCGGATTGCCTAGTGATTATTGAACCTCCTGGGTAAACGGCAGGGTTTTCTTTTGTTTCCTTCTTCATAAAATAACGAATAAGTTGCTTAAACATTCGAAAGTATTTCTTTTCACAACGAATTATAGTACCATGGAATAATCTGCCTGAAAGCGTCGTAAATGCAATAAATGTAAATAATTTTAAAAACTTGCTAAACAATTGCTGGAATGATCCAGTTTTTAAATTTGTGCCATATTATGGAGGACCGGAAGCGGCACAATTAAACAAAATCCAAAATGGACCAGAGAGGCGGAAGCCTAATACGGTCTCGACCACAAGGTAAACATGGTAAGGTAAGGTAAACATTTTTAATTTCGACACATGAAAGGTTAAACATGTATATGTTCATCCCATTTATTGTGAACCTAAGCAATGTAATCGGATTTTAGACTTTTTTCTTTCGTAATAGCAATAATCAACTACAAAGCTCAACGATAATCGAGAAGCGTGTAAATAATATGGTTGAGCCGTTCCGCGAGAAAACCAACATTATGGCCTCTGCGTAATGTATCGACCCAGATCATCCTGCGCAGTCCGCGCAGACTGATCCAGGCCGACACGTTCCGTCTCAGGGGGATAGAGGTAGAGTAATGATTCCTGAAACAGAAAATCCACAAGAGGCGAAAAGTGTCTCTCCGGGTAAGCCTGCGCGGCATGCTAAGGCTGATCCGGGTTGATACTTTCCGGGCGGCTGGCTCTGTTGTGCTATCAAAATATTTTGGATATGAAGTTGCGATATTACTTTGTAGATGTACGTAGTTAAGTCCGTGTCTTCCTTCGCTTAAAGCCAAATGTATGAAAAGGATGTTAAATCTGGTGAGAATCTTAGATTCTGATATCATAAGGACCCTATAACGAAGCCTGGTATGTTTTATACTGTATAAATACACCGTAGTAAAATAACAAAAAAAATACATCTGAGCCAAAAATAAATCACATAAGGCACCACTATAGATTCAGAACAAATGTCAGAATCTACATTAATCCACCGAAACTTCAAATCAGTTGTTTTGACAATTTATAAATTGTGAAGATTCCGATGAGATTGTCTCGCAATAATAAGTAGTCTAGTGTTTTGCCAATAGCACATGCACAGTTCAGTGTTTCAAATCTTCCTGCGTTCCTATGACAATACATTCTGTTTAATTATCTTAGCGAATGGAAATCAATTGGTCTCAAAATACAATGCACACGTTAAGGTTGCCACAAGACTTCCTCATTTCGTGTTGATGCCCAGACACACAGAACGTTCGTGATTTATTACGTACGTCGTCAGAGTTCGGACATGTGTTTTTTTCACAGGGAAAAATGTCACTTCACTTACAGCAGGAACGATTCACCATGTTGTTATTTTTTACTTGCTGTTTTGGTCGCAGAATATAAAGTAACAAATAATTTCACTTCTAACTTAATAACATACATTTATTCTAAAGTCGCCCTTGATAAAGATGTATTCATGACATGACAATGAGGCGAGATATTATAATTTAACCCATTACTTCTGACACCCGCCATTGAACATTGAAGTAAAAGGTGAAATTGCTCAAAACGAGCAATTTCACCTTTTATTGCAATATTTTCAACTCTTAATCAATATAAATCTTTCAGTTTTCTACATTGTTGAAATTATTCGTCTGTTGATTGTAAAGCAGAAGCCCTTTAAACAGTCATGTGAAGTAATAGGTTAATTAAGGCGTTTTCCTGATGCATTCCGATTAATCTCACTTTAGATGTGGTCATCACTATTTATGGTCATGATGGTATATCAGCAAAATAATAAAAATATGCAATACCTGCAGTGAGAGATACTTTACCAGACATGGTCCATTTGTGTTTCATTCAATCAGTCTTTCCGGATATCTTGATATTTTCAAAGTAAGTGCCAGGTGCCAAGAAAAATAGACAACTTGACAACAATTATTATGGACCAGTCAGAATCTATCATATGAAAGGTCTTTGAATTATTAATCATCTTTAAAATAGACATTTGACTACCTCGTTGACTATTAATCTTATTATCTAAGTGATATGGTATTACGGACCAAATTGTCTTAATATATTAACAAACTATCTGGTAAACCGTAAACAACCATACTAGTTCTTTAAAATATATTTTAAAGGGAGTAACGCAAAGGTCTATTATCGATCTGGCCCTTTTATCATGTTTATAAATGACATATTTGAGTATGTACATCAATGTTATAAATTGTCATGAATCTTTTATTATATCAAACTTCTGCGGTGAAACTCTTCGCCTTTATGTAAGACGATTATGTGTCAAGTATAAGTATGATACACTCCTACCACGTTTTCTTCATTAACCCTTTCCCTCATATAGACACTTTCTGACGCTTCTGCAGCAGACGGCATTTTGAAAACATAGTGACAAAAGAAGAAATTGCACAAAACGTGCAGTTTCTTCTTTTGCCATAATGTTTTCCACTTTTTGTCATAGGTTATCCATTCAATTATGGAGATTTTCTATGTTTTTGACAAAATACGTTCAAAGTCGTCTGCTGCAGAATTGTCGTATGAGGGAAAGGGTTAATGTTAAGGCGACTTACAACTTTAGCCATAGAAACCCATACCCTTTTAAATAAACAAAAACCAACGGATCTACATGATCAGTTAACTTGAAGCAACATTCCTTTAATTTTAGATACAAAAACGTTTCCACGAGTAAGACATGTAGGCTATGGCAGCATCTCTTTCCGAACCTATGCACCACGACTTCAGAATTTGCTATAAATGTATGGAGCGGAGAGAGTTGTTCTAGTTGATCTTTGAATGTAGACTCTTCAATGTCTCACTTTTGAGAAAAGGTGTTTATACATTATCGAGCTTTAACAATATTTAACTTGTAGACTGTCTAGAGACAAGAATCAATCTCCAGAAAAAGATTCTTTAAGTAACAAGCAGTTTCAAGGCGGTCCCACATTCTAGTGCAAAGTCTACTTCATGCAGGGGTCTCAAGTCAACGAAGTAACGTGTTTTATGCTGCTGCTTTCAACACTTTTCTCAAGTTACGTCACGGCGTTTTTTGTGTAAGTTACCAGTCTACTACTGGTCCATTTATCCTGACATCAGCGAGTCAGTTGTAATGCTAACCAAACAAACGTATGGTCTGCTGTTCACAAAATGCTTTGTAACTAAAGTAAAGAGCTAATTTGTGTTTTTCATTTGGCAGAGACAACGAAAAGGTGCACAACTTACAGTCCAAAATGTTATTGTCACTTAAACCATATTCTGTGGGAATTAACATAATCGTCTCAGTGTGTCGATTTTTCGGCGTTAACAGTTTAACCTCAGTTTTGACCTAGATGTTAAACAAATGATCTAGATTGTAGACCAATCAAATGTTGTATTTAATGAAAAATGTCGAAGAAATAAAGGAAATGAAACGTTTTGATTGGTTCATAGTTAAGTTGGCGATCCTACGAGAGGCACTAATAAGATGAAGTTTTAAAATGAAATGTTCTGCATACTAACTTTTAATTGTTTTCCTTAAGAAATAAATTTCAGTGAAAAAAATCAGTGAAAACGTATGAAATATAATATTTAGCAAAATATTAATTATTTTTGAAACATGATAAGTTTTCAGTTATTTATCGTCAATTGAAACTTATACACCTCTTGGGAGCCTCGCGTAATCTCCAGTCATGTGGCGTATTCTCGGCCTTGATAATCTATTTATAGAAACTGAAGCTGGATGGAGATGGCCGATAAGCCTTTGGTAAACACATAGATTATTGCGCAAATTTTATAATTCTTGGAAATTACTGACTGTTTTGATTGATATCGCCGTTTATCTTTTTTAAAGATATTTCTTGTTTTGAGTACCGACAAAATAGGATTGTGTTGAGTCATAAGATACATACTGGTGGGAAAAGGACCAGTTTACGCGTCCTCATCTAGTTCTCTGATACGGAGCTATACACTTGTTTATTTTAAGAATATATATGGATTTCTAGATTCATTTAAAGATCTTGGTTACGGTTGGATGAAGATAGAATTTTTTGTTACTTATTGTAATCGTTAGCTTGTTCTTTATGCAAACTGATTAATATACAAAGCACAAATTAACATATACAAATGGCGTCCTATTTACATTGACATTAATATATAAGAAAGTATTGCATGATCACTCAATAAATATTAAAATCCCCTTGGATTAAGATTACACACATCTACAGCTTCTTTTTGGATATTCAATTCAATTTCCTTCGAAGAACTGAATACATCATAACAAATCGTAAATCCCACAGAAATCCTCCGGATGAAGCAAAATTAAGCTCCGCCAAAGGCTCGGTTTAAAATGTTCTTCCATTTTTTCTGGTCACATTATGATATGTTGACAAAACTAGGTCATAGAAACAACTGCTTTCCCTGTTAAACCAACGCAATGTAAAAATCAACTACAACTTACATGGGTTGAAGGAACACATGCAATATCTCGGCTGCTTTCGGGAGTTCCTTTGATATTTTTCAATATTTTATGATTGATGTATTAATTTAAAAATAAATACAGTATCTCAAAAGTAACTGCCCGTGTATATTGCCTGAAAGCGGGAAATTTGACACATATGACGTCATAGGATATGTCATTTTCTTAAAATATATTTTGTGTACAATTTTGACAATAGGATCAATATCAGGCCCTGTTAGTTCCACCTAGTAGTCTAATGTGCTTTGAAATCAACTCGAAATTGAATTATTAGGAAAACGGACTAATTGGATTTTGTTTATATGTATATCAAGGATGGAAATGAATGGGAAGACCAGGGGCGTAGCTTTGCAATAATCAATGTGTAGGCCGTCTCGTGAGAAAATCAACATTGTGGACTCTGCGTAAAGTATCGACCCGGATCAGCCTAAGCATGCCACACAGGCCTACCCGGATAGACACTCCTCGCCTTCTGTGGATTTTCTGTTTCAGGAATCACTACTCTATACATATATCCCCCTAAGACGGAATGTGTCGGCCGGATCAGTCTGCGCGGACAGCGCAGGCTGATCTGGTCGATACATTACGCAGATGTCTATCGCCACAGCTGGGGCATTTTGAGATGCCTACAGTGCCTAAAGGGAGCTACGCCACTGAAGACAATTCCAGATATGAGCGGTTCCACGAAAAATCTAACAATGTGGAATCTACGCAAAGTATCGACCGAATAAGCCTAAGCATGAAGCGCAGGCTAATCCGGACAGACACGTTTCCGCCCTCTGTGGATTTTCTTTTTCAGGAATCATTACTTTATACCTCTATGAACCTGAGACGGAATATGTCCGCCTGGATTAGCCTGCGCGGACTGCACAGTCTGATCTGGTGGAGAATGGTATAGGCAATATAGTTTCCACACCACGTTATTGGCTTTGGTGAAAATAATAGTTGCAGATTTGCCTGAACATCCACACTCTGTGATTAATATCAACACTGTTTATATTTCTCATAAACGTATGTTAGACATGTTGTCAACTTGTGTATATTCGGATAAGACGGAAACTATGCACTGTTTAGAAATAACACCTGGTACCCGTTTCCAGCTAGCCGTCAGGTACATAAGACAGTCAACCGCTTTGGTGGTGTAGTGATAGGGTGTCCGCATCGGGTTCGGGAGGTCGTCGGTTCGATCATCGGCCGGGTCATACCAAATACTTTTAAAATGGACGTAATGACTGCCCTCCTTGGCGCTCAGGGTTGCAGGGTTGGATTAAGACTGACTGGCTGGTGTCAGGATAAATGGACCAGTAGTAGTGGTAACTTATCCAAGAAACGACGTGATATAACTGAACAATTGTAGAAAGCGCCGTAAAACACCAATCAATCAACATAAGAGAGACAATATAATATCAAATAAACCCAGCAGAAATGACAATTTTGCAAGAGAAAGTTCATGCATAATGCTCTTTGTTAGTTGCACGTAACATTTGTATTTTTGATGCGACTCCATACAATATTTGCATATGATTCTATGCACGAATTTAAACTACAATTGCATACACTGGAGACCAGCGTGTGTAAATTCAGCGGGACAAGGATTAAAATAGTCGCCGACACTAGAGATCTACGAATATACTAATTATGCAGGGAATGTGTTACTGTCAGTTTGAATTACGGATATTGTTCCCGGGATGACAGGTCGTCGATTAAAACCCAGTGAGTGTAGGGAAATGGTACATGTAGTTCCCGAGGAAGTTCATAGTGAGAGTGACAGTATTACGACTGGTTCTTGGTGACATACTAAGTTGTATAACCTTTCGTACTCGTAAATCACTGAACATTGTGAGAGTGACAGTATTACGACTGAGTCTTGGTGACATACTAAGTTGTATAACCTTTCGTACTCGTAAATCACTGAACATTGTGAGAGTGACAGTATTACGACTGGTTCTTGGTGACATACTAAGTTGTATAACCTTTCGTACTCGTAAATCACTGAACATTGTGAGAGTGACAGTATTACGACTGGTTCTTGGTGACATACTAAGTTTTATAACCTTTCGTACTCGTAAATCACTGAACATTGTGAGAGTGACAGTATTACGACTGGTTCTTGGTGACATACTAAGTTTTATAACCTTTCGTACTCGTAAATCACTGAACATAGTGAGAGTGACAGTATTACGACTGGTTCTTGGTGACATACTAAGTTTTATAACCTTTCGTACTCGTAAATCACTGAACATAGTGAGAGTGACAGTATTACGACTGGTTCTTGGTGACATACTAAGTTTTATAACCTTTCGTACTCGTAAATCAATGAACATTGTGAGAGTGACAGTATTACGACTGGTTCTTGGTGACATACTAAGTTGTATAACCTTTCGTACTCGTAAATCACTGAACATTGTGAGAGTGACAGTATTACGACTGAGTCTTGGTGACATACTAAGTTTTATAACCTTTCGTACTCGTAAATCACAGTATTACGACTGGTTCTTGGTGACATACTAAGTTTTATAACCTGTCGTACTCGTAAATAACTGAACATTGTGAGAGTGACAGTATTACGACTGAGTCTTGGTGACATACTAAGTTTTATAACCTGTCGTACTCGTAAATCACAGAACATAGTGACAGTGACAGTATTACGACTGGTTCTTGGTGACATACTAAGTTGTATAACCTTTCGTACTCGTAAATCACCGAACATTGTGAGAGTGACAGTATTACGACTGAGTCTTGGTGACATACTAAGTTGTATAACCTTTCGTACTCGTAAATCACTGAACATTGTGAGAATGACAGTATTACGACTGAGTCTTGGTGACATACTAAGTTTTATAACCTTTCGTACTCGTAAATCAATGAACATTGTGAGAATGACAGTATTACGACTGAGTCTTGGTGACATACTAAGTTGTATAACCTTTCGTACTCGTAAATCAATGAACATTGTGAGAGTGACAGTATTACGACTGGTTCTTGGTGACATACTAAGTTTTATAACCTTTCGTACTCGTAAATCAATGAACATTGTGAGAGTGACAGTATTACGACTGGTTCTTGGTGACATACTAAGTTGTATAACCTTTCGTACTCGTAAATCAATGAACATTGTGAGAGTGACAATATTACGACTGGTTCTTGGTGACATACTAAGTTTTATAACCTTTCGTACTCGTAAATCAATGAACATTGTGAGAGTGACAGTATTACGACTGGTTCTTGGTGACATACTAAGTTTTATAACCTTTCGTACTCGTAAATAAATGAACATTGTGAGAGTGACAGTATTACGACTGGTTCTTGGTGACATACTAAGTTTTATAACCTTTCGTACTCGTAAATCAATGAACATTGTGAGAGTGACAGTATTACGACTGGTTCTTGGTGACATACTAAGTTTTATAACCTTTCGTACTCGTAAATCAATGAACATTGTGAGAGTGACAGTATTACGACTGGTTCTTGGTGACATACTAAGTTTTATAACCTTTCGTACTCGTAAATCAATGAACATTGTGAGAGTGACAGTATTACGACTGGTTCTTGGTGACATACTAAGTTTTATAACCTTTCGTACTCGTAAATCACTGAACATTGTGAGAGTGACAGTATTACGACTGGTTCTTGGTGACATACTAAGTTTTATAACCTTTCGTACTCGTAAATCAATGAACATTGTGAGAGTGACAGTATTACGACTGAGTCTTGGTGACATACTAAGTTTTATAACCTTTCGTAATCGTAAATCACCGAACATAGTGAAGAGAAGCGACGTTAACATAAATTCAACAAAACAATGACTTAAATTCAGGGGCGTAGCTTTGCAATTATCAATGTGTAGGCCGTCTCGTGAGAAAATCAACAGTGTTGACTCTGCGTAAAGTATCGACCCGGATCAGCCTAAGCATGCCACACAGGCCTACCCGGATAGACACTTTTCGCCTCCTGTGGATTTTCTGTTTCAGGAATAACTACTCTATACATGTATCCCCCTAAGACGAAATGTGTCGGCCGGATCAGTACATTACGCAAATGTCTATCGCCGCAGCTGCATGTTGAGGCATTTTGAGAAAAAAATGTGCAGGCACGTGCCTACAGTGTCTAAAGGGAGCTACGCCCCTGAAATTGGTTTGCCAAATTCGATTTCATATACGATTTCTTTTTCAATTTGCACAATAATCTGGTTCTAATCTTTGTGCAAATATTGAAATGTCATAGATATAGATGAAACTACCATGGTGTATCTTTACAAACGTTTAGGATGAGGATTATATATTCAAGTATAATTGCACAAGCATTATTTTTTTTGTTTAATCTAAACATGCATACTGGCGAATTGTAATAAAAAAGCAAGAAATATTCTGCCAGTAAAAGGTTTCTTGAGTGGGAAAAATGAACGTTGTCTGTCGATCAGAATAAAACAGCACTAGTATAAATCTGCAAGAAGAAAATAAAGCCTGTTTCAAACACAGAATAATGCTTATGATTAAAACCTTTCCTGCTCTTTCGCGTAAAAATCTAATAAATCTCTATCAAATCTTAACGAATCCCACGCTCTGATCATATTAAACGTGTCATATATTGCAATATTCAGTCCGCTTATTATATTACCGAGTTATAAATTCCCGGAACACTGCTTAATAGAGACAGAAAGGTCAAGACAACAACTTCTCTGGAATGGCAATTTATAGGAGCTTACAGAAAACAGAGAAGCTGTAGTCCTAATCCATATATAATGATATTGTGACTGTTTCTATATCAGTCACGCTTTATGAACACTGACATTCCGGAAATTGCAACCAGCGGCTGCCTAGTTCAGCTTCTGCCTCTGCTGTTTGATTCTTAGCGACCGTGGTTGTCCACCATTTATGAAAACTTCGTAAACTATTTGAAATTCACATGTTTATTTTTCAGTAGTTCATACTTCAGCGACCCCACCCATCTTACCGTATTTTCGTTGTAATGAGTTCCCTGCCTTGTCAGAATGACAAGTACGGATTACTTCTCCACTGTCTGTCCGTCTTACGTCGATTTATTGGAAATGTATTGCATGCGTCTACAGGCTTTAAAGAGTTAAAACATATTATATGCCACCGAAGGAATTTCTCTTGCCATATAATTAAACCTCCGGCCCGGCACCCCGTCCGTCTGTTCGCAGCATTACGCAGAAGCCGAACATGCAAGCTATTACCTCCAAGCAGGCTATACATATAGTGTTTAACGTTTAGTGTTGTTCCAGATATGATAAACATCTCTAACATACCTATTTTGCTCCACTATTTTCCTGTCTTGGCCTGGTACCTTCTCAATCCGAATGTGCAATTTCTAAAAACAGTGACGCTCCGCTGCACATGATGACCCCCGCAGTTATGGGTAGAACAATCTGTCAATGACATCTGCCCCTTTACCATTTGCCTACTATTAAAAGATCAATTAACATAAATTGTCCTTTAATTACCTTCTATGAAAATATGACCGCCAGAGCTGAAAATCGAAACGCCTTTAAATTGCATCTCCTTACCGCTTGTCCAATTTCAAAGTGAATTCACATAAACGTTTCTTTGTAAGTCCTCTACTGAAAGTGTTCAAATAATTTCGGTCCGCTGCACAAGATGACCAACACGAGCTAAAACTAGAAATTAACACCATGACACAATGTGAAAATATATTCACATAAATGATCCTATCGTGGCCTCAACCAAAACTGTTCATTTTCCCCCGAAAATTGTTATCAGAGCTAAACATAGAAATATCACTGGCACAGTCGTCCCAATTTCATAACGTTTCTCAAGTGGCCCTCTATAAAAAGTTATTCAATTTTGTTTGTTCAAAGGTTTTATTGCAGATTTAAGTATTAAAGTGTTGTTATAGGTGTTGTTATATCCGTCTCAGGGGGATAGAGGTATAGAGTTATGTTTACTGAAACAGAAAATCCACAGGAGGTGCAGATTTGTTGTATATATGGGGAAGACTTTAAAACAAATTAGTACCAGTTGCAGTAAATACAGAATGCATTTGCGCTTAAAATATTGGAAAATAGATATGATACAACCTGTATTCTTTTTCTTTCTTACAATATGTTTGACAATGACTATGTGCAGTGTATACGTCTACTTAAATGTTTAGTTCTGTATGTAGCAACGTTAAATGTCGCACCAACGCTAAATGTCGCACTTGACGTTAAATGTCGCAAGGCTGACGCTAAATGTCGCAACCAACGCTAAATGTCGCAAAACCTCCTGACGTTATATGTCGCATCTGTAACGCCAAATGTCGCAAAAAAGTGTACTGCCGCTATATGTCGCAACATCAACGCTAACTACTGCATTCCTTTATAAGCACTCTTTTGTAGTATTACTGATTCACAATGAACAATGTAAAATATTGATTTTATTTATTTTTTTACGCCGCTTTTCGGGACAGCAGAGCATCTTTAATATTGAGTATACACAATATTCCAAATCATCCTTATGTTCACAAATAGATGCAGAATGAAATCTAAACATGTTTAAACTAAAAAAAAAATCTGGCCTAAGAAACACTTTTGTGAAACGCTAAAGGACTATGAAAGAGAAAGTCAGCAATAAACAACAAGTAAAGGACGAAACATTTTATTTTTTACTAAACCTCAAACATTATATTTACGTAACGCTATGTTTCTACATAAATATAAGTTAAAAATTAGTCAACATAAGTTCAATACCATATGTATTGTCACAAAAGAATACAAAATTACCAAAACCTTCTAGGTTGAATGTTAGGAAAGCATAATTAACGAAATACATGTTATAACGTAATGTCACAGAGTATGTCCGTGTATGTCTATACACGACAAGTCATTGGTTTCTGTGGATAGCCACATGTTGTCACTGGTAGTAAAACAGTACACTATCAGTTGACAACATTTATAAGCAAATACGTATCTAGAAAGTTAAAAGTGCTGGAATAAACTTAAAACTAAATACAAATGTACATGCAACAGGTACATCATAAGTCCCTTTCAATGTCACTTTCAATATAATTTTATATTCTGCGTCTGACAGTAGCCCACATGCCCTGTCTTTTGCCTGTGTCATCACACCGGGCAACAGCAAGCATATTAACCTGAATATATAAGATCTTAATTTAGAACAAGTTTTTATAGAATCAAAAGCTAAATCTGCATGTACGTGTATTTATTGCTATTAACTAAAGCTATCACTTAAAAGGCTTTCCCATCCTAACTAGCTTCATCAGCACAGACTTTTTAACAAAATATCTTTGAAGGTCGAAAATGCATGTTTTTCTTAGATCATTTTATCAAAAGCGTCATTTTGCATGAAGTAGATTCTTGACAAAGGCTTGAATAGAATTGTGTAATTGTCGAAAATTATTTAAAGGGAGGTCATCATTCTCTCCCTTTTATATGTAAATAGAGTATAAATGTCAACAAGGCTGTCCAAAAGACAGCTATATCCCCGCCGCTGTCCTTCATTAGATGTGAGAATGCAACAAATTTAATTAACAAAATGTAGGTTTGCATTTGTGCATCATTTCTTCAGTGCAATGCCATAAATACACACACATTGAGGCTCCAACATTTGACCTTAAAGAGTGACCTTGATATTGACATTGAGGTGGCTCGGCTGTACCATGCCTTCTGCACATCAGCACAAGCTCAGTGAGTTACACATTCGTGTCAAGTTTCATACAAATCCTTCAAAGGGTAAAGGAGATATGGAGCGGAAACCAAAGTGGTGGCTTTAACATTGGACCTTCAAGAGTGAACTTGACCTTGAGGTGGCCCGGCTGTACTATGCCTTCTGCACATCGTCTTAATGAGTTACACATTTATACCAAGTTTCATGAAAATCCGTCAAAGGGTACAGGATATATGGAGCGGACACGAAAATGTTACGGACTGTTGGTGAAAGATTATAGTATAGTCATAATCTGAAAAATACTTCAGCTTTTCATTTAACCAACGCATATGCCAGCCCTGCATTGATCCTTAAATTGAAATCCTTAAGGGAGATCCTTACTTAGGGAGATTCTTAAATTGACTCGAGCCCATTGGTTTTCAAATAGTTAGTTAAATCGGGGTTTATAACGTCATGATGTTGTTACCATGGTATAAATGCATAATAATTTGTTGTAATTTCAGGTCTTACCATGGTATAAATGCATAAGAATTTGTTGTAATTTCAGGTCATAATTAATTAATTAAACAAAGATAATTAATTAGCATCTTCAAATTCTTCATACTTCCTTTCCTAGCACATGTGACACACTCACATGCCTAACTGAAATGCCGTATGTGGAAACTACCGGATTCGAAGACATTGACCAATGATACTCATTCGTTTTCGTTTCTTGTAGAAATATGACAGATGTCAACTGTGTGTCATTTGTTTTCGGCACAGGGGCACGTACAACACTTATATCATGTTTTACTTTACGATGATTTGGAATATTGTGTATACTCAATATTAAAGATGCTCTGCTGTCCAGAAAAGCGGCGGGAAAAAAAAAAATCAATATTTTACATTGTACATTGTGAATCAGTAATACTACAAAAGAGTGCTTATAAAGGAGTGCAACATTTAGCGTTGATGGTGCGACATATAGCGGCAGTACACTTTTTTTACGACATTTGGCGTTACAGATGCGACATATAACGTCAGGAGGTTTTGCGACATTTAGCGTTGGTTGTGACATTTAGCGCCAGCCTTGCGACATATAACGTCAAGTGCGACATTTAGCGTGGTTCGACATTTAACGTTGCTACACTGTACTATAAACGTACAGGCGGAAGATTATTGGTCTTCAGAATGGAGACCGCCCATTTGTCCACGACATAGAGCACGTTACATTTAAACTAAACCTCTTTGTTCAACAGCAGCTTTCCTGAGTTATTTCCCTTTATTATATTTCTCTTTGCCTGTCATTTTCTTATTGTTTTGTCTATTTCAAACCTTGCATTCAGCTATACGGAAATGGAGAAATTGCTCATTTTCGTGTCACCTGCCTTGGAAAGGAAACCCATAGGGATCGCTATCGTCTGTCCGTTCATCTGCCTGTCTTTTCGTCGTGCTTTCACTTACTGACATATTGGCAGGCAACACGTGTTCTTTCCACCTTTCATGCTTTCTTGCCTTTGAATATTTGTTTTAAAAGCAGAATAGGTGAAGGGTGTAAGAACGAACCTCACCCTGAAGTTTATCGATTTAACATCTTATTTCCGACAAAGAGTCTGCCTTTTCCTATAAAATTACAATTGAAACGTGCTTTCTCTTTATCCTCAAGTATCGTTGGAGTTTGATTGATGTTGTATTTTGCATGAACGTTTTGATCGCTGAATCTATTAATGAAATACTCATCACTAGAATGACAATCTGGAATCCGCTGTGATCGAGTGGTTAGCGTCGGGACGAAGGTCATGGCCGAGTGCCCTTGTGCAAGGAACATTTCATAGCCTAGTACTGGTTTGTTTAACCAGGAATCATGAATATATATGTGAACTGTCACTGTGATATAACTGAAATAATGTTTAAAACGGCGTAAAACTGTAATAAAACAAAAACTTTCATTCTGTGAATAAAACTACTAACTTTGAAAACAATCATGTTGGTAAAATTCAAAGGATGGCCTTTGTGCCGTGTCTTGCGATTTTGGAGGCGGATCTTATTGCAAGCTTCTTAACGGGACCCCCGTATTGACACAGAACATCTCTTATATTATAAACTATTATGCTATGCTTCTGCCAGGAGATACATTTAGGTGTATACACCAACTAACAAGTGGTAAGTGAAGACTCAGGTGAGACAATGCGCGGACTCATACAAATGTTCATTTTACGCAGATGCAAGAATGATTGATTGAGTGTGGCTTAACGACATTTTCAATAATTGTTCCGTCATATCACGGCGGACAGTTGGTGCTAGAGTTTAAAGTAGGAACATCTCTCATCGTCCCATTTACCTTATTACTCGACTTCAACCATTACTCTTCGGTAAGAGATACAGGACCATTGTTGTCTTGCTATGTATGCGTTTATTGTATTGCCTCTGTCTTTGATACTCCACGGTTACGCTGGAATGCCCTTACACAAGGAACAATTCTGGTGTGTCACCAAGTGATCATGGATATTTGTACTACCACCTTAGTTATAACTAACTATAATATTGTTAAAACCAGCAGATACTCCTCCTACAACAAACAGATGTGCGTAATAACAGCATGGCTATCAGAGAGAAAGTTGTTATTACATATACACTAAGATAAGTAGATATCGAACAACAAATCGTTCCCAATGTCTGTAACCCCGTTGGCTTTAACGAATCTGACAAAATATAAGACAGTTACCATATCTTTTTTGTTTTATCATGTCTGTTTTGTCTCATGTGCCAATCGGTTATCCGATCAAGCAAGTGAATATCAAATTAAATACAATGTGGGCCTTTACGTTGTACCTTCGGGTCATCGAACTATGTGTGGTGTTTCTGTAATGGCTTATTCTTTGTCTTCATACACTATCGATTTTGTTGTATAGTGTTTTACGTAACTTTCAACAATGTTTCAATTACATATATTCCTCGTGGATTCGAGGGTAAGGTACCAGTACAACCGGTTCATTGGAAGCCGCCTGTAGGCGGCTTCCTGTAGAAATGCTTTGAAATTTAGCACAAGGAGATTTTTAGACCTGCCAGTGTGACCACATATCGGGATTTCTCTTTGTCCTTCCTAAGTTGTTAATTTTAGGTAAATTACTTTTAAAACATCCCTTTTACACTTTGTATGCATGTGTGAGTTTTACAAGTTAAAAAAAAAAGACAAAGGCCGATAGATTAATTTAATGTATGTACATTTTAGTTCAGCGCAAAATTCATACTGTATCTAGTCTAAACAGTAAAATAGAGAACCATTCTGCTAAATTGGTTACCAGCCTTATACGCTTCATTATTTCAATAGTTCTCAAACCGGGAACCAAAAAATGCGCTAAATGTTGTCTGGTTCCTTTCATCCTATATATTACGCAGTAATAAGAGGAAGGAACTCCAGTAGACGCCATATCTCGCCGTTATTACGTCGCTGTGTTATATAAACACTTATGCTTATCCGTTATATTCAAGCAAGCATAACATATACTACGGTTATCTGCTCTTTTCCATATCTGCTTCATTCGCTTTTCTATGTGATGTTGATTGAACCGGGAACGAAATAGGACGTTTGCTCGTTCGACATTTTGATGAAACAATAAGAAAGTGGTGTTTTTGCAGTATACTCGTGTTGTAAATTTCTAACACCTTTACGTTTCATATTTGTATACCCATTCAATGTTTTGGGTCTTGATATCTCCACAGGAAACTCTCTCCAATTGCAATTCAAATTAACACTGAATCAGATTATGACCAAATATGTATTACCTTAATTTTCGGTTTTAACCTGTTCCGACAAGTATACCCTTACCGAGCCTCTGCAACAGTGGAACTTAATGAGCTTATTTTTTTCCATTAACGGGTTTAACCCTTTCCCATTTACGAGTATATACCCTTATATACCAGTATATACCCTTACTGTGCCGCTGCAACAAACGACTTTTGAAGTAATTGTGGAAAAAGGTGAAATTGCTCATAATAAGCTTAATTTTCTCCATTTACGGTTTCAACCCTTTCCCACATACGAGTATATACCCTTTCTGAACCTCTGCAGCAAACGACTTTTGAAATCATAATGGCAAAAGAGGAAATTGCTCAAAATTTTCTCCATTTACGATTTTAACCCTTTACCGAATACGAGTATATATCCTTTATGAGCCTCTACAACAGACGACTTTTGAAATCATTGTGGCAAAAGGGGAAATTGCTCACAATGCGATTAATTTTCTCCATTTATGGTTTAAACCATTTCTCATACTTTTCTGAGTCTCTGAAGCAGACGACATTTGCCACAAAAAGTTCAATTTTGTTCAATTATCTTACTATCATTTATAGAGATTATCTATGTTTTGTATTGATGATTTCAAAGTCTGTCAGGTTAAACATCATTGAAATCATTGTGGCAAAAGGAGAAATTGCTCATATTGAGAAATCATGATTTGCATTTACCACAATAATTTTGAACACTTTTCAACTTATCAAAACAGAGCTTGTGTTAAATACAAATAGTTGATTATCTTTGGTACAAATTGAAATTTATCATAACCTTTTGTCCATTTATCTTTAGTATTAGTCTTATATGTCACTTTTCATGACCAGTTTAACTCTAAATCATCTCATTCGCTTAAAACACAGACCCTGCCAGGTTAAATATCCTACATAATACTTAAATCTTCAAATACCGATATCTGCATTACTAACTACAGATTCAATTTGTCTAATGTTTGTGGATTTCAATGTAGTTTTTTTATATTTCTTCATGTGCAACGAAATATTTGCGGCTTCATTTTGATGCTTTGCGTCAAACATTCGTCTCGTTTATCCTGCCATCAACGAGTCAGTCGTAATACTAACCATGAGCGCAAAAGAGGGAAAGCCGTTACTACCAGTGTTGATATAACCCGGCCATGGATCGAATCCGAGGGACTTTGCATATAGCGGGAAAGGATCTTAATCGTTTTTGAAGAATATACCAGTAGCACTCCGAAACTACCAACCATTGAGCACATGAAGCCAGATTACTTTCAGATCATCTTCTTTGTTCTTGAAGTAGTCATGAATCTTCTGACGATGACAACATACTTTGGAGCGGAATGCAGATATTGAGATGGATTAAATTATGCTTGTCACACAACCATGTCACGAGGAGTTTGGTCTTTCTGGATTTTAGCTCAACTATAATACATATATATATATATGAACTTGCAATTGCGAAAGGTGGATCCTAAGGATGAGCATTTGAAAGCGCAGTCTACTGTAAACCGTACGCCTACATGTTACACTGATTCAAATGGCATCTTCTGACAAGAAACTAGAAGACTAGCCCCAAAAGATAGACGCCAATAATACACTTAAGGATGCCAAACGGGTTAATAATAATAGCCCCAAATCACCAGATGCGACGAGTAGTTTACATCGATTCAGCTTATATTAACTCTTTCAGTGCCGAATTGTTTAAAGTAGACTCTTTCATATATAAAATCGGGCAATTTCATTTCTCATGTAATAACAGTTTTGGACTATTTAGATAACTAAAAGGCAAACAATGCTGATTTCAGGTGAGAAAGCTCGTCACGAGCTGACTCACCTGAATCTGTATTGTTTACAAAAACCTCAATATTGCCTTTGGCGCTGAAAGAGTTAATCACACTCGATGTCTGATTGCTGGAGATTTAACCGGTACTCGCGTTGTTTGTCTGGAAAAAGCCCAAAGGCAGAACCCGCTCAACACGGGATTCGAACACGGAACCTTTGGTACGAGAGACCGACGCTCTACCTGTGCAATACTGTATTCTACAGAACCTGGAACCTTTGGTACGAGAGGCCGACGCTCTCCACCTGTGCAATACTTTATTCTACAGAACCCGGAACGTTTGGTACGAGAGGCCGACGCTCTACCTGTGCAATACTGTATTCTACAGAACCCGGAACGTTTGGTACGAGAGGCCGACGCTCTCTACCTGTGCAAGACTGTATTCCACACAACTCGTATTAGTAGAATCAGCATTTATACCAATGAACTCTTGACCTTGATTAAACAAAGCTTCGTTTACAACAGACGACTTCAAAAACAACTAAAGAGAAAAAAAAGGTAACTCTCTATAAATGGAAGTATTAAATATAGAAAATAGTTTAAAATGTTGCTACAAAAGGAGAAATCGCTTCCTGAGCAATTTTTCCTTTTGCCGTCACGTTTTCAAAAGTCGTCTGCTGCAGATGCGTCTGTAATTGGGAAAGGGTTATGTTTATTTGACGAGACATAATGTCCTGCCAGACGCAGAACCATATTACCATATGGCATGCGCTTCAATGGAGAAGGGCTTGCGAATTTGTGAACCTTGAGGAGTTCAAGATCACCACACTTGTTTACAGGAATTTGTTTTCTTGATTCTCTACTGGTAGTTTTTGGTCTGGAGCTTTAGCCCCTGATCGTAGTAATAATACCGTTTTTTCGGAGTTGGCAGCCTGCCAATTGCTGTTAACACCGAACAATGCATTTTAGAGTGAGACTGCGCGAGAAAAATAGTTCATCATGGATACAACAAAACTGCATTTAAAAGGTTAAAAACTCCCAAAATAAGATAATTATAATATTGTTGGAACATCAGTGAAAAACTTAAGGCGTGAGTACTCCAATATAAGTTTAACAAATGCTTTAGAAATGAATGCGGTCAGATGTCAAATATGGAAGCTTAATAACATTCGCGAAGTTGAACGGATCGCGTGAGAAATGCAGTGGCGGATTTACCTCGGGGCCTGTAGGGTCTGTGCGTCGAAAAATGTTAATGTGTATATATGTGACCTCTTGCACCTCATGTGAGCGATATATGGCCAACAAGATCCTCCTGCTTTCCGATTGCCAATTTCATAATATTTACTATGTTTGATATGATCTGTTAACTTCTTAACAATAAATGCATAAATATAAGCTGCAAGTATTATTTCCTTTCACATTTTCCCTTCTTCTCCAACCTTCCTGCAGCCCCCAGGCCGTCAGCACTTCTGTGCTTTGATTTAATGATCCATTGACTTGATACAGGTTATATGAGCCGTCCCGCAAGGAAACCAACATTGTGGAATCTACGTAAATTATCGACCCGGATTAGGCTAAGCATGCCGCGCAGGCTAACCCGGACAGACACTCTTCGACTCATGTTGACTTTCTGTTTTAGGAATCATTACTCTATTGGAATCTACGTAAAGTATCGACCCGGATCAGGCTAAGCATGCCGCGCAGGCTAACCAGAGCAGACACTCTTCGACTCATGTTGACTTTCTGTTTTAGGAATCATTACTCTATACATCCATCCCCCTTATACGGAATGTGTCGGCCCGGATTAGCCCGCGCGGACTACGCATGCTGATCTGGGTAAAAAAACGCCGCAGAGACCATTATGTTGGTTTTCTCGTGAGACGGCATATATACTAATCGGACTGTGTATATGCACAAGGTGATCTCTACGCTGGTCGCTCTGTACCTGTGTTTAGGCCATTTCATGCATGCGTTCAAAATTGGGGGGGAAGGGGGGGGGGGGGGGGGTTTACCCGGGTCTTTTCTTTTCACAACTGAATAAAGAATAGACACTTATAACATGTTATTTATCACTTGTTGACACAATAAGTCTCAGTGTTATGTTTTACATGTACTTGATAATATTGGCCGTATCATGGCCTTTGAATAAAGAACAAAACACAATGACATATATATATATATATATATATATATATATATGCGTCTTTATCAGATTAACAATCAATCATCTTACAATGTCTATTTCCATATACAACTCAAAAACCCTCCTGGTTTGTTTAAAAGTAGAGCATCCGCTTCGGATCTGGAATGTCACGGGTTCGATCCCCGGTATTATCTTACCAAATACTTTAAAACTGGAACAATGGCTTTCCCTTCTCTCCTTGGCGATCAGGAAAGTATGGTAAGCATTCCAACTGGCTTGCTGGCTTGCTGGTGTCAGGATAACTGGTCCAGTAAATCGAGGGCTTGGCGTGAAACAGTTGTAACTAAAAACCTATTTTGAAAACCCTGGTCTAGGGGTAATTTTGACCCCTTTGTAAACAATGTAAATTTAGGTGCCATCGCTCAGAACGAGCAATGGCACCTAAATTTCCATTGTTTACCAAAACAAATGATTTAAACGCTTAAAAAGACTTCATGGCGAGGTGATTAACCTTGGTAATCTTTTTTTAGTTACAACCGTTTCACGCCAAGCCCTCGAAATGGTAACCTACCTCTGAAGTGACGTGATATAACTGAATCATTGTTGAAGGTGGCGTAAAACACCATACGAAACAAATCACAAATTTGGTGAAAATAGCGGGACGGCTCATATCAATATATCTGCGTAATGTATCGACCAGATCAGCCTGCGCTGTCCGCGCAGACTGATCCGGCCGACACATTCCGTCTTAGGGGGGGGGGGGGGGGGGGGGGGATAGATGTATAGAGTAGTTATTCCTGAAACAGAAAATCTACAAGAGGCTAAAAGTGTCTATCCGGGTAGGCCTGTGTGGCATGCTTAGGCTGATCCGGGTCGATACTTTACGCAGACTCCACAATGTTGGTTTTCTCGCGGTACGGCTCATATCATCTGCGTAATGTATCGACCAGATCAGCCTGCGCTGTCCGCGCAGACTGATCCGGCCGACACATTCCGTCTTAGGGGGGGATAGATGTATAGAGTAGTTATTCCTGAAACAGAAAATCTACAAGAGGCTAAAAGTGTCTATCCGGGTAGGCCTGTGTGGCATGCTTAGGCTGATCCGGGTCGATACTTTACGCAGACTCCACAATGTTGGTTTTCTCGCGGGACGGCTCATATGCATTAAGACCTGATGACCATTTAAACGGACACTGAAGACGCTGGTTAACCTGAGTATGCATAGATCAACCAAGACCAATCCTTCATCCCACGTGTTCACTCAATAAGTCTTTATCACCTAACAGTACATAGAGGGTTTGTATGCATAGATCAACCAAGACCAATCCTTCATCCCACGTGTTCACTCAATAAGTCTTTATCACCTAACAGTATATAGAGGGTTTGTATGCATAGATCAACCAAGACCAATCCTTCATCCCACGTGTTCACTCAATAAGTATTTATCACCTAACAGTACATAGAGGGTTTGTATGCATAGATCAACCAAGACCAATCCTTCATCCGACGTGTTCACTCAATACGTCGTTATCACCTAACAGTACATAGAGGGTTTGTATGCATAGATCAACCAAGACCAATCCTTCATCCCACGTGTTCACTCAATAAGTCTTTATCACCTAACAGTATATAGAGGGTTTGTATGCATAGATCAACCAAGACCAATCCTTCATCCCACGTGTTCACTCAATAAGTATTTATCACCTAACAGTACATAGAGGGTTTGTATGCATAGATCAACCAAGACCAATCCTTCATCCGACGTGTTCACTCAATACGTCGTTATCACCTAACAGTACATAGAGGGTTTGTATGCATAGATCAACCAAGACCAATCCTTCATCCCACGTGTTCACTCAATAAGTCTTTATCACCTAACAGTACATAGAGGGTTTGACGCTACTGACTTATCAATAACCGTACTAATATACATATTTAACATAAAGGTCTGGATCAGGTTAATAGCCTCGGGTAATATACAGGACAATGTTATCCTCTTACTGAATTAGATTGTCCCTCCAACATCTAATATAACAAATATGCAGCAGACGACTTTTGAAACACCTAATCAGATATAAGGGGACATCTTTATTAAACAAAGGAAAGTTTAGTTATCAAGTAGGGTTGAAAACATTGTTTTAAAGGGAACAAATGCTCATTAAGAGCAATAACTCATTTTCCAACCATTAAACGCGTAAACATATAAGCTTAGAGTTAAGAAGTCATCACAACATATTTCCCATTGTGACATAGGGCTGAACTATCTTATAAAATACGCATTAGAATATTAACCCAATCCCACATAACGACGAACTTATAAACGTTTGTTGTAGACTTATGCTGATAAACAGAATAAAGACACCATTGCTACTATTTCCTAGATACGCAGAAGTCATACACATGTATAGTCGTCACACAAAGATGATGACGTTTTGAGTTTAGACAAGTTAAAAATAAGATATGTGCTTAGAATGAACGTGTCAGTGTTTGAATTGATACGTCAAAAGAAGCTTTCGTGACTGAAAACCATAACAGTCTCATAGATGTATACTCGAGCGTTAAAGCCAATCATAGTCGTTAATGTGCCATGAAAAACAATCAGAAGAGAGTCTCGGGTTATTTTCCGGCTATGATCTAGATTCACCGTTTACATGATTTAAAGTATTTTGCGATATCTTCCTTAATTCTGAAAGGAAAATGCAGCAAGGGAAAATTGTTTGGAAGTACATGCATAGAAGAAACTTTTTGTGAAACTTTGGTTTATTCATTTTCAAAATGTTCTCCCTTTTTCCGAATGTTTCAAGGTTGGTTGCAAAGGCATCAATTATCTTTACACAATATAATCTTGAACGAAATTAAAGAGTTATATTAACCCTTTCCCTCATATAGACGCTTTCTGACGCCTCTGTAGCAGACAGCTTTTGGAAAACATAGTGACAAAAGAAGAAATTGCTCAAAACGAGCAATTTCTCCTTTTGCCACAATGCTTTCCACTTTTAGTCATAGGTTATCCATTCAATTATAGAGATTTTCCATTTCTTGACAATATATGTTCGAAGTCGTCTGCTGCAGAATTTACGTATGAGGGAAAGGGTTAAGTAAAGATGAAAGCATGTTTCCTTTTTTGCCGCACTGTGTCCCAAGTCGTCAGCTGTTACAGATGCATCAGAAAGTGTCTGTATGTGGGAGAGGGTTCTGAAGCTGACGACTTTTGTCAACCCACAATGCATTCAACTCAATCCAATAATTTTCATTTATAGAGGTCTTCAACATTATTTCCTAGATTGTTTCAAAGTCGTCTACTGCAGATTTGTTGTATTTTGGAAAGGGTTAAACATATTCCCCCCTGATTTCCTGCAACTAGTATGGTCATGTTTACTCTTTCATAAGTTCTTATATGTTTATATGAAGTTATTATAAAACATAATTGATATCCGAATAGCAAACAATAACGACCAAGATTAGAGTTCTCGTTTGTGCAGGCTTATCCGGTACTACATGTTCTCAAATGATGTTTAAAGTCCCGCATGCGGTGTGATAAGTAAATGCTGTTTACCCTTTCTCACATACTACAACAAATTTGCAGCAGACGACATTGAACACAATAAGTTAAAATACAGAAACTTTCTATGAATGAAAGTACGATTATTGAATAAAGTTGAAAACATTGTGACATAAGGAGAAATTGACTATCATGAAAAAATGTAATTTTTTTGTCTCAATGTTTCTTAAGTTTTCTGCTGCAGAGGCGTTTGTATGAAGGAAAATGTTAAAGGTGGAATCGACGGGAAATCGATTAGGCGGCTTAGTAATTGTAGCAGCCCGACCACACTCTTCACACTCCGTATAAGGAGTTATCCTACATATCGTGATGCAAGAGCTTCTATATTCTGCTTTAACTCTTTCAGCGCCAGAGGCAATATTCAGGATTTTGCAAACAATACTGATTCAGACGAGTCAGCTCGTAACGCGCTGTCTCACCTGAAATCAGCATTGTTTGCCATTTGGTTATCAAAATAGTCCAAAATTGAATTATATGAGAAATGGAGACGCCCGCTTTTGAACATGGAAGAGTCTACTTTAAACAATTCGGCGCTGAAAGAGTTAAGTCCGTTCATACGTGCACGAGATACACGTCGGTTTTAACATACGTCATTAGTCCGTTCTCTGTCTGAATGTATACAGCCGGTATCACGATTCCTGAGTGTAGTCAAGGTCTTAACCCTTTCCCTCATACGAACATTTTGCAGCAGACGACTTTGAACGTATTTTGTCAAAACATAGAAAATCTCCATAATTGAATGGATAACCTATGACTAAAAGTGGAAAACATTGTGGTAAAAGGAGAAATTGCACGTTTTGTGCAATTTCTTCTTTTGTCACTATGTTTTTAAAAGCCGTCTGCTGCAGAGGCGTCCGAAAGCGTTTATATGAGGGAAAGGGTTAACTTGAACGACTAGAAAAGGGTGACTACTGATAAAAGAGTAGCAAACAATGTAGACCAAGATAAGTCTGCACGATTGATCAGGTTGATCTGAGTCTTCATTGTTTGCAATTTTATTTTAAAAGCTGTGCATGGCATGGTACGACCGCACATGTTGATTTAAGACTCTAACTGTAGGATAAGGACCAAGGTACACCGACAAGATCGTCAACGTATTACGCTAAGCTATACATTAAAAATAAAATGACCTAACAAAAACAAACAACAAATCCAAAACATTTAAGACATTATATTGTTTTTGTGGTTTTTTTTACAATTAAGACATGCAATCGGCATTCCTTCAAAGAATTTCTTCCTTTTAACTCATTAAATAATTTCTACCGAGTACCACTATGTTGAAGCCTGGTTGGTGAAAGTCAGAATAATTCCATACCAAACAACTATTTGGTCGATAGCAAATCTTATCGAATGCAATGTGTTGTACAAGAAGAGCAAGATATTCGAATTTACACAGGTGTTTGTTATAGTTTCAATAAGCATATCGTTCATTTCTGGGGGAAAACCCACACTTTGGTAAAAACTGGCCATCATGTGGTACAACTGATTTATTGAATGTGCAAAATTCCAGTTCTCAAAGAATTAAACATTTGCATATCCGCTGTATAAATGAGTGGCAAGTCTAAAGAGTTCTCAAAGATTCTTAGCTTTTTTGTTAAGTTATCTTTTGAGAAACAGACCAATACTGGTAAAAAAACGGAAAGCATTTTTCCCCAAAAGTATTTACCTTTCTCGACAGTGTTTTCTGAGGCTGTCAAGTTTAAAACATATACATATATAGTAGTAAAAATAGTGAAACTCCTTCTCGAACACGGAACCGTTGAAGTAGTTATCAAATAGATTAGCGTAATCTACTGTTTGGGTCACACATATTATGGATGGGGGTATCTCGATAACTCAAATTCAAATGGGTACATAACTTACCTCCTTTGTGCACTTATACGTAAACGTTTATCATTGATAGCAAGCAAGTGATGACAAAACCAGAACAATAGCAGTTTTCGAACAATGTGGATAAGATCATCCTGCAGATGCGTGCAGTCTAATAATGGTCGACACTGTTCGTTAATCATTCACAGATTGCAGACCAAGAAAATACTCCATAAATGTGCATGCACAAGTAAACAACATATTTATTCGAAGGGCTTCATCTGGATAAGGATTGAGTGTCAGTGGAGCCGTTCCACGAGCAAACAGACATCATGGACTCTGCGTAATGTATCAACCCAGATCAGCCTGCGCAGTCCGCGCATGCTAATCCGGGCCGACACATTCCGTTTCAGGGGAATAGAGGTATTAAGTAATGATTCCTGAAACAGAAAATCCACAGGAGGCGAAACGTGTCTGTCCGGGTTAGCTTAATTGTCATGTTTAGACTGACCCGGGTCGATATTTTACGTAGAGTCCACACGTTTGGTTTTCTCGAGGAACAGGTCATTTGGTGTTTGATACGGTGTTACCTAAGCATTTCCGTACACAGAGCGCAGTTCTGAGTGTTACACAAACAGTAGTTCTGAGTCCAAAGTGACCCATTTTAGTATTAATCTGTATGTGAGCAAACGTGATATAACAGAACATCAATATCAAATCTTACACTTCATGTCATACGACGAGACAAAGAAGGTTATCGAACACGTGAAACACAACAAACATGAGCAAATAATTATTGGTGATAAGCACTTGTGGCGAGACACTGGCGGTTACACAGCGTTTATAAATGAATCCATCTTCCTGCCTGCAGACGAGACTTGAATTACAACAATCCGCAATATCTGTACACACTCCCCAGAAGGCAGAGCAACACTCGTAGCGCTCCCCGCACAGGAGGTCACCTTCACATTGGTAACTGAAGAAACAGGGGAAATGTATAGGCGAGCTTTCACAGCGGAAATCCGTTCCCTCGTGCAGCCGTGTGCAGCTTGTACTGCAACAGTCGTCGTCATTTTCGCAATCTTCGTTGGACCATTTGCAGCGATCGGATCCCGACACTGAAAACACACAATAGTTAAAATTCGTTAATACGAAGAGTAGTTGGTTTTTTCCCGTTTCCACACATACAACGGATCTGCGGATGATAGATTGAAAACTCAATATAAATAGGTGTAATTACACACTGGCATTAGAGTAATAAACTTATATAATAGTTAACTGTGATTTGTTATTGATTTAATCTTTCAGCTCTTACATGCTGTTCCTACTGTATAGTATTGTTATGCAGTCGAACTGAAGAAGAAAATGCACTTTACTATTACATCAGTTTGTTACTCCGGTGCGTGTGTAATGGGAGTTGAAATGTGTGTGGCAAAAAGGAAAACTTCTTCAATGTGAGAGCCATGTCTCCTTGAATTATATTTTTCCAAAAGGTCGTCTTCTGTAGATGCATCAACATGCGTATGCATTTGGAAAAGCTTTAACCCTTTCCCTCATATAGACGATTTCTGACGCCTCTGCAGCAGACAGCGTTTTAAAAACATAGTGACAAAAGAAGAAATTGCACAAAACTTTTTGTCATAGGTTATCCATTCAATTATGGAGATTTTCTATGTTTTGACAAAATGCGTTCAAAGTCGTCTGCTGCAGAATTGTCGTATGTGGGAAAGGGTTAAGGACAAAAATAATGCAATATGTAAAACATAATCCCAGTTTGTTTATGTGTTTTAAATGTTATAATTTTAATACAAAATTGAAATATTTGAACAGGGGTTTCACCTGTGACAGTTTAGACAGCTAAATTAAATTTTATTTATATGTGACTTCATATTATGCAATTATTAATTACCCGAATTGGCAAGGTAGATGGATTTAATGCGTTTAGAGTTTTCTTTCTGATAAAAGTAGACATTTATAATACGTTATATATGTGATATAAGGGTTTCTCTGAAATAAACAATGGGTACAAATGAGTCGTTTCACGAGAAAACCAACATTGTGGACTCTGCGTAATGCATCGACCAGGATCAGCCTAAGCATGCCGCGCAGGATAATCCGGACATACACTTTTCACCTCCTGTGGATTTTCTGTTTCAGGAATCACTACTCTATCTATCCCCCCTTAGACGGAATGTGTCGGCCGGATCAGTCTGCGCGGACAGCGCAGGCTGATCTGGTCGATACATTACGCAGATGTATTGATATGAGCCGTCCCGCGAGAAAACCAACATTGTGGACTCTGCGTAATGCATCGACCTGCATCAGCCTAAGCATGACGCGCAGGCTAACGCGGACAGACACTTTTCGATTCCTCTGGATTTTCTGTTTCAGGAATCATTACTCTATACCTCTATCTCCCTGAGACGGAATGTGTCGGGCCGGATAAGGTGGATACATTACGAGTCCATAATGTTGGCACGTAGAACTCAATTACAAGACGAATAATTGAGTAGAGCTCTGTGAAAATCTACCGTAAGACAATTACGACCAATGTAGATCAAGACAAGCCAGCGTATCCCTCGCAAACTGATCTGACTATGCACTGTTCGCGTAAATTAGTCAAGAAACTTCAGTAAATCTGAATCCGGTTGGATAATTTAGCATGGATGCGCAGCAGAATCTTACTGTAATAATTACATTACAGTGTTTTCTCAATTATACGAGTATTGTAATGACGTTATCTGGCTGAACCAGTAATGTCCAATACAGTCAATATACGAAAGGTAATCAACTCCGATTCATTATTTGAGTCCGGGCGTTTATATACACGTTGGCTCTTGCGAACAGTGACGACCCAGGTCAGCATGCACTGTTAGGAGGAGTTTCGCGAATTTCCATTTTGTTCCAGTATACATCTTTACTTGACCTGTATCAATTAACATGATGTCGGTAGAAACCTGAACTATCAGTGACGAATGTGTTGTTAACTTGTTAGTGCAAAACGTTTCTATGGTCTTGATTGGGCAAACCCATCTCAGTCTTAACTTCGTTTATAAAAATGCGAATTCTGATTTTTCAACCCTTTCCTAATAACAACAAATCTTCGGCGGTATACTGCATTGAATAAATGATAGCACACTATGAACAACTCTTTAACCCTTCCCCTCATACGACAATTCTGCACCAGACGACTTTGAACATATTTTGTCAAAAAATAAAAAATCTCTTTAATTGAATGGATAACCTATGACTAAAAGTGGAAAACATTGTGGCCAAAGGAGAAATCGCACGTTTTGTGCAATTTCTTCTTTTGTCACTATGTTTTCAAAAAGCTGTCTGCTTATGAGGGAAAGGGTTAATGAAAGTGTAATACTTGCATAGATTTGGAAACATTAAGACAAGGAGAAGACCATGCTCCTTATCGTCGTCGTAGGCTGTAAATGCAGCTGAATACGTCAGAATATGGGAAACAATTACCGTCACTCTAGAAAAGGATACCTATCCAACATGAGTAAACATATTAATTGATTTTGATGCCATACTAAGTTGATTACCTGTTTTCCAATTCATTTATCCGTATTTCCTAGTTACATCGGTAGTGGCACGCCACAAACAATTTACTAAATTAACACTCTTTACGCTCAACACTTTCCCGTTCACAGACGCTTTCTGTCGCTTCTGCAGCAGACGACTTTTTAAAACATTTGGAAACATTTGGCAAAGCGAGAAATAACTCATAATGAGCAATTTTCTCCTTTTGCCACATTGTTTTCAACTTCTTTCAATAGTTGTTCTTTCGTTGATATAAGGTTTCCATACGTTTGCATAAATATTTTCAAGGTCGTAAAATGTAGTTTTATGGTAGGCCTATGTCGGAAAGAGTTCAACTGGTGGTAAATCAGAAAAGTGTTGGACAATCGTCGAAAAGAATAAAAAGTCTTGCCGAAATTTGAACTCACGACCCATGGAGATCAAACGAAAAAATGCGATGATTTTATTTTTAGGGGTTTTCAACTCACACAGTGATAAATGATGCCGGTGTTTTAGGGGTTTTCAACTCGCACAGTGATAAATGATGCCGGTGTTTTAGGGGTTTTCAACTCACACAGTGATAAACGATGCCGGTGTTCTACGCACGAACGAGTGTGAAAAGATGCATTTAACCCTCTCAGCGCCGAATTGTTAAAAGAAGACTCTTCCATATTCAAACTCGGACGACTCTATTTTAATGTTATAGGATTTTTTGGAATATCTTTATAAATCACAGCCAAACAATGCAGATTTCAGGTGAGACAGCTCGTTACGAGCTGACTCGCCTGAATCTGTATTGTTTGCAAAAACATCAATATTGCCTTTGGAGCTGAAAGAGTTAACCTTTTCTCACATACAGCAAATCTGCAACGGTAGACTGTGAACCAATCTTGGTAAAAGTATGGACAATTTCTTATATTGAAAGTATTTTTATTGAAAATAATTGAAAACACTGTGGCAAAAGCAGATATCATGAGCATTTCTCCGTTTTCCAAAATGTTTTTAAACGTAGAAAATCTCTTTAATTGAATGAATAACCTATGACTAAAAGTGGAAAACATTGTGGCAAAAGAAGAAATTGCACGTTTTGTGCAATTTCTTCTTTTGTCACTATGTTTTCAAAAAGCTGTCTGCTGCAGAGGCGTCAGAAAACGTCTGTATCTTGGAAAGGGTTGATTGATAGCAACAACTCGATCATCTTGGTCCGGTAAACGTAATGTTTACAAACATGGCCTGGCTCTGCCCAAACAAGAATAGATGAAGCAAGTTAATACGTACGGGAAATAACGTGACAGTATATACTGATATATAACAAGTCACTCCTACGAACGGTTATTCCAAATATTGGCAGGGTGGGATATTTATAATCATACATAAGGTTTGATTAATTGGGGTTTAACGCCATTTTTAACAACTGTTTTAGTAATATCACGGCGGCCAGTTCACCTACTCATGTGTTTCCTGGCTTTCTCACACCAGTAATTCAAACAATAATCTTTCCAAGCAACTGGCTGCTTTTCCACATAGCCTGTAAGCCCATTGGTGGAAGACGAAATACGCTTGTCACAATGACGTTTTTCAAACGACGAAAAAAATGTTGACGAAGCTGGGGTTCGAACTCACAACCCCTAGATCAACAGCCCGCATCGCTACAGACTGAGCTACCGGTGCTACATTCGGATACATGTACCTGATATAAGCGTTGTAAGCATGATGACTGTAGATAAGCAAATATGCGTGAGGATGCCTGTATTCAACATTCTGCCCATATCTCACTCTCACGTGGCTTCCATGACAGCTGTGGCCATCGTCAAATAACAATCTGAAATACACAAAGATATTAACGATAACAAACTGTTGCCCACAACAAAGGCCTAGCTCATAATATAGCTATTTACAATAAACCATTCATTATTTCACTGCCGAATTTCACAAAGTCGACTCTTCCCTGTTGAAAATTGGACCATTCAATTCTTCGTCCAACGGAAAATCTTGTTAAATTAAATATCTAAGTGGCAAACAATGCAGATTACAGGAGAGACAGATATTTACGAGCTGTCTTACATGTATCTGCATTATTTGCAAAGGCATTTAATTGGCTTAAGCACCGAACAAGTTAACGTTGATCTACGTTTGAAGTTCGAATATATCAATATCACAATGCTCTGAATATCAGTTAGCTCACAAGAACAGATTCAAACACCTATTATTTTGTATCCTTTGATGTTTAGTTATACGTCGTTACTTTAAATGTCAAGATAAAGATAACGAAATTAAACACGCAAACAAAAACAAACTGCGCTGAGGAACTGTACTCCAGGAAAACGAACCTTAGTGTATACTTGTGAAAAGTGTATACAAAGATCTGACTCTCCATTTTAACTCTTTCAGCGCCAAAGGCAATATTCAGGTTTCTGCAAACAATACTGATTCAGGTGAGTCAGCTCGTAACGAGCTGTCTCACCTGAAATCAGCATTGTTTGCCTTTTAGTTATCAAAATAGTCCAAAAGTCTTATTGCATGAGAAATGGAGACGCCCGAATTTGAACATGGATGCGTCTACTTTAAATAATTCGGCGCTGAAAGAGTTACATTGTTAGACGAATCGTAGCTTAAACGAATGTTCACTTGATTGTGAAACATCGCAGGAAAAACCACAGATACCAGTATCGTAAGCATGTTACAATTTATTTTCGCGTTTTACTATTACCTAGAATATTTAATGTATCAATAAACTTTACTGAGGTGAAATTCTGGTTCCAAAATAAAGTCGGGCACCATGTGAAAAGTGTATACAAAGATCTGACTGTGCTTCAATGCAGTTTGGAACTTTCTCTGAATGCAGTATGCTATTTATTATTCAATGAATCTTCCGTGACCGTGTGGTAATCTCTCCTTACAGCGGCCATTGTCGAATGTCCTTAAACAAAGCCAATGTCCTAGTGTATGACTGGTTAGTGATACAGGGATCATGTATACTGACGCTGTGACCTAACTGAAATACGGTTGAAACCGCAATTAACACCATTACAAAAGTAGTATTCTCAGATCGTACAATTAACAACGTTGGTGCCTTCTTCTGTTTTCCAGTTTTATTTGACCCTTTAAAGCATGGCCTCATTAAAGACAATGAAACCGTTAATGAGGCAGCGGCATTTCTCTCCTCTTTCGTCAATAAACAAACATCCGAGTCGTGGCACACGATAAACCACTTTTGAGACTTTGCTGCGCCAATGGGAGATCAAATATTTAGCTTGTACTACCTGTCAGTCTGATCAGCATCTGCACTGTCCACAAACTAGACCTGCACGTATTATTGAAATCAACTGGAGTACCGGTATGTCCGTACCACGAGTATACGCGTAACTTAAAGTTAAACCCTTGCCTACATACAACAAATTTTCAGCAGTCGACTTTGAAATTAACATAGGAATTAAAATATAAAATTTCTAAAAATGAAAGCTTATGATCAATTACTCATTTTGGCACACTTTCTTCCGATGTGTCTGCAGCAGACGCGTCTATGTGGGAAAGAGATAGTTTATGTAAATCTCGAAGGTCGTTTATCATGTGGCGCGATTATATTGAATGATTTATTATCGTGTATGTCACGGCATGGCTTTAACCAGTTACATTGTATGCTTATATTAGGATCTCTCCATCTTAACTCTTTCAGTGCCAAAGGCAATATTTAGGTTTCTGCAAACAATACTGATTCAGGCGAGTCAGCTCGTAACGAGCTGTCTCACCTGAAATCAGCATTGTTTGCCTTTTAGTTATCAAAATAGTCCAAAAGTCTTATTGCATGAGAAATGGAGACGCCCGAATTTGAACATGGATGCGTCTACTTTAAACAATTCGGCGCTGAAGGAGTTAAATTGTTAGACGAATCGTAACTTAAACAAATGTACACTTGATTGTGAAACATCGCAGCAAAAAACACAGGTACCAGTATCGTAAGCATGTTACAATTTATTTTCGCGTTTTACTATTACCTAGACTATTTAATGTATCAATAAACTTCACTGAGGTGAAATTCTGGTTCCAAAACAAAGTCGGGCACCATCAAACATTGGAGGTGTCAGCCAATGAAAACTGGGATGAGTTTCTATCACCCAATGAAATATCTTGACACTTATTGAAAACTTTGACAACAAAACTGGCCAACTCTATCCAAAGAGAATAATCAGATAGCCGATTTCAGTGAGATGAGTATTCATGCAATTAATTTTTCCAGTTTTATTCCCGATACAATCCTTATCTATAATTGACCTTTGATTGTATCTTTTTTTAATGCTCAGAAACTGCCAGAAACTCAACATATCATTTGATATGTGAACATATATGTGTACGGTACATTTTATGAAGTTGAACATTTCGTGGAGAAATCTTAAAGCAGTGGTTGTTTGCGACACTTTGAAAAAGTAGTCGTCCAAAAGAAAATACATTGTTGATGTAAATGTTTTTTTTTTTTTTTAACTATTTCAGCGCTAAAGGCAATATTGAGGTTTTTGCAAACAATACTGATTCAGCTGAGTCAGCTCGTAACGAGCTGTCTCACCTGAAATCAGCATTGTTTGCTTTGTCGTTATCAAAATAGTCCGAAATTGTATGACATGAGAAATGAAGACGCCCGATTTTGAACATGGAAGAGTCTACTTTAAACAATTCGGCGCTGAAAGAGTTAACAATGAAAGCGTTATTTTAAAATCGAAGTCACGAAAGATGTTGTTACATGAATATTTTGTTTTTATTTCAATAATGGCTAGAACACATAGGTTCATCAATTTTGTACAATATATACAGTGCCATGCGTGAGAAACATAACAATAACAATCATAAGCCCATATGGAAAATGATTGTAATAGCAAATGTAAAAGCGGAAGTGCAAATATCAGCACATTTCATTTACGCATACAATACAACAAGCACTCCTTGACCCTTGCCCACTGACACCAAATTTGCAGCAAACGGCTTTGAAAATGTATACGCAAACATACATGTACGAATTAAAATGAAATTAAAATAAAAAATAAATCTATACTAAATCAATACAGTTGAAAACACTGTTGCAAAAGCAGTTTCTCCTTTTGCCCTATTTGTTCATGGTCGTTTGCATGTGATAACCAGGGGCGTAGCTTCTTTTAGGCACTGTAAGCACGTGCCTACACATTTTTTCTAAATGCAGCTGCGGCGATACACATCCGCGCAGACTGATCCGGCCGACACATTCCGTCTATAAGGGGGGATAGATAGAGAAGTGATTCCTGAAACAGAAAATCCACAGGAGGCGAAAAGTGTATATATCCGGGTACGCCTGTGTGGCATGCTTAGGCTGATCCGGTCGCTACTTTACGAAGAGTCCACAATGTTGATTTTCTCATTGATTATTGCCAAGCTACGCCCCTGATATCGGGTATAAATATGTATCATGGGTTTCTGATGTGCTGGATATTGTTTAATGATAGCCACTCAACACGTAGTTAACTGTAACAATGACACGTGCATTCTATTTTTAAGAAACAGTGACATTACGTTTAAGCTAAATGAGCCATCAGACAATCCGCGACTTCCGTTCTATTTGAACGTCACTCCTTTAACATTGGGTAATACTCTGTCAAGTCTAGAGCAAGATAGTAAACGGAAACAATTGATGTGAACAGCTACCCGGCCACCCCCACACACACACAACCACAAGTACCGCATCGGTAGTCTTATGGTCGAGCGTCCCCCTCGGGTCAAGAAGGTAGGTGGTTCGATCCCCAAATACTTTTAAAATGATAGTAATGGCTGTCCTCCTTGGCGATCAGGTTTACGAGTGACTGACTGGTGTCAAAATATGTGGACCAGTAGTTGCTGGTTTCTTACTCAGGAAACGCCGTGATATAATTGAAAATTGTTGAAAACGGCGTAAAACACCAAACAATCAATTAACACATCCACCATATATACATGTACCACCAAATAAGGGCATCAACTTTCTAATAACAAGGATTCAACTTTGTTGAAAACCCTGATTAATAAAGTCAAAGTTGCGTAAATCGATGCCAGGTAATGAGCAGTTACCACACATGGTCATTCACACACTCCTCTTCCTCGCTTATTAAAGACCTGAAATATGACATCGAGCTAGGAATGCCTATAATCGATCATAGCATGTATATACCAAGGAAGTTAAAGCTTCGAAAAGTCTTGTATTGAAACTTTGCCGGAAGCCGTCATGTATAGAAACTAATTGTGCATTTGTTAGATATGTTATCTTGCCTCAATTATAAATTATTTGTGTTTGGACACAGATACTTAAGTTTGAGAGGAACTAAACATTGTGCTAATAAGTGAATCATTGTAACTACACTCGGGCAAACATGTTGTGTCTTTATTTGATTGTTTGTATGATGTTGTCCACTGTTTCCACATGTTTTAAGTTATATCACGGAGTTTCCTTGGTAAGGTACCTAGCGGTCCATTTATCCTGACACCAGCGAGTCAGTCGTAATGCTAATCCAACAATGTCGAGTGCCAAGGAGGGAATACCATTACTTAACATTCTAAAAACGTTGTAAGACCCGGCCTGGGATCTGAACCCGCGGTTCACTCTACCACTACACCACACGGGCGGACACTCTACCACTACACCACACGGGCGGACACTCTACCACTACACCACACGGGCAGTCACTCTACCACTACACCACATGGGCGGTCACTCTACCACTACACCACACAGGCGGGCACTCTACCACTACACCACAGGGGCGGTCACTCTACCACTACACCACACAGGCGGACACTCTGCCACTACACCACACGGGCGGTCACTCTACCACTGCACCACACAGGCGGACACTCTACCACTACACCACACGGGCGGACACTCTACCACTACACCAACGGGCGGTCACTCTACCACTACACCACACGGGCGGACACTCTACCACTACACCTCACGGGCGGACACTCTACCGCTACACCACACGGGCGGTCACTCTACCACTACACATCACAGGCGGACGCTCCACAGGCGTACACTCTACCACTACACCTGACAGGCGGATGATCTTCCACTACAAGGACGAGGTGGACACTCTACCTCTAAACCACCCAGGCAAACGATCTTCCTCTACAACGACGAGGTAAACACTATACCACTACACCACCCAGGCGGACGATCTTCCACTACACCACACAGGCGGACACTCTACCACTACACCTGACAAGCGGATGATCTTCCACTACAAGGACGAGGTGAACACTATACCACTACACCACCCAGGCGGACGCTCTTCCATCTTCCACTACAACGACAAGGTTGACGCTCTACCACTACACCACCCAGGCGGACAATCTTCCACTGCAACGACAAGGTAGACGCTCTACCACTACACCACCCAGGCGGACGATCTTCCACTGCAACGACAATGTAGACGCTCTACCACTACACCACCCAGGCGGACGATCTTCCATCTTCCACTACAACGACGAGATGGACGCTGTACCACTACACCACCCAGGCGGACGATCTTCCACTACAACGACAAGGTGGACGCTCTACAACTACACCGCCCAGGCGGACGATATTCCACTACAACGAGAAGGTGGACGCTCTACCACTACACCACCCAGACGGACGATCTTCCACTACAACGACAAGGTGGACGCTCTACCACTACACCGCCCAGGCAGAAGATCTTCCACTACAACGACAAGGTGGACGCTGTACCACTACACCACCCAGGCAGAAGATCTTCCACTACAACGACGAGGTGGACGCTCTACCACTACACCGCCCAGGCGGACGATCTTTCACTACAACGACGAGGTGGATGCTCTACCACTACACCACCCAGGCGGACGATCTTCCACTACAACGACAAGGTGGACGCTGTACCACTACACCGCCCAGGCGGACGATCTTCCACTACAACGACAAGGTGGACGCTCTACCACTACACCACCCAGGCGGACGATCTTCCACTACAACGACAAGGTGGACGCTGTACCACTACACAATCCAGGCTGAAGATCTTTCACTACAACGACGAGGTGGACGCTCTACCACTACACCACCCAGGCGGAAAATCTTCCACTACAACGACAAGGTGGACGCTCTACCACTACACCACCCAGGCTGAACTGAAGATATTTCACTACAACGACAAGGTGGACGCTCTACCACTACACCACCCAGGCGGACGATCTTCCACTACAACGACAAGGTGGACGCTCTACCACTACACCACCCAGGCTGAAGATCTTTCACTACAACGACGAGGTTGACGCTCTACCACTACACCACCCAGGCTGAAGATCTTTCACTACAACGCTGAGGTGGACGCTCTACCATTACACCATCCAGGCTGAAGATCTTTCACTACAACGACGAGGTGGACGCTCTACCACTACACCACCCAGGCGGACGATCTTCCACTACAACGACAAGGTGGACGCTGTACCACTACACCACCCAGGCGGACGATCTTTCACTACAACGACGAGGTGGACGCTCTACCACTACACCACCCAGGCGGACGATCTTCCATTACAACGACAAGGTGGACGCTCTACCACTACACCACCCAGGCGGACGATCTTTCACTACAACGACGAGGTGGACGCTCTACCACTACACCACCCAGGCGGACGATCTTCCACTGCAACCACAATGTAGACGCTCTACCACTACACCACCCAGGCGGACGATCTTTCACTACAACGACGAGGTGGACGCTCTACCACTACACCACCCAGGCGGACGATCTTTCACTACAACGACGAGGTGGACGCTCTACCACTACACCACCCAGGCGGACGATCTTCCACTACAACGACAAGGTGGACGCTCTACCACTACACCACCCAGGCAGAAGATCTTCCACTACAACGACGAGGTGGACGCTCTACCACTACACCACCCAGGCGGACGATCTTTCACTACAACGAGAAGGTGGACGCTCTACCACTACACCACCCAGGCGGACGATCTTCCACTACAACGACAAGGTGGACGCTCTACCACTACACCACCCAGGCGGACGATCTTCCACTACAACGACAAGGTGGACGCTCTACCACTACACCACCCAGGCGGACGATCTTCCACTACAACGACGAGGTGGACGCTCTACCACTACACCACCCAGGCGGACGATCTTCCACTACAACGACAAGGTGGACGCTCTACCACCACACCACCCAGGCGGACGATCTTCCACTACAACGACAAGGTGGACGCTGTACCACTACACCGCCCAGGCGGACGATCTTCCACTACAACGACAAGGTGGACGCTCTACCACTACACCACCCAGGCGGACGATCTTCCACTACAACGACAAGGTGGACGCTGTACCACTACACAATTCAGGCTGAAGATCTTTCACTACAACGACGAGGTGGACGCTCTACCACTACACCACCCAGGCGGAAAATCTTCCACTACAACGACAAGGTGGACGCTCTACCACTACACCACCCAGGCTGAACTGAAGATATTTCACTACAACGACGAGGTGGACGCTCTACCACTACACCACCCAGGCGGACGATCTTCCACTACAACGACAAGGTGGACGCTCTACCACTACACCACCCAGGCTGAAGATCTTTCACTACAACGACGAGGTTGACGCTCTACCACTACACCACCCAGGCTGAAGATCTTTCACTACAACGCTGAGGTGGACGCTCTACCATTACACCATCCAGGCTGAAGATCTTTCACTACAACGACGAGGTGGACGCTCTACCACTACACCACCCAGGCGGACGATCTTCCACTACAACGACAAGGTAGACGCTGTACCACTACACCACCCAGGCGGACGATCTTTCACTACAACGACGAGGTGGACGCTCTACCACTACACCACCCAGGCGGACGATCTTCCATTACAACGACAAGGTGGACGCTCTACCACTACACCACCCAGGCGGACGATCTTTCACTACAACGACGAGGTGGACGCTCTACCACTACACCACCCAGGCGGACGATCTTCCACTGCAACCACAATGTAGACGCTCTACCACTACACCACCCAGGCGGACGATCTTTCACTACAACGACGAGGTGGACGCTCTACCACTACACCACCCAGGCGGACGATCTTTCACTACAACGACGAGGTGGACGCTCTACCACTACACCACCCAGGCGGACGATCTTCCACTACAACGACAAGGTGGACGCTCTACCACTACACCACCCAGGCAGAAGATCTTCCACTACAACGACGAGGTGGACGCTCTACCACTACACCACCCAGGCGGACGATCTTTCACTACAACGACGAGGTGGACGCTCTACCACTACACCACCCAGGCGGACGATCTTCCACTACAACGACAAGGTGGACGCTGTACCACTACACCGCCCAGGCGGACGATCTTCCACTACAACGACAAGGTGGACGCTCTACCACTACACCACCCAGGCGGACGATCTTCCACTACAACGACAAGGTGGACGCTGTACCACTACACAATCCAGGCTGAAGATCTTTCACTACAACGACGAGGTGGACGCTCTACCACTACACCACCCAGGCGGAAAATCTTCCACTACAACGACAAGGTGGACGCTCTACCACTACACCACCCAGGCTGAACTGAAGATATTTCACTACAACGACGAGGTGGACGCTCTACCACTACACCACCCAGGCGGACGATCTTCCACTACAACGACAAGGTGGACGCTCTACCACTACACCACCCAGGCTGAAGATCTTTCACTACAACGACGAGGTTGACGCTCTACCACTACACCACCCAGGCTGAAGATCTTTCACTACAACGCTGAGGTGGACGCTCTACCATTACACCATCCAGGCTGAAGATCTTTCACTACAACGACGAGGTGGACGCTCTACCACTACACCACCCAGGCGGACGATCTTCCATTACAACGACAAGGTGGACGCTCTACCACTACACCACCCAGGCGGACGATCTTTCACTACAACGACGAGGTGGACGCTCTACCACTACACCACCCAGGCGGACGATCTTCCACTGCAACCACAATGTAGACGCTCTACCACTACACCACCCAGGCGGACGATCTTTCACTACAACGACGAGGTGGATGCTCTACCACTACACCACCCAGGCGGACGATCTTTCACTACAACGACGAGGTGGACGCTCTACCACTACACCACCCAGGCGGACGATCTTCCACTACAACGACAAGGTGGACGCTCTACCACTACACCACCCAGGCAGAAGATCTTCCACTACAACGACGAGGTGGACGCTCTACCACTACACCACCCAGGCGGACGATCTTTCACTACAACGACGAGGTGGACGCTCTACCACTACACCGCCAATGTGGACGATCTTCCATTACAACGACAAGGTGGACGCTCTACCAGTACACCACACAGGCGGACGATCTTCCACTACAACGACGAGGTGAACGATCTACCACTACACCACCCAGGCGGACGATCTACCACTACACCACCCAGGCGGACGCTCTACCACTACACCACCCAGGCGGACGATCTTCCACTACAACGCTGAGGTGGACGCTCTACCCACTACACCACCCAGGCGGACGATCTTCCACTACCACGCTGAGGTGGACGCTCTACCCACCACACCACCCAGGCGGACGATCTTCCACTACAACGCTGAGGTGGACGCTCTACCCACTACACCACCCAGGCGGACGATCTTCCACTACAACGCTGAGGTGGACGCTCTACCACTACACCATCGGACACTACATAGGCGGACGCTCTACTACTTCACCAGTAAGGCGGAAGCTCAACCACCACACCACAGAGGAAGGCGTTCTACCACTACACCACCCAGGCGGACGATCTACCACTACACCAGCGAGGCGGACGCTCTACCACTACACCACCGAGGCGGACGCTCTACCACTACACCACAGAGGAAGGCGTTCTACCACTACACCACTGAGGCGGACGCTCTACCACTACACCACTGAGGAAGTCGTTCTACCACTACACCACTGAGGCGGACGCTCTACCACTACACCACCGAGGTGGACGCTCTACTACTACACCACTGAGGAAGGCGTTCTACCACTACACCACCGAGGCGGACGCTCTACCACTACACCACCGAGGCGGGCGATCTACTACCTCACTACCGAAGCGGACGCTCTACCACTACACTACCGAGGCGGCAGCTCTACCACTACACCATCGAGGCGGACGCTCTACCACTACACCACCGAGGCGAGAGCTCTACTACCTCACCACCGAGGCGGACGCTCTACCACTACACTACCGAGGCGGCAGCTCTACCACTACACTACCGAGGCGGACGCTCTATCATAACACCATCGAGGCGGACGCTCTATCATAACACCATCGAGGCGGACGCTCTACCACTACACCACCGAGGCGAGAGCTCTACTACCTCACCACCGAGGCGGACGCTCTACCACTACACCACCGAGGCGGCAGCTCTACCACTACACTACCGAGGCGGCAGCTCTACCACTACACTACCGAGGCGGACGCTCTATCATAACACCATCGAGGCGGACGCTCTATCATAACACCATCGAGGCGGACGCTCTACCACTACACTACCGAGGCGGCAGCTCTACCACTACACTACCGAGGCGGCAGCTCTACCACTACACTACCGAGGCGGACGCTCTATCATAACACCATCGAGGCGGACGCTCTATCACTACACCACCGAGGCGGACGCTCTACCACTACACTACCGAGGCGGACGCTCTACCACAAAACTACCGAGGTGGTCAAAGCATATCATTTTTAGGGACTCCTCAGTACGGAAAGATCGTCGATGATGAATTCGTACAGCTGTTATCATTTCAATCAGTCAGTTCGTCCCTTTTTAAAGGTTTCAACTATCGCATAGAGAAAGGAGGTTACGACGGGCGGTACATTCTTACGTCGGTATATTGAAATGTCTTCCTTTCCCTGTGCGATCAGACAATGTTTCATTTTTGTACAAAACCAATTTTATAATATTCTACAATTCTCAATGTGCATGTTCCGCCAAGCAATTTCAGGTACCTTTGCCCGTGCAAACAATAAATACTAAAGACGAGATCGTGCATTTCCTCGCCTTCCAAAAGTATTCAGTAATATAACTGTTCCAATACCGACAATAAATGTCAAAACGGCTTTTCTGTTCCGGATTTTTGGAATGAATAATACTCGAAGTAAGCTGAACTTCACCTTGCTCTAATTTTAAATTGATTTGTCGTCAAGAAAGTTAATCTATAGTTAAACCATACCATAACTGCGGGCAACTGGAAAAGGATTAAGTCAATACACCAACCAAATGTTTTCGTCATGCGTGATGTTATTTGAATACATTTTGAAAGATTGCAAGAGTGATGTCTTAGAATTGATTTACAAACATGTTGTGGTACAACTAAATCAGAAGTTATGAGCCCATAACCTACAGGATCATTATACCTTTCCAATATATAACAGATATGCAGCAGACGACTTTGATAGGTTCTTGGAAAAACATATGGAAAATGAATGAAGTAAATGAAATTATAAGAATTTAAATAGAGTTGAAAACATTGTGGCAAAAAATAAATTGTTTTCGTGGGAAAAGTTGAATGTGAGTAACCGCTTAACCCTTTCCCTCATACGACAATTCTGCAGCAGACGACTTTGAACATATCTTGTCAAATAATAGAAAATTTCTATAATTGAATGGATAACCTATGACTCAAGAGTGGAAAACATTGTGGCAAAAGGAGAAATTTATCGTTTTGAGCAATTTCTTCTTTTGTCACTATGTTTTCAAAAGGCCGTCTGCTGCAGAGGCGTCAGCGTCTATATGAGGGAGAGGGTTATTAAATTTATTTCACCAAAAATACCAAATGCTATCTGATAATAAACGTTTAGCAAACATTTTTGAAAACAGTTACTCCAAAATATGAGAAACCTCTAGAAATGAAAGTATACTTAATGAGTTGTAAACAGTATTATGAAAGGAAAGGCTGCCTTATTTGAGCAGTTCCCCTTTTCGAACATTGTCTGCTACAGACAAGTCCAGATACGTCTACTAGTAGGAAATGGTTTTAACCTGCATTATAGGCATTCATGCAGCTTAAACTCAGATCAGTTGATAACTTTCCAATGTAAGTTGAACAACATACTTATTATTAGTTGGAATGCTCTTTGGAATTCGTCTAGAATATAGTGTCTATCTTCAACTTCAGAGTTTAAATTGAATGTACACTCCCTTTCTCAAATATCAGACTATATACATGTAGCTCAGTGATTTATAGTAAAACGGACGTTGCTTGAGTGATCGGTTCATTGTATCCATGGAAACAAAATATAAAACTTTCCCCTTAAATTGCTTTTGAAGTGATCAACAAAGCATTCCGCTAATTAGAAAGAAGCCAAATGAAAGTGAATTTCTAGTTCTGGTTTCTACAGGTCGATGCTCTAACGGAAAAGGGCATGATTGTGACCTGAGTCCGGCATATATGGGTCTATTCGTATATCTGTAACGGCATCAATTACATTAATAAGCCGAATTACGAGAAAATCAACATTGTGGACTCTGCGTAAAGCATCTTCCCGGATTAACCTAAGCATGCCGTGCAGGCTAATCCGGGCAGACAATTTTCGCCTCCTGTGGATTACTGTTTCAGGAATCATTACTCTTTACCTCTATCCCCCTGAGGCGAAATGTGTCGACCCGGATTAGCCTTTGTCGATACATTACGCAGAGTTCATAATGTTGGTTTTTTAACGTAACGGAATTTGCACATTTATATATGCGTTAAAACTTTAATGGCTACACCATTAGGTTCTCGTTAACGTTTAAGCTTGCAAAATAGGTGTTGAAATTAACGGCAAAAAGGACCAATGTCAACTTACTACATGTATAGTATAACTAAACTAACTTGCATTATCCAATTTTGGTTATAACCGAGATCACGTATTCGCCCTATTATGTTTGTCTTGAAAGAGTCGATGCACAAAGAAGACACTATGACAAACTGCTTATGTCCTGACTAAAGCTCTAGTATGTAAGTCTCTTTGTGATAACACGTCTAATTAGTAATTACACATGCTGAAAATACGAATCAAATCAGTTGTCCCATATCCTGTTATGTATATAATATATATGTCATTCTATTTCAACGTTTGTAATGCTGATTTTTACAAACCTCGTGTTTTTGTTCTCGTAATTAAACTGGGAAAAATAAAGCAATTGAATTGAAAACAATTGAATTGAGATCAAAGATTGTTTACAAGAGAAAGTTGATGCAACGCATCAATGTCGCCGGAAATCCATACTACAGTTATGCATAACACTTACATTATAGTAGTTGAACAAACATTTATCAACTGTGGGACAAATTGGAACATCAGGGGTGGGGTCAAGTGAAAATGTATCATTACTTGCATTTTTATTTTACGAAGTGAATGTCCTTCATTGAAATATTATTGAGGCATTTCATTGTTTATGACCAATCCCCATACTAAGGTAGGTTGACCATACACACAGCCAACTAATTAGTGATCATAAACTCTAATGGAAATGAGTAGTCTTGCCAATTATTAGTCTCAGTATGTATACAGTGCTTTCATTGAGGCATAATTATAAGAATTGTGAATTGCACGTACACTTTTCAAGATGTTTGTCAGAATATTTGAATTTTATTATTTATCAAAAACCCCACAAAACAGACAATTTAGGTTTTGCATGCAATAGCACGTCATTTTACCTTTTACATTTTGTTAAAGTCAACATCGGATACCTTTGCAGCAATCTACTTTTAAAACAATGAGAAAAGGGTTAAATTGCTGAAGACATGAGTTTTCTCTTTTTCTCAAAATGATATTAACTTGGCATCCTAATTATATCATACTTTGACAAATGTTAGAATGTAGTCCACTAAATTTACAAAGTAGACCACCCTCGAAATATAATATCAGCAAAACAGTTGAATTTCATTGAAATTGTTGTATAATTTCAAACTTAATTTCGAACATAAACTGAACCCTACATGGTAATTTATTGTAATTATTTCCTTCCTTTTTTAAAATCACAATCACAAACTACTCATGTTTTAAGTTTATATTATAATGAGCGCCCTTGTGTCAATGAAGCATACAAATATGCAAAACGGAAACAAAATGCCTGTAGGGAATCTAATGACACATCTGAATGTGTCAAGGACGAAACAATTGTGTACGAAAGACCCGATTCGTGAACCAACAGAGTTGTCGTTCTCTACACTGTCTTTATAGGTAGAGAGTGTTCATTACAAATCATATTTATATGAAAACCAGTTTTATCTCAGTTTGTTCTTTTATTCATTTGTTTCGAACAAATAAACATCTGAAATCACCTATAATTAACTATTTGTAAGTGCATGAAAAGAACGGCTCTCTGCAAAGCAGATTGATCTTCGCCGTCGGTATTCGCTAATCACGTGTTAAACAGTTTTAGCTCAGAAACAGTTCATATTTTAGATATACATGGATAAACACTATTAAATGAATTCTTTATCAACCAAGATATCTCTTTGAACATGAAAAGGACATTCAGTAAGTTTAAATTGCTATTAAAAGGAGAATTCGACGTGATTTTTTATCTCGATATTGACATATAACAGTATGCAGTAAGTCTAACAGGGACTCTTTTGTCTTAGTAAATAAGACAACAAAACAAAAATGCGAGTCAAAATAAAGAAACTGCAAATACTTAAAATATCGGATTATTTATTCCATTTTAGATGTGTCATAACTTAGTGTTTTTAAACAAACGCAGTTGTAATATGTTCAAGTCATTTAAATTTGTTTTTTTCTAATAATAACTCGTCCTCCCATGTCATTTCCGAAAAGCTATTAAAAATATAAGTAGCGGGCTTCTGTATTATTATTATTATTATCAGTATTTTGTTTCATATAATAAATTAATAATCATTATAATTACCTATTACATGTACATCAAGTTCAATATTTCCATATTGAATATTTGATTCCGTGAGTTTTGTAATAAATTGAATTAATCTTTTTTTTGGGGAGTGGGGGGTTTGATTATAATCTGCTATGATTTGTTCTTTAATAAGAAAGTGTATGAATCTTACGTCAATAAACCACTGTCTATTGTATAAATTGTCATTTAGGCGTGTGACTGATCTCAGACAAAATGTCATATATTAATCTATACGTCTACCATGTACGTATAAACAAGGGCAACAGCTTGCTGCCCTGACGTATTTCATATTGACTTGTGTGGTGTTTTTTTTTTATAGAAACGGGAAAGAAAATCGTTTGTTTCAATCATGTCCTGGGGGGTTCGAACAAACAGGCCTCTGTTTTGGATTGATTGTTCAATACATTTGTATGAAAGAGATTTATTGGCATAATCCTCCTCGACCTAGAGTATGTACCAGACTGTCCGATCTTATCTCTATCACTAACGTTTCCCGCAATATCCCTACTTCTTTCCGTCATACTACGCGTTTTGATACATCTACATAAGACGCATTTGGAAAATGTTGTGACAAAATGAGAAATTGCTCATTGTGAACATTTTTTTCATTTTACCACAATAATTTCAACTTTATTCAATAGTTTTACCCACAATTTATAGCTAGTTTCCATATTTTGCCTGGATGCTTTAAATATCGTTTTGTTGCAGATTTGTTTCATAATGTGAGCCGTTCACGAGAAAACCATAAATGTGGACTCTGCGTAAAGTATCGACCCGGATCAGCCTAAGCATGCCGCGCAGGCTTTTTCGCCTCCTGTGGATTTTCTGTTTTAGTAATCGTTACTCTATACCTCTATCCCCCTGAGACGAAATGTGTCGGCTCGGATTAGCATGCGCTGACTGCGCAGGCTGACCAGTGTCGATACATTACGCAGGGGCCATACTGTGGATTTTCTCGTGGAACGGCTCGTATGAGAAGCCGAATTCGTGGAATCCTCAGTCAAAAGTACTCGAAACTTAGACCACCCACCACAAGTATACCTATCATGTGTTTATGTTTATATTCTCCAAGCAAATTGGGTGACAAAGGTCCTGGATAATTTTGAAATGGCTTAACCACAAGTGTTGCTAAGACTTGTAAACGAATGATGACTAAAAAAGAAAAGATATCTTATAATCTAAGTTTCGATTTGTTTACAACCTTAACATTTTTAAAAGATCATTTTTATGTTTTACAATTCATTGTTTAACCCTTATCCTACTGATTTTCCACATCTGGTATGATCATCGTATATCTGGCAAAAACACTATTGGGCTTCAGCATTTAGTACTAAATGACATGGATACGGACAGTGCATGTACTGATGAGACTGTGTGGATACACATACTTGCCTGAGTGTTCATTGTTTTCGTAGATGCATCATTAATGCCCCATATCGCTAGTCGTGGCTCATATCTGTTTGACATGTTATAGACTATAACAGACTTGTTTTTAGCAAGGAGCTCGTTAGGGCCAATTGCTATAGCAGGCTAAATCCGAAGACAATCATCATTTTGAGACTGGAATCTAGACTAATGTTTTACAATATCGGCATTGAATTACTTCACATCTGTCTTTCTATATCACCTTTACTTTTTCTGAACACCATCTCGGGTTCAGAGAGATGTCTTGGTAGTTGCAGATCGTATGTAATGTCAATGAAAGTGGATGATCTGTGGAATATTTTTTTTAAAAATGATCGGACTGTTGCCAGATAATACACATGTCGGTCCTTTCGAATCGCTAAAAAATGCGGTAACTTGTTAGCATATGAAGCCGGTAAATGGATTTGATTCGACATCACTTACTATGCTATGTTAAATTATATGAATTACATGATTAAACAATAATGAGTTTGAATTAATGACTTTAAATTTGAAAGGGGAGAGTGCTGTGTATATTGTCTTAACTAATCAACTCATGAATGAAAGTGTATCCATTCAAAGCCACGCCTCTCAGTGTAACATATTTCAATGTAACCCATGTATTCCATGTAAATCTTTGTAGTATTGAATTTTCAGCTAAGCTATATGGTTGTTCCATCATTTAATGTTGTAAACATACACAAACAATTGGTGACGAGGTTGGGATTGTGTACCGCTATAAATGATATTGAATTGAATATGCATTGGTGTACTTTACATTTGAAAGGGGATAGTGCTGTTTATATTGTCTTAACAAATGAACTCTTGCACTCATGTATACATACACAAAACGACCCTTATGTTTATAATTTCAAAATTCATTCGCATCGTGGTGCAAAATTCGCTAGAACGGTATAAATATCAATTTAAATTGTGTATCGTGAAAAACACCACAGAGTAAAAAGTACCACCGACCGATCTATAAGTACCTTCAGATCAACAACTTCTACAACCTGCTCATTTAATATTCACATTTATTGAGAATTTGAAATAACAAATAAAAGTGCTTGTATTTTTTCACCTTTGTTATTTTCGGTTGTTTGAGGCAGCTGTAACTGTGACTGTATAACGCCATGTTAGACTGACCCCTACAATTTAGCATGCATTGTGATTAATGCATCAATGAGTGTGTAAACTATGCAACGACCTCTGTGAAATACCGCCAGTTAAATAAAAGTTTTTGCGATAGACCCCAATTCTGTGTATACACTATTTTGCATTTAACTAAAATATTATTCAATTAACGGAAATAACAAGGTCTTCTTGTGAAGTTTATGGGATAATACAATTGGATCGGTAAATCCTTGTCCTAATGTATTCCGTGATCTGTAGTTAGCCCCATGCTGACAGCACTTTGAGTGCCTTGATTGTTTAGAAAGTAAGTAGCGAACAATACAAAACAGTATAAGACTGAACGGAGCTTCAGTATGATCTACGACTACATCTTTCGCAAGTGTGGTTTAGACGCGTAAATAGAAGGATAAGATGGGGGTGTATCGTATAGAAGGATAAGATGGGGGTGTATCGTATAGAAGGATAATATGGGGTGTTTCGTATAGAAGGATAGGATGGGGTGTATCGTATAGAAGGATAAGATGGGGGTGTATCGTATATAATGATAAGATGGGGGTGTATCATATAGAAGAATAAGATGGGGTGTATCGTATAGAACGATAAGATGGGGGTGTATCGTATAGAAGGATAAGATGGGGGTGTATCGTATAGAAGGATAAGATTGGGTGTATCGTATAGAAGGATAGGATGGGGGTGTATCGTATAGAAGGATACGATGGGGGTGTATCGTATAGAAGGATAGGATTGGGTGTATCGTATAGAAGGATAAGATGGGGTATATCGTATATAAATATAAGATGGGGTGTATCGTATAGAAGTATAAGATGGGGTGTATCGTATAGAAGGATAAGATGAGGTGTATCGTATAGAAAGATAAGATGGGGTGTATCGTATAGAAGGATAATATGGGGGTGTATCGTATAGAAGGATAGGATGGGGTATATCGTATAGAAGGATACGATGGGGTGTATCGTATAGAAGGATAAGATGGGATGTATCGTATAGAAGGATAGGATGGGGTGTATCGTATAGAAGGTTAAGATGGGGTGTATCGTATAGAAGGTTAAGATGGTGTGTATCGTATAGAAGGATAAGATTGGGTGTATCGTATAGAAGGATAATATGGGGTGTATCGTATAGAAGGATAAGATGGGATGTATCGTATAGAATGATAAGATGGTGTGTATCGTATATAATGATAAGATGGTGTGTATCGTATAGAAGGATAATATGGGGTGTATCGTATAGAAGGATAAGATGGGATGTATCGTATAGAAGGATAAGATGGTGTGTATCGTATAGAAGAATAAGATGGGGTGTATCATATAGAAGAATAAGATGGGGTGTATCATATAGAAGAATTAGATGGTGTGTATCGTATAGAAGGATAATATAGGGTGTATCGTATAGAAGAATAAGATGGGGTGTATCATATAGAAGAATAAGATGGGGGTGTTTCGTATAGAAGGATAATATAGGGTGTATCGTATAGAAGAATAAGATGGGGTGTATCGTATAGAAGAATAAGATGGGGTGTATCATATAGAAGAATAAGATGGTGTGTATCGTATAGAAGGATAAGATGGTGTGTATCGTATAGAAGGATAAGATGGTGTGTATCGTATAGAAGAATAAGATGGGGTGTATCATATAGAAGAATAAGATGGGGTGTATCATATAGAAGAATAAGATGGTGTGTATCGTATAGAAGGATAATATATGGTGTATCGTATAGAAGAATAAGATGGGGTGTATCGTATAGAAGAATAAGATGGGGTGTATCATATAGAAGAATAAGATGGGGTGTTTCGTATAGAAGGATAAGATGGTGTGTCTCGTATAGAGGTTTAAGGGTTAATTAGTATTTACAGGAAGGTTCGGTTGCTAAGCCATATATACCAATTGTACTCCTATGAAAATACTCTTATACAGATATGGAAATAATCAATAATAAGCCAAGTATAATATCTACACATCTCTAAGTCTTAGCAAAACGTTTAGCAAAGTCATTTCAAAAGAATCCAGAATAATAATCGTAAAACAGAGGTTTAGATAACGAGGAGTAAATTGGTTTTTTCTCAACATATTTTATTTTAATATAAACCTTTGTTGCGGGTACCCAACATAATCGTCTATTTGAGACGATTCTTTTGAGTACCCACAACATAGGCTTTGAACATCAAATAAAGGTTTTAGATAATAAGATACGCCCCTCATATATATCTCTGGTAGAAGAATATTCAATATAATAAAAAGCGAACGAGCATCTTCAATTCTAAAGGGACCTACTGTCTTATTGTATTCTGATGTTCATCTATCTAATACGGTTTTACATATATGGAAATATATTCTTAATACTGATCGCCTTTGATTTGCATTTACAAGTCTAATATGCTTTGTTAAATGTGGTTCGACATGAATTTGCACTACCATGGTTTCAAGTGATATGCAGAGGGAACAAACGATATCTTACGAATTAAGTTTGCAAGCACGAACTATAAAAAAATCAAACCACTGTGCGTGTGATGGCAGTTAGTTTTCATGCAGTGACAGAAATATCACAAATATTATGTTACAGCAGTAGTTTAATCTGTTGAAAATAAAATTGATATATGAAGATTTATTTCGGAACAAATGTCAAACGATATAAGAAAATGAAATATAATTGACAATTAAACATTGGTTCTTTTCGAAAGTAAGTGCACGCTTACTCGAGGGAAAAGAATGCAGTACAATATAAACATCTGCTATTTTATATAACCTACAAGTGATACAGAAATTGAAACGTTGTTCGTGTTTTTTAATTTGTTAACACTCGCCGTGAAGAATAAACTATTTAGCGAGCAAATTAAAAGTATTAAAGTAAAGTTAATTATACTTATCTTTGCATTACGTTATTACAGAGACATATTTATATGTCTCTGGTTATTATAAAACTATATGTTTCATTATATTTCAAATGAAATGTGATTATAAGAGAGATTTAATTTGACTTTAAAATTAAAGGTAATATGTGTTCCACACACGGACGGGTTAGGTAACCTTTTAAAATCTGATTTTAACCAAAGCGCTTATTTCAAAAGTGACAACGCTGTATGTGCCGAATTCTTATCTATATTATGTTGAGTCACTTGCGACAGATGTGTAGTGTTTGGAAAAGCGGTTACTTAATCAATTTCTTTGAACGCTCATTCGACTTAAATGTATTTAAAACCAAATATCAATGTTTCTTCAAAGGAAAATAGTTTTCAAATATAATTATGGTGAATCTGACAGGGGCGTAGCTTGGTAATACTCAATGTGTAGGCCGTCTCGTGAGAAAATCAATATTGTGAAAATCAATATTGTGGACTCTGCGTACAGTATCGACCCGGATCAGCCTAAGCATGCCACACAGGCTTACCCGGACAGACACTTTTCGTCTCCTGTGGATTTTCTGTTTCCGGAATCACTACTCTATTTATCATCCCTTAGACGGAATGTGTCGGCCGGATCAGTCTGCGCGGACAGCGCAGGCTGATCTGGTCGATACATTACGCAGATGTGTATCGCCGCAGCTGCATTTTTGGGCATTTTTAGAAAAAATGTGTAGGCACGTGCCTACAGTGCCTAAAGGGAGCTACGCCCCTGTCTGAAACCTTTTCATATTTCATTTAAGCAGTCTGTACCTGGCACACACATACAACTGATTTGATGTGGTCACGTGACACAACCATTACGTAAAGTGATCATGTATCTTTGAGGGTCAATAATTCACTCCTCTATGCATTTCAATTGCAAATATGAGCAGGTCCGCTAGAAGTCAACATTGTGGACTCTGCCTAAAGTATCGACCCGAATAAGCCTAAGCATGCCGCGCAGGCTAACCCTGACAGATACGTTTCACCTTCTGTGGATTTTCTGTTTCACGACTCGTTACTCTATACCTGTATCCCGCTGAGACGGAATGTGTCGGCCCGGATTAGCCTGCGCGGATTGCGTAGGCTGATCTGGATCGATACATTACGCAGAGTCCATAATGTTAGTTTTCTCTTGGAACGGCTCATACAAACTATATACTCATATATTATAAGGTAAAGGAAACATAGCAACTTAAATGTTTTTTAATCATTTTATTCCGTCGATCTGACAAACAGAAGTTATAAACCATCATCAATAAATTAAAACTCAATCGTTAAACGACATGTATACCATCTTTCTTTAACACATTACTGTTGTTGCTTTTGGTGTGTTTGTTTATTTCTTACTTATTTGAGGGGGCGGGGGAGGGGGTCGTTAGAACGCTTTACGATACTTCCCACTTCAAAAATTGTCATACCACTGGCAAAACCCCACAGGTATCTTCATTCATTATTATAAACAAATTATGTTGTAGTAACTGATGTATCGTCAGGATAGATGGGTTAATAACAGGCGGAGTGTGATACGTTTTCACCTTTCTGTCGTGTATTGTGTATGCTTATTGTATTTTGACTGTTTAACTACTATTTTAAAATATCTACTCAGTCATTCAAACATATGAAAACTCCCGCAAGAATAACTGAAGAAAACCAACACGTGGGTCCGAGCGTTTGAATTAGTGCAGTGAATTAATCCGCATACAGGCCTCTGCAGCAAAACGACTTTTGGAAACATTAAGGCAAATGGTACAATGTGTTCAACTCTTTTCAATGATTTAGCATGCATTCATAGAGGTTTACATTATTTGGCATTGATGGTTTTAAAAGTCGTCTGCAGCAGATTTGTTAAATGTGGGGAAACAGGTAAAGAACCCTTACCTCTTACCAACAATAACACATTTACGAGAAACGTCCAATCAGCATACACGTGCCTTTAATCTGATGTTAATTAACCTTGTGCGACAGAGTCTTACAAAAGACTATATTTCAAATATTTATATATAAAATGCTTAAGTGAAACAGAATGTACGAACAAGACGATCACGACCTACAATTTAGGCATATGCAGTATGTTTCGTTTTTTCGAAACGTTACCCGTAGTTAATCAATTTTCTATAGTTATGACAACTGCCTCTTTCTTTCTGGCGGGGACAAACTTGGCCAGACAATCGTAACATCCGACCGTTTATTTGACTTGAATCGATCCCCTAGGCTATACTAGGCAGACAGTATTTTTATCTACAAAGCGTCTAGGCCTAGAGTAAATAAAAATTAATTTACCATTACTAATTAATATGAGCCAAATCACTATAAAGATCTTCTTATAACACAACTCGTTCAATATAGGCATGTACATGCGAGGTAAATATAGGGTGGTGGAGGGTAATATACTTGTCACTAGTTTCTTCTGCTGATATAGTATATACACAATGCATTTATACAGTAAGGATCCTATTTCCCTGTAATAAACGCTCTATGAACATTTTCTGAATATCCGAAACAGTTTTTTCGTTAGTTGCTTTGGATATTATAATGGGATAAGTAGACGCTTTGTTCTATTAATTCAGCTGAAATCCTCTGTCAACAATCTTCAACAGACGACATTCAATCGGCTGTACACAAATATGGAAAACACCAAAAAATGAATTTCCATTTTCTGAAAAGCGTTGAAAACACTATGACAAAAGGTGGAATTGATTATTAGGATCATTTGTCTTACCGCAAGCGTCTGCATGTTAGAAAGGGTTGAACAAACAACAACAACAACAACAACAACAACAACAACAACAAACAAACAACAACAACACGTACATTTGTGTCATCGTTACACTCAGTTGTCTGAATGTTAATTAACCGTTAGGAATTTTGACAAAAAGCTTTAAACGATGAACAAACTTTCAAATATACTTTGCCAAGACTACTAATAGGAAATTATGATGATTGTACCCTTCTCTGGATTTGTCTATAAATATTTACAGTCTGCTGTACCATAAGAAACAACCTACATTCGGATTATATTTACAGTGATACAGTATATACATATACGCGGTTTTAAATAACAATGTTGATCTAGATAAAGATTATGTTTCACATTCGTGGACAGTGGAGTAACTCCCTTTAGGCACTGTAGGCACGTGCCTAAACATTTTTTCTCAAAATGCCCCAAAATGTAGCTGCGGCGATAGACATCTGCGTAATGTATCGACAAAATCAGCTTGCGCTGTCCGCGCAGATTGATCCGGCGGACACATTCCGTCTTAGGGGGATGGATGCATAGAGTGGTTATTCCTGAAACAGAAAATCCACAGGAGGCGAAAAGTGTCTATCCGGCTAGGCCTGTGTGGCATGCTTAGGCTGATCCGGGTCGATACTTTACGCAGAGTCCACAATGTTGATTTTCTCACGAGACGGCCTACACATTGATTATTGCAAAGCTACGCCCCTGGTGGATACGAATCTTGTTTAACCATTGTTTGCATCTCAAGTATGTGTTCTTATATTTTTACCAACGACTTATCCAGTAATGTGATGGAAATAGATTGACAGGGATGACGGTACCAGACGTTAAACATGCAGGAAAGCGGATGCCTCATCCCGCTATAGGCGAAATGGAGATTCGAATTGTTTGGTCGACATTCGTGACTTTGTCCCGATAATCACTCGAGTTACTTCCGTGTGTTATTTAGAAGTTAATGTCAATGACAGCGAGAGACCCTCTTCTCATCAAAGTTCATACATTATGTGTTGTATCAATCCAGAGTCGCCCTAGGAATACTGTATTCCCGTGTCCGGTGAGGAGCGTTCTCGGATAAACAGATTACGTCTGAATATGACGTTCCACTTACAATGCTTTAAACATACTTCATGATTCATTTATTGCACTCCTGCTTACGCATAGGTGGTTTTAAGTTACGTAAATGTAGACGTCTAAGAGCCATGCATTACGGCGTACGCCTGTGAGGTTTTAAGTATCGTAAATGTAGAACTCTAAGAGTCATGCATTACAGCGTACGCATATATGTGGTTTTAAGTATGGTACATGTAGAACTCTAAGAGCCATGCATCAAGGCGTACGCCTATGAGGTTCTAAGTATCGTAAATGTAGAACTCTAAGAGCCATGCATTAAGGCATTGCAGTGTACTCAAATGTTGTTTCAAGCAGTGCATTGCAGTGTACACAAATGTTGTTTCAAGGCGAACATTGCAGTGTACACAAATGTTGTTTCGAGCCGTGCATTGCAGTATGCGCAAATGTTGTCTCAAGCCGTGCATTGCAGTGTACGCAAATTTTGTTTCAAGCAGTGCATTTCAGTGTACACACATGTTGTTTCAAGGCGAACATTGCAGTGTACACAAATGTTGTTTCAAGCCGTGCATTGCAGTGTACGCAAATGTTGTCTCAAGCCGTTCACTGCAGTGTACACAAATGTTGTTTAAAGCCGAACATTGCAGTGTACGCAAATGCTGTTTCAAGCCGTGCATTGCAGTGTACGCACATGTTGTTTCAAGCAGTGTATTGCAGTCTACGCAAATGCTGTTTCAAGCCGTGCATTGAAGTGTACGCAAATGTTGTTAAACCCGTGGATTACAGTTAACGTAAGGTTGTTTATCCGTACATTGCGGTGTTCGCAAATGGAGCTAAATTCCGTTCATTACAGTTTATGCATATGTTGTCTAAAGGCGAGAACAATGGAGCATGGTGTATTCCACTTAACTAGACTGTAATCATTATATTTATATTTCTGAATCATATAAAAATCTGTATATGTACGTTATTGGTGTACATATAATACATCCTACAATTCGATATCAAAAGTACAGAACAAGCACTGTTCTTTGGTCCTTCATTTCATGAATTATATTCTGTTTTTATTTCTCCATGTGCTGCCGATTGAACCTACATGTAGTTATTTCTTCATTTACGCTGATTTATGACCTTTAAAATATCCCCTGAGTTTGTATGAATGCAATTGCAAAAACAAATCGACTTTTCTGCTTCATAATGTTTAACATAATTACTCCTTTTTAAACAATAAAGTATTTTTCTTCGCCGAGTAATGCAGGGTTCAAGAGTAAATACAGTTTTTATATATGCTCATTCAGATGAAGTTAGCTAATTTCTATGTACTTCACATTCAGATATTTTAGACACCTACACAATCTAATAAAACAACCTTGATGTACGCTCCCTCGCTAAACATCATCCGAAACGGGATCCTGTTGCGTATCATGTCAGCATACATAAAGTATATATGAGCCGTTCCACAAGGAAACTAACATTATGGACTATGTCTAATGTATCCAGATCAGTCCGCGCAGGCTAATCCGGGCCGACACATTCCATCTAAGGGGATAGAGTAATGCATCCTGAAACAGAAAATCCATAGGCGGAGTAAAGTGTCTGTCCGAGTAAGCCTGCGCGGCATGCCTTTCCTATATGTCATCGTTGAAAGGTACATTAACGTACACACAGCTGGGCTACAATTCTAGTTTCTTTCAAAATATGCATTAAAATCTAGTTCAGTTATAAACGTACAGTGTCACAGACTATGGTGAGACCGTGCGTAACTGTAAGCATAATTAATAGACCCAAATTCTTTACCAGAGGTTCATATATATGTATATATAATCCGTTCCACAAGAAAACTAACATTATGAACTCTGCGTAATGTATCGAACCAGATGAGCCTGCGCAGTCCGCGCAGGCTTATCCGGATCAGCACATTTCGTATAAGGGATATATAGCTATAGAGTAATGATTCCTGAAACAGAAAATCCCCAGGAGGCGAAAAGTGTCTAGTCCGGATTAGCCTGCGCGGCATGCTTAGTCTGATCCGGGTCGTCCACAATGTTGGTTTTCTCGTGGAATGGCCCATATATATTATTTAAATTAAAACCTTTCTCTATAATTTCTCAGTATGAACGACTAGATGGCGAATACCGGAGATCATAATCAGACTGCACGAAGGTGCTGGCTAATCTTTAAGTTCGCTGGTCACTTTTTTAGTGACTTGGATCGAATACAACTTGGGTTCGCACTTAAACAGTAGAGTTTCAAAACGGGTAAACAGAAAACTAACAATATCTGTCCTAATATGGGATAAACATGACTATGGTTTCTATTGGTCTTTTCAAGAGCTTCGTGGTGACACAAGTCTTTTGATTTAAGTTGAGATAGCACCAAGCGCTAAGCTGAAATAAGCGCCCTTCTTAAACGTAATTCTTAAGGCTACTTCTAGCTTCATTTAACGAATAGTTCCCAGTCTACCTGGACTGTTATCGACGATACAAATATGACGAATAATATATTAAGCTGCTAAGTCTATGTGCAGATAAATGGAACGCTGACTTTCAATATTAATTAAATTTGTTAAACGTGACTTTACGCCCCTCCCAATACTACCGGATTTTATAACACGAATTTTGTATTAATGCTCTCGTAACTATCCTTATCCACAATTAACCCTTTCAGCGCCAACTTGTTTTAAGTAGAATCTTCCATGTTCAAAATCTCTCATGTAATAAAAGTTTGGACTTTTTGATAACTAAAAGGCTAAAAATGCTGATTTCAGATGAGACAGCTCGTTACGAGCTGACTGACCCGAATCGGTATTGTTTGCAAAAACCTCAATATTGCCTTTGGCGCCATAAAGGGTTAAACTACATTCATATTGAAAATTCTTGAGTTTGAATAGGTAGGATCTAAACTAACGACACGCCATCGTTCTGTGATGAGCCGAAAACCTACAGATACAAGCATACTGCGACGATGGTTCTCTCTTGTCTCTACTCTCACGACACCGCACGAATAATGAAACAAGCTATCGAGTTGTCGCGAGAACAGCGTCAAATTCACTTGAATATATCTCCTCGTGTAAAAGTACGGGAAACGGAAGTTGTAATGGCTATGTGAAGTGCTCTCTGGTTGGTCGATATTTGGTCGTGTCCGGATTTTTAGCCAATCAGCGATCAGGTAATAGGAAACCATTTCTTTTTGTGTCGATATATTTAGTTTTCACGTGTCTGTGTTTTCCGCGAAAATGGTACCCCTTACGGCAACTCAAATATTAAGAAAACGAAGATTCGATGTAGCAACTGATGGGCTTCACAACGCACACCGAGTGGTTTTCGCCCGTTTCCATAGCAACGGTGGTTTCTATGGCGACCATACTACAAAAGGAACAACTAGAGCCTAGACCCTTCATCCCTACCAAGTTTGGTCGAAATCCGTTGAATAGTTTTGGCGCTACGCTTGCCACAAACATTTTACAAACAAACGGATAGAAACGAAGACCGACTTTAAGGGTCTCTAGAAGAGAGAACCAATAAACGCAACTCTTATAAGTTGTAACGAATGCTGAAACACGAATGTTAGAGCGTTCCGCCGGGAAAACCAATCTTAGCGCCAGCAATGCATCTTTAAACATATATCAGTCTACGAATTCATTATATCGGACCCGTATATATAGAAACTATTGCTCAGAAGATTCAGCAAACCTCCTTCGGGAGTTAGGTGAGCAATGCAGAGCCAGATGAGACTTCCCGGATGCGCAGACTGATCTTGATCTTCACTGATTAAAAAAAGATAAAGTTTGTTTTCGCACCGCTCATTTCTTGTTTTACAAAATATGGTTGTATTTCATTCCTTGTATATGTCACAAGTGAACTGGCATCAACAGTGACAAAATATGGTGGAATTTCATTCCTTGTATATGTCACAAGTAAACTGGTAACTACAGTGACAAAATATGGTTGCACTTCATTCCTTGTATTTGTCACAAGTGAACTGGTAACTACATTGACACAATATGGTTATATTTAATTCCTTGTATTTGTCACAAGTGAAGTGGTAACAACATTGACACAATATGGTTATATTTAATTCCTTGTATATGTCACAAGTGAACTGGTAACTACATTGAGACAATATGGTTATATTTAATTCCTTGTATTTGTCACAAGTGAACTGGTAACTACATTGACACAATATGGTTATATTTAATTCCTTGTATATGTCACAAGTAAACTGGTAACTACAGTGACAAAACATGGTTGCACTTCATTCCTTGTAAGTTACACGTAAACTGGACATTACATGGCAGACTATGGTTGTTTGTCATTCCTTGTATGTCACAAGTAAACTGGAAATTACATTGACAAACTATTGTTGTTCTTCATTCATTGTATGTCACTAGTAAACTGGTAACTACATTGACAACATATGGTTGTTCTTTATTCCGTGTATGTCAGAAGTAAAACTTGAAACTACATTGACACAATATGGTTGTACTTCATTCCGTGTATGTCACAAGTAAACTGGTTACTACATTGACAACACATGACTAACTTCATTCCATGTATGTCACAAGTAAACTGGTAACTACATTGACAAACTATGGTTGTGTTTTATATTCGTTTGTCAGTTAATGTTACAAATAAAATTGGTACAAGTGTAACCAAGGCAATGGCGACATTTTGTGTGAGTCTACAACTACTATATTTTTTGACATTATATACGTACATTTATGTTTAAGTAAACAAAAGCATACAGTTTTTATTTGTTTGCTGAAAACACGTCAAGTAAGCATATTCAAAACCATTCCGTGTATAACGACACATGAAGAAAACATGTACAAACGTTGACTTTGTCAATAAAATCATGTTTGGAATATCTCGAATGTGTGGTGTTAAAACATGGCGTGGATAGGGTTTTGGATCAATTACCCCTTTCTCACATATGGACGCGTTTTGACGCATTTACAGCAGATGACGTGTGGCTAAAGGAGAGCACACAAGCGTCTGTTGAACATTTGGTGTATGCGGGAACAGCTTTAAAAGCCGCCTCCTGTTCCTTTGTATGGACATGAATTACTGTGATGGATATAGCTATTTTACATATTACACATCTCATATATCACGGTTTAAAAGCATCATGTGTTTTGAATGAGAATAATACTCAATAAGGTACAGAATGCCTATGAACAGCTGGTATAGCAACACACCCTACATTCCGACAATTTGAAAATAATGGTTATTTCCGATGCAAACTTGTTCAGTCAAAGTTTGGTTAAAACAATTCCCTGAGGATTATTGTGAGATGATATGTCAAACAGCCAAGACCCTGATCTGATTCCGCGAAAACAAAGCGGGATCATCGCAGCGGGCAAGGTCCCGACGTCCAAAGTTATTGGAACGTTGTCCGTCTGTCCTTTTTCACAAACAGTGTCGAACTCTGACACTGTCATAATCCTGCATGTCTGGAGTTATACATTAGACAGTCACCCGAAGTATATATTAACACTTTCAGCGTCAAATTGTTTATAGTAGAGACTCTATCATGTTCAAAATTAGGGCGTCTCCATTTCTCATGTAATAACAGTAGATGGACTATCTTGATAACTAAAAGGCAAACAATGCTGATTTCAGGTGAGACAGCTCGTTACGAGCTGACTCACCTGAATCAGTACTGTTTGCAAACACCTCAATATTGTCTTTGGCGCTGAAAGAGTTCAAGGGTTAAATGTTTATGTTGGTGTAGTAAGAAGAGTACAACCCGAAACTGCCAAATTGCCCGAAGAGCTTTATGTCAGCTGTGAAATTTGGCCATTTCGTGTTATACTCTTATTACTGCACCAAAACATACATTTAAGCCTTATAATTGCAGTTTTAGGTATGTTTGTACTGTTACTACTTTTTTTTGTGTGTTAAATCATATAGAGTAGAAGTACTTATATTGTCAATATGACATTTCACGCCACATACAGATGCCTTCTGGTGCTTCTGCAGCAGACGATTTCGCGGGGGGGGGGGGGGGGGGGGGGGGCAATTTCTCCTTTTGCTACAATGTTTTCAACTCTTTTCCCAATATTATACCTTTATTTATACAAATTTCACGTATTTCTGCCTAGATGTTTTCAAAAGTCATCTGCTGTAAATGTGTTGTATGTGGGGAAGGGTTCAGGAAAACGGTATAAAGGATAGGGGGACGCCTTATAGTAGGTTCATATATGACCTGCGTCCGGCGATTAGGGTTCTGTTGACAGCCCGTATCTGTAGCATGGACATTGGCGTCAAACTTAGTTAACCCTTTCCCACATATAAGAAATCTGCAGCAGACGAATTTGAACAGATTTTGTCAAAAAATGTAAAATCTCTATAATTGAATGGATAACCTGTGACTAAAAGTGGAAAACATTGTGGCAAAATGAGAAATTGCACGTTTTGTGCAATTTATTCTTTTGTCACTATGTTTTTAAAAAGCCGTCTGCTGCAGAGGCGTCAGAAAGCGTATATATGAGGGAAAGGGTTAACCCTTTCAGCGCCGAATTGTTTAAAGTAGACCCTTCCATGTTAAATCTCGGAAGACTCTATTTTCATGTTATAGGATTTTGGAATATTTTTATAACTCACAGCCAAACAATGCAGATTTCAGGTGAGACAGCTCGTTACGAGCTGACTCACCTGAATCTGCAATGTTTGCAAAAACCTCAATATTGCCTTTGGCGCTGAAAGAGTTAAAGTTTAAACTTATATATTATACATCGATTAAGAAACAAGCCTTTAGCTTATATAAGTCACGTTCGATGTCTGCTTCAGGGAGACCTACTTGCACAGTTTGTGTGGACAAATCCCTAAGTCAGAACCCGCTCATCACAGGACTCGAAGCCGGGACCTTTGTTATGAGAGGCCAACGCTCTACCTTTGCACCACTGTTTTATTTTGTTTTAAAAGAACCCCACATGTTTATATAACAAAACGGCAGACATTTTAACGTCTGGTGAGACTATGCTGTAAGCAGATACATCAATATCCGAAATCGCTAGACGCTCCTCATCATAATAAAGATTGATCTAGATCTTCTTTGGACACACATGCACCGAGGTTGGGTTTCAAAGAAGGTTTTGCTTTTCGATATGAAATTGGCCAAAGGAAAACAAAAATCTTATTAAACCTTTCCAACATACAACAAATCTGCAGCAAACGACTTTGAAAATATCTGATTAAAAACACAAGATTTTAAAATGAAGGTATATTTATAGGTAACAAGTTGGCAACTGTAGAAATTGTCATTTCGAGCAATTCCCCGTTGTCTTAATGTTTTCAAAGGTCGTCTGCTTCAAGGACGTCATAATGCTTCTTCATTTTGGAATGGGTTAAATGTAATTGGTGACATAACATCTGTTGTAACTAATGATGTACTCATTTATTTCGGCACACCTTATTGCTTGACATTTGCTTGACTTTGAAATTAGCAATTAAAGCTCTCTATTTCCTCATAGTGTGTTTTTCTAGAAACCCAATTACGACTTATCCGCCATACTACAGGTATTAAAGTTGTTTGAAATTGTTGGGAAAGGCGACATTATATATAGTCTTTTTTCACTATTAAGACAATAACATACCCCCAGGTCTTGGTTACACGGATTCGTCTTAAAGATATGTATGTTTAGTATTTGCATACACGAATTCTTCTTAAAGATATTATGTATCCTTAGTTTTGACATCGCGTAATTTTTGAAATAGCTCTTGTTTTTAGTTACAACCGTTTCACGCCAAGCCCTCGGACATGTTTTAATTATAGTAGCGATACAGGTTCATGTATTGTTTACTCGGGGCGTGGATGATTTGCCATCTTTCTCGACCTTCGGGATCGCGATATATCAATTGTCCGCGCCTCTCGCAGTACAATACTAAATCATGTATCGCTACTGCATCATGATTTTCCTTTTATTATATACCATGTTTAACTGTTGATGAAAGAAAGTACAATTGTTTAAATTCTTAAAAAAAAGAAAGAAAATAATTAACCCATGACATCTGATTTATCTTGGCGTGTGAATCACGTCTAACTATCACATTTCAGGTCTCGCGAGATATCAATTATCCACGCCCATCGTAGTACAATACTAAAACCTGTATCGCTATTGCAACATAATATTCCATATGTAGTATAAGCAATACACTACCTGAGAAATATGTGCAACTAAATGGTATACGGGAAGACGGATTGTATGGTAGAATGTCTACATTTTAATGTTTGCATTTCACATGTAGACCTAACCAGTACTCGTCTGTGTGGAAAAAGCCCAAAGGTAGAACCCGCTCATCACGGAGATCGAACCCGGAACTTTTGTTACGAGAGGCCGACCGCTCTACGTATTTACACTGCCTTCCTCACATTACCATTTGCGCTAAACGAGTTAATCGACATAATTCGTTATTCAGTGTCAGCATCTATTATCATGTATATCCAGTCAACAGATCCAAAATGATATTGTCTGCAATTGTACATACTACAGAGGTCCAGATAATTAGTGATACTCCTTTAAATACCCACGTCTTAGGGTTAAACGGTCAACTAAGGGTTTTAGAACACGGAAAAACACCCCTTATCGAGAGATCTGTAATACAGTCGACGTCTGTTCCCTAGTGTTACACCATTTATTCATATTGGCTAATTGAAAATTAAGCTGGGGTTGGAAAGCGCTGAGAGAAAAACAACTCATTTCCCTAATTACTTTCCTAGCCACGAATATTCACAATGTAAGAGCTACTTTAATTGAAAATTCTGTGAGATTCTAATTGAAATCCAAGTTCTATGTTGCTGTTATTTCAATGGACTATATGTATGTTGAGTTGAGATAACCTGCGTCGAGTGATATTGTTGCATATACGAACAATGAAGACCCAGGCTAGCCTGTTCATCCGTAGATCTAACCAGAGCAACCACCAACCCTCTCATTACATGCTATATTGTGCACGTGCAACTTCTGACAAACAGTTAGACGTTTAGCCCCAATAGTTATCTGACAATTCAAGGGAGTTAAAAAATACTATAAATCCCCTCTTATACATTTCCTTTCTATTACTAAACAACTAGACTAAAGACTGAATTTCAATGAGCATGTACTAAGAAGACATTCAAACATTGTAAAAATGAGCGATTCGAATTCATTGAAGTTTGCTAGAGACATAGTAACGATTTTGTTCTATTTCGGCTTCGTAAACATCATTAAACACTTTTTGTAAGCAATAACCGATTGGTTTATGAAAAACAAAACGCGTGGGTGGCGAATACGAGTAAGATAGTTGTACGATATGAGTGCTTCGCTGATGAAGATATCAAAAAAACATTTCATGTAGCTCTCAACTTTCCGGAACAACGCGATAAAAAAGGATCATTATTGGAGACATATCATAATTGAGCCATCCCGCGAGAAAACCAACATTATTGCCTCTGCGTAATGTATCGACACAGATTAGCCTGCGCAGTCTGCGCAGACTGATCCAGGCCGACACATTCTGTCTCAGGGGGATAAAGGTATAGAGTAATGATTCCTGAAACAGAAAATCCACAAGAGGCGAAAAGTATCTCTCCGGGTAAGCCTGCGCGGCATGCTTAGGCTGATCCGGGTCGATACTTTACGCAGAGTCCACAATGTTGGTTTTCTCGCAAGATTGCTCATATTATCAATATCTCTTTCAAATTTCATATTAAGCTAACTCGTTTTGCGCCAATGGCAATATTGGGGCTTTTGCAAACAGTACATATTCACGGAGTCAGCTCGTAACGAGCTGTTTCACCTGAAATCAAAACTGTTTGGCTTTAAGTTATCAACATATTCCAAAATTATTATATGACAAATGGAGTCGCCAGATTTTGAACATGGGAGAGTATAATTAGGAAGTTCGGCGCTGAAAGAGTTAAACAGTTTCCTTTCCCTAACAACGTTCAGAAAGTATCAGTGTCAGATATTCTATTGATGATAAACAATAACATACGCTGGTTACCCTGAGGAGAATGCTCTGTACACGTACGCAGGTGCCAATACAAAATAATTATTGTAAATGGTCGAACATGTAATCATTACAAATAATCAAGATCAGCAAGTTTGGAAACTAGTATCTTTAAATGTATTCAATAGCTCCATTTAATGAATGTGAAAAGTTAAACCACTTTTATCACATGACAATGCTTGTATCCGATATTATATCCCCATTTCGTATTTTCTAGTTTATTAAGTATTAACATGTTTGGACTATTTTCTGACAGCGAAAAGCCGATTTCTTTTTGTGTTCGTCATGTGATACAAAGAATTTAACATCCGTTGTCATTCCCGCTTTTAAGTTTTAATAGGAAGTACACTTGGATATATATGCACCTCATTTAATCTCTGTCTCTGTCTCTGTCTCTCTGTCTGTCAGTCTCTCTGTATGTCTCTGTCTCTCTGTCAGTCTGTCAGTCTGTCTTTCTATCTCTCTCTATCTCTCTCTCTCTCTCTCTTTCTCTGTGTGTCTTGTCTGCCTCTCTATCTGTCTCTGCTCCTCTCTGTATCTCTATCTATTTCCCTCTCTCCTGTCTGTCTGTCTGTCTGTCTGTCGTCTGTTATATATATATATGTCTCTCTCTCTGTGTGTGTGTGTGTGTGTGTGTGTGTGTGTGTGTGTGTGTTGTGTGTGTGTGTGTATGTGTGTCTCTCTGTCTCTGTCTCTCTCTCTCTCTCTGTCTCTGTCTCCCTCACCCCTCTCCTCCCCCCCCCCCTCTCTCTCTCTCATCTCCTCTCTCTCTCATCTCTCTCCTCTCTCTCATCTCCTCTCTCTCTCTCTCTCTCTCTCTCTCTCTCTCTCTCTCTCACTCACTCACTCAATATATATATATCTCTCTCCTCTCTCTCTTCTCTCTCTCTCTCTCTCCTCTCTCTCTCTCTCTCATCTCTCTCTCTCTCTCGTCTTCTCTCTCTCTCTCTCTCTCGCTCTCTCAACCCCCTCTTCCCCATCTCTCTCTCGTCATAAAGCTTCTCAGACAAGTAAACATTTCCCACATTTAGACTCATTTGCAGCAGAAGACTGTTGAAAAACATTGGGACGAAAGGTAGAATTTTGCACCTAATGACTATTGATATTCAATATAAATCGACTTACTCTGATACTTAAAATATCTCCATGTTACCATAATTGTCAGTAACACGTCAACAAAGGATAGTTTTAGAACATGAACTACGCATTTTAATCTGAATCACAACACGCGGTGATGCAGCGACAAATCCGATTCCATGGAGATTTGCTATTATGACATAATACGACCAGTCTGTAATGAACTACTTTGATTCAGGGAGATGTATTTTTTGCTAATTTTGCTAATTAATACGCCCCATTCAATACTGACAGTCTAGAACGGGAATGTCATACTCAATAGGATATTCCGGGTTCTAAATAATGAAGGAAAGTTGTAGGGGGCGTAATACAATTTTATTTTGAATTTTGGCAGGTCGTCATAATTTAAGAAATATTACTATTAAATACGGTAGATTTTGTTGTGAGTAAGATTTTCATAAGTGAACTGTACTGTAGAATCAGACCCAAGGTTTCAGAGGAGAATGTGTTCTAAAATTGCACTTTAGATGATTTAGTACTGAAAGGTAACAACCAAATAGTATCATGTTTGTTTTTCAGCAAATACCTTGACTTATTTGGCCGAGGATAACCTATTCCAAATTGTTTGAAAGTGAAGTTAATTAGTTTCAGAGCAGAATATTTAAAGGTAGTACTGATCTTCACGATTTTAAGAATGACCTACCTTTGTATTATTTATGCTAAAATCGTTACAGATTTGACAAGTTTCGGCAAATATTCACAAACCTTTCTTTCTCTCTATATTTTCTTTTTGTTTTATTATTTTCTTTCTTTCTGATATTGTTTTTATTATAACACCATTAGTTGCCCCTCAGATCACTATGTATAATGTATTACAGAGCTGTTTGTTATGTGTTATGTACATACCTAGCACCGTAATAACATATCAAATTGTATTGTATTGGTAATTTAATCTTAGGTGAGATAGAATGAGATTCATATCGTTAGCCGGTTTCAAAGAAACTTAATGTCTGAAAATGAAATATTTACAGTGCTATCCATTACTCATTAGTTTCGTAGAGATATGCAGGACTAAAGATAAGCATTAACGACAATTCTGCAGCAGACGACTTTGAACATATTTTGTAAACAAGTAGAAAATCTCTATAATTGAATGGATAACCTATGACTAAAAGTGGAAACATTGTGGCAAAAGGAGAAATTGCACGTTTTGTGCAATTTCTTCTTTTGTCACTATGTTTTCAAATAGCCGTCTGCTGCAGAGGCGTCAGAAAGCGTCTATATGAGGGAAAGGGGTTAATCAAATAGCATCAGGTGTCCGTTACCTCCAATACTTGACACCGACGATTGTACAGGCCTCCTAAGCAGACAGAGTTTTTGAAAAATGTGATCAAATGAAAACACTTTCCATTTTTTTCCACAATGCTTTCAAAATGTATAAAAACTTCAATTTTGTAATATTGTTTCCATATTCTTCCCTTTGTGTTATCGAACCAGACAAAATCGAATAGGCACAAAGGGTAATGGAGGTAAAGGCGTATTTGGAATTGTATCGGTAAACATTAGTTTCTCACATGAATCGATACAGATAGAGGAAGAAAATAAATCTGTAAATAGATCACAATGACGCAACATGTAATTACAGCGGTAACCATCCTTAATTTAGAAATATTAAAATCTCGGGGAATGACGAGATTATACAGAAAAACCGCAGACGTTGAAGATGTATTACCTCGTTTTCACCATGTTGCTTCGTCTGCACTAGCTGGATTCCTTCGTCAATGTCTGGGGGTATTCGAAGTATCGCTTGTACCGCATATCTACATGGCAGTACGTGATAGCGAGACGGACAGACATGCACATCAAACTCTTCTAATGAACAAAGGTTTACCCCTTTGACACACACAACACATCAGCAGCAGACGACTTCGAAAACATCTAGTCAACAATATAAAGAAACTCTCTATTGAATGAAAGAACAATTAGCGAATAAAATTTAAAATATTGTGGCAAAAGGAGAATTGCTCATTATGATCTATTTTTTAAAGTTTGGCGTGACATAACCTAGTTTAAAATAATGCTGTTTTTAAGCTGGGCGTGACTTAAACCTATAATTCCGTCTTATCCCTTCGAATTCCTATATCTGGTATCATCATACGCGTGAATTTGAAAGATACGTTTTACATAATATCCGTGGCATTATGGAAACCAACCTGGGCGCTTTAAAGACATATAAAGACAACAAGAGTTGCTGCAAGATGCAGCAATTGGCGCGGGATATCAGCATTGGTAATGGCTTAAGTATACTGTTTGATTCGAAAAACACGAAACCCGCTTTTAAATATAAAGATTATAAATAGTTGATAACAGATTGGTTTTTTATCGAAAATACTCAACGGTAGATCGCCTATCAACAACAACAACGGGAGGGGAGGAGGGGGAGAGCGGGTAAATATATTCTTAAAATCGCAAAATTTAACACAATAACTTCGCATTTATGAAAATATTCCCATTATCCTGTTATTAAAACCCCGGTGGTTCCCAGTGATGTTACATAGACTCCGCTCTGGTATACTGCTTGTGTTCAGTTGTGTGACTTCGGGTCAAAGTCAAGAGAAAAGAGGAAGAAATGTTACGGGAACGGGGTATAGGTATACATATCACTTCTACAGCCTTGCTGTGGAAGCAGGTTTTTATAGCGACGTTGGTAGAGTGGTTAACATTTTCGTAAAGTTAAGCAACTTTCATCGCGGTTAGTGCCTGGATGGATGACCCACGATGGCTTAACGCCGGTACACGTTACACTATGGTTTTAATTTACATTTTAATTATAAAAAAAAATACTCGCATATAAATAGACTGGTTCACTAATCTTAATCTTCTATTTCAAACTCAAACGAGAACCATGCTACGGAAATATCCGAGAGCTGACGGTGAAATAAGGCGCATGCATGATCAAACGATTAACACGGCGTATGCGCAAGTCCATTGCACCAAAATATGCGCTTGTGCTGATGCACCCGCGCAATTATAAATTTGCAAATATATTACATGTTCATAAACATTTTGCAATGATAAGTTAAAACAACTGAATGATTTGGAGTTTTAAGTCCGTTTCAATAATTGTTCAGCATATCACGGCGGCCAGTTCAACTATACATTTTTGCATCTGCTTGCTCACACCAGTAGTCAACACGCCAGTAGTCAACACGCCAGTAGGCGTGTTACGCCAGTAGTCAACACGCCAGTAGTCAACACGCCAGTAGTCAACACGCCAGTCTTTTCAAGCAACATGCTGTCTTTCCACATAGACTGATGACCTATTGATGAAAGACAAATGAAGCTGGACGCAATGCTATCGTCAAAGGTCGGTAAGATTGTTGGCCGAGCTGGGGTTCCAACTCATGATACCTGGATTCACAGGCCACGTCGCTTTCGACTGAGCTACTGGGTTGCGGTTAACAATTTAAGAAATAGCAAGGTTTCCATTATTAGTTACAAAGCATAACAATTTATCCATGTGGTTTCCCAGTTGCTAGAGCCGAGCCCCGGTAGGTCAGTCGGTAGCGACGCGGGCTGTCAATCCAGGGTTTGTGAGTTCGAATCCCGGCTCGGCCATCTTTCTTTCCGACGATTGACAAAAGTCAATGCGACATGCGTCATTCGTCTTCCACCAATGGGCTTAGTCTATGTGAAAAAGTAGCCAGTTGCTTGGGAAGATTGTTTTGTGGAGTACTGGTGTGAGAAGACCAGGAAATGCATGATTAGGTGAACTGGCCGCGTAATATAACTGAGAAATTGTTAAAAACGGCGTTAAACCCAAACAATCAAACCCATGCAACCTTTAAATTGTGCTAATAACTTTGAGATTTTCTTTTTTAATTTAGAATCCTTCCGTACGTAGGAAAACGTGCACAGTTTGCATTTCGGAATAGTTTATGATCAGATCTGCCCGTACAACTGCTGTGTCTTATACTGTGTCTTATTATAATATACACGAGTTGCCATAATCTTCGAACCAGCTTATGTAGTTAACATATGAACAGTGTATATTTTGGCTAGAGCGTGCGTCTGCACAGCCAGATCTGTTCAATACAGCCAACTTTTACGTTTTCCTATGCGCATGCTGATCTAAGGTTTATCTTGTTTAGACTTACAGCTAAGATGATTCACTACACTCATCACGAAATTACCAGACACTATGAAGCAAAGGAATGAAAAGTCAATGACATAAATTCTATCGAAATATTTTTAAATCGTCTGAAATAGTCTTAGAAATTTGTCTGAATCTAATCCGACACGCGGATTTAACTTTTCCAAGAAATAGGTCGCCAAAGAGAAACCAAAGTTTATTGACGCTTCGTGGAAGCGCGTCGTCAGTATGGGATAGGTTTTAATTTTGTACCATGGGGTGAGATAATCGAAAATGGAGCAACCAACATTATTATTGTTAAGAAAAACTCGTATTATATATGCTTGAAAAAAGCAACCTTTAAGAGTGACAGATTTAAGAAACACAAAGATGCAAAATATGTTGACACATTTAATTTGTATTTAATAACTTTTCCCCAACTTTCTAGACTGCGCTTTTTTTAATAGTTTGATTTACGACCCTTCTGAGCTCCTAGGCTACGCTTTTTTAATTGTTTGGTTTGCCTATTTATAAAATCTGTTGAATTCGTTCCTCCCCATTCAGTTTGTTCATTCTAATAATTCGCTACATCTGCTAAATTTTAAAAGTATAATGGTTAAAGACTCACATTAAACATTTTTATACATGAATATAAAATTACATTTAAACTTTATAAAATAACTTCGTATTTTGTGTTAATATACTCACGTCTTTGTTTTCATACTTCTTCTAAACTGGAAGGAGAATAGACTTCCCGCTCTCCTTCCAAAGCTTGTGTCATACTTTAATTATAACCATAGGCATTAAACCTTAATATATGTTAATATTTAAGTACATATGTGTTCTTTTTTTTATTTTTTTATCTAATTGATCTAGTTAGAGCGGATTTTAATCCGTTTATTGGTAACAAATTAAGAAACTTCAGCTTCTTTGACACACTATAGTTGCAGTCAATGTTAAGCAAACTGTAAACCATATGATTTTAGGACTAAACTTGACATTTTAAGACTAATGCTGAATATCACATAGATCGCAGCATATAAAACGTCTATCCCTACGTCAAAACTGAACCTTTCTGCCCTTGGTAACTTTGGTAACCTTTTATCATAGACTATGGTAGCCAGGTGAGCAATGTAGGCACATCTTGGTCTTCTTGTTTAAAATAAAGGAACATTTGGCCTTCTGTTTCGAAATATTTACATCCTGTCTATTTACACGTTATTTACATGTACTGAACTGCACCTGCTTCCTTTAAGTCATGCTTCAAAATCATGCGCGGCGTCTTTGATGCTGTGCATCAAAATTCGTCTTGTGTAATCTTATTACACAAATAAATTTGATAGACACAATTGATATGTTAGCGGGGAATTGTTTTCAGACCTACATTTCTTAACACAAACAATGATTTATATCTAAAATTGATAAAGTTTAATATTGCCACGGTCCGACTCCTTAATCCGACCCAAGAAGAGTCAATCGTTTGAATTATGAAAGATACAGCTAGGTCGCAAAAGGTTATCGAAGACTGAAACCTATTTGGAACCTATGTTCAATTATCTAGCCTTAATCATCGGTATACGAATGTCTGTTGACTTGACTATTTTTTTGTGACCATCTAGGTTATAATAATGAATACCTCTATGAACGAAATAATTGCACATACTGTGCAATTTCTTCTCATTGCCATAATTGTTTCAAAATTCGTATGATACATATCCGTTGAAATTGGGATGCATTAGGAGCTAGTAACATAATATAAGATGATATACAAACACTCCTAACAACTCAAAATTCAATTTAAAGTAAGTTCGTGAATTCAAAGCAAATTAGTTTGAATTCTTTAGAAGACAGGCTCAACAGAATACACAAAATACCCAGTTTATATCCACTTGTAATGGATAGGCAAAACTTATCTGTTGACAGATGATGTTTCAACCCAGCATATGAGCCGTTCCCCGAGAAAACCAACATTATAGTCTCTGCGAAATGTATCGCCTGCGCAGTCCGCGTATACTGATCCGGGCCGACACATTCCATCTCAGGGGGTTAGAGGTATAACGTAATGATTCCTGAAACAGAAAATCCACAGGAGGCGAAAAGTTTCTATCCGGGTAATTCTACGCGGCATGCTTAAGGCTGACCGGGTCGATACTTTACGCCGAGTCCACAATGTTGGTTTTCCCGCGGGACGGCTCATATGTCTGTATAAACTAAGTTATAAAACAATTAAGAGTCTACCATTCACAATATAATCCCGTATTCCATATAAACCATAGAAACATTAAACAAAATCTAAAACTGTATTCTTTGATTTGCGCTCCTAGGAAACCCAATTCTGAGCAGGGGCGTAGCTTGGCAATAATCAATATGGAGGCCTCGTGAGAAAATCAACATTGTGGGCTCTGCGTAAAGTATCGACCCGAATCAGCCTAAGCATGCCACACAGGCGTACCCGGATATACACTTTTCGCCTCCTGTGGATTTTCTGTTTCAGGAATCACTACTCTATCTATCCCCCCTTTGACGGAATGTGTGGGCCGGATCAGTCTGCGCGAACAGCGCAGGCTGATCTGGTCGATACATTACGCACATGTGTATCGCCGCAGCTGCACTTTGTGGCATTTTTAGAAACAAATGTGTAGGCACGTGCTTACAGTGCCTAAAGGGAGCTACGCCCCTGCTAAGTAGTTGTGAGGTATCGAGAAAAATATTAATATAAACCAAATTTACACGGGTTGTCAAAATGAATGTTTTTGTGTGCAAAAGTGCCGATGATATGAATCTGCATTTTATGCGCTTCATGTATTATGGTAGGTAGTCCTGGAGCGAAGAAGCCTTCATCTGGGAATAAAATAACAATTTAATATGATTAAACCGAAAGTGAAAGTATATTTACAGGAACTTGAAGTTACCTATGAAACTAAATATGAGACCATCCATGGGACAATATACAAACTTTCTTTTGTAAACAGTGTTCGTCCAGACCAGCCTGTGATTTCTGGCAGTCTGATCAAGATCGGCATCGTTAACATAGCACTTACGTAAGAAGCTTCTGACAGTGTGATCTGACCATACACTGTTCATAAATGCATGTTTCCGTGTGCTCAACTCAGCAGTGTCAACTTGGTTTTACGTGAATGTTATATACTGTGCTGTTTACCAGAATGCGTAGTACATGTAAGTGGCAGTTTACACGATATCCAATAGACGTCAATGGCAATTTACATGATATCCAATACACGTCAATGACCATATACACGATATCCAATAGACGTCCATGACAATTTACATAATATCCAATAGACGTCAATGACAATTTACATGATATCCGATACACGTCAATGACAATTTACATGATATACAATACACGTCAATGATATATACGTAAATGAAAGTGCATGCGATCCAATAAACGCCAATAACAATTATTTAAATGATATCCAATAACCACCGATGATCTATACATGATACCGAATACATTTCACCGACAAATTACATGATATCTAAAACACGCCAATGACAATTTACATAATATTCAATACATGCTTATAGTAATTAAATTGATATCCAATACATGCCAATGAGAATTTCCATGATATTAAATATACGCCAATGACATTATACATGATATCTTATACACGTTATTGACAATTTTCATAATATCCAATATATATAAATGACAATTTTCATGATATCCAATATATATAAATGACAATTTACATGATATCCAATATATATAAATGACAATTTACATGATATCCAATATATAAAAATGACAATTTTCATGATATCCAATATATATAAATGACAATTTACATGATATCCAATATATATAAATGACAATTTTCATGATATCCAATATATATAAATGACAATTTACATGATATCAAATACACGCCAATGACAATTTACATGATATGCAATACAAGCCAATGACAATTTACATGCTATCGAATAACTTCAATTGCAATTTAAATGATGGGAGAGGCTATGTGAAAATAAATCTACAATATTACACCAGTGCAGGTTAAATTTATATCATTCAGCATCTGACTCTGTTCATGTTGCTTCATTTATTCCTTTCCCACATACAAACAAATCTGCAGCAGCCGACTTTGAAGACAACTAGTCCAAAACATGAAAAGTCTTTATAATTTTGACGAATTTTCTCAAACATGGACGTCTAATTTGGCATCTAATAGTATTTTATCTTATTTATACATTCATATAAAATCAGAATTCAGAATAGAAAACTATTTGAATACAGTAACGTTTAGGAAATGCAGAAATTATTTTACAAAATTACGCACCTCTTCTCATAATTTACGCATAGAAACCGGTAGACACGGGCGAGTTAGAATTCCGAGAAATGAGCGAGTGTGTATTCACTGTAATTTACAAACTATCGACGACGAATACCACTTTATTATCGAATGCCTTTGTCACCAGAATCTTCGAGAAATATACATTAAACGTTACTATTACGGCAAGCCAAGCATGCAACAGTTTATACATCTAATGAAAATTGAAGTTGTGTAAATTCATAAAATATGCTTTTGAAGAAAGAAATAGTCACATTCCTCCGCGATGTTTTACACGATAACATACACAGAAAAATATTTTCACTAAACCAATTCTTTTCCATATTTTCTCGAATAACATTCTATAGAATCCTTTTGTGCTTAACTAGTATATATGTCACGATATGAAATTTAAATTGAATTTGTATTTGTATTTGTATATGAAATTGAATTTGTATTTGTATTTGTAACAATGATGTACTTATTTTGTACAAGTTGAAAATAAAGTATCTAACATGAAAAGTCTTTATAATCGAAAATTAGACAATTAATAAATAAAGTTGAAATCATTTTTCAACAGGAGAAATCTCTCATTTTGATCAATTTCTCTTTTCCCCTCAATGTTTTCAAATAAATTTGGATGTGGGAAAGGATTAAAAAGTCCTTTTAATCTTATTTAAAATAAAGGTACTGTTCCTCATCCCTTTTCCACATACAACAAATCTGCAGTAGACGACTTTTAAAACATTTGATAACAACTCTCCATTAATGAAAGTATAATTATTGAATAAAGTTGAAAACATTGTGGCAAAGGAGAAATTGCTCATGATGATCAATTTCTCCATTTGCCACAATGTTTTCAAAATTCGTCTGCTGCAAAGGTGTCAAAAAGCGTCTGTATTTTGGAAAGGGTTATAGTAAGTGTATCCGCTTCTTCATCTTATAACGCTTGCTATACCATAACGGACCATGGGGCAATCGCGACCATAACTACCCAGATCAACCTGCACATCTAAGCTGTTTTAATTTGTGTTTGTACCCATCGCTAATATGCGAAATATGTAATCAAAATGAAATGAAATCAGAAAATCATTTTCTTTTAGTAAGTACAAAATATGGTTCACTTAGATCTAAATATTTAGAAAATGTAGTAATATGTCCATCAATGCAAAAGGTTCACGGCAAATATGTCTTTAACAAACAAAAAGAAACTACACAATCTTGCTAAATAATCAAGGAAAAAATACCCTTGATGATATTGCTGTTTCTTAATGTATATTAACGTTGAATTGATTGTATTTGTATGTAATTTTAATGCATTAATGTCTTATGTCTGTCTTTACCATATAATTGTTGTTGACAAAAAAATTGCTGATTGCCAATAAATTTGAAACTTGAAACTTGCTAATTCGTCACCGTCGGTTTCCAGACACTTCTGAATTACAGTGTCAGTTTGGATTAGAATGCAATAGGCACCGGTTGATCATTATCGTCACTTGTCTTGAATACGACTGGGTTAACCTTGCCTAGAGCACCACTCGGACGTACCTTTGTGTCTATCATTGATAACGTTTATTGCAGCCATTAAATTGAATTCAGGTTGTCGATTGTCCTAGCTCTCAGACACACTTTTCTCATCTGTAGCAGACGAATTTTCAAAACACTTTCGCTAAAGGCGAAACTAATCACAATGAGCAATTTCTTTTTTTGTCACTATGTATTCCACTTCATTCAATAGCAATACTTTAGATTTAGACATTTACTATATATTTGCAAGGATGTTTTCAAAGTCGTCTGCTGCAGATTTGTTGCATTATGTGAAAGGTGTAACCAATGTGAAAGGTGTCCTATCAATAAACTCTCATGAGAGACTTCTATTTGTACGGCGTCGTGACTGATTGCGTGACCGATAGGGCCGTCGCAAATATTGTGACTCAAATACACACTGTACAGATGGACCTGTGTATAAAGACCACACATTGGAAGATAACCAAATGGTCTCTGTTCGCAAATGGTCTTTATGCAGAAAATAAGTAATTTGAACACTAAAGGTGTGTTTGCTTTATATACATAATCTAGCATCAGTAGCATAGTAAAAGAGTGCGTAACTTTTAGAATAGTTATATATAATTAAGATATACTTACTTTATATCTCATCATATAATCATTCCAACATCATATCGGGTTATATATTCCAATATCATAAATGATACGTATATTCCAACGATGACTATCCACTTTAATCCTGCAATCAATTACAGCCAATCCTCTAAACAACGTACACGAAGCGAATACAACTATATAAATCTATTTCCATGCGAATCGCGACCGCTATCCAAACTATTGACTTAAGCCGTTGAAAATTGTTAATATGGCGAAGTAAGGTACAGAAATCCCATTCTTTTCACTTTCCAATACAGCTTTTCTCTCTCTCACACATGCTTTGTGTTACGCTAGCACGTCCATACAGGGCAATAGGCATGTGGTACGGAGATATAGATTTTAACACAACTCGACGGAACTGACACATTTTAAACGTATGCAATTTAGCTAACAATGCTTAATCCTTTCCACCATACCTCGAATCTGCAGCAGACGACTTTGAAAACATACCTGATTTGGGAACTCCCTTTATATGAAAGTACAATGATTGAATAGAGTTGAAAACATGGTGTCAAAAGGAGAAATTGCTCGTTTTGAGCAATTTCTTCTTTTGTCGCCATGTTTTCGAAAAAGCCGTCTGCTGCAGACACGTCAGAAAGCGTCTTTATGAGGGAAAGGTTTAATGAGTATAGATTGTATAAATCGAATTATGCTAATTTCACAAGTTGAGTGGACTGTAGTTATTCTTATGTAGCAGAAGCACAGAACAGAACAGAACTTTATTTATGAATAATTACTTGAACACATATGGTTCTTCGTCAAAATACAACATATTTAAACAAACATGAATATGGACATACGCACAAAGACTAGATGTTGCCTATATGAATATATTGAATATGTTACCATTATCGGATCTTATTCAGACAAGTTCTTTGTGACCTAAACAGTGTTACATTCCTTGAATTTACTTTGCTTAAAATGTTAATTTATCATTATTACAATGCATACAGAGTTCTGATTGTGTTTTTATAAACTATATGATTATCTAACAGTTACCACACATCATAAATATAGTGAATCATACCATACACTGTTTAAAAATGTTCTCATCCGAGAATATCGGTAACAAAAGATGGCTACCAAAGATTATAAATTTATTGTGCATTCTTTGACATATTCTCATCGGCTTCTACAGGTCCGATTTACAGGCCACCATATGGCGTAGCTATTTTTCTTCATAAGTCTTTATATTTTCAAATTACTTTGAAATAACCGTAATTTAAATCTATACCAACATTGTTGAAGCCATTTTGATAATTTTAAGAACATAACCGTCCGGACTTATTCCTCTAATATGCTTGTGCTGACCTTTAATTGATCTTAGAGCATGGCCACCAGAAGGAGCAGCTATTTTTCGACAGAAACTTTGCCTCTTTTATGGTTGTGATGTTATCAAGCTCAATTGGTCAAAGAGAAAGGGCACCAGAAGACGTCGCTACTATTTCGACAGTAGTCATGCCTCTTATATGGTTGTGATGTTATCAATCTTAATTTGTCAAAGAACGCGGTCACCAGAAGCGAATCTATCATTCGACAGGATTTATGCCTCGTATTTGGTTGTGATGTAATCAAGCTTAATTGGTCAAAGAGAATGGCCAGCAGAAAGCGTTCCTATTTTTCGACAGGACGTTTGCCTATTATATAGTTGTGCTGTTATCAAGCTTTATTGGTCAAAGAAAATGGCCACCGGAAGGTGTAGCTATCATTCCGACAGGAGATATGTCTCTTATATGGTTGTGATGTTTGCAAGCTTAATTGGTCAAGGCCATGACAACCAGAAAGCCTAGCATAATTGTGCTGTTTTAAATCAAGCTTAATTGGTCGAATAAGGCGCAGCTATTATTTCGACAAGAGGTATGCCACTTATATGGTTATGATGTTTTAAGCTTAATTGGTCAAAGAGCATGGCCATCAGATAGCGTAGCAATTATTCGACAGGACGTATGCCTCTTATATGGTTGCGCTGTCTCCAAACTTAATTTAACAAAGAACATGGCCACCAGAAAGCGTAGCTATTATTCAACAGGAGTTATGCCTCTTATATGGTTGTGCTGTTATCAAGCTTAATTTATCAAAGAATATGGCCACTAGAAGGCGTAGCTTTTATTCGAAATGACGTAAGTCCCTTATCTGGTTGTCTTACCATGAAGCAGTATTGGTCAATGAGCATGGCCACCAGAAGGCGTAGCTATTATTTCGACAGGAGTTATGCCTCTTATATTATTGAGCTGTTATCAAGCTTAATGTGTCAAAGAGCATGGTCACCAGAAGGCTTATTTGATTAATTGTGTTGCTGTTAATCGATTGGATGTATACCTATTATATGAGTGTGCTGATTTTACCCCTCCAGAATGGCCCTACATTTATTTAGAACACATATTCCTTTTGCCTGTACTTTTACAGTCAAGTCTTTGGAAATATTCATTGTGACAAATGACCAGTGAATGGGACTATTATTTATTATATTCCGGGCCAGCATACAATCGCCGCCTTGTATGTGTGTCCATCCGTGCGTCTCCCGTCTGCCCCGTTCGAGCAACTGCTTGCTAGAAACCCTATTACCACGAGGGATCTGCAAATTATAGAGTTTGAGGATTCAAGGTTTTGCTCTTTGGTAGTTTGCAACACTATCAGTGTCCAAGCTATTTCTTATAAAAGAGGAAAAAAGAGGAAGGATGACCCAAACAATTATAGAGCTATTACTCTGTCGTCTGCTATTTTAAAACTATACGAGGCCTTACTTTTAGATGTTGTCAAATCAGATATCAATGTCAGCTTAAACCCTTTACAGTTTGGATTTCAAAAGGGTGTGAGCTGTACAATGACATCCTTCTTACTGAAAGAATGTATCTGCCATGCAAGAGAAAATGGAAGCAAACTGTATGCCTGCTTCTTAGATATTAAAAAAGCATTCGATAAGGTTTGGCACAATGGACTGTTCCATAAACTGCATGAAATGGGAGTAAGTACTGCTACCCTTAAGTCTGTAATTAGTTTGTATGATGAATCTGAATCATATGTTCTGTTCAGAGGATATAAATCAGATCCATTTAACGTGACGGTCGGGACCAGACAAGGGGGGCTGAGCTCACCATTTTTCTACCTTTGTTTTATAAATGGACTACTCTGTACGTTAGATAATAGTCGGTACGGTCTTGTCATGCAGGATACTAATATACCATGCATTACCTCAGCTGATGATATGGTTTTACTCAGTTTGTCGAAGAAAGGTCTTGATCGATTATTAAATATTTGTCATTTATATTCTAAAAAGTGGATATTCGAGTATAATCCACAGAAATGTTCTGTCATTGTTTTTAACGAAAGCAAACATGATTATTCAAATTCTACTAGAAAATGGTCAATCGGATGCCACACTTTACATGAAACTGTAAACTATACTCACCTAGGTGTTGTTTGCAATAATATATGTCTAATGCCGAAATTGTTAAAGATATCTGTTCAAAGATAAGAGGATCTTTCATGTCTCTGTTTAGAATTGGTCTGAATGAAAAAGGGTTTCACCCCTTTACATGTAAAAAGCTGTATGACACCATAGTTCTTTCTGGGGGACTTTTTGGTTGTGAAATACTATTTTCCTTAAAATCATCAGAATTGCTACAGCTAGAGAGATGCCATAGATTTTGCTTAAAAAGAATTCAAGGCATAGACAAATTTGCAAGAACTGATATTGTCTTAGGCATGTTACAAATATTAAATATGGAATGCATTATTGATAAACGTAAGTTAAACTTGTTCGGTCAACTCTGCATACTGAATCCTAATAACATTATTAAGGTAATTTTTATAAAACGGCTGTGTAGTTTCTGCTTGTCAAACTGTACCCAGGCTGGATATTTTTCAGATATTTTCTTCATACTTAAAAAATATGGGCTTACTAATTATTTGTTTTCTTATTACAACGATGGTATATACCCAAAACGTCTGAAATGGAAAAGTACAATGAAACAGACTGTTAATGCATTTTTCACTGAGCACTGGTTATATAGAGTTAACAGTGATCCGGACCTTTACTTATTTGCTAAAATTCATCCAGCTTTCTGTGAAAGCATATTTTGGCATAGAAGTAAATGCAAATACAAATATAAACGACACTGCAGAAATATCATTAAAATTATTTCTGCTCTGGGCAGTTATAATGCTAATAAACTCTGCAGTAAATGTTGGTCATTTTACAATAATGAAGCCCTACACTGCTTAATACATTGTATATCTGTACAAGAAATTAGAAGCAAAGCAATGGATGCCTTGTTTTATACATATGGTATCGAGGTATATAATTATTTCTACTCATCTAGTGACGATATCAAACTATGTATTTTACTCGGAGGTCCAATACCAGAGTTTACAGAACTTTTACATGTCTGTCATATTGACTTCATAATATTGATGGTATATTACATTGATCGTATGTGGTCAATATTTCATGGCTAAATTCAATGATGGACATTCCATACTGTCCCATGCCTGAGTACAGCTGTACATGCTATGACACAATTTTTTTTTTTTTCCCCACATTTTATTAATACATTGTAATTAATTATTATGTTCATGTAACTCTCCTTTGTAATTTGGAGGAAATAAAGATATGAATGAATGAATGAATGAATCACCGAATTTTATTGGAACTATCTAGGTCAACTAAACATGTCCTTTATACCGACAATTTCAGGTTCGACACTTTTTATAGACCTAGCTCCATTACAAATGGTATGCATTGTTTTTAACCTAATTTTCAGAATATAAAAACATAATTAACTCTATATACGTTTACAGTGTGAAACTTATAGCCGCCGTGCCAGTTGTTGTATATTGTAATAGGGAAGTGTTCAGTAAGTTGTTTGCCAAATGAGCTGTCCTTCGGGAAAACCAGCTTTAACGTAATTGGTTCACGTGTGGAGAAATACATGCTTGCGCTGCTTTGTTCAGGACCGACTTGGTTACTGTTTCTTAAAACCTTCAAACATGACTTATTGCGAGCACGCTGGCTGATCGGGATCTACACCTGTCGCAAATGCCTAAAGGTTGGGTTTTTACAGAACTGTCGCTCAAATGACTATCTCTAACTCAACATATTCCAATGGCGTTGCCCTTTTAGAAGGTGCGATGATATTTGATTTACATTTACCATTACCGCTTAATCCAATTATTTCTGCAAGACAGTGTGATATTCCACAATGTGAATGTGTCGTATTATCGTATTTCAGCAGAACGCTAAAATGATCAATGATACTAGAAAGTTCATAGTTAGACATGTTTAGCCATGAACCATTGTGTCGAATGGCTTAACAAGGAAAGGTGTATACCAACTAATTACTGGGAATATTTCAGCCTATCCTTGAAATAAGGCTACACATTTGACTTTTGTGAATAGCATCCACGCACGATACACATATTACTTAGGTAAGCTATTTAGAAGGTTCACCAATATGTGAAAATTATGATAAGTTGGATCAGGTTGACAAGCTTAAACTGTTTAAAAATGCCAGCTTCTACCTACAGTACCGCCAGAACACCTCTTAGGCGTGCGGGTGGTCATGTTATTATCAGCTTGTGTGTGAATATATATACATATATACCAACGTGTGCATCATCGAAAGTGTCTAAGAAAATATGTTGATCAATTACGTTGTTGACTATTTTGCATTTACATGAAACTTCGACAGTGGTACGGTCCTGCAAATAGTTGTACAAAATATGTATAAAGATTGTTATTGCATATGTTCATTCTGTAACGTGCACTTTGTATTGGAACTTTCGATCATGACCGGAGTCCATGTGTGCTCATGACCGTTGATGAGGGCATGACATTATTCCCAATTAATAAACATGCTCATTACGGACTACCCTTTTTCAAATTGTTAAACATGGTACACAGATTGATTGGCTTTATTTCCTTTATATAATTATATTGACTTGTAGCCTCTTCTATTTTACTTGATCGACAAATACACCGTTGAAGTATATCCTACAATGTCTGCATTCATATTTCATAGTTTATGTGATGTATACGTTGAAACATTTTTTTTATATATCGCATTGTTATTTTTAGAATTATATTCAATGAAAGCTTAAATGTAGCACATCCGTTTATTTTACTAGAGCGCAAATGGCGAGTCAATTTCAGTCATACACAACATCCGTTGTGTCTCACGCTTTCTTATCAAATATATATATAAATATATATCTAATACTACTGGAAAGATGAGTTTAGCAGAAGTTCTAAGATTTGTTTTCAGTGTGATCCTCGTTCAAGAAAATACATTCATTGAAATGTTCCTTGTGTGACAACCATATAACGATTGTTACTTCGATACATTGTCACTAACTGGAGCTCACTCATTTCAATGACGCCTTTAGCCAATTCACACTTACAACAAATAGGCAGCAGACGACTTTAAAAACATTTCGATAAAATTAAGGAAATATCTGTAATTAAAAGTATTATAATTGAATAGAGTTGAAGACATTGTTGCACATTAAGATATTTTTCATCAAAAGTATATCCTCCATTTGCTAGACTTTATTTGTCCAAATTCGTCCACAAGTCGGAAAGGGTTAAATATACATGTATGAACTACGTTTAAATGTAGATACGAGGAATTGCAATTAGAGATCTCTGTACTTATAAGATCGCAATGACCTTCAAAATCAACACATTTGTTATAACCGATCAGAATGTCAATTCAACGTTGTGATTTTCTAGGATGTGCTGATTTCAAATGATTAGATATCTAACAGATTTGATATCTAACAGATTTGATATCTAACAGATTTGATTATCTAACAGATTTGATATCTAACAGATTTGATATCTTTCTAAATCGATGGCACGCTTTTCGCTCGAATTATCCGTATTGCCTTCAACATTGGCAATATATAATGAACCGCCCTCTTTTGGCATTATAATGTAGTGAACAAAGTAATTTGCAAAATACATTTTGAGTATTGCCTTCAAAGTTGGCAATATATAATGAACCGCCCTCTTTTGACATTATATTTTAGTGACATTTTAACTACATGTATCTCAACTAAAGCAGGTCCTATTTATATCTATTGACTGCAATATCAAATTGTATCGTTCATGTTGGAGTACATGTCCTAGAGACTGGAGAAATTTATCACACTTTTTAGGACAGATAAGATAAATGTAATGTATATCAATCGATAACTGCATACTATTCAGAACGCTCAGCAGCATGTCCAAGACAAAACAATGCTACTTTGCTGCAGACATACACCATACAATATAATATGGGCCCCGCCATATGAGAACCGACCTCTTCCATTCACACTATTCACATACAAGCATCATGGAAGCCTCCAGATAATAGTGATGACCTAAACACTATATACGAGGGTATAGCCAGAAATTCGTGGAATTGTTCAATAAAATCAACATTCTTTTACATTTTCAAACGAACGTTAGTTCGCTATAAAATTTAATTCAGCTGTAAATGTCATAGAACATTTCAAAAAGATACATACAATAGAAAGAAAACTACAGCTTGTTTAATAACATGAGGTCAGTATAGCCCCCGCAGTTCTATCTTCAGAAAACGACGTCAACGTCACAACTTCTCAAAGTAAGCGCCGTTCGCCTCTACATAACGTCGATGTCTCGCTACCCACTGCCGGTAAATGTCACAAAACCACTCTGCCTTGTACGAATGTAACAGTGTCTGGGCTTTACTCTGTAGTTCCTGAAAGTCATTGAAGCGCTGGAGTTTTCCATAGCTTCACGCAGAACTGTATCACTGCCCGATTTTTCAATCTGTTTTCTGGCGTAATTTCACACAATATAAAATTGCAGCGTACTGTTTAAAATGCTTCGTTAGAAATAAAAAACTACGCACTGACTGGAAATTTGACATCATAAAACGTAAATGATGTCACGTCAAATGTGCAAACTTTCGCGCCTTTAAATTGGTTTCCATGTGAGTTATCACCAAAACAAAAAAGTTGTATATGGTTATTTTAGCCACTGCGGAGGTACGCGCGACCACGTGTTACCATAGTGACCACTACGTTGCCATTAGTACAAGCTATACGGTGAAATTCGCCTTCCGTATTACACATTACCTTATAATTATTGTATGAATGTTTTTAAGACATGCTGCGAACGGTTTTAATTTTATTGAACAATTCCGCGAATTTCTGGCTATACCCTCTTACGTACGCAATTAAGTAACATCTACAATAATGGTTAAAAGGTTCAAATATGGTTGTAAAAACACGACATATGGCCCTACAATCAGTGGTCTAGATAAGGGGCGTAAACTAGTCTATCCCAGACACAATCTCTTAAATAACCTAACCAAAACCTAAGCTGTTGGTATTCAAAAGAATCGCAACATTGAGACGACTTTGTACACATAACAGTCTTTGAGGATCAAGTGCTGGTGTTTAAACACGTACTACGCACCATTGGTGTCATTCAAGACTGCATTCTAGGAACTGTTTGATTTTCATAAGAAATTTATCATTTACATGCGTACCACGCCAGACGAAAATCTAATTCCGGATGAGTTTTTAACGAGTCGGATTGTATTATAAACGATTCTAAAACCTTGGGTATTAACCCATTACTTCAAATGGCTTTTCATAGGTTGTCTGCTTTACAATCATCAGACGAACAATTACACCAATCTAGAAAACTGAAAGAATCATATTGATAAAGAGTGGAAAATATTGCAATAAAAGGTGAAATTGCTCGCTTTGAGCAATTTCATATTTTATTGCAATGTTTTCAAAAGTCGTCTGCAACAGCAGGCGTCAAATGTCGTCTGTGTGAAGGAATGGGTTAATGAATGATGAAAATGCTAACGAATTATCAAGCCAATGTAGACTGATCAAAGTCTTTCCTGTTTGATTATACCGAACAACATGTGGTCACTGCATGTTATTTAATCCATTTTATCTCTATTTTCATTGAATACAGAAGTTCTTGATAGTTTTTCAGACGGACTATCAGGGAAATGTTAATAAAAGTTGAAGAGTAAATTCGTTATGGAAGCCTTTTCTTTTTGGTATATGTAATTAGGCAAAGTTCCAATTTCCTTCTAGTGGACAAGATACATTCAATTCACTGGTCTATTCCAGACGCTATGTCTCTTAGCTCAAAGTGGAACTGATGGTTACGCACCACAACATAGAGTTGTAAGTCAAGCACTGACGTTAAAACACAAACTATCCACCTTATCTGGAGCTCTGTTCCAGCTTGTATCGATGCCAGGCAATATTGGTTTCTAGGAACTGTTTTATTTTCTCTGGAAATGTATCATTAATGAATCATTAACATGCGAATAACGCAAGCGGAAAAACTATCTGAGCCGTTCCTGGAGAAAACCAACATTGTGGACTCTGCGTAAAGTATCGACCCGGATGAGCCTAAGCATGCCGCGCAGACTACCCCGGACAGACACTTTTCGCCTCCTGTGGATTTTCTGTTTCAGGAATCATTACTCTCTACCTCCCTGAGACGGAATGTTTAGGCCCGGATTAGTCTACGTGGACATATCTTTGCCGAAACCTTACGCAGATCCCATAATATTGGTTTTCTTCTCGTGGAACGGCTTATCTATGGATGCTTTGTTTAATGAGTCTATTCGTAGAACAAACGCTTCTAAAGTTTTGAGATAGAATGCATGATTAGGCTACCCACAAAGATCTTGATCAAATTCTGAAGACAATGCCGACTGATCGAAGTCTTTGTTGTTTGCTTATTTCCCTTGATTTGATCAACTCCAAGTGCATTTCAAATAATACAGCACTTCCTTATATATTTCATTTCAAATATCAAACAGCCCCGCAAATGGATTTTTGGGGGGTGGGGGTGGGGGTGGGTTAGATGATAAATTTAGTTCAGCCTATGAGTACACAAATATGGTCAGTCATTTTGTGTATATTCTGATAAGTAGATGTACAGGCTGACCTCAACGTACACTGTTTAGATATGCCAATGTTTTAAATTTTCCCATGGGATCAAAATATTAGCTGTCCCATGAAAAAACCAACATTATGGACTCTGCGTAATGTATTGACCTAGAACAGCCTGCGCCGTCCGCAAAGGCTAATCCGGGCCGACACATACATCACGTCATCGTCATCGTACCATCGTGCAATCATTTAAGTATATCAGCTGTTTTCCTGATCATATAATTGTGTGTGTCGTCTGCTCTTAAAAACAATCTTTGAGGTAAATCTATGTTTAGAAATCTAGAATATTTGAAAATTAAAGTTCTGTTACAGGGTTAAAAACATATAGAGAAAAGAAGAAATTGCTGGTATTGAATAATTCCCCCTCTTTCTGCAACGTTTACGAAATGTTTAAATTTACCTATAAATGATAACCCTTTCCCACCTGTTAACATATTCTGACACGATTGCAGCAGACGACTTTTAGATAAACATTTAGGCAAAAAAAGAGAGAAATTGCTCATTACGAGAATTTTCTGTATTTGTCACAATGTTTTCAACTGTATTCAATAATGATGCTTTCACTCAAAGAAAATTGCCATATTTTTTTTTATACATGTAGATGTTTTCAAAGTCGTCTTCTGCAGATATGTCAAATACGGTAAAGGAATAATATAATTCTTATTGAAGGTTCTGACTTAGACTGTAACAGAATGTAGGGCTGACGCTGGTCTGCAGTACTGAGTTACATTTCTGGAGGCTGAGGTTTCCTGTGACCTGGCGCATGTCATTTATTTCAACAAATACACCAGTTATTCATTTATTTCAGGCAGAATATAAAATTATATCCACCGAATAACGTCAAATTCCGCGATATGGTGGTGCCAAATTATCACATTTCCTGACAGATGAAACAAATGTGATATATATTTCATTTCTCGAATTCCTTTGCAACATTTATACTTACATAGCACAATACAATATGTAGAACACATTTAATGTTTACCTGATGTATTATCATTTAATGGCGTCTGGTCTGAAAACCTATGATGAAAATTGTTGTAATATTTTGAAAATTGGAAATAAAGTTTTGATACAAAGTTCAAAACGTGATGAATATAATAATAAGAAATTGCATATGTGTTCACATAACGTTTTCAAACGGTGCTTGTTATAGAGGTGACAAAAGTCCGTCTGTATCAGACATTAAAGATTCAATTGAAATGTCTTTATCTCCAGAGTATCACTAGAACATGGACTCGCGAAGTCGAGAGGGACCCATACATTACGTTTTCGAGTCATCGCTGGATTTATCCAAAATTCGTGTATGTATATATCGTTATCTTCGTAAGGGATGGAATGGGAGCTTAAGTCATATCAAGAAAACGTTTCAGCAGCAGTTCTAAAGGGTTCGAGTTAACCGATATTCGAATTATTGTCCCATGTTCGAGTTATCGCGAGTCCACTACCTTGTTAGAACATGTTGTTAAAACTCGTGCAGAGTACTAAGTGTATTTGGATTATGGTGCTACAGTTGCATACAGAAGGATATGGTTTAGTATTTACACTCACACATGTATACATGCACTGCGATGTACTCAAATCAATATTTCAAATTATACTCTTATTAGTCCATTGTTATTAGTCGCCGGGCAGAAGCCCGCGACTTCTATTTTTAATAGCTTTTCGGAAATCACATGGGAGGGCGGCTTATTATTAGAAAGAAACAAATCTAGATGATTTGAACATATTACAATTGTGGCTGTTTACGAACACTAATAAATGACACATCTAAAATGAAATAAATATTCCGATTTTTTAATGTTTGCAGTTTTTTTTATTTCACTCGCATTTAAGTTTTTTGTCTTATTTACGAAGACAAAAGTGGTCCCTTCAAGACGTGAACCAACACCCCCTAATGCAGACTCTTATGTGTCATCATTGAGGTCAATTTCGGATTCTCCTTTTAATAGCAATTTTAACTTACTAAATGTTGTTTTCATGTTCAAAGAGATGTCTTGATTTGTGTAGAATTCATTTAATAATGTTAATCCATGAATATCTAAAGTAGGAACTGTTTCTAAGCTAAATATAGACCCTATTCTGTTGTGTAGTTTCGTGACCTTTAACATCGATTTTCGCGCATGCGCATTTCGATATGAAAAAGCGAGTGATATTATTTTATTTTAGACAAGTACAAGACGAATGTTTGACGCAAAGCGTCAAAGAGAAGCCGCAATATTTCGTTGTACATGTAGAAATAAGAAAAAAAGAACATTTTTAAATCCACAAACAATAGAACAATTTAAACTGTAGACGGTAATGCTGATATATTTCTCCTTTTGAAGACTTTTGTTTTCTTCAAATTACCTCCCTTTAAAGCAATACCAGGATATTTACCTTGTGATTCGAAAAGATTGACAAACATTGAAATTATATGAATGAATACTATTATTTAAATAAGTAACAACAGCAAAATTAAATTTAAGCCAGATAAATGTGTACACATTTCGTTAATTTTTTATAGATACCCTAATGTATAGGTATGTATATAAAATTTATAAGCAAATGTTTTCATTACTACGTTCCTAATGTTTGAATAGACTAAGGAAAGTCAAGAATACATAAATAAATCAATGCAGTCTTTTCCGGCGACATTGATGCCTTGCGTCAACTTTCTCTTGTATAGTATATGTATATGGCTAAAGGCAAAATGCTTTGCCGATAATAGTCAATAAAGTATTGAAATTGAAACTGGTCACACTTTCAGTTGAGCTTGAATTAAGTCGAAGTCAGATAAATCAACGAATAGTATTGCCAGTTGTAAACAACCATTCTGATTTACAGATTTCAGATAGTCCTGAAAAATACATGTATACGTTAAACCAATCCTCGTGTTCCTAATATGATTATAGAAATCGTCTGTTGATGTGTCAACACTCGTATATATCATGTGTCCGAAGGTTGTCTGCTGTAGATGTGTCAACAATCTTATATATCATGTGTTTAAGGTTGTCTGCTACAGATGTGTCAGAAAGGGTCTGTAAGTGAAGTGGGCTTAAGGTCAGAGGGAATCCTTTATATTGCCTATATACAATGTATTTGTAAAACAAGGATAATTACCAGTACTTTATTATGATTCCTTCTCGTTGACGACACCATTATCAATATAACTGTTTTGTTTATCCAGCCTTAATGTGTATATGAAATAGACTTTATGATTTCATTGAGATAGAAGTACTGCTTCAGTGGTTTTGAATGTACAGTTTGAAGATGTTCATATTTCAATTGCGTCGTAATTGATTTTAATATATCTAGGTCTTTCTTAATAGTACATATTACAAAATATTCAAGTCTTAACTATTTCAGCGCCATATTGATGTTTTTGCAAACAATACAGATTCAGCTGTCTCACCTGAAATCAGCATTGTTTGTTTTTTAGTTATCAACATAGTTCAAACCTTTTCTTTCATGAGAAATGGAGACGCCCGATTTTGAACAAAGAAGAGTCTACTTTTAACAATTTGGCGCTGAAATGAGCTAAGGGAAGCTTCATTAATTATTTGTTGTGTTGTCTGCATTAATTTCTTCCTAATTATACAAATGTAGATAAGATTATCTTCGTTCCTGCTAATAATCTAAACATATACATATATATAGACACGCTAACATTAGTTTATAAGTTAATGGTAGAAAACCGAACCATACAACAAATCTGGCAAAAGGAAAAATTGTTCGTTTTCAGCAATTTCTTCATTGGTCACAATGTTTACAAAAAGTCGTCTGCTGCAGAGGCGTCAGAAAGCGCCTTCATGAGGGAAAGGGTTAAGGGTTAATATGAAGTGAAAACAACTAGAAAGATGTGATTTATATCTAGCATGTTTAACTATATGGGTTACAGTCGACATAATCACCAACATTCTGACACATGCCGCTACAACAAACGATTCTTCAGCAAATTGAGTGAAGATATAAATATATATTTTACTCTGTATTCAAGTCAGAGTTCTATAAAGATTAGTTGTGAGTTTGACCATATATGATTTCAGTGTGAACGAATCTATGACACATCATTTCAGAAAGTGCAAACATTTGGTTTGAAAGCTATGTCATCCCTTATACAACACATCTACAATAGACGACTTATTTTAGTCACTATTATTGACATTTTTCCTTTCCCAAAATGTTTTGAATTTTGTCCGTAATTATGCCTTCATTAACAGAGATGATTTCACCTAGATATCTGCTGCACATTTGCTGTAGTGGGTTAAAGGGCTCGTTGCACAAGCGAACAGTAAAGACCGAGACGAGCAAGCACATCAACACATTATCACAAGAGCTTACATCGTCCGACATCACTTTGATGTACTGAACTATAAATATAGTCTATGATAAACAGTCAATAAGTGTGCCAAACTAGTCTATCCTTATATATACATGTACAACTTATGAAGTTTCTGAAACAGGCAGCCTATGAACCCACAGTAGAACACGGGAACAATTCTCAAATGGACGACTTTTCTTGTTCCTACACTGTCTTCATTTCTGTATTCAAAATGCCTGGTGGTAAATTTTCTTTTAAAGAAAGGCTGTTATCAACGACATATTGGAATGCAAATGTAAACGAGTTTTGGAGTTACAGCTTTATACCTCCGAAAGCGGCAACACTGCGAATTATCCACACCAATCAGAAAACCCTGTTTCCTAGTCAAATGGAAAAAAAAAGAAACAACGAGAAAACATCCCCGTCTCCACTCCCTTCCATGAGAATGAATGTTAGGTTTGATGTAAGAAAGAACGAGGGGGAAATGAACCCACAAACTCTGCATATTTATGAGATTCTCCTGTGTCGTGCAGGGGCGTAGTTCCCTTTAGGCACTGTAGGCACGTGCCTACACATTTTTTCTAAAAATGCCCCCAAAATGCATGTGCAGCGATACACACCTGCGTAATGTATCGACCAGATCAGCCTGCGCTGTCCGCGCAGACTGATCCGGCCGACACATTCCGTCTAAGAGGGGGATAGATAGGGTAGTGATTCCTGAAACAGAAAATACACAGGAGGTGAAAAGTGTGTATCCGGGTACGCCTGTGTGGCATGCTTAGGCTGATCCGGGTCGATCCTTTACGCAGAGTCCACAATGTTGATTTTCTCACGAGACGGCCTACACATTGATTATTGCCAAGCTACGCCCCTGTCCTCTCTCTTCCATCAGACTGAATGTTAGGTTTGTTGTAAGAAAGAACGAGGGGGAAATGAACCCACAAACTCTGCATATTTATGAGATTCTCCTGTATCGTGTTTCGTTATAGAAACAACAACGTGTCATGTCAATGCCACTGCACTGTTGTGATATGTTAACTTGTGTGTGTCACGACCAGGGTTCAGCCTAGTCGATAACATCGCAGACGACCAATCATCGTCGAGAGATCCTGGGTTAGAATCTCGAATCGGACATAATCATTACCGACGATTGAAGACAATCATGCACTTCGGACATCATCGCGTTACGTTACTATGGAGATCCACTCACAGGTAAGATTGCATATGCAACAATTTGTCTTCTACCGATCAGTCAAAAATCAATAATCGGCTATATAGAAATAAGAAGGGCAGTGTAACAAATGTGGGCATAACTTTCTTAATGTTTATTATATTTTAAGTTCGCATTCATATTTGGGAAGAACAAAATCTCTCGATTTCAAATATGTAATTTGTTTTAATTAGAAATAAAATTTAGGTGGGGGAATTTATATAAACATTAGGTGACCCTATATTCCTATTGAATTACATATGATTTTTGATAATTACACAGAGATTGCCATCAAATTTCGTTGGTTAATTAGTTATAACTTGTTTTCCTTTAAACTTTTTATAAGTTCGCATTCACATTCGTAAAGTATATTCATTTGTTTAAAGAAGGATATCATTTTTTATGAAATTAAGAAAAATTTAGGCGGGGGAATTAATGCTTTTGTCAAACAACATGTAAGTATTTTTTGTGTTCGGTGGAGTCCGTCAAACAGTAGCGGAAACTTACGAAGTTAATCGGATTTCACCGCTACTGGTTTTATGACTTCGATGTTTTATTGCAGGGCAATAAAATCTTACTCCTTCAGGGCAGGTTTTAAATATCTGGATAATTAAGGATTGAATTAAGAGTTTAATCAAATAGTTTTTATCCTCGCGCAATAACAATAGGAATATTATTAAATAATAGCCCGCCGTTGACATAAATATTACCTATAAATTAAGGCCAATTATGTATTTGTCATATTTAAATGTGTTAAAAGAATAGGAATAATAATTCATTTTGAGTATCAGCGAAAAATAAGTATACATGATACGTTGTCAATCTCACTAGGATTGATTATCCGATGTTGGTTATGGAAATAATACTGACCAAAAACTGTTAAATACATACGTTTGATGCGTAATAAAAAACAAAAACAAAAAATCATGTAATCTACACAAATGTTATTAACTTTACTAAAATCATCTTAGATTAATACACTTTATTGTTCACAAAGTGTTAATGTATGTTGACAATATTTCTGTGCAAACGGAAATGCAGTATACACTATTCCTGATATCATAAAAAATGTTTTCATAATATACAAATAAAAACATTTTAATTGCTACCTTTTTGCAATAAAAATATGCCAGCTTCTTGTAATTTTCATATAAAATGTGAAAAGAATTAAGGAAACACAATTTGTGTTATTAAGATAACCCTTTTGTTATTAACACACTATTATTTCTACCCAAGTTAATTAAAACTACAAAATGTATTTTCTTTTTTTTTAATACTGTTTATGAGAACTCTCAATGGATACCGTTTTTATTTTTAATGCTGTTTTTCAAAACATCATCTCAATTTTAATGTATTATTATAAGAGTCAAATGTGTGTATTCAGGTTAATCTGTAATGCTCTAATAGACACTGCCTCGGGCGTTTTATAAGTGAATTGGGTCATAAAAACCAGGATTGACATTTCTGCCATTTGTTATTATCAGCGTGACTTAAAATATATGTACTTGTGTTAAATTAAAAGTTACAACATAATATTTATTATTATTGTTATCAGCTTCATGAAAATATTTAATATCATTTCTGAATAATGGATTTTCTGTATTGTTTATTTTGATACAGGTTGGATTGAATTTATTTTCAAACTTATGAAGTATGGGTTCTGATCTTCGTATACAAAATAGCTAAAATCTGCATATTAAGCTGAGAAGTTAAAAATCTTACATTATCATTTTTGATTTTTTTTTTTTTATATATATATATAGCGACTTTCAGTTTTATATTGGTGGTTGAAGTCAGCCCTAAGTGAATCTCTTTGTTTTTTAATGACCAAAGTATAACTGCTCGGATTATACTTTTTAATTAAACACTTTATTAAAAATTCATGATTCGGCTTTTTTTTAATTAAATTAATGGTTATTTTTTTATGAAAAATCAATTTTAAACTTGATTTTATATTAAAACGTAAAACACAAATTTTGCTATGCTCGTTTAAATATAGCATATCCCTATAATAAAACCGTTAACCTACCAAGATTAAAACTGCTAAATCCGTTTGAATTACCCTGATGATTTATGATTTATGACCCCTACGAATTGCGTCGGTTATCTTCGTAAACTGCCGAAAGATAAGAAACTCCGGCGATCGATTAGGTGAAATATCGATAAAAGTTATTGAGTGAAACCGGAGAAGACAGATTGTTGGATATGGATAGAATCAGGTTTCATCTACATGACGTGATGCCCAAATTGCGTAGTCAATGGGTTTTTTAACGCGTGCTTTACTTAAAGTAAAGGGACATATTTGCATTTATGAAATGTGTAGGTTCACATCACCCTGTCCTGTCAGTACAATGTGAATATTCTAACAACGTCTAAATACTGAGAGAAGGTCAATATGTGAAAACATCTTGATCAAGTAATGCGGATACACAAGCTGATCAAGTTCTAGACTGTTCACAAAAGCCAACGTGTGCCTTTTCAAACGGAAGATCTCGTAAGATCTTGTATTTTTGTGAGGGCTGTAAAGGTTGAGCTTAAACCGTAAAGGTTAATCTGACCTCCAATTTTCTCAAATTAACCAGATGATGTTAGATTGATTGATTGGGGTTTAACGCCGTTTTCAACAATTTTTCAGTCATATCACGGCGACCAGTTCACCTACTCGTGCGTTTCCTGGTTTTCCCACACCAGTACTTCACACAACATACTTTCCAAGCAACTGGCTGCTTTTCCACATATACTGTTAAACAGCCCATTGGTGAAAGACGAATGACGCAGGTCACAATGACTTGTCAAACGTCGGAAAGAATGTTGGCCGAGCTGGGATTCGAACTCACAAACCCTGGATTGACAGCCCGCGTCGCTACCGACTGAGCTACCGGGGCTCGGCTAGATGATGTTATAAGGATCTTTTGAACGAACGTGGTGAAATGAGGATTATATTTTTGTTGCGCATACATATATTTACCAACACTTGTTGTTACGACGCTGAGGATGGTTTTCCAAGAACTCAGTCAATAAAGTCGGTCATAAGTTGTCTAGACATGTTTTTATCTTTCTTGTTGATTAAACACTTATTATTGTATCTCCTTTCCATAAACATTTAATAGAAATGTTGACATTTATATAATCGTTTAAGATGAAAGCATAATTGACCATATTCATTGGTATATACGACTTTTGGTCCCATTGCATCAAATATACTGTGATAAACAAACGATATTTGGGGCCATTTTATCGAAAACACTGTGATCATACATACGACGTTTGGGGCCAGACATCGAATAAACTGTGATAAAGCATACAATTGTTCAGGTCATTTTATCGAAAACACTGTGATCATACATACGACGTTTGGGGCCAGACATCGAATAAACTGTGATAAAACATACAATTGTTGAGGTCATTTCATCGAATACACTGTAATAAAACATACGACATTTGGGGCCAGAGATCGAATAAACTGTGATAAAACTTATGACTTTTGAGGCCATTTTATCGAAAACACTGTGAGCATACATACGACGTTTGATGCCATTTTATCGAATACACTGTGATAAAACATCGTATGAGGCCATTTTATCGAATACACTGTGATAAAACATACGACGTTTGAGGCCATTTTATCGAATACACTGTGATAAAACATACGACGTTTGAGGCCATTTTATCGAATACACTGTGATAAAACTACGACGTTTGATGCAATTTCATCGAATACACTGTGATAATACATACGACGTTTGAGGCCATTTTATCGAAAACACTTTGATAAAACATACGACGTTTGAGGCCATTTTATCGAATACACTGTGAGCATACATACGACGTTTGATGCCATTTTATCGAATATACTGTGATAAAACATACGAAGTTTGAGGCCATTTTATCGAATACACTGTGATAAAACATACGACGTTTGAGGCCATTTTATCGAAAACACTGTGAGCATACATACGACGTTTGATGCCATTTCATCGAATACACTGTGATAAAACATACGACGTTTCATGCCATTTTATCAAATAAACTGTGATAAAACATACGACGTTTGAGGCCATTTTATCGAATACACTGTGATAAGACATACGACGTTTGATGCCATTTTATCGAATACACTGTGATAAAACATACGACGTTTGAGGCCATTTTAATCGAATACACTGTGATAAAACATACGACGTTTGAGGCCATTTTATCGAAAACACTTTGATAAAACATACGACGTTTGAGGCCATTTTATCGAATACACTGTGAGCATACATACGACGTTTGATGCCATTTTATCGAATACACTGTGATAAAACATACGACGTTTGAGGCCATTTTATCGAATACACTGTGATAAAACATACGACGTTTAGGCCATTTTATCGAATACACTGTGAGCATACATACGACGTTTGATGCCATTTTATCGAATACACTGTGATAAAACATACGATGTTTGAGGCCATTTTATCGAATACACTGTGAGCATACATACGACGTTTGGTGCCATTTTATCAAATACACTGTGATAAAACATACGATGTTTGAGGCCATTTCATCGAATACACTGTGAGCATACATACGACGTTTGATGCCATTTTATCGAATACACTGTGATAAAACATACGATGATTGAGGCCATTTCATCGAATACACTGTGATAAAACATACGACGTTTGAGGCCATTTTATCGAAAACACTGTGAGCATACATACGACGTTGATGCCATTTCATCGAATACACTGTGATAAAACATACGATGTTTGAGGCCATTTTATCAAATACACTGTGATAAAACATACGACGTTTGATGCCATTTTATCGAATAAACTGTGATAAAACATACAATTGTTGAGGTCATTTCATCGAATACACTGTAATAAAACATACGACATTTGGGGCCAGACATCGAATATACTGTGATAAAACTTATGACTTTTGAGGCCATTTTATCGAATACACTATGATAAAACATACGACGTTTGATGCCATTTTATCGAATAAACTGTGATAAATCATACGATGTTTGAGGCCATTTTATCGAATACACTGTGATAAAACATACGACGTTTGATGCCATTTTATCGAATACACTGTGATAAAACATACGATGTTTGAGGCCATTTTATCGAATACACTGTGAGCATACATACGACGTTTGATGCCATTTTATCGAATACACTGTGATAAAACATACGATGTTTGAGGCCATTTTATCGAATACACTGTGATAAAACATACGACCTTTGAGGCCATTTCATCGAATACACTGTGATAAAACATACGATGTTTGAGACCATTTTATCGAATACACTGTGATAAAACATACGACGTTTGATGCCATTTTATCGAATACACTGTGATAAAACATACGATGTTTGAGGCCATTTTATCGAATACACTGTGATAAAACATACGACGTTTGAGGCCATTTTATCGAATACACTGTGATAAAACATACGACGTTTGAGGCCATTTCATGGAAAACACTTTGATAAAGGAAGTCAACAAAATAATTTGGGCTCATACGAAAACTTGATATAAAGAAACAAAGCATCACGAGCAGGTGTGACTGTTCATCAAACATTTTAAAGGGAGAAATACGAAATTAAATCAATATAATACATGACAGGGTGTTAGCCCTTACTGTTCCAGTACAACGTTGTCGAATGCTGGTAAATATTTTTCAAAGCCGTAGCTTGAACATTTTAGGAGAAAAGTGAATCTTAATTGAATTAAAACGTTTTATCATAACTATCTAAATATCAATAATTACAAAGGAATGTTAACAACCCATCAGTGTGGCATACGTTTTCGTCTCTTGGACCCAATGTCATAATAATTGTTATAAAACCACTCTGGTGTCTCCGGGTAATCTCACGGAAGTGACCGAATTTCGATCAACGGGCGCAATAATACACGTTCACTGCTAAATTCAAACCAGACATAGTTGTGTTTCCAGAAGTATGTTTTCAAAATTAGCTGCGTAATTCCGAAGTTATTTTGTATTTTGTATTGAATAAGAAGTTTAAAATAGTTTACAGTGCGCACACTCAGAACGAGCAATTTCTTCTTTTGCCACAATGTTTTCCACTTTTGACAAAATATGTTCAAAGTCGTCTGCTGAAGAATTGTCGTATGAGGGAAAGGGTTAAAAGAAACATCTAGGTACAATGTCGAAACTCTATATTAATTAAAATATACTTACTAAAAATTGGGGCCTAGGAGAAACAATTCTTCATTAAGAATTCCTCCAATTGCAACACTATAATTAAAAGTCGTCTTCTGCAGATGCGTCAAAATGTGTCTACATGTGATAAATGGTTGGAAATTAAGCCAATATAAACAACCAGATATACCGCGTCAGGTCTTACTGCAGCTGGTGGAGATTAGGGTGAGGCTGTGAATACAAATGGAAATAAAGCCCATTAGAAATATAGCAAAATGACGTCACATGGAGAAACAATTATACCCCTTTAAACATTTGAAATAACGTCGTTTTTGACGTCAAAATGGACGTTTTTGCGACGATGATAGTTTGGTTAAAGAAATCCTAATAACATTCTCGTTTCTCTTTGTATTCGGATAAAATTAACTTTAAACTGAAGAGAATAAAATACCCTGCCTGACGATATCAATTCCATACATCTTTAATGACAATTAACGTAACATGAAAGGCTACTTAAAATGGAAATTTCGCTAGAATATTTAAAAAATTATTGGATTATTTCTAATTTAATTAAAATTTCGGCAAGAGATTTTTTTAAAAATAATATATAACTTAAGACACCTATTCATCTACCATTTGCTAAACTTTCAAGAAAATCTATGGAGCCGATTTTTAATAAATCTTTCGCGCGTCGTAACGTAACACTGCGGAAATAAACATTGAGACATCCAGCGTAACTAAAATGAACACTCTTTTTTTCCTTATAATCATCAATTTCATCATTCTAAATGTAAGCTATCCACTAATAAATAATAATAGTTTGTGTATATTTGCCCATTTTCTCCATATCAATGAGTATACAACTATAACTGCTGTATACACTCAAACAGTCTTTAAGCTGCGAATAAAATATCACCTTCTAAAATAACATGAACAACACAAAAGATATAATCTCATCATCGAGAACTTTTTGTCTCTATTAAACGTTGTTCGGGGAATTCACAGCTCGGTAATATAATAACAGGACGGAAAGACGTGAAATGGCATACGTATATAATGAGATCAGGGGTCGGATATCCATTAATACAGAGCAGAGATTTATTAGATGTTATACAACTTAGGACTATGGGAAGACCTTAACTACAAGTGTTATCAGTATTCGTAAGTCTCTGATTTGTAATTAAACATGGTCAGCAATTACGTCTTTCTTGAATACCATTGGACAATTAATCCATTACAAAAACACTTTGATCTAAAATGAAAATATAAATTACGGCTTTTACAGCATGGAACAATATTTAGTTTTAATGATGTTAGGTATACATTTGTAGATGTTAGTTTTCGTGATCACTGAAAGTATATTTGTATATTACTGTATTTAATTGTGTGTTCTTAACCCTTTCCCTCATACGACAAATCTGCAGCAGATGACTTTGAACGTATTTTGTCAAAACATAGAAACTCTCCATAATTGACTGGATAACATATGACTAAAAGTGGAAAACATTGTGGCAAAAGGAGAAATTGCACGTTTTGTGCAATTTCTTCTTTTGTCACTATGTTTTCAAAAAGCCGTCTGCTGCAGAGGCGTCAGAAAGCGTCTATATGAGGGAAAGGGTTAATACGTTATCTTATTCAGACGACCTGTTTACGCCTCTGTCATATCGGATGTTAGAAAACAATGTGGGTATATTAATACACAATTCCCCCCATCTTACTTTATTATCCCTACTGTAAAATGAAGTGTCTTCTAATGTGCTATCTGTAATATAATTCCCGATTGAAGGTATTTAACCCTTTCCCTCATATAGACGCTTTCTGACGCCTCTGCAGTAGAGTAGACGTCTTTTGAAATCATTGTGGCAAAAGGAGAAATTGCTCATGATGAGCAATTTCACCTTTTTGCCACTAATGTTTTCAACTTTATTTTATGATTAAAGCCATTTTGATGGAGATACTCTTTTTACATATTTGTTTTCGAAGTCGTCCGCTGCATATGTGTTGTATGTGGAAAAGGGTTAAACATTCTTTAAATAAACCAATTTCGGCGGTTATATAATGTCTTACAAATTATCGATTTCGGCGATCATATAATGTCATACAAATTATCGATTTCGGCGGTTATCGTATGAGCTGTGCTGCAGGAAACCATATCTCACCAAAATAATTTGCCGTGTGGAAAAGAACCTGCCGGTGCATTCATGCCTAGGAACCAAATATATACCTCTGTACATGAGGTGTTTAAACATTCTATATAAAAAGGAACAGTAAGATCATACTGCGCGGATACCCTGACTGATCTGAATCTATACTGCAATATCTATACTATTGCCTGCAATTGACATCAGCTTGGATTTCGTAGAGCTCCATTGTATGTTGCATCTGCTTGATTCTCGTAGAGTTCCCCCTGCATGTTACATCATTCTCGTGAAACACATCCTCTATTCTGTATGCAGCAATAAATAACCATTCCATGGACAGTTGAAAACCAACAATAAGGCATGATGTAGATGAAGATCATCGTGCGTATCCGCTCCATTTGGTCTGGATCTGCACGCTTCGCCAAAATAACACTTGTTAAACGAGCTCTAATTTTGGTTTCAGCGACTATTGATGTTCGTGTTTTCCCGACGGAAGTAAAATAACCAGTTGAGAAGCTATCGCTTTTATTACTTTAAGTGGCCAACATCGGCGACACACGTCATCGTGTTTTGTTTATTCAGGGCTTTGTATATTGACGTATTCAACAAATGTGTGTTTCGCAACCTGAAATGTCTGAGGATCAATTTTGATTATTTAGAGAAGGTTGATATTCAGTGAATTTGCAACGTAATTACAATCATTTGTGACGTCATATAACGGTCTGATTGATACAATCATTTGTGACGTCATATAACGGTCTGATTGATACAATTATTTGTGACGTCATATAACGGTCTGATTGATATCACGACGACCAGTTCGCCTACTCAAGTCTTTCCTGTTTTTCTCACACCAGTAATCACACAACAATCATTCCAAGCAACTGGCTGCCTTTCCACATATACTGTAAGCCCATTGGTGGAAGAAGAAAGCTGGAGTTCGAACTCTCAACCCCTGGATTGACAGCCCGCGTCGCTCACGACAGAGCTACCGCGGCTCATTTGACGGTCCCCGGTCGGCGAGAGGGGACTATGTTTGTAAGGCATTTATTTCTGTATTCATTTCCTCTCTAGGTCACATAAAGGCTTTTTGAAGTTTTTGCGCGTTTCCCACATTTTGATACCGCTGCAAGCAAAGTTATACATATAATTATTATCATTTTTTTTTTTTGTTGAAAGAAAATCAGGATGTTTCATGGAGTAACTTTTTTGAAATTGATCCATTGGTTTAAAAGGAACGTTTAGTATAGGAAAATGTACACGCAGACATACAACCAGTCAGACAACGACGACGCCGGACTATGAGTATCCCGTACTTCTTGCTCAGTCGAGCTAAAACCCCACAGTTCCAACACTGTTGTCAAAGCCGTATGCTGCAGGGGCGTAACTACCATCCCAAGCTGGTAGGAATTGTATAACTTAATCAGTATGCAAGACACGTTCTTTAATATCTTGGAGTGCGGGGTGGTATTGACATTACATTAATCAGTCTTCACCTAAATGGAGTCTTGGATTTGTCTTCCCGTTTGTTTGTGCTACTCGGTTCTCATATGTCAAATACAATCTGCTGTGTTTGAAGACTCCGGGTGTGGGTTGTTGGCGCGATAAAGCACGTTCAAACGCGTTAGATTATAAATGATGAATTGAGCCACGACACGGGGGAATCGAAGATCCTCATCATCTGGCGCCCACTACGCTTTTTGTACACGCACACATTAGCCGTCCCGCGATAAAATCAACATTGTGGACTCTGCGTAAAGTAGCGACCCTGATCAGCCTAAGCATGCCGCGCAGGCTTATCAGGATAGACACTTTTCGCCTCCTGTGGATTTTTTGTTTCAGGAATCATTACTCTTTACCTCTATCCCCCTGAGACGGAATGTGTCGGCCCGGATCAGTCTGCGCAGGCTGATCTGGGTCGATACATTACGCAGTGACCATAATGTTGGTTTTCTCGCAGGACGGCTCACATCATGAATACATGTCCAGGTTCGACATTTTGTCGTTTTTACAAAAAAATTCAAAATTACCGTTATAATTGCTTCGTTTAACATGGTAACATGTATCATCAATATAGGGACATCATACACATAGCGGATGAACAACGGCACTCTTATGTCAGTTCCATCTTTCATTGATAGAAGTGGTGTGATGTTTGTCCTGTAACACAAACTTTATCATTTGAAACACGATAGAGTCAATGCTCCAGTTACACTTTGAATAGGTAACTGAACTGTGGCTGAAATACGAGATGGTTCGAATATCACGAGCAGCATGTACATAGGAACTAACTCAAGTGTCACAAACTAAATGTCTTCTTTAGTCAACTGAATTAAACCTTACCTTTTAACTTTAGATCGTATAGGATATATGTATTTGGACAGTAAGGTCAAACGACCTCATGTTTCTTAAATAAATCTGCAGAAATTTGGTAAGTGTTTTTCCGTGAGTGGCTATTGAACAAGCTGTCAAGTATTGGGCCAATAAGACGTTATTCTTCACAATTAAGGACAACACACAGTACTGATCTTTTTCAAATACACTTGCAGTAACATTTTGATTGGAGAGTTTCAAAATACAAGTCATTTTAATTAATTTGAAATTAATTCATATCTTGCAAATACAACAATCATTTGATTGAAAAAGTGAAGAGCAGGAAATTATAGTAAAGAGGCTGAACTTTGACAAAGGTTAACCTTGAAATATCTGTAATCTAATTTCTAATGCGATTTTAACAAAAATGGCAGTTTTTTTAACAATTGATTTGTTTTCTGTTTTGAGCAATTCAAGCATTTTTGCATCGATGGATGTTTAAAAAAATAAGGATTAATATATTTCTCTCTTGCATCAGTATAGGAAGGACATATCAAAAGGAGATGGTAAACATCTTCAATATCTGTTGTATTGCAACATTGGCAGTACCTTTCATGGTAGGGCACCTGTGGTTTCGAGTATCTGCCTGTAGCGACTCTGAGATTATGAGCAGAAAGTCTTAGTCGCGTCATATTAACTCGGAGATTTACATTTAAAATATCTAGATATGGCTCATAACAAAAGTTCGTCTTAACCAAGGAATATTCTTTAAGTGAAGCGCTTATATTAACAGTGCTGTGCCAATCCTGAATAAAACAGTCTCTAACACGGTCTTTGAAAATAGTATGGAAGTTCTTTAGATAAACTGGATCGGATATATCGAATACATTAGAAAATCCATACTCATCTAGCAGTTTCTTTATGTTGCTCACCCAATTTTTAAATCCAGATTTGCAATCGTTCAATGCTTGATTATAAATAGTTTTTACAATAATATTGTCAGTGTTAACAAGCTTGCACCAATATTTAATGAGTCTTGTATGCCGTTCTATATACATGGGGTATCGGCCAAGATCACCGTATACACCAGCCGAGCAGGTATTAGACTTAACTTTTAAAATGCGTTTACAAAATTTCAAGTGTATACGTTCTAATTCTTTAGATTTGGAGAAGTCACTGACTTCCGACCCATAACACAAAATCGAACCGATAAAGGAATCAAAAAGTTGACATAAGGTTTTAGGTTGCAGCGGGTATTTACGACATTTGTTTAACAAACAGTGCAAAGCTTTTAATGATTTACCCACCAGATATTCGATATTATTTGCAAATGTACCTGTGTAATGAAAAACAGTTCCTAGGTAGTTGAAATCATCTACAACTTCTATAACACCGTTATTGTACACCCAGTGCTCATTTTGTTTTACTTTCCCTCTTTTCCTAAAAACCATAATTTTAGTTTTAGAAACATTAACTTCTAATCCCCACTAGGTACAATAATCGTATAACTTGTTGAGATTGTTCTGAAGCTCGGATGGTGACTTCGCGACAATAGCCATATCGTCAGCAAAAAGTAATAACAGAATTGAAACATCATCGAATAAGATCCCACTATCTAAATTTTCTTGTAGATGCGTTTCTAATGGGAGATGTGATTTCGCCTTGTCGTAAACCGATCGCCTGCTCGAAGAAGTCGGAAAAGACGTTACAATTTTTAACACATGATTTGACTTTCGAGTACATATTTTTGATGACGCGTAACACCTTTCCTTTTATGCCGGATTTATGTAGTTTAAACCATAGCGCGTTTCTGTATATACTATCAAAACACTTTTTAAGATCGACAAAAGCTACATATAAACGTTTATTTCTGTTTAAGAAATGCTGCACTAAGTTAAGTAGTGAAAACATTGCATCAACAGTTGATCTATGTTTCCTAAAGCCGAACTGTGCATCGGAAAGTGTATTATTTTCGTCGCAAAAACGACCAATGCGTTTATTTAAGACAGCATTAAAAAGTTTGGAAAAACAACTCAATAAGGTTATCCCGCGATAATTAGATACACAGCTCTTATCACCCTTCTTGTGCAGAGGAATTATAAAGCCCTCAAACCATTTTTCTGGGAAACAACCAGAACCGAGAATTGCGTTAAAAATGTCGCAAATGTATGGTAAAATAATATCTGCGCTTTCCAAGAAATATTCATTTATTAGTGTATCATTTCCGTGGGCTTTGTCCCTCTTAAGTTGTTTAGAACTACCACTGGTGCAATGGGCAATCGTCTTGATCGCGCATGCACCGTATTTTAACGTCAGCCCTAGGATATTTCCGTAGCAGTTCTTCATTAGACTGGTTCTCGTTCGAGTTTGCAATAGCAGATTAAGATTAGTGAACCAGTCTATTTATATGCGAGTAGTATTTTATAATTAAAATTTAAATTAAAACCATAGTGTAACGTGTACCGGTGTTAAGCCATCGCGGGTCACCCATCCAAGCAAGCATCAACCGTGATGAACGTTGCTTTACTTTACGACCACTCTACCAATGTTGCTATAAAAGCCGGCTTCCACAGCAAGGCAGTAGAAGTGGTATTTATACATATACTTATACCCCGTTCCCGTTACATTTCTCCCTCTTTTCTCCTGACTCCGACCCGAAGTTACACAACTGAACACAGGCAGTATACCAGAGCGGCGTATATGTTACATCACTGGGAACCACCGGGATTTTAATAAGAGGAAAATGGGAATATTTTCATAAATGCGAAGTTATTGTGCTAAATTTTGCGATTTTAAGACTATATTGAGGGGGAAAATTGATGCGCATGCGCAGACAAATGTTTACAATAATTTTGGGAGATCGAGGTCAACACGTTGGGAAAAGGTATTTTTGTTTTCGTTTTACATATTTAACTAAAAAACTATTGTTATCATATATTTATATCATATATTTAAAAGCGGGTTTCGTGTTTTTCGAATCAACCAGTATTTCTTAAGCCATACAATGCTGATTCCCGCGCTAACATCGAATTAGTGCATCTTGCAGCAACTCTTATTTGTAATTTATATCAAATAAACTTGGTAAATACTGAAAGGTCTTGGTGGGTTTCTGTATCTGTATATTTTGTTCTGAATTCAAATGAACATTGAAAGTTAATATAAGATCAGTTAAATTTACTTGCTGTTCATGATATATTTGTTGAAGTATTACATTTTTGTTTGGATTGGCGATATTTACATCATGTCAAAATATCAGCGTTTAATTTTAAAACTTCAAAATGCAATGTTTCTATGTTGTGATCACACACAACGAGATTCAGCCTCGATGTCCCTTACACCTTTTCCCACGTACGATATATCTGTAGCAGACGACATTTTGAAAACATCAAGGCTACAATATGGAAAATCTCTGAACAGGGTTGAAAACATTGCGACAAATGAGCAATATCTCCTTTTGCCAAAATGTTTTCAAATTCATCGGCTGAAGAGACGTCAGAAATGGTCTGTATGTCGGAAAGGGTTTAAAACTATAATGAAGTATAATGACGCGTGAGTTGTACTTTTAGACCAACTTGGTATCATTTGACTGAATTAATTGATTTTTTTTAAGGCGCGTTCTACCATTTACATATACGTCATTTATGACTTATGAGTTATTTATAGATTAGCATTTTACGAGTCGTGTCTGACGATTTGTGGGTCATACTTTCTCTCTGAAACAGGGTCAATTCAAGGTTTGTGGTAGAAACAATCGTGGAACTACAGTTCTAATTTTGGTACGACATATCATATGGGTCTAAACTAGAAGCAAGCTCAAAGTAAAGGCCCTTGTGAGACTATGCGTACACATAGACGTACATGTACCTGACTGTTTAAAGTAAACACAGGCAATAGGATCTCAATTCACTAGACGCGGCTAATACAGCAAAAATAATAATATTTCCCCCCTTTTTCACAGGATTCATTGTCTGATATCAATGGAATAAAAATTATCTTAGTCAGACCGGCAAGTATTGTGTCCGAATGATCATATCATGATTAGTTCGCGGTAAATGAATTTTAAAGTATTTGCTCTTTATTCACTCGTGATCAGGAATCTGTTTGTAACATTATCAATCAACCAAAATATCTTTTGGAGGCGTCGTACGATATTGTTGATATAGAGGAACGGAAAAACGAAGTAAAACACTTATAAAACAGTTCCAAATCTGAAATATTTTGAATGTTTTTTTATTCCCACTATTGGTTAATGGGTTCTAAGATATCGATCTTCACACAAAAGTATAGTTGCCATTTATGTCTAAGAAAAGTTTACATTCGTCTTATCTGTATTTCTTAAAGTTGTTCAGCGTTTAATATTAAAAGTCCTTAACGTTTCAAAATGCACTATTTCTATGTTGTGGTCACACACAACGAGATTCAGCCTTGATGTCCCTTACACCTTTACCCGCGTACGATATATCTGTAGCAGACGACATTTGGAAAACATCAAGGCTACAATATGGAAAATCTCTGAACAGGGTTGAATACATTGCGACTAAAGGGGAAGTTGCTCTTTATGAGCAATATCTCTTTTTGCCAAAATGTTTTCAAATTCATCGGCTGAAGAGACGTCAGAAAACGTCTGTATGTCGGAAAGGGTTTAAAACTATAATGAAGTATAATGACGCGTGAGTTGTAATATTAGACCAATTTGGTATCATTTGACTGAATTAATTGATTTCTTTTCGGCGCGTTCTACGTACTTATACATGTACGTCAGATATGACTGATGAGTTATTTAAAGAGTGGCATTTAGTCGTGTCTGACATAGTTGTGGGTCATACTTTCTCGCCGTAACAGGGTCAACTCAAGGTTTGTGGTAGAAACAATCGTGGAACTACAGTTCTAATTTTGGTACGCCGTACCATATGGGTCTTAACTAGAAGCAAGCTCAAAGTACATGTAAAGGTCCTTGTGAGACTATGCGTACACATAGACGTACATGTACCTGAGTGTTCAAAGTACACACAGGCAAAAGGATCTAAATTCACTAGACGCGGCTAGCACAGAAGAACTAATTATATTTTCCCCACTTTTCTCACAGTGTTCATTGTCTGACCGGGAAGTAATCTATTCATTCATGATTAGCTCGCGGTATTGAATTTCACAGTATTTGCTCTTTATTCACTTGTGATCGGAACTATGTTTGTAGCACAATCAATTAACCAAAGGATGATTAAATGCGTCGTACGATGTTGTTGATATAGAGGAACGGAAAAAAAGAAGTAAAGCACTTATAACACAGTTCCAAACCTGAAATATTTAGAATGCTTTTTTAATCCCTCTATTGATGAATGGGTTCCAAAACATCGATCTTAACAAAAGAGCAGTTTTCCATTTATGCCTAGGAATTAGTTTACATTGGTCCGTAATTAAGATTTTTAAAAGTTGTTTTCGATGTTATATGTAATAACAAATGAATGCTTTATACTATGTAAGACCGATTATTAAACATACTCAGCTGCAAGTAATTGTAATACTAAAGGGCAAACTCTATAATAAAAAAACTGTATTAAGTCTGATGTTTATTAACCCTTTCAGTGCCGAATTGTTTAAAGCAGACTCTTCCATGTTTACAATTGGGCGTCTCCATTTCTCTTGTAAAAGGGGTTTGAAATATTTTTATAACTAAAAGGCAAACAATGCTGATTTCGGGTGAGACAGCTCGTTACGAGCTGACTCACCTGAATCAGTATTGTTTGCAAAAACCTCAATATCGGCTTTGGCGCCGAAAGAGTTAAATCGTTATATAAAAGTAGATCCATGTCCTCTTTTTGTCTCTTGACCACACCTGATTTTGAATATGCACAGGAATGATCAACATGTGGAGGCGGGTACTGTTTTATACGAGTTTACTTGGAAGATATTTGTTTGCCGATTGTCTGTCGTATTGTATAGACAGCATCCACAATTCCAAGTATTTTATTATAGGACGTTGGGAGAAATGTTTGAGATACGATGTTCGATTATAGCTCATTTTCCATTTAAAACATGCAGGAGCAACATTTACTAACAATCATAATAATCTGAATCATAATTCCATTATTTTCTTGTGCTAAACACACTAATTAGGATATTCTAGTCATCTGTTAAACTGCGAAAGAGTAACACTATAGGCCTGGTCGCAAACATCTATAGCTGGATCTTTTATGTATCAAATTACGTCTGATACTATACTTTATAATTTCACATTAGCTGTTTTGTCTAATATGTACTGCAGACAGAATGCAATTAAAGGTAACTCGGTTATTATGTTTTGTAGCATCTTCGCAAGCCAAGGGTGGGTTGAATATTGCATTACCATAATTACGCATAACTTATGGGAGTTCTAATGTACGAAGTAGCCTTGGCTAACTAATATGGTTTTGTTAATGCTTATACGTCTAGGATAATGTTCATCTTTCTGTGGATTATGGAACGCCAATACGGGGGAATGGTCGATTATGCGCGACTTGATGCCGTTTTTTAATTAATAGAATATTTATAATTCAACACTGTCATACTTAGTTGGCGGAACTATTTGAGTATTAAGAACACATTTTACCATGAAAAAACTCAACATTTTACCGAATATCAATATTATTAAAGCCAGTTCCATGCGTTATGTGTAACATGTTTTTTTTTGTTCTCGGCTTCTTACATCATTCGTATTTATTCAGTTGAACTATTTTATTTTCGCATGTGCTCCTTTTACAAAACTTTCTCAACCTTGTATTATTCTGGACGATCTTAATACACCATTACAACCTTTACCTTTTTAGCTCACCTGAGCACAAATACTTTCTCCTCTGTAACAAATGGGTCAATTGTTTTTGAAACTTTACAGAAATCATCCCCTCTAATATTCTCACCATAACTCCTTCAATTATTTTAGTTCGTGCATAATTCTGGTTTCCATGGCAACCAAAAGAAGAGAAAATTAAAAAAAATCTGCCCCAAAACCGGTTGGCCGATTATTAAATAATTTTATAGAAATATTCCTTTGGTGACCTTCTATCAGATACCTTCAAGCCATGTTGATTGGTCGAAAAACATGACCGCCAGAGTGCGGAGACGTTTTGCGTTATATGGCTAAAGTGAACACTTCAGAAATCTTTTTTTCCGAAAGAATCTAGCCGCTTTCTAAATTATTTTGTAGAAATGTTCCTTGGGTGACATTTTAACTGTTTCCTTCAAGCCATGTTGATTGCTGTTTTGTCTTATATGGTTAAAACCTTAACAATATTCTTATCTGAAAGTATCTGGCCAATTTCCAAATTATTTTATTGAAATGTTCCTACAAGAATACTTCAAGGCATTTTGGTTTGGTAAAAAAAGATATTGTGGTAGGCATGGCAAATCACATTGCCTAATTCAGGTGAGCGATCCGGGGCAATGATGGCTTCTTGTTTATTAGTATGTGTTCAAATGCTGTCTGCTGAACATGTGTCAAATATCGTATACATGATGAAGTATATTATCAAGATTTGACTTATTCTCAAACAGTAAAGCCTTTGGAAACATCTAAATTATAATTATGACTTTTGAAAACATTTACAGAAAAGGAGCAATTCATAAATGTACACACAAAGATCACCATTGCCCAATGCATCTAAGCCGACTTATTTTAAATATTTTCATTATGCGTAATTTCTCTTTTCGTCATGATATTTTTAAAGTTTTCTGCTGCATACCCTTCACATTTGTCTCTACATAAGGTCAACTATTAATAACACAATGACCTTAATTAACAGGATGAATAATTACTTTGTCATAATTAAAGTAAGTCTTCACCCTGATTATTTCGAGTATACACACAAATGAAGCATTCTTATTCGTTCATCTTGGCATATGCGACCATAAAGCGGTTCCTGTCACAGTAATGAAATCAGTTGTACTATGAAATTAAGAACATCCGACTTATAAAGTCGAGCTGACCTGGTATCTAGAACAAATGCGACTCTCTCTAAATGAGTGCAGCGTCTTTTGGGTTGATTGACTTCAGGAATCAATAAACTTGACTTTAACATAGCAGGTAACAATTTAGCTCAATGGTTTCGCCTTGCAAATGGCTATAACAGACTTGATTTAGGTCCCGAATCGTTTACGGGTCATCGTTTGTCAATATTATTAAATGAGATAAAAACATGTTTGCGTCTGAAAAGCTATTTCTGTTTCTTCAGACTTAACCACTGTGTCAGACTTATTACTCATATCGAGGGCTTGGCGTGAAACGGTTGTAACTCAAAACCTATTTTGAAAACCCTGGATCAGGGGCAATTTTGACCCTTTTGTAAACAATGCAAATTTAGGTGCCATTGCTCAGAACGAGCAATGGCACCTAAATTTCCATTGTTTACCAAGAAAAATGATTTAACGCTTATAAAGACTTTATGGCGAGGTAAATAACCTTGGTAAAACAATACCAATTTTAGTTACAACCGTTTCACGCCAAGCCCTCGATATGGTGCCTGTACTTTTAAATTAAACTGTCATGGATTGTTTTAAGAAACTAATTGTCCTTCTTCTTCACCCGGAATAAAGAACCGCATTAGTTTAATATTTCCACACATACCAACAATGACAGAAGACGACTTGGGTAATTTTTGCACATATGTGGAAACATTCTTTAAATGAAATAATAATTATCAACAGGGGAATGTGTTCGTTTTGAGATTTTTTTTCTTTGTCGCAATGCTTTTAATAGTCGTCTGCTGAAGAGGCGTCATATTGCGTTTATAAGTGGGGAACGGTAAAAGCATAAAATCATGGTTCTAGCGAACGTCGTGCTATGTCGTGTTGGTACTATTGAAACACCAGATTGCAAAGAAATTCAGTAGATTTTCACGATAAGACGATTCAGTTAGCTCACATTCTTTAACGGCTTGAGGAACATGCTGCACAGGCTTATCTGAACCTACATTAGGTGCAAACTACAAGAGTATTGGTAGGTATCGAAGAGCACATTACATTTTATTTTTTTCAAAACTACAGTGAATCCGTTTAAATAGCCCACTGGACAAAATCGCACACGGTATCTTATTGAAATACCTTCCAGTCACTTAGTCCTAGACAGGAATACATTTATACCAGCTATACTTGCTTTATGTAAAACTACCTAAGGATAAATATCCCAACGAATGTAGCCCGCGTTCGAATAAGAACTATTACAAAAACAAAGTATCAGGAAATAAATGGCGATCAGTGCATATTTAGGCCAGATGACATGGGTGTTTCGATTGAATCAGATCTAGTCTTGTCGCAAACAAAGTCACGCTTATATAACGTGATCTGCTTCTTAGACAGTGTTCGACAACTTGTCGCAGGTTTAGTGAAACTTGGATAACATGGAAGTGCAGGGAGAATTTCATATACACTCGTCATAAATATGACAAGGTTGATTTGTCTTCAGCAAGACTAAAGTCAGTACAAGTCTAGACAGCATAATTAAGGAGAGTTGTTCATGTTCTAAAATATATGAGCCGTTCTACGAGAAAACCAACATTATGGACTCTGCGTAAGGTATCGAGACATATCAGCCTGTGCAGTCCGCGCAGGCTAATCCGGGCCGACACATTCCGTCTCATGGGGATAGAGTAATGATTCCTGAAACAGAAAATGCACATGAGGCGAAAAGTGTCTATCCGGGTTAACCTGTGCGGCATGCTTACGCTGATCCGTGTCGATACTTTACGCAGAGTCCACAATATTGGTTTTCTCGCGGAACGGCTCAAATAAATATATGACCTCCAAATCCTATGTGAGTACTTAATGGAAGTGTAATAGTTCTCGGAGACCAGATGATTTAGTGCAGCGAAACAGAGTATAATTCAAAATGCATGTTGGATTTCTTAATGTAACTTCAACAACTAGTCTCTCGGTTAGAAATATACATGTATATATAGGTCATGTTAGATAAAAATCTAAGTAATAAAGGCCAAATTGAAGAAAACTCTTCTTGACCTGTTTATCAAATTACTTTTTTAGTATATTTTATTAATAACTTATCATCATGTTGGTACTCAGGTGAGCGTTACAGGGCCACTATGTCCACTATGGTCCTCTCGTTGAAAATGATTAAAACTTAAATATTAACAATAGTTGCTGCAAGATGCAGCAGTTGGCGCGGGAATCAGTATTTTATGGCTTAATAAATACTGTTTGATTCGAAAAACACGAAACCCGCTTTTAAATATATGATATAAATATATGATAACAATATTTTTTAGTTAAATACGTAAAACGAAAACAAAAAATACCCTTTCCCAACGTGTTGACCTCGATCTCCCAAAATTATTGTAAACATTTGCCTGCGCATGCGCGTCCTTTTTTCCCCTTAATATATTCTTAAAATCGCAAAACTCAGCACAATAACGTCGCATAACGTTGCAAACTCGAATGAGAACCAGTCTAGTGACGAACTGCTACGGAAATATCTTAGAGTTGAAAGCATTGTGACAAAAGAAGATATTGCTCGTGTTGAGCAAATTCTCCTGTTGTCACAATGTGTTCAAAAGATGTCTGTTGCAGAGGCGCCAGAAAGCTTCTATATGTGGGAAAGTTTTACCGCAATAGGGACACTTTTCAGAACCCGGCTGGGACGGATTACGTGTGATCAGACTGCTAGTCTTTTAGAAAGCAATTTTATTTAGAGATTATATACGTTACATTAAATCGTAAATATTTACAATGAATTGTACCCTCCATTATACAGTTCTTTATTTTACTTAGCAATACCCCATGTTGAGACGATTTGTGTGGTTTTGATACTCATAGTAAAACTAATTTACAGTATCCAATAATGTCTAGGAATTTGTTTGAGGAGATATAATACAATTGTACTCTTTGTTGATGTCGATATTTAGTGTGTGTACCTGCATGGGGAATATGAATATGAACCGGAGACACATCCACAAAGTACATTTGTGGAATTCATCCTTCAGTAAGCCAAAGTTGATGTTCCTACCTCACACCTGATCCCAATCCGATTTCATGGGTAACTTTTGAACAGGATGGACCAAGCCAACCATATTCTCAAAAGCATGGCCACCAGAAGGGCTACTCAAGATTTAGAAATCAGTAGAAGTCGGACTAAACGGTGATATTAATAGATAAACACTTTTCTCATACAATGTGTGTTGACATCATCTGCAAGCAATCCATCGAGTTTTTTTTTAAAATCCCGCCACAAGTTTGAAATGAATTGTTGACATGTGTTTGTTACAGTTTAAGATGAATTTCATTGCGAGCACTAGAAACGCAAGGCGTACAAATTACGGCCTTTCTAGTGTTCACAAATGAAAATATGTATCTTGATCGTACACCGAAACAATATATATCATGGACTTGGTGCAAAAACGTATTTATATAAAGACAACTTTATATTATTTGTTACTACAAGATGTAGTTGAAACCGTTATAAGATACTTGAATAAACAGCTTTGCACCAAAAAGTAAGAAATTATACGACTTGCCATACATGAATAATTCAAAGCATCGTTGGGTGACAATTCTAATAATGGTGAATGAAAATACACTTCATAAATCAAGTTAATTGTGTTATTTACTTATCAAATTATAGCATTGATACAAATAAAAACACATTCATTATATATGAGTTATATTATTTGTACTGGGATATTTGCAAACCGTGGTATTTGATTTTACGACTTAAGAATAGCAATGCATTTATAAATCCGCAGAATGAGTTTGCAAACCATGCTTAGAGAGCGCCTCGGTGGTGCAATGGTAGAGCGTCCGCCTCGGGTGCGAGAGGTCATACCAAAGACTTCACAATGGTAGAAACGATTGCCCTCCTTGGTGCTCAGGGTTCCGTGTTTAGTTGATAACGACAGCCTAACTGATGTCAGGACAAATGAACCTATTGCACTGGTAACTAACCCAGGGAACGCCGTGATTTAACTGAAAATTGTTGAAAGCGGCGTTAAACCCTAAACAATCTAAGGAAACTATGCTTACACGTTCTGTGTCTCTTTAACGTTGCCAAGTTTGCCGCATTATACTCGGTTAGATTATTATTCTTAGTGAGATACATTTTTCTATATGCACTTTTGCATCTCCTCTTAACCGATTGCAATTTTATATTAAGTTCTTTCAGTACTTTGATTTTAAATATTCGTTCAAATGCTGGCTAATGAAAAAGTGTCAACTGTCGTCTACGTGATGAAGTATGCTATCAAGATTTTACTTATTCTCACATTGTAAAGCATTTGGAAACCTCTACAGCATAATTATGACTTTTTTGAAAACATTAACAGAAAAGGCGTAATTCATTAATTTAAACACAGTCACCACCCTTTCCCAATGGGTCTTAGCCGATTTCCTTTAAACATTTTAACTATGCGCAATTTCTCCTTTCGTCATGATATTTTAAAAGTTGTCTGCTGCATACGCTTTAAATGTCATCTACGTAACATAAACTAATCTTGTTAAGTCAAGAGCTTTAAGGGCTGACCTGATGTTTAGAACAAATGCGTCTCTCTGAATGAGGGCAACGTCTTCAGAGTTCACTGACGTCAGTAATCTACATAACTTCAACATACTAAGTGACAGTTAAGCTCCATGTTTCCACCTTGCATTACATAAAGCTTGCTTGTAGATGGCTATAAAAGTATTGATTTAGGTCCCGAATCGTTTAAGTTGCATCGGTTGTCAATATTATTAAATGAGATACCAACACGTTTGCGTCTGAATCTTCAGACTTAACCCTTTCCCTCATATAGACGCTTTCTGACGCCTCTGCAGCAGACGGCGTTTTGAAAACATAGTGAAAAAAGAAGAAATTGCACAAAACGTGCAATTTCTCCTTTTGCCACAATGTTTTCCACTTTTTGTCATAGGTTATCCATTCAATTATGAAAATGTTCTATGTTTTGACAAAATACGTTCAAAGTCGTCTGATGCAGAATTGTCGTATGAGGGAAAGGGTTAACTAGTGTGTCAGACTAATTACTCAGCTGGTAGAAGGAAAATAGAAATCGTTTATGATAATGAAGGGACACATTGTAAGACAGTTCCGTAACGACTTATTAGAGAGAAGTTCTCTTTAGTAAGGGTGCGTACTGTACTTATAAATTAAACTTTCATTAATTAGTGTCGTCCTTCTACATGACGAAATGGGCAACGCTTTATTTTAACTCTGACACATACAACAAAATGTCAGCAGACGAGTTAGATAACTTAATATCGTCTTTGCACAAATGTGGAAACATTGTTTAAATGAAAGAATGATTATTACATTTTGCTGAAACATTGAGGAAAAGGGGAATTCGTTTAGAGCAATTTCTTCTTTTGTCACATTGTTTGCAATAGTCGTCTGCTGAAGAGGCGTCAGAATTCTCTCAATGTTCGAAAGGAATAAAGCCTGAACTCATGGTTCTCACGAACGTCGGAATATGTCGTGTTGGTATTATTAAAACACCAGATTGCAAAGAAGTTCAGTAGATTTGTACTATAAGATTTAATTGTGGCATAATGGCGATTCATTTAGCTCACAATCCGGAGGTTGTAAGTTAAAACGACATCTCGGCCAACATTCCTTCCGACGTTTGACAAAGTCAATGCGACACACGTCGTTTGAAAGCCAGGAAAAAACAGGGGTTGGTGAACTAGCCGCCGTGATATGACTGAACAATTGTTGAAAAGGAGTTAAATCCCAATCAATCATTTACCTCACTGTCTAAACGCCATAGCTCAGTCAGAAACAATGACAGTTATTCATCAAGGTGTCGTGAGTTTGAAACCCGGATTTTAAGAATGTAATAGATGTATACATATTATGTTATGTTTTATGGGCCGGTGGCCTATGTACTAATTGTCCAACGATTGGCAATGGGTGATTTTGTCACCTTGATGTTAGTTTTGTAAAAAATGTGTTTAAGTCCAAGCAATCATTCAACATTTTACTTGTTGGGTGTTAAACTATCGAAGAGCTTGTCTATAATTGCACTGTGCTCAAGAACGTAAAACCATATTGTAGAAAAATATATTCTTGCACATCGATGCAGTTAAACCTTATTAAATATAATTGATTAAAGTGTATCACAGTGTAACATTCTTTAACGGATTGAGGAACATGCTGCACAGGCTGATCTAATATCATTAGGTGCAAAATACCATATTATTGGTAGGTATCGAACAGCACCTTTCATTTCTTTTTTCCAAAATTACAGTGTTTCTACTGAAATTGTCTACTGGATAAAATCGCACATGGTATCTTATTGAAATACCTTCCAGTCACTTAGTCCTAGACAGGAATACATTTATAGAAGTTATACTTCGAGGGCTTGGCGTAAAACAGTTGTAACTAAAAACCTTTTTTGAAAACCTGGTTTAGGGGCAATTTTGACCCTTTTGTAAACAATGCAAATTTAGGTGCCATTGCTCAGAACGAGCAATGACACCTACATTTCCATTGTTTACCAAGAAAAATGATTTAACGCTTATAAAGACTTTATGGCGAAGTGATTAACCTTGGTAAAAAATTACCAATTTTAGTTACAACCGTTTCACGCCAAGCCATCGACTTGCTTTATGTAAAACTACCTCGGGATAAAATATCCCACCGAAAAAATAGCCCGCGTTCGAGTACGAACTATTACAATCAAAGCACTGAACGTGCTGACGGCGTGGGGCTGCAGAAAGCTTGGAGAAGTAGGGGAAATGTGAAAGGAAATAACAATTGCAGCTTATGTTTATGTATTTATTGTCAAGAAGTTGAAAGATCATGTCAAAAATAGTAAATTTTATTAAACTCCAATTTAAAAACAGAAGGACCTTGTTGGCACTATATCGCTCACCTGGGTGCAAGAGCTCACACGTATACACATTTAAGACATGCAGAATCAAAGGATAGTTTGACAGCAGGTTTAGGCAGAATATTTTGAAGTTTCTGCATTATTATATTGAAAAATATGTCAACGTTAAATCACATTCCATCAAGTTGAAATAGTTCTCTAAACCATGTACTAGACTGGGAGAAAGTGTTTGAAATATGCAAAACTCATCAAGACAATTATTCTAACAAAGATTCAAAATGCAACATCCAGTGTGTTATCAAGACTTTCCTTCATTTGGCCTAGTGACCTATTTTTGTTTACCCGATATGACCCTTATTCGAACATGGACTAGATATCATTAAGATAAACATTCTGACAAAATTTTAAAAAACGTGGCATCTACAGTGTTGAAAAGATTTTCCTTCAATTTGGCCTAGCGAACTAGTTTTATAACAGACATGACCAATATTCAAACTTGGCCTACATATTATCAAGACAAACATTCTGATACAGTTTCAACATGCTCAAGTTAAAAATGCAGCCTCCATTATGTTAACAAGATTTCCTTTCAATTTGGCCATATTCGAACATGACTTAGATATCATTAAGGTAAGCATTATAACGAAAATGCCGTTGATACCCCCACAGCACTTGCGGGCACCTGCACAGCACGATTGAGGGAGAGGCTATCTCTACAACTTAGTTATTGGTGCATTGGTGGCCGAAGAGGAGAGGTCTGATTCCCTTTACTGCCAGTCTCCCTCTCTTGTGGGTACTGGCCTCTCATTCTCCTTCAGTCCTCCCTTCTTTTATAGGGCATCTTGTAGTACTGTAGTAACTGTGAAGAGCGCGACTGGAATCTGATTAATGATGCGATGACCCGGCTTTTATAACCTGCGAGACACATTTGATGGTCGGCCAGACGCCGCCTTTCCCCGGTCAATGTCTGCCCGATGTCCGGCCGGGCTCTGAGCGGCGAATTTGGCCCGGCTCTCGCCAGATATGTATGATGCCCGACCGGGTCTGGGTGTTCACGGATTGGTGGGAGTCGGGTACGGGCCCTATGGGTCTCCGCTAAATCCGCCACTACACTTGCCACGCTTTTTCTTTGTTAACCATTAATTTTTCGAATCACTACTCTATACATCTATCCCCCCCAAGACGGAATGTGTCGGCCGTATCAGTCTGCGCGGACAGCGCAGGCTGATCTGGTCGATACATTACGCAGATGTCTAGCGCCGCAGCTGCAATTTGTGGCATTTTGAGAAAAAACGTGTAGGCACGTGCCTACAGTGCCTAAAGGGAGCTACGCCCCTGACTATTTTACAGTATCAAATAATTTAGAGTAATTTATTCGAGATATATTTCACAATGGTACACTGTATTGATGTCGCTATGACATTATGTGTACATGCATGGTGAATATTAACCGGAGACATATCCACAAAGTAATTCATCCTTCAGTAAGCCAAAGTTGATGTTCTTATCTCACACCTGTTCCTGATCCGATTTCATGGGTAACTTTTGAACAGGATTGACCAAGCCAACCTAATTCTCAAAAGCATGGCCACCAGAAGGGCTACTTAAGATTTTGAAACGAGTAAAAGTCGGACTAAACGGTGATATTTACAGATATTTCTGATACAATATATGTTGACATTTTAAAAAAAATACGATACAAGTTTGAAATGAATTGTTGACATATTTGCTTGTTGCAGTTTAAGATGAATATCATTGCGAGCACTAGAAATGCAAGACGTACAAGTTACGGCCTTTCTAGTGTTCACAAATGAAAATATGTATCTTGATCGTACACCGAAAGAAACAATATATATCATGGACTTGGTGCAAAAACGTATTTATATAAATACAACTTTATTTGTTACTACAAGATGTAGTTTAAACCGTTATAAGATATTTGAATAAACAGCTTTGCACCAAAAAATAAGAAATTATACGACTTGCCATACATGAATAATTCAAAGCATCGTTGGGTGACAATTCTAATAATGGTGAATGAAAATAATCTTCATAAATCAAGTTAATGGTGTAATTTACAAATCAAATTATAGAATTGATACATATAAAAACACATTCAAATTCAAATTATAGTATGGTTTAACAAAACAGTGGGCTATGAAAGCGAATCTATACACATGTATGTGAGTTAAATAATTTGTACTGGGATATTTGCAGACCGTGGTATTTGTTTTTACGACTTAAGAATAACAATGCCGTTATAAATCCGCAGTATGAATTTGCAAATCATGCGTAGGGAGCGCCTCGGTGGTGTAATGGTAGAGTGTCCGCCTCGGGTGCGAGAGGTCATACCAAAGACTTCACAATGGTAGAAACGATTGCCCTCCTTGGTGCTCAGGGTTCCGTGTTTAGATGATGACTACAGCCTAACTGGTGTCATGACAAATGAACCAATTGCACTGGTAACTAACCCAGGGAACGCCGTGATTTAACTGAAAATTGTTGAAAGCGATGTTTAACACTAAACAATCTAAGGAAACTATGATTTCACGTTCTGTGTCTCTTTAACGTTGCCAAGATTGTCGCATTAATTTTGGATATGTTTTTATTCTTAATGAAAATGACACAATACTGGTTTTATTATTACATTTTCAACAGATGTCATATTTTTCGAATCCTTCGACATCCAAAATGCAACTTAATGACTTTTTCGTCAATAGCGAGCGTGAAGTTTACAATATAGCCTGTTCCACATATATGTTGAGGACAGTGGGGCTGTGTTAGAGTGTCGGTTTCTCGTACCAAAGGTTTCGGGATCGAATATCGTGATGACCGGGTTTTGCCTTTGGGTTTTGTCCACACATACGGTGCAGGAAAAGTCTCCCGGAAGCAAACCTTGAGCGTGACTAATATAAGCTGAAAGTTTATTTAGCAATCTGTGTTAAATCAATCCATATATAGTACAATATAGTCAATGGATTTGAAATATGTGAGTTTGAATACAGGCTCTGCCACAAACCGTTGCTGCGACATTCAAGTTCATTGTTAAGATACTAGTGTGTTAATTAACCAAGCGTAAACAGTTCGTGTGACAAGAGAGCGGGGTTAATTGGGTGATATATAACATGGACGTGAGAACAAGGTGCCATGAATGAACTAGTATTAACGAACAATGAAGAATGTTCCCTGATAGTCGCAATGATTTATAAATGGCAGACAACATTTTGCATAGTCTTAATTATTTCCATTGCATCAAAGACATCCAAACACACGTTTGATCTTGGAAACTTTTCAAAGAATCCTGATGTATTCAACACCCGCTGTGAAGATTTAGAAACACCAGTGATGTAAACTGTAACATCTAATTTGTTGTACTGTTGAGTTATATCTTGTAGTATGTTTTTCCCTGCCATATCAATGTATGATATCATTGAACAGTCGATAATAACACTGTCCGGTTTGTAAATATCACTCGGGTTATTACAACCATTGTTAATAGACATCCCGCCTTTTGAGTCCTCATCATTTTCAAATACTGGATTGAGAGAATTTGTATTGCGAGTGATCACATTTTTCATTTTTCTCTGTCTCTTTAAGTATAAATCTGGATTGAAAACAAGTTTGAATATCTGTTTCTTGAATTGTTCTCCGTTTGCAAAATATAAGCTAGTCGGAAATTTAAATATCTTTATGTTGTTGCTCATTTCGGATTGACTATGACAATCTACTGGATGAAGGACGTCTTCAGACGATGCAACCTTGATCAAGTAGCCAACTGCCATTTGACTTTGTACAATAATCAGCAAAATAGAAAATAAAAGTCCAAATAAGAGACCATAGTAAAGGTCAATTAAAACAGCTGTTATGTTCGTTATTATCCAGATTATAAAGTCATACTTATTTATTTTCCATATATTAGGCAAATTCCTGTATTGCAAAATAAGATCTTTAGTTGAAACGATTATCATAGACGCAAGCACAGCATTTGGGAGATAGACGAACAGTTTTCCAACGACTAATATGATCAAGAGAAACACTGTAACAGTGGCAAATCCATTTAGTGTGGTCCTGGCTCCGAGAGTACTCAGTATCATTGTTCGTGGTGAGGCATTTGCTGACGGGAAACAACCAAAGAAACCCGATAAGATATTGCTTGCTCCATATGCAAATAGTTCCTGGCTTTCGTCAATCTTAACCCCGTGTCTCTTGGCTGTTAGTTTGGCGAATGTGATTGTCATTGCGAGAGATACAACAGCCATAACAACTGCATCTGGTAAGTATTTACTAGCATTGGCAAGTTTAGGTAAAGACGGTACTATAAATCCACTTGGTATAGGACCAACAGTAACTACATCAAATTGGTCTTCTAGTTTCGCAAAATACGATATCACAGTTGCCACAACAGCTAATATAAAGTCAATTGGAATCGGAATTTTTAGTTTGCTTCTATATTTCTCATTTATAAATAGCTTTACAAATAACAAAATGGCGATACAGATAACAGATATTAAGAGCTCTACAAGTTTTGTCTCACCTATGTTTCTAAATAGGTCGATGTAGGATAACACAAGACCGCCGGCACCCGAGTAGGATTGGATTTTGATTCCAAATAATTTTGGGACTTGACTGGAAGCCACGAACACTGCTGCGGCTGTTGTAAATCCGCCAACGAATGACGTTGATAGATACGACGTAAGAAAGCCAAGTCTAAAAAATCCCAGAATAAATAGAAATAAACCTGACAGCATGGAACACGACGCGGCAGCGTTTATTTTCACCTGAAGAATATCTGCTTCGCTTGGTCCTTCATCTGTTGCATTAAATGAAAAATTAAGCTTGGATTCGAAATTAGCAATAAATGAGCTCGCTTCTCTCTCAACTACTGTCCTGGTTAATATAGCCATGTTTGCTGTTGGACCATACGAAATGTATGGCGAGGTTCCGAATATCATATAAAATAGGACAGGAAAAAACGTTGTGTACAGTCCGTATATTGGTTGTAGAGAGGCAAGTAATCCAAATGCGAGCCCCTGCGGAAGGTGAATAAAACTCACAGTCAATCCGGCCATCATATCACTAACGAAGTTAGTTTTTATTCTGTATTTTCTGATCACCTTGATGATTGGAATGTAAGAGCATATTAATTTAACGATTCGCATTAACGTCCACTTGTTCTTCATATATCCGAGTATTGAATCTTTCTCTCTCTTGTGTGAACCATATTTCTTGTCATACTCGTCTATCGTGTACACAGGTCGCGTTATTTTAACTATGCCAGCCATGTTCTTGTTGTTCTATCAGGAACTTATAATCCGAGTTCTGTAATTAAAAAAAAGAAGTCAAATATACGCAAACACAACACAAACAAACAAACAATTTATCAAGCTTATGTAAGAAATACTTATTCACAGAAGCAATTTTGTAACTGTTTACGGGATTATCTTAAGTTTTTTATTAAATGGGTATCAGCCAAGGAAACATAAGTTTGATATGGAACAGTATTAGATCATAATCAATATGCCGTAAATTGATTATCATTCTATTCACTATCCAGAAATGCCTTTAAATATTAACAGTATCTAAGCGCAACCATTCCTTTTTGCCAAACATTGAACGCCTGCATAATGGTCAAAATGCAGCACCTAGATTAACGTGAACACCTTGGTCATGCGAAAGTACTTTTACTCTATTTCGCATTTACGATTGTATTGCATTAGTTATAGTATTTACTCAATTGCATCTCAGCTGCGTCTTACGAAAAAAGACATTTAACCTGTGCGAATAGTGAAGTCATGTGTTCATGTGTATATTCACATACTCTCTGAAACCTTAACTGAATGCTGTACGTCCATGTTAGTACAACCAGTGTTAACACGCCAATATATTATACTCGGTTTCCAAAACAGAAGACAACATCAATGCATGCTCCATATGACTCATTTACAACAATAGAATATCCAAACCTTTTAATTTGTCCAACAATGTGATAACAACCATATCAACTGACGAGGTACAGATATTGAACTGAGTTTTATATGGTGTGGTATATATAACTACGGATAATTTATACTTAAACACGTTCCTAATAAAAGTACTTGCGAACTGAACTTTACATTGTTTTGTTTAAGCCAAATGAAAATATACTTTTAATTCTAAAAGGTCATTTTTAAACGTAATCAATGTTCGTTCAATTTAAGTATTACGTTCAAATTATCTACTTTAGGGTAATATGAACCGAAACTGATTCCGTTTTGATGTAACACCACATATACTATTCTGACGAACCTGCATCAATGTGTACACTGATTGTTATCATGGATTGAAGACGATTTAAATTGGTTTACATCTGTCCTAATCGGGACCTATTGTGATGAATGAATTTATATAAACTGCGTATTCAGTTCGCGTGACCTTATGAAACCGATATCTTATGAAACCGATATTCTCATTTCTGCCCTTATTCTGCTAATAAAACGTGATTTGAATCAACTTAATTCATTAGTCCATTGGATTTTTAACTTTAAGACATAAACACGCCTTATTAAGTTTATATATACATGAGCCATGGTATGTGAAAACCAACTGAAGACTATTTGTGAATAATGCATATGTTTCAGACCAGCCCGTGCATACTATGAATACAAACTACACAGAAAACACGGTCAAAAGACGACTGCAGATGTGTTTCGAGTTTTGATTACATGTACTTTTTACACGGAAAAACAAATTGCTTTTCATTGTTCACAACTATTATTTAAACTTTGACTGCATGAATAGATTGTGTGATGCATTTGATATCAGTATCGAATCGTCAAACAAGTCTATAAACCGTTGGCAGTTAAACTCAACATGTAACTAAATTCGGCACATACTTAGTTATGAATGAAGCTTGATGCAAAGACACTAAAAGTCCTCTTTGTCCGAGAAATGTGCGCCATAACATTTAAACAGGCCTATTGTGGTTTGGATCTCATCCCGAAATCAAACATAATGTTTATCACCATTTGGTCCCTACCCACAGACTAACAGTCTAGTTCACGATAGTAGCCGAAGTGTTTCAATTGGAAAAATATTGTGTACGTCCATTTGAATCTCCTCTATTAAATTCGTCAAATCGATTTAAGTTAACCCTTCCCACATACAGATGCCCCCTGACATCTTTGCAGCAAAGGACTCTTGAAAATAGTTTAGCGAAAGGAGAAATTGTTCATGATGAGAATTTCCTCTTTGCCACAAGGTTTTCAACTCTACCTAAATACTATCCTTTCATTTAAAGAAATGTTTATTATTTCTCTTAATGTTTTCAACGTCGTCTGCTACAGATTGGTTGTATGTAGGAAAGGGTTTATTTGCGTAAATAGTCGAGTGAAGCCCGCGTGCTGTTGGCTACATGGATAGTTTTCTCATTTATTTTAATTAACTTATCCAATATTACAACATACGAATGGTTTATGCCCATTTCGTCTAATCCCATTTCGTCTTATCCCATTTCGTCTACACATTTTGCACTTTGTACCTTTTCGTATACACCCCGGTGCCATTTCGTCTACACTTAGATTAAGGTCAAGACAGTCCCTAAATAAGTTGCTAACACGCTAATTCAATAAAACAGACATTATTTGTGTAACGAAAACGTTCGGTATACGTAGCATTTGATATGCACATTTACATCACCGTTTCGAAGTGATGGAGTTTAGGATTAATATATAAGACAAGTGGACCCTTTCCGGGTCGGGTATACTTTTCGCTGAAGGGATCTTCTGCGTCTTTAGCCCTGCACGTTACATTTGGTGACAGATGTGGGATGAAGACAACTGCCATACCGGAGTTGCCTTACCCACGGGTTTCCCAGGCCAAGACGAGTCTTCTCGGAGTGGGAAGTACTGTAACGAAAACGTTCGGTATACGTTGCATTTGATATGCAAATTTACATCACCGTTTCGAAGTGATGGAGTTTAGGGCTACATATAAAAGACAAGTGGACCCCTTCAGGGTCGGGTATACTTTTCGCTGATGGGATCTTCTGCGTCTTTAGCCTTGCACGTTACATTTGTTTAAAATGTGTGGGTTATACATACAGTGTGGACTCATACCAGAGCAACTTTTCATTGGAAATCGTTCTATTTTTGAAAAGAAAAATAGACCAAAACAAACTAACTGATTGGATAATTATCAACAATTAATTGTTTTATACCTGTCTTTTCTTAAGTATTACAATGTACAGTTTCATTAAGATCAAAGGTAAGTGTTAAGTCCCAGTCCCTTTCCCCATATAGGCTTTCATTTCTAATAGTTGTTCACACCTCTCTGTCTTTAGCACCAATTGTCTGTTCAAACACCAAAACAGAAACAAAATAATTTTTTTATTCAATTGATCAAAACGAGCACTCTCTACTTTTGCAACAGTGTATATCAAATGCGATACTTTCATTTATAGAGATCTTCCATGTTTTAGCCAAGATATTTAAAATGTGTTTTAGCAACATATGTTGTGTATGTGGACTCTCAGCACAATACTTTTAAGTTATTCATTGTAGTATATAGTTTGTTACTTTCCATTTACTGTGCTATTGTTTATATCATTATGTCAATACATTTAGTTTGGTGAGACCATCAATCCCGGCCAAATGCATGTGATTCAAAAAACCACTTCGACTTTCAAGTTGTTCATAAAATCTGTTGGTGAGAGGGATTTTTGGTGCGGGGGGAGGGGGTGTTCCCCTTAGCCTTCTCACAAGACAGAACTTTGGCCGGGATGGTGGACTCCATTATCCTACTAAAAAAGATACTCTTCTTATAAAACCCAAGTCGGCCGAAACCCTTCATAAATAAAATTTCGAAGGGGCTATTCACATTCACCCGCGAGAAAACGTTGCAGACTTGATAAATCAGCTACAGGCAGCAGAAGCAAACAAGGCCCCAATTCTAAATGATCTATAATAGATACAGCAAAGCTACAGGGGAAGTAAAGCAACACCTCAACATTTTAGTACACTTGTCTCTTTGTTTACATTTTTGAGCGTGGGAACATCCACATTCCCGATTGACGTTTTATCCAATTTCCTTTATACACACAATTTCGATCATTACATCTTGATCGGATCATTTTTCTTAATAGTAGTAGTAGTCTAATTTATATTAAGGATCAATCACTACGTTCTGAAAGTTCTTGGCTAAGTATAAACCCCCTATACGAGCTCTCCGAACTTCTGTTTTTTTGTTTTGTTTTCAGGCAAATTTGCATCGCAGATATTGCCGTTCCCTTTTTGGAAGGTGATTATTAGTATGTATATTCCTACGCGCCAAGCTTTTGCGAACACTTGCAACACACAGTACCAGAGACATATAGGTACCCGAATTAGGTCAATACTTGGACCGATCGTATCATCAAATTAATAAAACAGAAACTTTATCGTAAGACATTTCGTAGAGACTGCAAATTATATATTATTCATAGAAAGTTTATTTTAATTTAAATTAATTTCATATTTTAGGTTTGTTTGATGTTCAAGTTATTTTCTAACTAAATTAATAATATAGGAACGAAACTAACGGACAAAACACCAACAAACCACTGAATTATTAATCATTTCATTTTGTAGTCAATTTTATTAATTTCATTTATTTCTTACATTTCCTCTAGCATATTCATATGAATGAAAGCATAGGGGGTTAAAACATTTGAGGAAAAGGAGAATTTGTTCATCATGAACAAATTCTACTTTTGCCACAGTATTCCAGAATTGCCTTTCGAAATAAGCCCCTGTCAAAGCAAATTGGCACACCAGATATAATAAGATCTTTAAATGAAAGCTTAGTTAAAACAATGTAACAATAGGAGTATTTGCTCGTCATGAACAAATTCTACGTTCCACAATCTTTCAAAAGTGAATAGATTATATTGCATCAAAGCACATCAATACTTTTCTTAAACATCTTTACAAAGACGACTTTCAATGCGTATGCATGAGGACAATGCATGAAACATCCATACTTCATATATAGACAGATCTAAAAATGCATGTCGAAAATGTGTAAAACGCGTTTAAAAGCTCTATGAATGATTGACTGTTTGGTGTTTGACGCCGTTTTCAACAATATTGCAGTTATATCACGGCGTTTCCTGTAAGTTACCAGTACTTCTGGTCCATTTTTCCTGACACCAGTCAGACAATCGTAATGATAACCCCTTAACCCTGAGCGCCAGTGAGGCAGCCATTGCTACCATTTTTAAGTATTTGATATATGACCCGGCCGGGGATCAAAATTGACGACTTCATTACTTTCTTTAGGTTGCACGGAAAGGGGGTTGTGTGGAGTACTGGTGTGAGAAAGCTCTAGGAAACACATGAGTAGGTTAACTGTCCGCCGTGATATGACTGAACAAATTGTTGGAAACGGCGTTAAACTCCAATCAATCAATCAATCAATCAATAGACCAATCAACATTCATCAGGAATGTCTTACATCTCACCACGTAGCTCTTTATGGAATTTAATATAATTTAGGTACATGTATCTGGTTTCACTTAAACAGTCATTACATCTTTAGCATGCCAGCAATGTTTGCTTACTAATGTAAAAATAAATGTTATGTCAATAGTTTTAAAGTTTTTATTCTTTTATATTTATTTTATTATATTCTACTGATGAATGCGTAATTCTGATACTATATACTATAAAATAATAAACTTAACAACAAGTGTTAGTGTGATTTTATATTATAAATATATATTTTTTTATATAATTTTACCTATTTGAAACTGTAGCAAAATGAAGAATTTTTAATGACTTAAATTCTTCGTTTCTGTTATTTTCAAAATATTTCATTGTCCTTAACACGATATGTTCATACCTTGCATACATTTCATTAGCCCATCTGCACCTGGCTTACATCACTCTAAAATCACCTTCTAGCAGTACCTTCGTTTTATCAATTGTTTTTTAAAAAATTATACTCACAAACACTTATATACATGTACCTACACACAACAATATAAACAGAAAGCGGGATATGTATTAATGAAAATAAGTCAAATAATCTCATAAGTCAATATTACATACTAAAATAAATCATTGAAAACAGAAATATGGTCTACCCCCTAATAAAAAATAATTGGAGAGAGAGAACAATAGCTGCTCGCCAAGTGGCTTTATGCCGAAAGGCGAGGGTACAAAAACCCAAACCATCATCATCTTTCAGTACTTTGATTATACTTTAGAAGCAAAATATGGCCATTCAGTAACAATTGTATACATGTAACTGTATTCTGTTTTACAAACAATATATTTTAAACTAACCTGTACAAGGAATATATTCCAAACAATACTTTTAATCCCTTAATAAAAACGTTGTATGCACATGCTCGGTCTATTTATAGAATAAACATACACAGTTAGGAGTGATCTCCCTTTGTTTCATATTACCGACTCTTTACACCCCCAGTTATTAAATGCAATACACAGCATTGTGTACAGGGATTTATGGCAACGTCTCCGCTGTAAAATACCGAGTCGTCTCCGCATGTAAAACAACCTTATATATAGACTTCTATAGACTTCGTAACATCGCAATTTCGTATTCCCTTAATTGACTAGCTGTTGCATTTACAGTTTCCACTCATTGCATTTTCACTGCCACTTTTGATAATTGCTTACCCGATATTAGCACATTTGCTTCTATATCATCACTCAGATTATCGATTTAGGACCATCTTGGACCTCTTGTTTAAACGTTCATCATAAATGTATTTTGTCAAGTTCCGGTTTAAGTTCTATTTACTTCATTTTTCCCCCGTAATACTTCAATATGTTTATAGTGGTCATGTGAAAAACAAAAATTAAATTTTATCATTTGTAAGACAATCAATCAGCTTTAAAATTGATATGTATGGCCATGGTATGATCTCTTATTTCTGTTTACAAACAGTTTACACCTCTAAGTAAATAGGTAGCACCTTTTGTAAACGACCTTACTCACTTATCATTGTGGCGTAAAACATCAACTGCATCAACATTGAACACCATAATGATTTTGTGATAGGAAAAATCCCTAGTATATTTGGTTGAGTTCCAGACTTTTTATGTTCTTACCAAAAGTATATTCCAGAACTCGGGGAGAATTTACGGGGAAAAGAATTTAATTACGTACGGTCTGATATAAGACTGAAAACTCAATTAAATTTGTTCTACTTCTTTAATGAAATTTACACTTATAATTGATTTAACGAAACCTTTCAAATAAAACTTCAAGATAAAGGCGCCTATTCTAAAGCTTTCTTGATTTATAGATTCACGAATTGCAAATTATGTTTTAAATCATGTCAATCTTCTAAAATAGTACTATATAAATAAAGCCGTCTTGAATATATATTTTTAAATTTCAAATTTACGTTTACGTTTACGCACGTACGAATGGATTACAGGTTAGCTTAACATGGCATATCTCTCTATATAAATGTATATATAAATATTGTGCCTAAAGGAGAAAATGTTCATGAATAGCAATTTATGGGAAAAGGTTAATTTAGATCCTATAATTTGAGACAAATTGTCTTAAACCTCCATTTGCTAGAATCATTAACCTGATTTTTACACAGTAATGTAGAGTGATGTAAATAAATGACATTGTGAATGTCTGTCTAACGATCTTAGATTGAGATTTAAATTCAAACGAGCTTCTCTTAATGACTACAATGACCTCAAAAAGTAGTTAAGGGTGATTGTCCTTTCTCCCCTCTACAAATGGAGAGACTTCACACTCTACGAACGCGGGAAAAAGATCTTAACCATTTCCCACAAACTGCCACAGACGACCTTTGAACGCATTGTGGAAAACGGAGACAATGTTCATGTTGTCAAAATGTCTACAACTTTTTCCAATTATTACTCTTTCATCTATAGAGATTTTCCAATAGTCCATTGCAGATGTGTTGTGTGTTGGAAATGGTTGACAGATTTGGGACGTATACGGTGACAATGCACGTCGTGGGTTTATTTATGATGTAGTTGACCTGTTTATTTATGATGTAGTTGACCTGTTTATTTATGATGTAGTTGACCTGTTTATTTATCCCTATAAATGAAAGTATAATTATTTAAAATTAATTTTGAAACATTGTTTCAAAAGGCGAAATTGCTCATCATGAGCAATTTCACCTTTTGAAACAATGTTTTTAAAAGTCGTCTACTGCGGATGCTTCAGGGAAAAGGGTTAATGTATATGTCACAATAAATGTTTACATCTTTCCGCAAACCTCAGATGCAGGCCAATCCTCCGAGTTTAGAACGAATTACCTTAATGATGATTGCTCGAAGTAAGTTTTATATTCCGAAGTTAATGGAATATTTCTTTCCCCGAAAAGCCTAAAGGTTTTTTATAAGAATAATTTACGTGGAAACTGTCTAGTTTCCCACGTCTTTCCCCACCAGCAATAGTATTTTATAAGAACAATTAGAAAATGTACAGTTCAAAGACCTAACAAAATGAATATCCGAATGTGTGTTACATTAAAGTAAAATATATCCGAATGCGTGTTACATTAAAGTAAAATCTATCCGAATGTATGTTACATTAAAGTAAAATATATCCGAATATGTGTTACATTAAAGTAAAATCTATCCGAATGTGTGTTACATTAAAGTTAAATCTACCCGAATGTGTGTTACATTAAAGTAAAATCTACCCGAATGTGTGTTACATTAAAGTAAAATCTATCCGAATGTGTGTTACATTAATGTAAAATCTACCTGAATGTGTGTTACATTAAAGTAAAATCTATCCGAATGTGTGTTACATTAAAATAAAATATATCCGAATTAGTGTTACATTAAAGTAACATCTACACGAATGTGTGTTACATTAAAGTAACATCTACACGAATGTGTGTTACATTAAAGTAACATCTACACGAATGTGTGTTACATTAAAGTAACATATACCGGAACTTTGCCCACACGCAGCGCATCTACATGCAACGACTTTGAAAACATCTTGGCAAAAGCATGGAATATTTATACATATGAAAGTATAATTGAGCGAGAAAACCAACATAATGGCCTCTGCGTAATGTATCGACCCAGATTAGCCTGCGCAGTCCGCGCAGACTTATCCGGGCCGACACATTCAGTCTCAGGGGGATATAGGTATAGAGTCATGGTTCCTGAAACAGAAAATCCACCGGAGATGAAAAGTGTCTATCCGGTTAAGCCTGCGCGGAAAGCTTATGCTGATCCGGGTCTATACTTTACGCAGAGTCCACAATGTTGGTTTTCTCGCGGGACGGGTCAATTATTGAAAAGAGATGCGTCTGGGTTGTCTCGATGCGTTACTCTAATCGTAGATTTTTGAATATAACCATTACTCTTCATAGTGATCCAGGATGACACTATGCAGAATTAAGTATAAGTTTCAAATTTCGGATTTCAAAATACCTTACGTGTTCCTGCATATGAAAAGATCTGAGTTATTGAACTGCAAGTACAATTGAATGGTATTCTATAGTTATGATTAATAATGAGACAATGATACAAGGAGAGAATTAAAAGGATGGTGGTGTAGATGTACAGGCGTGTTTAAATATTTCATATTATTGTTATGTGTCCCGAAGGAGTGCCCCTACGAGAGGAGGAATACAAGTACAAGTATCATGCCTCCTCAACTACCCTGTACACTAACACAAGGAAATATCTGCTTTATTGACGACCGTATTTATTTAGTTCTTGATTTACTTTCTTATTCCTTCAAGCGCAAACTAAACACAAAGTTCAATGATTAAATGCACAATTTAAACTGTCCACACTCACGATTTTCTTTGATTAAGTGTTTCGAAGATTAAAAACCGCATAATGGCCTTTGTCGCTGTTGCATTAACTGATACAATCTGGGAACTCGTTAATCTGAGATCTTACACTTCCCTTTTATAGAGGCGGGTACTGTTGCAGCAAAATGTTAAGTTTGATTCAAATGACATTGTAAACTATGGAAACCGGAATATATATCTTAAAGCAGTGTTGATATATTGTTTGAGAAATTCCTCCTTTCCTTACAAACATGTTTTTATCTCACCGTAATACGTGCTCTATATGAGCTAGTGTGATTGCCCTTTGTCCGTAATCCGTCCATTGCCAACAGTTTGTTTGTTGATTCACTATTTCTGAGATTCATTAAACTCCTTAAGTATGTCTGACTCTATGCTATATAGACAGAGTTCGAATGTGGGTCATGACGGCTTTAATACTATGTCGCTAAGCCAAATAAAATATAAAGACATTGCTATCACTCTAAAGACCTACTTTTTCACCGAAGATATTTGAAACTGTGTCATATTGTTTGTCTTGATGATTACTAGGCTGAATTCCAATATGGATAATGCAGTGTTAAAAACCAGGTCAATAAATCAAAAAGTTAAGGAAAAGCTTGTGCCCAAAATAGAGATCGCATGCTTTAATGGAGTACGGTAAAACTGTAAAAAGTAATGCCCTTTTATTGGTGACAATCTAATCTAAACTTAAAGTGTGATCATGTCCGATTAAAAACTATGTTAACTATTGTAAAACATCTCAGGCAACACCTTTTATTTGAGCGTGCTAAAACTATCAGAATTTCTGTCTCAAAGTTATCGATTCTAAAAACAGGAAGCCAGACCGAGTGTGAGAAAAATATTTTCGACAATCTAGAGGCCACCTTTTTTATAATTTATCAAATTACCTTTTGAACTATTTCCAACATACAACAAAACTGTCGCAGATGACTTTGAAAACATCTGGAAAATCTATTAAATTGTGTAATAAAATGGAAAAAAGTATCACAATTTCAAAAATGTTCGTCTCCTGCTGAAGCGTAAAAGTGAGTACATGGAATAAATGATCCAGTATTGTTTTTGAACACCTAACAAGGCCAAGGTACTCAGATAAGCGTTACAGGGACACCATAGCCTTCTTGTTTAGAAATCCTTCATATCTCGTCTGTATCAAGTGAAGGATTAAGTCCTGGGCGATGCAAGTTACATCCGCGTTGATTGTCGTTATAGGGCCGCCCATTATCGCCTTCTTGTTTAAAAATCCTTCATATCTCGTCTGTAACAAGTAAAGGATTAAGTCCTGGGCGATGCAAGTTACATCCTCGTTGATTATGGTTACAGGGCCACCATGGCCTTCTTGTTTAAAAATCCTTCATATCTCGTCTGTATCAAGTGAAGGATTAAGACCTGGGCTATGAAAGTAACATCCTCCTGGTTAAAATGTTGCTGAATGGAATTTTGGCGTGCTTTATGTTCTCATCGTGATTCGAAAAGAATATAAAATCGTAGAAGTGCTTGATAGCTTTGGAATCTCTAATGAGTCTCTGTAGAATTAGATTTCGGTAATAGTATAGCGTGGTGAACACCTAAGGGCCATTATAATAACTTGATAAATTTGTGATGACATTCAAATATGGGATGTTTCGTGTAAAATCGGTATTAAATAGGAAATACATTTCCAACCTAACAATTTATAGTTTTTTTCTAATCTAAAGACACACCTTAGAACAAACAGCCGTGGAATATTCATTACCCTTGGCATTTACCGTTCCGTTTTTTAAAATACTTGAAGTTGGGTTATAGTTATTATGTCAACAAACATCTGCAGTTTTGAACTTTTTTGCAAACATCTTTTTTTCACAAAATATCATTTCGAGTGTTTGCAGTTAAATTTTAAGGCAGTAAACGCAATACTTGATTCATTCTGAGATTTAATCATTTATATGTATGTGTTAAACGCCTTACGAAAACTAACCTTTGTGATGTATGGCAATTACTACAAATTACTAAATGTAACCGTTTATTTATTTTCATGATCGTTCTTCTAGATGCTTCTATGACAAGAAGGCGAACAAATCTGTTCAGAGTTCACGTTTTGGAACGAAATTCAATGGCAATGCGTTCGAAAGTCGGCAAATTACAAAACAGAAAAGACTTTAGAAACGAACATACACTTCTCCCATGTAAGTAATTTTGAAATATTTCTTGATTGTAAATGCTTTTGTGAATGCAAAGTTAATGTTTATATATAAATAATTGTGTATGGTGTATAAATCAGGAGTCAAAAACAACCCCGCTAATTACAGAGGTATCTCTATTACTACAGCAATGTATAAACTATTTTCAAGTATTATTAATACAAGACTATATAATTGGGCAGAGGATAACAATAAAATTGATGAAGCAACATCTGGATTCAGATGCAACTATTCAACTGCAGACAATCTGTTTTCGTTACAAGCTATAATACAAAAGTACTTATCGAAACAAGGTGGTCGTTTTTATTGTTTATATGTTGACTTTCGAAAAGCTCCATTACAAGTTATTTTCATATCTGAAACATTTAGGTATATGCGGTAACTTTTTGAAAGTGTTAACTGCTATGTATTCCGATATTTCATCCTGCATTAAAACAGATACAGGTCTTACACAATTCTTCAAATGCAGCGTAGGTACCAGACAAGGTCATAACAAGTAGCAGAACACTTTTTTCTGTGTTTATAAATGAGCTTAGTATAAGACTTCGTGAAGGATGTAAAAACGGAATTAACATTACAGAAAATATACCTGACATTATCATCAACCTAATTTAGTAACACAATTGTGTTCTGACACAGGTATGGAAACTAACTTAGATAAAACAGAAATAATAGTTTTTAGAAATGGCGGTACGAGCAAATGAAAAATGGTTGTTAGGTCATGAACGTGTTAGAATAAAATCATGTTATAAATATATGGGTCTGCATTTTACACTAAAGTTGTCTTGGTTCTCAGCTTAGCATATCAAGCAAAGAAGGCTACATTTTCCAATATCCGAGATCTTTTGGTTATTTTCCATGCAAACATATCTTTAAATTGTTCGATACAATGATAAAACCAATTCTGTGTTACGGAGGACACATTTGGGGGTCATACATATTCAGATGTTCTAGAATCCGTACACTTCAATTTTTGTAAGAAATATTTGAAATTAAGTAGTACAACAAATAATATGGTAGCTTTAGGCGAATGTGAAAAATGTCCCCTCTTTATAGATTAGAATATGTATTGTATTAAGTATTGGAGTAGACTATTGGAAATGCCAAATAGTAGATATCCACGCAACTGTTATTTAATGTTGAAATCTTTAGATGACGTAGGACGTAGAACTTGGGCCACTTATGTGAAAAACTTATTGTTCTTATATGGTTTCTGAAACGTTTGGAGTTCACAGGAGGTTGGAAACATGAATCAATTTATTGGATGTTTTAAACAACGTCTAATAGATTGTTTCAAACACAATTGGCATGGACGTATCAACCTTTAACCACAAAATTGCTTTATCAAAATTTCGTTGCTGTAATCATAAGTTTAGAATTGAGACTGGTCGCCATAGCAAAATTACTCTGGAAAAAAGGATATGCTTGTACTGTTTTCAAAAATTTAATCATCACATAACAGAGTGTGAATATCATGTATTTTTTCCAGCGGGAAAAGTTCCACGAAATCAGACAGCATTTCCTTTTCACCTGGCATAAATCCTATACTAACATTACTAGTTTTGACAGCTTACTAAAATATAATAACCCTTTGCTAATTAGAAAATTAGCACACTATGTATACATGCTGTTGAAAGAGTTGTAGTTTTAGGGACATTTCTCAGAATGTAATTGACGTATACATATTATGTTATGAATTATGGGCCGGTGGCCTAAGTAATTTTAAATAAAAATTTGTCATTGTCATTGTCATTGTACATGTAAGTGCACAGTCTTTTGTAAATATGTATATATAGTGACATTAGCCCAATATGGCCGGGTGCTGTGAAAGTTTATTATTGAATAATTCATATTTGTGAATAACACATGTCATTTAAGTTAAATTTTCGTTCGTTTGTTCTTTCGTTTATAAGTACTCTCCATGTTTCCCCTTCGCCATATCTTACGGAAAAAGGGAAAAGCTGTCGATAGATGCGGAAACCTAATTATATTTATAGAAGACATTTTTTTTATTTCATATAATTATCAATCAAAGATCGACAAACATATGCAACATTTGATAATACCTGGAAATGTCTGAAACGCGGCTGAAAATAATAGAACTGAATTTGGTCGGTGAACACATACAGTGCGTTTGTCGGCAGATCGATGCACGAGTGTGCACTCTATACATGTATATTAAATAGATAATGTCGCGATTTCTTTTCCTGGAACCGACCAGTACTTGACCTCTAGTTGAGTGGGAGACGTTTAAAAGCATCCCTTAAATTTTCATAACTCAGACCGGTATTTGAACCCCAGATAGACAGTCCAGTGTGTGAACCACTAGACTACCCCGCATTAAAGGTTCCTATTCTTCGTTGACGTTGTTTACCCTCGCTCGGCAATATACCCATTGAGCGAGCAAAACGTATCGATCGCATTGATGTATATAGCACTACGTCACAGAAGGTGTGTCAAAAAGAATAAGTTTCACTGGCTGTTGATCGGCATTTGCTCATACGAAGTATAGCGAGAAAATATTGTCTGACGATATGTGATTTGAATTGTGGATAATTTGTTTACGCACGGTGGAACCCGTGGTCAGTTTGTGTAGTAAAATCATTCTTTTTTTTCAGCTTATATTAATCACGCTCGATGTCTGCTTCCTGGAGACTTAACCAGTACTCGCGCCGTTTGTGTGGGAAATCCCAAGGTCAGAACACGCTCATCATGGGACTCGAACCCGGGACTTTTGGTACGAAAGGCCAACGCTCTACCTCTGCACCACTGTACCACTGTCTTCCACTTTACTTTGAAAGAAAGTCGTTTATTTTCAATATTTGAAGTGTTTAACAATTTGAAAGTGGCAATATTTATATTTGTTTTAAGTCACCATGTATCACTAAGGTATTAATGAGTACTTAAGAGTACGCATTGTGTTATAGTCTACAGTAAACTAAGGTCTGGCGCTTCGCGGTATTGCATGTGACGTCCGGACACAGGTTTCCAGAGTTATTTCATCCAAGAGATGTTTCTCTGATTGTTCCTGGGCCAGTCGACTGCATTACATAAGATTCTTATCTGGCATTGTTTATAGGTCTGCTCGATATATCAAGGTCGGGTTTTATATAACTAATATATGTTAATGACTATTTTTGTCTCCGTCCAGTACTAATACAGTGCATATATTGTTGTTGTTGCTGTTTACTGTTATAGGGGTATGACTGTTGTATAGCTAAGACTTAGTGTTCATTTCCTGGTGGGATAGCGTTATCACGAGCCTGAATTTACATTTTCATGCTGAGTTTTACATTGACAATTATTGAGTATAAATCCATCTTTTCATTGAGAAGGTCTGGATAACTCGGACCGTTTCCTCCGTATGACTTTGAATATACTTTCTTTATGCAAAGAGAGACAACTCTTACTGATAAGATGGCCATTTCAGAGTTAATTCCCTTTCATATTTTGTTTGACGTCAATCCCTGTAGTTAAAATCGTGTATTATGAGTTATTTACTGTGCATGCAATCTAGTTTCTGTAACACGTGTATCTGGATATATTAAAGCTATTTCTAGCTGATAGAAACACTCTTCATTTGTTATTGATACATTCTGGCCAAATTCAATTTGAGGCAATTATAATTACGATGTATGGACTGTTTCAAGTTAACCTGCGATAGTATACATGCATTATTCGGATCAAATATGTCTTCAGCAATTGAATTCCTTATTCATGGCATTATCTTCAACTCTCAATAAATATTGTACCACGCATTAGAACATAAACCAAAGCTAATGATATACTATTGTGATTGATTGATTGATTGATTGATTGATTGACTGATTGATTGATTGATTGATTTGGTTGTAACGCCGTTCTACATGTTTGAGTCATATCACGGTGGACAGTTCACCTAGTCATGTGAAATATAACTTTCTCACACCCCATACCAGCAACTAGCTGTTTTCCCCAATAGATGGAAGTCGAATGACGCTTGTCGCATTATCCTTTGTCAAACGTCGAAAAGCATGTCGCGGAGCTGGGGTTCGAATTCACAACTCCTGGTTGCCGGTCCGCGTCGCTACCGACTGAGCTACCTGTTCGCAATACAACCATACAAGCATGCACGGAGACCCTTGTGGAAAGCTATAACTAACAATTATCAACATATGTTGCATACCGTCAATGTTTGCGTGTGTGTGATGTTCATCTAACAAACCGACTGCGTCTTAATTAATCTCTAGTACAAGTAATTCTCATACAAAATCCAGATGAACTATTTTCCATATAAAGGCGCACTTTGACGCATTTGCGACAGACGACTTTTAAAAACAGTGTTACAAATGGGGAAACTGCTCGTGATTCCCCTTTTCCATCATTATTTTAATTCTATTAATTTTATTTATACAGAATGGTTATACTTTTGACAAGTAGTTTATTAGCCCTGCTTCAGAAATGTTGGGAAACGGGTAAATGTTGCATTATTACGAAACAGGCTGTTCTACTAAGTTTCTGTAAACATCCAAAATAACAGATCATTTCGATTTCTAGCTGTGACGCACTGAATTGGAACACGGGGTTTGTAGGGAACTGAGAACAGTACGGAACGCGGTGAGCCTGGACATTCTCACACATTCTCTACAGGGCCTCTACAGTCTGTCGTTTACGTACATTGGCTGTGAAGGCTTTTAGTAAAAAATATTGAAACTCTATAAATGTTAGAACAATTATTGAGCGAAAATTGAAAACATTGTGGCAGAATTAGAAAATTGATCATTATACAAATTTATCCTTCTTTCTAAAATAGTTTCAAACGTCTTCTGCTGCAGACGCGTCAGAAAGGTTTTAGTAAATTCAAATGAGATTAAATGATAGTGTTGGGTGATAGTTTTTAGTAAACGTGTACTAATTACGCTAAGATTGACTTACTTTAACCCTTTCCCTCATATAGACGCTTTCTGACGCCTTTGCAGCAGACGGCGATTTGAAAACATAGTGACAAAAGAAGAAATTGCACAAAACGTGCAATTTCTCCTTTTGCCACAATGTTTTCCCTTTTTTGTCATAGGTTATCCATTCAATTATGGAGATTTTCTATTTTTTGACAAAATACGTTCAAAGTCGTCTGCTGCAGAATTGTCGTATGAGGGAAAGGGTTAAACACCACTCATTTGGAAGAGTAACACCTATCATCATGAACACTCGAGCTTAAACCCTACATCTATATTATCCACTACTTGAACACATCTAGGTATTTTTGTTCCCATTATATAGAACTGAGAAGCTGGAATATAATGTTTGATAAAGGGTCAACATGATACTAAAAAGAAATGCAAAATGCCCTTTTGTTTGCAGTCGCTAAAACAGCTATTTGTGACCATATAGTCAGTAATTATCATTGCCTATAGTGTATTGGTCCCTGATCACGAATCATGGTAGAATACAAAACGACAGTCAGTATTTGCTTATTTCCAGCAATATCTGCTTTCTCCAAAATTTTCTCTAAAGACGTAATGCGCGTTAGCGTTGAAGTCCAGTTGCATTAGGGAAATGTTTTGTTTCTAATGAGTAACAGCTCTGCATGAACTCAATACGATATTGCAACAACATCAATGAGCCGCTAATGACTTACAAGTATAATTAAGCTTTGCCTCTTGATGTTCGCTTATTAATCATTAACAGTAAGATTAGCATCTTCATTGTCGCTTATATACTTTAACCCTTTCCCTCATACGACAATTCTGCAGCAGACGACTTTGAACGTATTTTGTCAAAACATAGAAAATCTCCATAATTGAATGGATAACCTATGTTGTCAAAACATAGAAAATCTCCATAAACGTTTTGTGCAATTTCTTATTTTGTCACTATGTTTTCAAAAAGCCGTCTGCTGCAGAGGCGTCAGAAAGCGTCTATATGATGGAAAGGGTTAAGAAAACATTGATAATCTCTTCATGAAATGATATCTGAAGTAAATGCAAAATGTCTCACCTCCCCAAGGTTGCTTGAACATTCTTTGTAAAGAGTAATCCGAAGAACATTTCTGTTTTTCTTTCTCCAGAAATCGTACACAGTTCTTCCAGTACTTGTAGATGAGAAGATTTAACTGAACGTACATTGGACATTCGACGGCTGATCACAATGGTTCACGAAGAGCTAAGCTCAGATGGGTGGTAACTGCAACTAGGAAGTTCAAAAGAGATCAAAGAATTAATTCCCTTTACGGAAACTATTTCTTAAATGACCGATATGGTATATTCGTATTACTGAAAGATATCTACACACGTAGGGTATTTACCCCTTCCCATATATAGACGCTTTCTGACGCCTCTACAGCAGACGACTTATGAAAACATTACAACACAAGTAGAAATTGCTCAAAACGAGTAATTTCTCCTTTTGCCAACTATTTTCAATATTATATCTACGTTTATAGAGCTTTACCGTGTGTTTGCCTATATACTATTAAAGTCGTCTGCTGCCGATTTGTTGTAGGTGGGAAAGGGTTGAAAAATACAGAAAATAATAACCTTAAATAAAATATATTTTCATGAGTTCCATTATTAACATTATAATTTTTAAGGGGCGCGATTTGGGTTCCCAAATGATATATGAGCCGTTCCACGAGAAAACAAGCATTGTGGATTTTCTGTTTCAGGAATCATTACTCAATACCTCTATTCCCCTGAGACGGAATGTGTCGGCCCTGATTAGCCTGCACGGACTGCGCTGGCACATCCAGCTGGGTCGATACATTTCGCAGAGTCTGGACATTGGAACAGTGTGTCCCGGGTTCGATCCAAAGTTGCGACAGGTATCCGCTGTGGTCGAGTGTTTAGCGTCGGGGATTTAAAACCGGTTCGATCCCCAGTCGTGGCACTATGGTCATGGTGGAGTGCCCTTGGGCAAGGCACATTTTCTAGCCTATTACTGGTTTGTTTACCCAGGGATCATGAATTAGCGAACTGTCGCCGTGATATATCTAAAATATATAGATATATAAATGTTGAAACCGACGTAAAACCCCAATAAAACAAAAAAACAAAAATCTAGCTTGTAGACACATTTAGATGCACCAGTAGAAGACGACATTTGATTGAAATACTGAGGCTTTAATGACATTTGATTGAAATATTGAGGCTTTACTGGGCAATTTCCCTCTTTTTCCGCATTGTTTTCAGTTATATTGAACAATGAAGTTTTCGTTTGTAGAGAGTTCTGATGTATTCCAAGTAGTCTGCTGTAGATATATACATGTATATTATCTCCCTTGAATAATGTCTGAATAAATTAAAACTTCTCCGATTAACTTGGTTCGTACAGATACAATCAGCTGAATAATATGAAATATCGTACTAAAGCTCAATTAATTCTAAATGACAAAATTCAACATAGAAAGAATCTAGTAATTAATAAGATACGTCCCAATAGAATGCGCTATTACGAACTTAATTAAGAGTAAACTGTTTCTAATGTTCGAAAGGAAACCATTTTAAGCTCATTGACAATACCTCCGTTAAACGTTGAACAACACTTAGATACTAAATGGATTGCTCTGGGAAATTGTTCTTAAATGGACCACGCAACACGAAAAGTTATGAAACGAATCGCATTCATGATTACCTTGATATAGTCATTGTTTTGATATAACCGTTGCCATGCCAAATTCCCCAATGATGCTTACAATACCAGTACAATACCAGGTTACTATCAGAGACGATCTTGATCAGACAGCGTCGAGCTGTGCTTGTCATAAAGTCCCGAAGGTTGCTTTTCCTGTGGCGTAGCTCAACTCATAATTCATCTCTCGTTATGAATTCAAAATTGCGTGTGTGAAGCCAATCCATCTTTTCTTCTGGACGCTTCTAACAGACCTCCCTTATCATTTTACACAATTTGGTTGAAAATACCAGTAACTTTAATATAATTGAACCGTGTCTAAAAATGTTGAACCAAATTGCATTTGCGTGCAGTGCTGATACAGGCAGGCCTGTCAAGCCACACAGTCTCACCTTAGCTTTCACTGTCCGTACATATGTACGTCAGTCGAAGATGCATCTTTTAACACAAAACTAAAAGTGTAGCCCCATTCCGGTTACACCAATAATTTGGTTATGATCCCGTATAGTCAATAAGACCCCGAGTTTGTTGACGCGTCTCAATTGATTTTTGTTCGTTTTAATACGGTTATGCTTTGAGAAAACAGTTGGTTTCAAGGAATAATGGTAATGGACGACATGGTTAACTCATTCCCTCATACTGACGACTGGTCACGCATTTGCAACAGAACATGTCGTAAACATCAGAGGTCCAGATAAGGAGGCGTATACAGCTCTTTTTTCCACAATATCTCTCTTATCATCCAACCAAACCCTATGATGTGGGTACTCAAAAGAAGTGTCTCATTGAGACGATTCCTTTGATAAATAAGGATTTAAAAACATGCAAAACGCCCCTTATCTATTGTAAAAGATATTTCGCAAATGCATTTGCTCACATTATCTTCAACTCTATATATAAATGTTGATTTTAAATTACCATAAGTTGTGTGTTCAAAGAAAGGCGCGTGTGCGTCACTCGTATATTTTGATATATCTTTCGAATGGTGGTGGAAAGGAACTAAACAAATTAGTTTGTGTCTTATAGGTGATTTGGATGTGAAATATCACAAAACAATGTGTTCCTTTAATAATATTATATGCCGCATTAGATTGACTGTTAAGTATGCATAAAATGAATTTGCAAGGACCAAATGTTTAGTTAAAACTTGGGCAAGTATGTGCAAATTAAAAATAGATCAAAATTTTCGTGTGAAATAACTATTCTCATCGCTAATTTTACAGTTAAATTAAAGCTTCTGTTATATGGGAGTCTATATAGTTTATACGCCTCTAGATTACGTCTAAAGGTTAGAGGCATATGAGCCTTCCCACGATAAAACAAACAGTGTGGACTCTGCGTAAAGTATCGACCCGGATCAGCCTAAGCATACCGCGCAGGCTTACTCGGATAGACACTGTTCGCCTCCTGTAGATTTTCTGTTTCAGGAATCACTACTCTATACATCTTTCCCCCTAAGACGGAATGTGTCGGCCGGATCAGTCTGCGCGAACAGCGCAGGCTGATCTGGGTGATACATTACGCAGATGTCTATCGCCGCAGCTGCATTTTGGGGGCATTTTGAGAAAACCAACATTGTGGACTCTGCGTAAAGTATCGACCCGGATCAGCCTAAGCATACCGCGCAGGCTTACCCGGTTAAACACTTTTCGCCTGCTGTGGATTTTCTGTTTCAGGAATAGCTACTCTTTACATCTATCCCCCTAAGACGGAATGTGTCGGCCGGATCAGTCTGCGCGGACAGCGCAGGCTGATCTGGTCGATACATTACGCAGATGTCTATCGCCGCAGCTGCATTTTGGGGGCATTTTGAGAAAACCAACATTGTGGACTCTGCGTAAAGTATCGATCCGGATCAGCCTAAGCATGCCGCGCAGGCTTACCCGGTTAAACACTTTTCGCCTCCTGCGGATTTCCTATTTCAGGAATCATTACTCTATATCTCTATTCCACTGAGACGGAATGTGTCGGCCCGGATCCGTCTGCGCGGACTGCGCAGGCTGATCTGGGTCGATACATTACGCAGAGGCCAACATTTTGGTTTTCTCGCGGGACGGTTCATTTATCTGTATAAGAAGCAGAAGGGATTGATGAGTTAAAGCGATTGTCGGTTCATTAAATTCCATCAACTAATTAATTTGTCATATGTTGATTTATGAAAATTAAAAAGATAACGTGACAAATATTAAAATATTAAATTGAAATAGTATTAATGGGTTGATGAATATTATATAAAAAAGACACATTTGATACTCAATTAGCTATGCAAGCAAGGGGTTGGTTCTACATAAAGTTGCACTGAATGGACCCCCTAGAGCGTTACACAAAATAATACATGTATTCATGGTATCTGGGATTTGGGATGTATATGGCAACAATTCACTTTATGTTCATATTGTCGAGGTTTTTGTATGATTCCTTAGTAAAGTGCTTAAACAAATTACCTTAAGTTTCAAACTTAATCGGAATTGACTACAGAGCAGTTATAAGAGGGCGACAACTATTATTTATCTTATTTTGGCAATATATCCATAAACGATAATTTTGTTTATAACCAATGCAATTAGCGGAGCAACCGTAAGTGTGTGCTATGCGATAAGTATAGCGGAATGCCACTCCGCATTGTACTTGACATTTAAGTCATCAATGGCGATCAGTTGTATTACAGAAATTATTAATCATTGTTCAAGTATCATTGTATGACACTTACATGATAATTTATTTGATTTCCTAACTCATGTAAGTGAAACAACCAATGAAATCAGACTGTGGACCATATACCCTCGTAGAGGATTAAACTCTTCAATTTACTTTTCTTTAATTAACTGATTCCGGTTACAATGCTTTTCTTGTAAATATAAACAGGGATATATATACGTATGCCATTGGTAACACAAAACTACATCAGACGTGTTGCTATACAGCTACGCCGAACCTTTGTATTATATTCAAGCAAAGAAGCAAAGAAGGAGAATGGGTATCTATATATATAAAACATCTATGATCAAAATGCCTCAGAATGTTTTCCGTTCTTTTTAATGAACTAATTTTAATTATGATTTGTGTATGGTCACCTTCTTATATATGTATACTTTATTCTACATATTTATGTTAAACGTCGTGTATTGTTGGTTTATGAGTGTTTCCTCTGTAATGAACGATATCGATTTTCAACAATATTGGTAGCATGTTCTTTCTGTTATCTGAATGTGATTGATATCTACACATCATTGTTCGGTGGGTCTTGGGACCGTGTCGCTAGCTGGGAGAGCTATGATGTACTGTTTGTCTTCTATAAAAGCTATGGACCAAGGGTGGTACGTTTATTCACATATCACATCACACTATGTTTTTCTGTAACATTCATGTGGCTTCTTTGTCATTTCGAAAATGAACCCAATCCAATGGTTGTTGCATGGCGATTTTTAAAATAATGTATGTACATTTATCAAAACACATATTCTCGTTTTAGAATACGTACTAGTGTTGCACTTATTTCATGTTGAATCTGTGACTCTTCCCGTTTAAAGGCAAAGTAGATGTTCAAATTGAAATTGAAATTGAAATTGTTGGCAATGGAATTGATTAGGTTTTGCATTGTTGTTTACGTAAAATGATTTCAATGGCCTTTTAGTATGAAACAAGTGACAGGAAAAAAATGAGAATGTTCTTTTCGTTCTAGGAGATAAGTTTGTCACGGGTCTTATTACTTTCGTTTGTCTACTTGTCACAAAACCATATTGGGGAACTACTCAAATATTTGAAGAAAAAGCCAAACGTGGTGCTCCTTTAAATATGTTGAGCATTGTAGGTGCTTAAATACAGCTTTGAACGAATTTTATTTGGACGAATAATAAAGCACGTACCATTTAATCGTGAACACATGGTTTCAACTTGACCTACCATCTTCTCTCTGTTGTAGTTATTGTTTTACTGGCATATTTCCAGATCATCCATCAACGTTGAAGTTCGTTCACGAGTGAAAATGAATTATTATAAAAGCCAGATGAGGTCCCTTTGTAGCTTTTCCTTATTTGTGAGATATCATAACTATACTTACTATCGTTTATTATTTTATAGGCGGATTGTTCTTACGATCAAAATATTCATTTTTCATAAAGATATTTCCACAAAGAGATAGGAGGAGATACCATTTCGTTTGTACAAAAATAGAATGAATCACGCATGTCGCATTAAATCATCTGTTTCATTAGAATTTCAGGATTTATTTTGGGGAAAAGTTCTTTGTTTGTCTTCAGGATATTCGAATGAAACAGGGAGATATTATTTCGTTTTTCTATCAAAGTGTATCTCTCCATTCATATACGTGCCTTCTTAAGTCTTTCCAACATAGAAAAGGCTGCGGGAGGGTGAACGGTTAAACAATTAAACTTTGCAGTTAATAATGGACCCAAAGGAGAATGAGCGTTAACCACTTTTCCTAAACTTAGTTGATACTTATTCGATAGTGTGTAAACTTGGGAAATCATTTCGTAACACATGAAGTAACAATTTGTTAAGCTTGATATATCTTCGGTAATTATTACCGATGAATCAGTACTTTTTTGCTGTAAGAATGATTTATATGACATTCGTTGAACTTCAGCTCGCTTTTAACAAATAAATTATAATCAATGTGTTTGTTTTTATCCCAAACATTAACTTGCACTGGCCTGGTTTTTTTTGTTGATGTTGGGAGGGGGGGTTACGCCGTTGTTAACATGATTTCAGTTATATCACGGCGACAGTTCACTTATTCTTATTCATAATCCCTGGGTATACAAACCAGTACTAGGCTAGGGAACGTACTTTGACCAAGGGCACCCCGCCATCACCGTCGCGCCGCGATTGGGTATCGAGCCCGGGACGCCCGTTTCCAAATCCCCGACGCTGTAAAGTTTACTAAAATCAATTGTATACTAACATGTTTATGGATTGTGGCAATGACGGAATAGTATTTTTATTAACATGCTTTAACCCTGGAGAAGTATTTCAGTAATACCATGGGGGTTAGTTAAACATAATATGAGCCGTCCCGCGAGAAAACCAACATTATGGCCTCTGCGTAATGTTTCGTCCCAGATCAGCCGCGCAGACTGATCCGGGCCTACACATTCCGTCTCAGGGGGATAAAGGTATAGAGTAATGATTCCTGAAACAGAAAATCCACAGGAGGCGAAAACTGGCTATCCGGGTAAGCCTGTGCGGCATGATTAGGCTGATCCGGGTCGATAATTTACGCAGAGTCCACAATGTTGGTTTTCTCACAGGACGGCTCATATGTATTTCTTGACTTTCTTACATCTGTACACCAAAAGACCATTCTTCCCAGTCAACATTTGAGACAAACGCGAACCAAGATCGGTCTGCACAAGAGCATCGTGTGTCATATTGCAGTTTCGTAGAGTGAATATTCAGGTTACACACACACACGTTTCTTTATTGTCTTATATAAACCTTACTGCATAGTCGGATAAAAACTAGAAGTGTAGTCCCATTTTTTCTTTTCTACAACTTTACTTTAAATGAAGCTTAGCCAGATAGACAATTACACCATAAAGAGCGCAAAATTCCGAAATTATGTAATTCATTTTGTAATTAGTCATGAGATATGTTTCTACACGTATTTGTTCCTTTATTGTCTTATATAAACCTTACTGCATAGTCGGATAAAAATTGTTGTCCCATTTATTGTTTAACAACTTTACTTTAAATGAAGCTTAGCCAGATAGACAATTACACCATAAAGAGCGCAAGATTCCGAAATTATGTAATTCATGTACAATGTTCATCATTTTGTAATTAGTACACACTGTATAGATGTATTTTATTGAAGATTCATCAACCATTTGCCTGATACAGCAGGCGACTTTTCTAAACACTGTGAAAAGAGGTGGTGTTTTCCTTTCTGTCTTGAAATGAAACTTACATGTGTCAATATGGTAATTGCATTTCCTTAGATCATTTTTTAATCCGGCAATTGACCTAGAAAAGGCATATAAGTCAAAAGCTTAACCCTTTCCCTCATATAGACGCTTTCTGACGCCTCTGCAGCAGACGGCTTTTTGAAAACATAGTGACAAAAGAAGAAATTGCTCAAAACGAGCAATTTCTCCTTTTGCCACAATGTTTTCCACTTTTAGTCATAGGTTATCCATTTAATTATAGAGATTTTCTATTTTTTGACAAAATATGTTCAAATTCGTCTGCTGCAGAATTGCCGTATTAACTGATCTGCCAACTACTTTATACCACACATATAATCCAATGACACTGTGACGTCTCTGCAGCAGATGCATGTTTAAACAGTGAAAAAAGGTGAAATTCGCATTGCTCATATTCTGCCCTCTCTTCATATGATACTTATTTAAGATGCACGATGCTTTTTCCGAACATTCGTCGAAATGCGTATGCACGTTGGAAAGCAATTACCAGACTGAGAGAGGAATTTCAAGTTTCACAATGTTCAGACTATAACTAGTATACCGACAAGGGACCCTGGGTAGAATTATATTATCATAAATGAGCTAAACTTGCAGGATTCAAATTAACTTAATTAAAGATACTGGACATAGTCCGTCGTATTTGTTTAAATAAATCACGAATAAATTTCTGACACAGCCATATTCGACAATAACACGACCATTGCTGTGTTTTCGGGGAAAAAAGGATATTCCTACGAAACCATTTCTCATTACTTTTAGCTTACATTAAATACATCCAATGTTCTATAAGTAATGTTTAAAACATGCAATGATGTAAAAGCAAAACAAGTAACTTTACAGCCCAGATTGATTGATTGTGGTTTAATCACGGTGACCGGTTCACCTACTCATGTGTTTCCTGGCTATCTCACATCAATTCTGCAAACGACAGTCTTTCCAAGGTACTTGCTGCTTTTCCACATAGAAGCCAATGGTGGTAGACGAATGATGCTTGTCACAGTTACTTTTGTCAAACGTAGGAAATAATGCTGACCGAGCTGGAGTTTCGAACTCACAACCGCTGTATTGACAACCCGCGTCGCTACCGACTGAGCTACCGGGGCTCTGCTTACAGCATCGAAGATGTATCAATAATTTATGTTGTTATTATGCGGAATGTACTTTCAGTTAGAGTTAATTGAATGATAATTTGCCTCTCAGCGTATACATAATCCGTTAACGTATGATTTGTCCATTCATTCTGATAAATGTGTCTGCAAATTTTGTTTCGCAACTAGTGCCAGACGAATCATGTAAGAATAATGTGTAAATGCTAAACGCATTTCAATCTGTTTCTACAAGGACTAGAAACAGATGGCAACTGTTATAAAACATAGTTATCATATGTACATTAAAAATATTAAAAAATAAAGCGATATAGATATGATGCATATATAGAACAAGTTAAATACATAGGGAATAACAGGGGCGTAGCTCCCTTTAGACACTGTAGGCACGTGCCTACACATCTTTTCTAAAAATGCCCCGGCCGACACATTCCGTCTAAAGGGGGGGGGGGGGGGGGGAATCCACAGGAGGCGAAAAGTGTATATCCGGGTAGGCCTGTGTGGCATGCTTATGCTGATCCGGGTCGTTACTTTACGCAGAGTCCACAATGTTGATTTTCTCACGAGAAGGCCCACACATTGATTATTGCCAAGCTACGCCCTCAAATACTATTATGTCGCAGTAGCGATACTGGGTTTGGTATTGTACTACGACGGGCGTGGATAATTAAAATCTCGCTAGATGTCAATATAACCACGCCACAAATAGACAATACAAAGCCATGTCTCGCTACAGCAATATCATTTTTCATTTATTATATACCATGCATACATTTTTAAACCGAATAAAGAATAAATTTACAAATTTACAAATTTTAACTAACCAAATAACACAATTATACACCTACAATAAACTGTATGATTGGCTAGTGAAACACACCCCACTACCTCAAGTTGAATGACGTGAATTCATATTTCAATGACTTCAAATCATATTTCAGTGACGTACCATTACCATATTTGGTACCGTATTTAGTCAAATACGAAAGTAGGTCAAATACGGAAGTTCACTCCGTCGTGTTTTAACTGCGCATGACCATCTGCACGTTTTTGCGCCGGAAAATATGCATGTATATAATAAAACATAGTATCGAATACCACAGACAAACTTCTGAATTGATTAATCTGTAGACATAATGTAAAGTTAATCGGCTTAATGTAAACCAATTATAAACCATAACGTTTGTGTTTGGATTTCTGAATTTCATCAAATCACTACCGACGGTAATAGAATATGACGTGTCAGTATATATGACCAGGACTTGAAGAGATATATGGTTCGATTAATCTTATCAGACATTCATTTAAAGTAAAACCACTTAATTATCATCCTAGACACATAAATGAAACAGTTTGTATCATTACTCGTTGTAACAGGAAATATGTCTGAAACTGTTGATTCATGTCTGAAACGTATTACAGTGATTTCGTTCGTTTGATTCTATACGTCTTGTGAAAGAGTTAAGACGCAAGTTATGTTTCTGTTTTATAGGGAGTGTACGCCGTTTTCACCGTGATTCCGAGGGCTTGGCGTGAAACGGTTCTAACAAAAACCTATTTTGAAAACCCTGGTTTAGGGGCAATTTTGACCCCTTTGTAAACAATGCAAATTTAGGTGCCATTGCTCAGAACGAGCAATGGCACCTAAATTTCCATTGTTTACCAAGTAAAATGAGTAAACGCTTATAAAGACTTTATTGCGAGGTGATTAACCTTGGTAAAACATACCAATTTAAGTTACAACCGTTTCACGCCAAGCCCACGATTCTATTACATTGTATAATAGGACAGTTATCAATTCAAATTCTCGTAACTTCAAATGTTTGTTAGTTTATTTGTTTTAATGGGGTTTTACGCCGTTTTCAACATTATTTCTGGAATATCACAGCGACAGTTCACTTATTCGTGCTCCCTGGGTAAAGAAATCAGTATTAGGCTAGGAAATGTGCCTTGCCCAAGGAACTATAAATGTATATATGGATCACATACACTGTAACTGTTTCACAGTATCATATAAAAAGAAAACAAGTACATAATTATTTCTATTTACAATAAATACTTGCGGAGTAAACTTTAAAGGAATGTTACAGAACAACTAATTTACATATTATTTCTTCCGGTAAATTTATTTTCACGATTCTTGCCATTTTTTCCACTTTGTTCAATATTATTTCAATAAAATATCTTTGTATTAACCCTTGCAATGGATGTCGTACTTTGTCCTTGTAATATGAACAAATAAGTATAAAAGACAGTATCTTCAATTTCATTTAGGACACATAATGTACATTTTAGGTGAGTCTACGTTTACATGTTCGTTGTTCTAAATTGTAATCATGTAATGCTTTTCTAATGTTTGCACCGATATTTATAAAAATGTTCGATCGTCACATTTTATATGTAAGTGAAGTTTTAAAGTGATTTTAACTCTCGTTAAATACATAAGGATGGTATACTTTGTACAGTCTAGTGCTATAAATGTACGATCATATGAATAATCTTTGACAGAATACGGATTAATGCTTACTGATTTGGGTGTAGAAACCACTTTTTTGTAACAAGTCCCTTACTTTACCTATTCATTAATCATCCCAGCGTCATGATTCATGTATCAAAGCATTTTGAAGAATGCGGTTATTTGTACTATTAGAGTGTATTCACTAAAGATATTTTACTGTTCTGATGTGCATAAGAACACGAAATGTATAACAATCCTTAAATGCTTTTTCTAAATATTGCGTTTTAAAAGAACGGTGCTACAGGAAAACAAACCCGAACTTATAATTAAACGTGTAGAAAAAACACAAGCCTGTGCGTATCCAAATGGTTTACAGAAGTTACTTGAAACTTTGTATGACTAATTTGCGAACAGTGTAGAGACAGATCAGACTTCACGAATGCGCAGGCTGATCAGGATATACACTCAACGCAAATGCATTACGGCTGTGTTTCGTAGAGCGACGCTCATTTTAAAAATTCGCAATTATCTTTTAAAAGGTAATCCATTATTGAAACCGTCCCACGAGAAAACGAACATTGTTGGTTTTCTCGCGGGACGGCTCATTTATTGAAGAATTCTTTATGGGTGGTAACAAAAGAATCGCTAGACTAGGAAAACAGCCTTGTCAGTCAAAGAGCAACCCATAATGTAATGCCACATGTAAGGATCGAACCTATACGGTATAGCAGATTATGAGCAATCCATTTTGGAATTTTAAAAATGGTATCAAGTCGTTGGCTTAATCCTAACATGTACCTGGCTGAAATCCTTCAATTGGTATCATATCCACTCTCATGTTGCTCTCAGTTGGAATTGAAACATCGGAGTGAATACTGTAGGCGAGCTGCAGACAGTACGACAAGTTTCTAGTTCAATTTAGGTATGCAAGGTGCGCAAATATTGTTTAACCCTTTCACTCATACGACATATTTTGTCAAAAATAGAAAATCTCTATAATTAAATGGATAACCTAAGACTAAAAGTGGAAAACATTGTGTCAAAAGGAGAAAATGCTCGTTTTGAGCAATTTCTTCTTTTGTCACTATGTTTTCAAAAAGCCGTCTGCTGTAGAGGCGTCAGAAAGCGTCTATATGAGGGAAAGGGTTAAAAACCTGCATAACATGATAATGAGAAATTCATTATAGCAGAAACTTCATTACGTAAAAGTGAATTAATTACATGTTGGTATGAGATAAAGACAGTCCATGGAAAACAGGTACAAGTCGGCATTTCATAAATGAGAATGTTCAGATCAACACGCGCAGTCTAATCGGAACCTACACAAATTGAAATAATGTTCTAAAATAATCTGTAAGTAATATTTGAACAGTGTATATTGTTTACAGTCTGTTCACATGCAAAGCTGATCGGCATTGTTCACAACTACCAACTAGAACCGTTTCCCAAAGAACGGGCTAAACTAGGTTGTACGAATATAACCTTTCAGTGGCAATTTGCATCGTCTGGAAGTTTCTAAGAGTCTTGAACGACTTAATTGTTTTCTATGGAGTGAATTCCAATGTAGATTATACAATATTTTAAACGAGTCATTTGCAGTGCTTATGATTGTAAGATCACGGTACATGCTTTAGAGAACTAAACCCGTGACCCTGATAGTGAAGGATTGTTTTCACGTTTCCATGTTTAAATGAGGTTGTACGCCGTTACAATGTTATGACGGCAAATATTTTAAACTGAGTGACTAACTAACCAGTATTAGGGTACAATACGTGCCTTGCCCAAATGCGATCAAGCATGACTGCCATGGCAGTTAAGAACGGACCTATCTGTAGACCAGCCGTACGGAAGTTGAGACCTATGTACATCCATATCAGCCAGCACATCCGCACAGTCTGATCTGACTCTGGACTGTTCGCTCATTAGTCATACAATGATTGAAGAAGATGTAGAAAAGCAGTACATACACAGTTTCGATTCTTTTTTAAAAACATGGATGAAAAGGTGGGTCATCGGGCTTCATTCTCCGGTTAGACGGGCGATGTTTCTCAGAAGGTTGGGACGAAACTATCCTATCTTTATCTGTTGTATTTAGTCAGGGGTTGGGATGTGTTTGGCAATGCCGTGATAACAGATTTTAAATCATATCTGTCTCTCTCTCTCTCTCTTTCTGTCTCTGTCTGTCTCTCTGTCTGTCTCTCTCTCTGTCTATGTCTGTCTCTCTGTCTATGTCTGTCTCTCTGTCTGTCTCTGTATGTCTGTCTCTCTCTCTGTCTCTCTCTGTCTCTCTGTCTCTCTGTCTCTGTCTCTTTGTCTCTGTCTCTGTCTCTGTCTGTCTCTGTCTGTCTGTCTGAGCGCACGGATGGATACTTGTTGGATACTGTCCATATCCAACGGAACAACGGAACGATAAGAAATGTCACCTTATAAAGTTGCACGTTTGTACTTCCATATAAAATAACAACTAGTTATTTTCTTCGTAATTCTTGCCCTATGTCAACATACAGACATTATGTAGGAATAATTGATGGAACGGACGAGTGCCTATTTGTCTACCAGAAATAACTAACCATGTGGTCAATAGAAAATCAATGATAGTATATTCCATTCTCAATTAATACAAATTGTTATGACGATAAAGAATTCAATCTCTTTTTTTGGCAAAATATATCAATATTTGTATTAAGTTGTGCAAACTTATAAGCGATAGCACGACGTAGGAATTTTGTTTGTGAAAGTTCGCAATTTCGTTCGATTATAGAACGGAAGGCATCTAATGTGTATTTTATTTACACTATGTCCACATGTCAAACCTAATTGTGAGGACATTATTGAAAGTTTATCATGATAACATGATAACTAAGGCTGAATTTCGTCAGCCTTAGACCTCCCAATGAACACATACTAACAGTGTAAGCGAATTTCATGAAACGTGTACTCCTAAATACCAGATTGAACCACATGTTTCTATATATCTAAACAAGCTTTTTAATAATCAAACAGATAGAAAGAATGAAAGTAAATACTAGCCTTCATGGCAAAAATCAAGCCTTAGTTCACGTTTTATTTCTTTCACTTTTAATATTTATAATCATTAGACAATGCGTCCCTAGTTGGTTTGATTTAATCCAATATGGCCTCCAATTTTAATGAATAATTGTGTTGATCTTCTGTCGATTTGGTTTATGGAGTGCTTCTTCGATAAACAAATATGACCGGAAACGAATTCATTCATTTACATACCGAGGGCTTGGCGTGAAACGGTTGTAAATAAAAATATATTTTGAAAACCCTGGTTTAGGGGCAATTTTGACCCGTTTGTAAACAATGCAAATTTAGGTCCATTGCTCAGAACGAGCAATGGAACCTAAATTGTCATTGTTTACCAAGAAAAATGATTTAACTCTTATAAAGACTTTCTGGCGAGGTGATTAACCTTGGTAAAAAAAATACCAATTTCAGTTACAACCATTTCACACCAAGCCCTCGATACGTTATATCATATCGTTCGATTTAGTGTAAACCAATAATAAAACATAACAGTGGTCTTGGTTTGCATCAAAGCGTCCCCAAACGCTAACACATGTTGACATGGGGTAATTGATATCATTGGAGCAAGATGCTGTGCGTTGTACGATCAATCTCATCAGACGGTCATTTAACGTAACCACAACAATTCGAACCAAGACATCTTTATGGAACGCCGTAGCTGTCTTATGTTGAGATATCTTATGTTATTTTGTCAAAGTGTCATGCTATCTTGTGCATAGAACATGTCATTATGTCAATAGAACATGTTATTATGTCACACGCTCATGTCATTATGTCAAAGTGCCATGTCATCTTGTCAATATGACGTGTTATTATGTCAAACTCTCATGTTATTATGTCAAAGTGTCATGTTATCTTGTCTAAATGACGTGTTATCTTGTCAAGATGACGTGTTATCTTGTCAAGATGACGTGTTATCATGTCAAACGATCATGTTATTATGTCAAAGTGTCATGGTATCATGTCAATATGACGTGTTATTATGTCAAACGATCATGTTATTATGTCAACGTGTCATGGTATCTTGTCAGTGTGACGTGTTGTCAAAGGGTCATGTTATCTTGTCAATATGACGTGTTATTATGTCAAAACGTCATGCTATCTTGTCAATATGACGTGTTATTATGTCAAAACGTCATGCTATCTTGTCAATAGGACATGTTATTATGTCAACCATTAATGTTATTATGTCAAAGTGTCATGCTATCATGTCAATATAACATGTTGTTATGTCAAACGCTCATGTTATTATGTCAAATTGTCATGCTATCTTGTCAAAAGAACATGTTATTATGTCAAGCGCACATGTTATCTTGTCAATAGAACATGTTATTATGTCAAGCGCACATGTTATCATGTCAAAGTGTCATGCTATCTTGTCAATCTGACATGTTATTATGTCAAACGGTCATGTTATTTTGTCAAAGTGCCATGCTATCTTGTCAATATGACGTGTTATTATGTCAAACGATCATGTTGTTCTCTGACTGTACCATCTTGTCAAACAAGTATGGTATTATGTTCACACGACGTTATGTTGTTGACGAACTTTTATTGGCGCGAAACCACAATTCAAAATGGCGGAAAGCGACACAATATGTAGCGGGCAAATTTCCGCAATTCTTTCGCGTGCCGGATTGCCGGCACTTACAGACACTTTTCTGAAGGAAAAGATTGAACCAAACATCATTTGCTCGATGACTGATGAGGATTTGACCCGTTTGGGAATAAGTACAATTGGAGAACGGATACGCCTACGAGAAAGCGCGAAACTAGAGGTTCGTAGATATTTTTATGCCCCCGGAATCACTGATTCGGTGGGCATTTAGTTTTTGGCCTGTCTGTCTGTCTGTCTGTCGAAAAAAACTTTAACCTTCACCACTACTTTTGAACCATAACAGGTACGGCTTCCATATTTCACATGTGTATTCCTTGTGACATGACGTTTCTGTCAGTACCAAGATTTTTCACCTTGCGACCTTGACCTTTGACCTACATTTTGAAAACTTCTTTGTCTGTGGCAAAGAAAACTTTAACCTTCACCACTCCTTTTGAACCGTTACAGGTACGGCTTCCATATTTTCATGAATCACCGATTCGGTGGGCATCTAGTTTTTGGCCTGTCTGTCTGTCTGTCGAAAAAAACTTTAACCTTGACCACTTCTTTTGAACCATAACAGGTACGGCTACCATATTTCCCAAAAAGTTCAAAGAAACGTCCAGAAATTAAAGACTGGACAATTTTGAACGTCCGGAATTTCCAACTTATGCCCGAAAACTTTGAGAAAATCCCTATACACACACTGTACTTAGACAACCCCTCGATAAATGTGTAACATGTATATTTAACGCGAGTCAGCTGTGTTGTGTAATAAATCTGGACTACTCACGTATTTCAAATTTACAGAGACCAATATAACTGAACCATAATAAAACGGAATTATACCTATATATATATTAAACTGACAGTCTGTCGATTACAGTAAGTGATAAACCATTTTCTTTAACTCATCCAAATTGAAAACATAAGTCTCTCGCTTTCCGGGCTATTGCTGTACCGACAGAGCTAACCAGGCCGCTTGCACATATTCATCTGGAGTAGGTTACCAACTACACATAGTTACATACACCCCCAGAACAACAGTATTCATCCTTGAATTTCTAATCTGATACACCTATAGATCATTTGTGGTACGATCCCAAAGCACCTACAGTCTAGTCATGGCCCCCTGTTGGGTGCCAAATGTAACCAGACATTGAAAAATATGCAGCCAGTCCGGGACGAGGGACCGCCCGCTTACAGGGCGATTTGCTTTACCCCCTGAGCTATAAAATTTAAAACATGTACTGACAGAGTGAAAACAGTGTAGTCACTACGAGCATTTTGAATTCTTCCTACACTGTTTTTAAAGGCCTTCTGTATCGGGTTCGGGAAAATGTGGTATTATGGAGCATAGGGTTAATTCACTTCTTATCAGTAATGGGTGAATTATGTTTACATTTACTTCAACAGAGTGAAAAACAATGCAGGAAGAGTTAATATTGCTTGTGACAAGCAATCTGAACTCTCCCTACTGTTTTTGAAGCCTTCTGTATTGGGTGCGGGAAAATGCTGTACTATGGAGCAAAGGGTTTTTGTTTGAATGGGGTTTAATGCTGTTTCAACAAAGTTTCAGTTATATACAGCAGTCAGTTACCCTATTACCATGCTTCCTGGGATTTTAACCAACTGTACTCCACACAAATACTCTGCAAGTGGCTGACATGACATGTCCCTTTATGGCATGTATGCCAATCAACATATTTGTGTCGTCATTGCACACTGTCCTCTCTTTCAAGTTCTCAAAGAGCCATTTTTAAAACCAAGTTGTGTAATGGCTCGATGGGGACTATTAACTTAATTAAGGGTGATTATGGATTATAATAATAATGAGTTAGGAATTCTCATAGTTACAGGTATGAGCTATATTATTTAATGACATTCAATTAAATCTTTCCTCCATAAGAATTTTATTGGACTCAAAATTTAAAGCATTAATTCAACACTTATCAATAATGGGTGAATTATGATTACATTACTGAAAAAGTGGAAAACAATGCAGGAAGAGTAAAGATTGCTTATTACGAGCAGCCTTAAATCTTCCTACACAGTGTTTTCAAAGGCCTTCTATATTTGATGCGGGCAAATGTGGTATTGATATGGAGCAATAGCGGTTTTCCAGCATTCATCCGAGAACAAAATTACATTTTTAGCTCGACTATTCGAAGAATATGAGGAGCTATACTACTCACCCTGGCGTCGGCGTCCACGTCACACTTTGGTTAAGGTTTTGCATGCAAGTACTTAAATACTACATGTATTGCATTGAAACTTTCTACAACCCTACTAAACTATCACACATATAGATTATCAAGTTAGATAACTGTATCCTGCATTTTATGCAAGTTATGGCCCTTTTTTACTTAGAAATTCTGGTTAAAGTTTTGCGTGCAACTAAATTAAGAGTCCATATCTCAGTATTTACTTGATGCATTGCATTGAAACTTTATACAACCCTACCCAAGCATCACACCTATGTAGATTATCAAGTTAGATAACTCTATCCTGTATTTTATGCAAGTTATGGCCCTTTTTTTACTTAGAAATTCTGGTTAAAGTTTTGTGTGCAACTAAATTAAGAGTTCATATCTCTGTATTTACCTGATGCATTGCATTGAAACTTTCTACAACCCTACCCAACTATCACACCTGTGTAGATTATCAAGTTAGATAACTCTATCCTGCATTTTATGCAAATTATGGCCCTTTTTTTTACTTAGAAATTCTGGTTAAAGTTTTGCGTGCAACTAAATTAAAGAGTCCATATCTCAGTATTTACTAGATGCATTGCATTGAAACTTTATACAATCCTACCCAACTATCACACCTATGTAGATTATCAAGTATGATAAACTGATCCTTGCATTTTATGCAATTTATGGCCCTTTTTTTACTTAGAAATTCTGATTAAAGTTTTGCATACACTACATTAAGAGACCATCTCTTAGTAACTACTTAAAGCATTGCATTGAAACCTTACACAGTCCTTCCCAACCATCACACCTATGTAAACAATCAAGTATGATAACTCTATTCAGTATATTTTGCAGTTTATGGCCCTACTTTAACTAGAAATTTGGTTAAAGCTTTGCATGCAACTACATTAAAAGTCGATATCCTAGTATTTACTTCATGCATTGCTTTGAAACTTTATGCAACCCTTTCCAACTATCACACCTATGTTGATTTTCAAGTTAAATAACTCTATCCTGCATATTATTCAAGTTATGGCCCTTTTTGGACTTATAAATTCTGGTTAAAGTTTTGCATGCAACTACATTAACCCTTTTCCTCATATGGCAATTTTACAGCAGACAACTTTGAACGTATTTTGTCAAAAAATAGAAAATCTCCATAATTGAATGGATAACCTATGACCAAAAGTGGAAAACATTGTGGTAAAAGGAGAAATTGCATGTTTTGTGCAATTTCTTCTTTTGTCACTATGTTTTCAAAAGGCCGTCTGCTGCAGAGGCGTCAGAAAGCGTCTATATGAGGGAAAGGGTTAAGAGAACATATCTTAGTAACTACTTCCTGCATTGCATTGGAACTTTATACGATAACTCTATCCAGCATTTTATGCAAGTTATGGCCCTTTTTGGACTTAGAAATTCTGGATTAAGTTTTGCAACTACATTTAGAGTGTAATCTCATTAACAACTTGAAGCATTGTATTGAAACTTTATACAACCTTTCCCAATTTCACAACTATAAACACAACCAATTAAGATAACTCTATCCTGCAGATGATGCAAATTGTTGCCGTTTTTTTACTTAGAAATTATGGTTAAAGGTTTGCGTGCAACTACATTAAGAGTCCATATCTTATTAACTACTTAATGCATTCCATTGAATGTTATACATCCCTTCCTAACTATCACTCCTATTAAAATAATTAAGTTAAATGACTCTATCCTGCATATAATGCAAATTATCACCCTTTAAGGAATTGTGCTTAATGTTTTGCATGTAACTACATTAGAGTCCATTATCTCAGTAACTTAAATAAGCAGTGGAATAGTCGAGCTCGCTGTTCTCCGACAGCTCTTGTTACAATGATCGTCATTAAGGCATATAATGGAAATTCAATCATAAATAAATGAAACGACACAATTTTAAGAGAATATAAATCATATAGCAAAGAACTCATAGCTTGGAAAGCAGCAGATTTTCCTAAGCTTTAAAATCCATTGGCTGTACAGTTTGGTGCTAAAAATATCGAACGTATTGCATTGAAAATTGAGGGATATGCATTGTGAATTTTATGGACTGTGTCTGGTGTCAAAATCGAATTAAGATTGATTGGATCGGATTAATGCAGCTCTAATGGTTTATATAGTTATATTTCAATGTATGTTGATAGAAACTTTTCTCACTGAACAAGTCAGTTTAAACTAATTATTTTTTCATATCAATTCTAGATTTCCAACACCAACAACCCTAGTTCAAGAATGTTTCCTGGATTTCGAAATTTGTGTAGACAAAAGGCAAACCAAAGGGTCGGAAAGAAACATAAGGCTGGTAGCTGGACAGCACAGTTTTTTTGTATAAGTTCTATTGAGCAACAAAGGACACCATCTTGTGCAGAAAAAGAAGTTCTCCATAAAACAGGACTTGGCCTGAAGAAAGTTAAAGTGTTGAGCACTTTTAATGAAGAAGAGGTAATAGACTTGTTAAAAAGTGACGAAGTGTTTCCAAAATTAAAACAAAGTGGGGGCTTTGAACTATTAAGGACAATGCAAAATGGGCGAAATCTTGTTGCAATTCCTCCCCCATGGACTTCAAATGATTTGAAAATCAATGTTGGACCTCAGGCCAGAATATATGTTAGACCGATTCAACATTCGTTATCTGTTGAACCTATAGTTGCGGCTATAAAAGAGCCAAGTGTGCAGATTGCATGCGAGAAATGTCACGTTGCGTTTGCTATTCAAGAATTAAGAGATCATGTGAGACATTGCAGTCAACCATTGGAACTGCCAGATATTAGCTCCTATGTCACTGTGGTTAATGATCAACAAATACCAGTAGATTATGAAGATGAAGATGAAGGCCAAAACCAGTATTTCAACTATGTTTTGACTGACTATTCTGAAACTTTTGTTGAAACCCAGAACTCTCATGAAGCCTCCTTTCAAAATTCTCTTGATGTTCAGAACCAGGATTCGCATGTTGAAAATCATGAAATCAACTTGCATGGCACACATATGCAGGATAGCAGTGGGCTTTCCCATGAAGCTCTGAACTCAAACGAAACACGTGTCTTTGGAGAAGTCCATGATCAATTAAATGATACAGTAAATGCTTGTATTATCTTTTGTAAAAACAACAACATAAGCAATCCAGTGGAAATACTCAGGAAAATACAACAAGAGATTGTTGTAGGAAGGCCGTTGGAGGTGGAAGATGCGGCTTCTTCAATTGAGGGTGAAACAACTTTCATAAGCGTGGACAGGGATAATCTCTTAGTAACGGGCATGGAGGAGATCGGTGTCCTATCCACAGAAGAACTCAGGAAGACACTTGAAGTTCAGTTTTATAACGAGGTATTAAATATTGCCTAAGCTTTAGTAGTTTTTAGTCACACATTAAGAAAGCTTAAACATTTAGTGAATATTGCTTTTTTCTACAAATCGGTGAAATACTGAAATTGTCGGTGAGATATTTCCCGTTGTCATCTAACAATTAGTATAAATTAAGATTTGATTGTTGGAGTGTGATTTCAAAATATATCGTCATCAAACATCACTGAGAAAATTCAATATTTTGACTCGCACTTCATGTTAGTGATTATCTCACTTATCGATGTGATATATTTTGATATCAGTAATCACACTTCAACAATCAAATACCCTCTATTTAAATGCAGTCATTGTAAATAGTTAATATTTTAGTGCAAAAGCAAACCCAATTTATTTTACGCTAATCTGTAAAATACTGAAAATTATCAGTGAGATATTTCCTGATATCACTCATTGTTATGACGTGTTGTCATCTGTGAGATACTCCCAACATCACTCACTGTGCCAGAACTACCAAATAGTTTAAATGTTCAAAAAGAAAATTTGTTTGCTGGAGTGTGATATTGAAAGACATCATCATAATAAGTGAGAAAATTCCATATATATTTTCTTATCAATGACTATTTATTTCGATATCACACTCCGAAGTCTTCTCCTCTGAAACCACTGACCGGATTTTAATATAGTTTAATCTGATTTGTTCCTTTGATGTTTTTAGCTATACTCGCCTTGATTTGTTCCTTTGATGTTTTTAGCTATACTGGCCAAAGGCCAGAAGAGCTTATGCCATGGCATTGTGTCCATCGTGCGTGCGTCCGTAAACAATTGCTTGTGAACGCGATAAAGTCTTAAGTTTTGATTGTATCTCAACCAAACTTAGATAGTAGTTAAATATTGATGAGAGCTCGGTTCCTTTCGAAAACCAGCCAGATCCGCCCATAGAAGACTTGATTATGGCCCTTGAAATTGTCAAAATTGCTATAATAGAGCTTGTGAACACAATAGAGGCTCCATTTACTATCTCATCTTCACCAAACTTAGATAGTAGTTAAATATTGATGAGAGCTTGGTTTCTTTCGAAAACCAGCCAGATTTGCCCTTTCATGACTGGATTATGGCCCTTGAAATTGTCAAAATTTCTATAATACAGCTTGTGAACACAATAGACCTTCCGTTTCTTATCTGCCCTTCACCAAACTTGGATAGTAGTTAAATATTGATGAGAGCTTGGTTCCTTTCGAAAACCAGCCATTTTGAGGTCATGCTCCAGTGATGTTGAGCAACACATCTTTTGGCAAACATTATACATTTAAAAAAAATCAAAGCTTCTTCACTTGAATCTCAATTCTTATTACAAAAGTTCAATTTTATAACTCTTATTCCACCATACACGACTGTTATTGTTTTTGCAAACAATGAAAAAGCAGACAAGCCATCTCGCCTGAATTATCATTGCTTGCCGCTCTGATACTGGAATAAAGAAATTATCTCTGGAACATGTTGTATTAAAATGCCTCCGGTTATGAAATTGAAAACCTTTAAATAGAGAGAACAGAATATCCCATTTTGAGAATTTGGCAGAATAAGGGTTAATAAAAAAGTATTGGGATTTTTTCTTTCAGCAAGCATGTGATTTTGGTGGACCACGAAAAGAATTCTTTCGATTGATCCAGCTTGAATTGAAAGAGAAATACTTTGATAATGGTTTACGAGATTTGTTGGCTGCAGATTATAAGACAGTTGGAATCATTCTTGGTATGTTGTTTCATCTATCGGTCAGCCTGACATACAGATATTTATACATGTTTAAGAAATAATAAATTCATATGAGTAATCTATTATGAATTGTCAAGTAAATCAGATCATGAGGCCATTAAGAAAAGTGATCTATTTACCAACATTTCAACTCCTAACTGTTGTCTAAATTACGATAGATCACTTTTATGAATTTATTATTCCTATTATGATATGTCTGTAGTTTAAAAACCACAACAAAGAAACGGACAACAAATTATCCCCATAGCATGTTCAAGTTCACAGTGCGTGTTGAGATCATTTTGGCTTTTGCATTTACCTCCTAGGTTTTATGAAAATGGTGTATCGCTGCAGGAAAACATTTTCAATAATTAATCATATGTCATTAGCTCGACTATTCGAAGAATATGAGAGCTTTACTACTCGAACCGGCGTCTCCGTCTCCGTCGGCGTCCGGTTTAAGATTTAGGGCAAGTTGGCATTTTCATTCATAAGTAATTGTGCTAGGGCTTATAGTTACATCTTTTATCTTTCTTCACATTGAATGCTAAAGATGCTGAGTGTGACCTTCCTTTTGGGGAAAAAAACATGATTTTCGGTGGTTAAAGTTTTAGGGCAAGTTGGATTTTTTTTTTTTTTTTTCTCAATAAGTACTTGTGCTAGGGCTTTCATATTTGGAATATAATTACATCTAATACCTTTCTTCATATCGTATGCTGAAGATTCTGAGTGAGACCTTCTTTTTGGGGTAAAAGACATGATTTTGGGTGGTTAAAGTTTTAGGGCAAGTTGGCATTTTCATTTAATTTTTAATTTTTCTCAATAAGAATTTGTGCTAGGGCTTTAATATTTAGAATATAGTTACATCTTATACCTTTCTTCACATTGAATGCTGAAGATGCTGAGTGTGACCTTCTTTTTGGAGTAAAAAACATGATTTTCTGTGGTTAAAGTTTTAGGGCAAGTAGGATTTTATTTTATTTTTTTAACTTTTTCTGAATAAGTACTTGTGCTAGGGCTTTCATATTTGGAATATAATTACATCAAATACGTTTCTTCATATTGTATGCTGAAGATTCTGAGTGTGATCTTCTTTTTGAAGTAAAAGACATGCTTTTGGGTGGTTAAAGTTTTAGGGCAAGTTGGCATTTTCATTTAATTTTTTAATTTTTCTCAATAAGTACTTGTGTTAGGTCTTTCATATTTGGAATATAATGACATATAATACCTTTCTTCACATTGTATGTTGAAGATGCTGAGTGTGACTTTTAGGGGGTAAAAAACATGACTTTTGTTTGATTTTGAGAATTTTAGATAAATTCATAATTTTTGGTTACATTCCTTTCTAATTGTGATCATTCATTTATCAAATATAACTCTTCAACATATCAAACGGGTTTTGCATGGTGTCAGACATTTGGAAAACCTTTTTTTTAAGATTTTGCTAATTTTGTCAGTTTTAACATTGGCGTTTAGCTCAACGTTAAAGTTACATCATTCAAATCACTTCATACTTCACACATTTATTAAGGACCATCGTAAAATTAGGTTAGATAACCTCATTGTATCTTAAATATGGAGTAATGGCCCTTGATTGACTTAGGAAATTTTATTTTTAAATTATATATATTTAAATGTATGTATCTATTCAGTTGCTTTTACATATAGTGTATATAATATGATTTAATAGTACTTAAGTGCAATTTAATGAAATAGTGCTTTATGTGAATAAGCGGCATATAGTCGAGCGCGCTGTCCTCCGACAGCTCTTGTTTTTATTAGCTTGTCTATTCGAAGAATAAGGGGAGCTATTGTAGACACGTCGCCGTTGCTGTTGGTTAAAGTTTTTGTGAAAGCTAGCATTTACCCTTATAACTTACATACGCCTAGGCCAATGATCTTCAAACTTGGTCTGGACATACTTCATAGCAAGTTGGTGATGCCTACACAGTTGGAAGTTAGTAGGTCAAAGCTGAAGGTCACTGTAACTTTCTATATAGAAACATGGTTAAAGTTTTTGTGCAAGCTAGCATTTACCCTTATAACTAACATACACCTAGGCCTATGGTCATTAAACTTTGTATGGATATTCTTCATAGCAAGTTGGGGATGCCTATAAACTTTGGAGTCAGTAGGTCAAAGGTCAAGGTCACTGTGACCTTCTATATGGAAACTGTTCAGGGTTAAAGTTTTCGTGCAAGCTAGCATTTACCCGTATAACTAACATTCACTTAGGCCTGTGCTCTTCAAGTTGGAGTTACTAGGTCAAAGGTCAAGGTCACTGTGACCTTTCTGTAAAAAAACAGTTAATGGTTAAAGTTTTTGTGAAAGCTAGCATTTACCCTTATAACTTACATACGCCTAGGCCTATGATCTTCAAACTTGGAATGGACATACATGACATAGCAAGTTGGTGATGCCTAGAGAGTTTGGAGTCAATAGGTCAAAGGTCAAGTTCACTGTGACCTTCAATACAGAAACATTCCTTGCCTTAAAACTACTGATTGCTTAGGCCTATGACCCTGAAACTTAGTTTGGGTAATGGTCATGATCAGCACTTGACTCAAACAGATCATGGGATCATAAGGTCAAAGGTCAAGGTCACTTTGCACCTTGCAATTACTTTTAACTAGTTGCATATGGTGCAACTTCTTGCACTATGGTTAAAGGTTTGCGTGCAACTACATTAAGAGCTCATATCTTAGTAACTACTTGATGCATTCTATTTAAACGTTATAAACCCTTCCTAACCATCACACCTATGAAAATAATCAAGTTAAATAACTCTATCCTGCATATAATGCAAATTATCACCCTTTAAGACATTGTGGTTAATGTTAAGCATGCAACTACATTAGAGTCCATTATATCAGTAATCAAATAAGCGGTGAAATAGTCGAGCATGCTGTCCTCCGACAGCTCTTTGTTTCTCTAACACTTACACTTCAAACAGTAATGAGTAGGAGTTGTAGTAGTTTAAACAGTTCAGTGCAATAGCCAAATGTGGGTAATTATACATATGGGGATAGAAGAATAGATCATCTTTAAGATTGTTCTTTGTCACCAAAGCTTGCAAATCTTGTTAGAATATTATTTATTTTTGCAATTCTGTTTGCCCTTTTCAACAATTTTTCTGTAATTATAGAAGTTTGATTATTGGCCAGTACTTGGGCGATCAATTTAGGGCCATCTTTGGCCTCTTGTTTTAATGAGGTCTTTGTTCCATCAAAAACAATCATTAACTAGAATTGCGCAATCGATGGCAAGCCATTGCATATCCACGCACATACTTGTTGACCCCTAACGAGAATTTTCTACTCATCATCCTGTTCAATATGATATGCTACATGACCATGTTCTGAAAATTTCTGTTTTTGTCCCCTGTCCACTCCACCAGGGGAACAATTAAAATGTGAAAAAGTATTGTGCACTCCTCAGACCATTCAGCTATCATTTCCCAAAGTTTGAAGTTTCTAATAGTTTGGGAGGAGTTCCTTGCTAAGAAGGACAGATGCTACTTTTTACCCCTTTTTGACCACACAATGACCACCCAATGACCCCCAATTTGACCGCAAAGGTAAAATTGTAATTGAAGAATGGTCTGGGAGGAGTTCCTTGCTAAAGACGTACAGATGCGCGGGGATAATCAGAATTGAAAGTCATTGTTAACAGCATGCACACACACACATGTAGTAAAGGATGAGTTTGGTTTGTACCAAAATGCTATTAGAAAATATTGGCCCAAAAAATAGAAAATTATGTATTAACAAGCAACTGTCATTTATTACAGCCTTGACCATTCTTCAGAATGGTAAATTACCGACATTTCTTTCCCCTGAAGTGGTGGAGGAGATTGTCAAAACTGAAGAACCACAGTCCTTAGCAGTGAAGAAGCTGAGGGAAGGGTTTAATGTTCTTGGAATGTATGATGTAAGTTTCAGATATATTTTTAGCTCACTTGAGCTTTGCTCAAGGTGAGTTATTGTGATCACCTTTTGTCCGGCGTCCGTCGTGCGTCGTGCGTCAACTTCTTCTCCTCAGTAACCAGTGGGTCAATTTGGATGAAACTTCACAGAAAGCATCCTCTCAATGACCTCACCAGAATTCCTTCAAATTTTTGGGATCCATGCAAAACTCTGGTTTCCATGGCAACGAAACCGAAACCCCACACTTCAAAATTCTTCTTCTCCCAAATTCGTTGGCAGATTTTCAAATAATTTTGTAGAAATGTTCCTTGGATGACCCTCTATCAGATTCCTTCAAGCCGTGTTGATTGGTCGAAAAACATGGCCGCCAGGGGGGGGGGGGGGGGGGGGGCGGGGCTATTTTGCCTTATATGGCTATAGTGAAAACTTAAAAAATCTTCTCCTCCGAAAGTGTAAGGCCGATTTTCAAATAATTTTGTAGAAATGTTCCTTGGGTGACCCTCTATCAGATTCATTCAAGCCATGTTGATTGGTCGAAAAACATGGCCGCCAGGGGGGGCGGGGCTATTTTGCCTTATATGACTATAGTGCAAACTTAAAAAAATCTTCTCCTCCAAAAGTGTCAGGCCGATTTTTAAATAATTTTGTAGAAATGTTCCTTGGGTGATCCTTTATCAGATTCCTTCAAGCCATGTTGATTGGTCAAAAAAACATGGCCGCCAGGGGACGGGGCTATTTTGCCTTTTATGGCTATAGTGAAAACTTAAAAAATCTTCTCCTCCATAAGTGTCAGGCTGATTTTCAAAAAAAATTGTAGAAATGTTCCTTGGGTGACCCTCTATCAGATTCCTTCAAGCAATGTTGATTGGTCGAAAAACATGGCCGCCAGGGGGCGGGGGCTATTTTGCCTTATATGGCCAAAGTGAAAACTTAAAAAATCTTCAACATCTTCTCCTCTGTAACCAGTGGGTCAATTGGGATGAAACTTCACAGAAAGCATCCTCTTAATGACCTCACCAGAATTCATTCAAATTTTAGGGATCCATGCAGAATTCTGGTTTCCATGGCAACGAAACGAAAAAAAAATCAAAATTCTTCTTCTCCCAAAGTGGTTGGCAGATTTTCAAATAATTTTGTAGAAATGTTCCTTGGATGACCCTCTACCAGATTCCTTCAAGCCATGTTGATTGGTAAAAAAACATGGCCGCCAGGGGGGCGGGGCTATTTTGCCTTATATGGCTATAGTGCAAACTTAAAAATTCTTCTTCTCCAAAAGTGTCGGCCCGATTTTCAAATAATTTTGTAGAAATGTTTCTTGGATGACCCACTTTCAGATTCCTTCAAGCCATGTTGATTGGTCAAAAAACATGGCCGCCAGTGGGCAGGGCTATTTTGCATTATATGGCTATAGTGAAAACTTAAAAAATCTTCTCCTCCAAAAGTATCCGGCCAATTTTCAAATAATTTTGTAGAAATTTTCTTAGGGTGACCCTCTATTAGATTCCTTCAAGCCAAGTTGATTGGTTGGAAACTATGGCTGCCAGGGGGCGAGGCTTATATAGCTTAAGTGAAAAAAAAATAAAAAATCAGGTGAGCGATTCAAGGGCCATCATGGCCCTCTTGTTTAGCTTACCTGAGAACGAAGTGGTCAAGGTGAGCTACATGTATTGCGATCACCTTTTGTCTGTTGTCCGTCCGTCGTGCGTCATCAACAATTCCCTTGGTAACACTCTACAGGCAACATTTTGCATCCAATCTTCATGAAAGTTTATCAGAACATACATCTTCATCAAATCTTAGACAAGTTTGAAACTGGGTCATGTGGGGTCAAAAACTAGGTCACTAGGTCAAATTGAACTTGGGTCGATAAGTCAAATTGAAAGAAAATCTTGTTAAGACTTTGGAAGTCGCATTTTTAACTTGAGCATGTTGAAACTTTGTCAGAATGTTTGTCTTAATGATATCTAGGCTAAGTTTGAATATTGGTCTAGTCGGATCAAAAAATAGGTCACTAAGGCAAGTTTGAGAAAAATCTTGTTAACACTGTAGATATTGTAATTTTTACTTCAGCAACTTGAAACTTTGTAAGAATATTTGTCTTGATAATAGCTAAGCCAAGCATGAATATGGGTCATGTCAGGTCTAGATCTAGGTCACTAGGCCAACTTAAAGAAAAATCTTGTTAACATTTCTTGAGCCGTATCTTTTAATTGAGCATGTTGAAACTTTGTCAGAATGTTTGTCTTGATTATATCTAGGCCAAGGTTAAATATGAGTCATTTCTGGTCAAAAACAAGGTCACTTGGCCAAATTGAAGGACAATCTTGTTAACACTCTGGAAGCTGCATTTTTAACTTGAGCATGTTGAAACTTTTTAAGAATGTTTGTCTTGATGATATCTAGGCCAAACACAAATATGGGTCATGTCAGGTCAAAAACTAAGTCACTGGGCCAAATTTGAGAAAAAATCTATTTAACACTCGAGAGACTTCTGCAGCTTGAAACTTTGTCAGAATGTTTGTCTTGATGATATGGAGCGATACTTGCCCTCTTGTATAAGCTTACCTGACTGCAAAATGAGTAATTGTGGTTGGTATGACAAATAACATTGCATAACTCAGGTGAGCGATCAAGAGCCATCATGGCCCTCTTGTCCAAATACTGTATGAGAAGGTACATTTTTAGCTCACCGTCGCCAACAATTTCTTAAATCAACAACTCCTCCTAAACCACATAGCTAATTTCACTTAAATGTTCCTTACATGATCCCCTTTAAAACATTGTCCAAATAATTGTATTTCATACACAATTGTGGTTGCCATGGCAACGAAAAGGAAAACATTAAAATTCTTCTTGACAGAAACTACTGGCCTTATTTAAAAACAATTTCACATAATTGATCCTTGGGTGAAGCCATTGTGAGGCTGGGGATGGTTTTCCATATATGGTTATTGTAAAAAAATCTTCTCATACGAAAACTGCTCACCAGATTTCAATATGATTTGGCAGAAATGTTCCTTGGGTGACCTTCTACCAAGATTGTTCAAGCCGTTATGATTCGTCAAAAAGCATGGCCGCCAGGGGCGCCCGGCTGCACTTGATTTTCCATATTTGACAAAGTAAAAGTTGCCTATATTGTTTAACACTTTATTCCAGTATTTTTAGCACGAGTGTTTGAGAATAGTCTGAGATATTGCAGTCACCCTTTCGTCGGTGTACACAATTTGTCTAGCTTGTCCAGAACATAACTTTCTAAGTATTAAAGATATTCAAGTGAAATTTCATATATGAATATAGGCCAGTTTGAGGAAGTGCAGTGTACAAGAACCATAACTCTAGCATCAATAATGTTTGGATTATCCAACTTCTTTTATGTTAAAAATTGCTTGTCTGGGCCATAACCTTTTAAGTATTAAAGATATTCAAATGGCCAATGACAGGAAGTGCAGTGTGCAAGCAGAGTAACTCTAGCTTCAATAATCTTTTAGTTAATGCCCTTTTTGGCCGAATTGCAACATAAATGCGGTCTATGGATTGACGATTTCTGTCCATATATCAGTCCATCCATCTGGCGTCAACATTTTGTTAATCTTTGTGTTTAGGTCCATATCTCTACTTGTCACAGGTCAATGAGATTCAACATGTGACTTAACCTTGATGAGTCCTGCATGGTTATCTACTCTGTTAGAAAATCTTTATAAACTTTACTGCAATATGATATGTCACACAGTCATGATTTGTGTCAGGAACAGTCAACTTTAACCCTGTACTTCATAGATACTAATTATTTTGCACCAATGAAACATTGTTAGGTTAACTGACCGCAATATATAACTGCAAAATTGTACAAAAGGCATTAAACTCCATTCAATCAATTGACCTTTTTGTATTTCCTTTAAATAAATTTTATTTTTCAGTTGTTCATGGGTCTTCCAGTGCTGAAATTCCTCCTTCAGTCATCAGCGATTGTCATCACTATGAAGAGAGTGGTAACCATGTTAAAACCAAATTTCTCAGCAGAAGGAAGTAACGCCATTCAGTATGAAAAAGATGTTTACGGTCTTTTCATTAAGTACATGAGAGAAGTAACAGGTATCTTTTTAAGTCATAGAATACATTTGAAATATGTTTTACCAATGAAGGACACTTTCTATAAAAAGTCAAACCTGACTTAAGCAGCAATCGAAGGAAAGGCAAAATGTTGGCTGCTTAAGGCAGGTGGCTGAAATTGTCATTTTAGTAAATTATCAAGTGGCTGCTTAAACCAAGTTGTTGCTTAAACAAGGTGACTGTTATAGCTGGTTGGACAGTAAAAATTAAGTATGATGTTATCTCAATTACATTTCCCAGAGGACTGGGCTTGTTTTCCTTATATGTATATATATTGAAAACTAATTAAGAATCTTCTTGTCCAAAATTACTGGCCTGATTTAAAAAATAATTTGGCACAAATGTTCCTCTGGTGATCCTCTATCAAGATTGTTCAAATAATTCCAATCCGTTAAAAAACATGGCCGCCAGGGGGTGGGGCTTGTTTTCCTTTTATGTACAAATAGTAAATGTTTTAAAATACTTGTACAAAAGCACTGGCCTAATTTGAAAATAATTTGGCACAAATGCTCCTTGGATGACCCTTTACCAAGATTGTTCAAATTATTTTTATCAGTTGATAAACATGGCCATTGGGTGTGGCTCATTTTGCTTAAATGTATGAAGATTCAATTTTAAAAACTTTTAAAGTTCTATTAAATCAGGTGAGCGATATAGGACCATCATGGTCCTCTTGTTAAGTAATTTTCAGAAATTTAGCAGTTTGATAATGGGCCATTGATCAGGTGATAGATTTATGGCCATCTTGTCCCTCTTATTTGTGTCAAGGTCCTATGCATATTACACACTCAACTCTTGTTTATTTTTGCAAAACTAATTTTAAACACTTGCTCTGATCTAAACTTCAGCTGGAAGAAGAGGCAACATAACACTGTCCAGTATACTGCAGTTTGTTACAAGCACAGACGAAGAACCAGTTCTTGGGTTTAAGATACAGCCATCTATACAGTTTTGTGAAGTCATTGATGGATTTTTGCCAACTGCTAGTACTTGTGTGAATTCTTTGACAATACCTTGACCTACTCAAAATATCAGATTGCCCGAACGTGAACAAGTATTCAATCTGTATGACTATGCCTTTTCGAATACATTTTATGGGTTACATAATACAAGGATGATAGTAACTAACTTATGTACGGATACAAAGAAACCTGCAAAAGAAGAAGAGTGAAAGGATATTGTCACTGTGATCATAATAACCCTCTTGTAACTTAACTGTTTTCATTATAGAATACTTATACATACTTCTGGAGAGCAGAGATAGTATTTAGTTGTAAAGCTACATTTCTGAATTATGATGTCTCATTTATTTTGCATTTTCCTGCCTCTGCAGCAGATATTGAAAAGATTAAGTAAAAAAGAGCTATTGCTTATAAACAACAGTTTGCTTGTATGTCCCTATCTTGGGGGAGGGGCACATATACTTGCTCTTGTCTGTATGTATGTATGTATGTACGAGGGTTGTTTTAAAAAATTCCAGAAAAGTGCCATATCACTTTTAATAATTAATATTAAATATTAAATGCATCTCTTTATGTTTATGTATTACAAACATCGCACATTTTATAATCGAAGAAGCAATGTCATTTTAATGTGAGTGGGGCAGCTACAAATAACACATAAATGTTTTACTTAAAAAGCCACACACCAGTTGTTGTTGGAAAACTACCTCATAATTGAATCTTCTCAAAATACTATCCTGCATTCGTAACACAATTTTCCCATTTATGTACCCATGATTTATAACAAGTTCTGAAATGTATAGTGGGTATTTTCTGTATGTATTTGTCCACTATCATAAAAGCGAAGATGCTTGGATCAAAGTTTGATGACGTTGACAACCTGCCCATGGTAGTGCACAAATGCATACGGAAAATTCTTACTAAGCATTTTAGAACTTGTTATAAACCATGGGTACATAAATGGGAAAATGTGTTATTTGTAGCTGCCCCGCTCACATTGACATGACATTGCTACTTTGATTATAGAATGTGCAATATTTGTAATACATAAACATAAAGAGATGCATTTAATAAAATATACTTGAAAGTCATTACTGTCAACATTTCCTTAAAAATATTGATTATTAGATATTTAAAAGTGATATGGCACTTTTCTGGTAACTTTTAAAACACCACTTGTATGTATGTTTGAAATATTGCATGTTTTTCACACAGAGAACAATTACTAAACTATAAAAGTTGTTGTAGTTTTGAAGTGTTACATGTTTTTCACACAGACACAATTACCAAACCGTAAAAAGTGTTGTAGTTTTGAAGTATTACATTTTTTTCACACATAGAGCAATTACCCAACTATAAAAGTTGTTGTAGTTTTGAAGTATTACATTTTGTTCACACACAGCAATTACCAAACTATAAAAGTTGTTGTAGTTTTAAAGTATTACATGTTTTGCACACAGAGAGCAATTACCAAACTATGAAAGTTGTTGTAGTTTTGAAGTATTACATATTTTGCACTCAGAGCAATTACCAACCTATAAAAGTTGTTGTAGTTTTTAAGTGTTACATGTTTTTCACACATCGAGCAATTACCAAACTATAAAAGTTGTTGTAGGTTTGAAGTGTTAATACTATAAAATTTGTTGTAGTTTTGAAGTATTACATTTTTTTCACACATAGAGCAATTACCAAACTACAAAAGTTGTTGTAGTTTTGAAGTGTTATATGTTTTGCACACAGAGAGCAATATCCAAACTATAAAAGTTGTTGTAGTTTTGAAGTGTTACATGTTTTGCACACAGACAGCAATAACCAAAATTTAAAAGTTGTTGTAGTTTTGAAGTGTTACATTTTTTGCACACAGAGAGCAATTACCAAACTATAAAAGTTGTTGTAGTTTTGAAGTGTTACATGTTTTGCACACAGAGAGCAATATCCAAACTATAAAAGTTGTTGTAGTTTTGAAGTGTTACATGTTTTGCACACAGAGAGCAATTACCAAACTACAAAAGTTGTTGTAGTTTTGAAGAGTTACATGTTTTGCACACAGAGAGCAATTACCAAACTACAAAAGTTGTTGTAGTTTTGAAGTGTTACATGTTTTGCACACATAGAGAAATTACCAAACTACAAAAGTTGTTGTAGTTTTAGAAGAGTTACATATTTTTCACACAGAGAGCAATTACCAAACTATAAAAGTTGTTGTAGTTTTGAAGTGTTACATGTTTTGCACACAGAGAGCAATTACCAAACTACAAAAGTTGTTGTAGTTTTGAAGTGTTACATGTTTTGCACACAGAGAGCAATTTCCAAACTACAAAAGCTGTTGTATTTTTGAAGTGTTACATGTTTTGCACACAGAGAGCAATTACTATAAAAGTTGTTGTAGTTTTAGAAGAGTTACATATTTTTCACACCTAGAGCAATTATCAAACTATAAAAGTTGTTGTGGTTTTGAAGTATTACATTTTGTTCACACATAGAGAAATTACCAAACTATAAAAGCTGTTGTAGTTTTAAAGTGTTACATGTTCTGCACACATAGAGAAATATCCAAACTATAAAAGTTGTTGTAGTTTTGAAGTGTTATATGTTTTGCACACAGAGAGCAATTACCAAACTATAAAAGTTGTTGTAGTTTTGAAGTGTTACATGTTTTGCACACATAGAGAAATATCCAAACTATAAAAGTTGTTGTAGTTTTGAAGTGTTACATGCTCACAGAGAGCAATTACCAAACTATAAAAGTTGTTGTAGTTTTGAAGTGTTACATGCTCACAGAGAGCAATTACCAAACTATAAAAGTTGTTGTAGTTTTGAAGTGTTACATGCTCACAGAGAGCAATTACCAAACTATAAAAGTTGTTGTAGTTTTGAAGTGTTACATGTTCTGCACACATAGAGAAATATCCAAACTATAAAAGTTGTTGTAGTTTTGAAGTGTTACATGTTCTGCACACATAGAGAAATATCCAAACTATAAAAGTTGTTGTAGTTTTGAAGTGTTACATGTTTTGCACACAGAGAGCAATTACCAAATTACAAAAGTTGTTGTAGTTTTGAAGTGTTACATGTTCTGCACACATAGAGAAATATCCAAACTATAAAAGTTGTTGTAGTTTTGAAGTGTTATATGTTTTGCACACAGAGAGCAATTACCAAACTACAAAAGTTGTTGTAGTTTTGAAGTGTTACATGCTCACAGAGAGCAATTACCAGACTATAAAAGCTGTTGTAGTTTTGAAGTGTTACATGTTCTGCACACATTGAGAAATATCCAAACTATAAAAGTTGTTGTAGTTTTGAAGTGTTACATGCTCACAGAGAGCAATTACCAAACTATAAAAGTTGTTGTAGTTTTGAAGTGTTACATGTTTTTCACACATAGAGAAATATCCAAACTATAAAAGTTGTTGTAGTTTTGAAGTGTTACATGTTTTGCACACATAGAGAAATATCCAAACTATAAAAGTTGTTGTAGTTTTGAAGTGTTACATGTTTTGCACACATAGAGCAATTACCAAACTATAAAAGTTGTTGTAGTTTTGAAGTATTACATTTTGTTCACATATAGAGAAATTACCAAACTATAAAACTTGTTGTAGTTTTAAAGTGTTACATGTTCTGCACACAGAGAGCAATTACCAAACTATAAAACTTGTTGTAGTTTTGAAATATTACATGTTTTGCACACAGAGAGCAATTACCAAACTATAAAAGTTGTTGTAGTTTTGAAATATTACATGTTTTGCACACAGAGAGCAATTACCAAACTATAAAACTTGTTGTAGTTTTGAAGTATTACATTTTGTTCACATATAGATAAATAACCAAACTATAAAACTTGTTGTAGTTTTGAAGTGTTACATGTTTTGCACACAGAGAGCAATTACCAAACTATAAAAGTTGTTGTAGTTTTGAAATATTACATGTTTTGCACACAGAGAGCAATTACCAAACTATAAAAGTTGTTGTAGTTTTGAAGTGTTACATGTTTTGCACACAGAGAGCAATTACTATAAAAGTTGTTGTAGTTTTAGAAGAGTTACATATTTTTCACACAAAGAGCAATTATCAAACTATAAAAGTTGTTGTAGTTTTGAAGTATTACATTTTGTTTACACATAGAGAAATTACCAAGCTATAAAAGTTGTTGTAGTTTTAGAAGAGTTACATATTTTTCACACAGAGAGCAATTATCAAACTATAAAAGTTGTTGTAGTTTTGAAGTATTACATTTTGTTCACACATAGAGCAATTACCAAACTATAAAAGTTGTTGTAGTTTTGAAGTGTTATATGTTTTACACACAGAGAGCAATTATGAAACTATAAAAGTTGTTGTAGTTTTGAAGTGTTACATGTTCTGCACACATAGAGCAATTACCAAACTATAAATTGTTGTAGTTTTGAAGTGTTACATTGTGTTCACACATAGAGAAATATCCAGACTATAAAAGTTGTTGTAGTTTTGAAGTGTTATATGTTTTTCACACAGAGAGCAATTACCAAACTGTAAAAGTTGTTGTAGTTTTGAAGTGTTACATGCTCACAGAGAGCAATTACCAAACTATAAAAGTTGTTGTAGTTTTGAAGTGTTACATGCTCACAGAGAGCAATTACCAAACTATAAAAGCTGTTGTAGTTTTGAAGTGTTACATGTTCTGCACACAGAGAGCAATTACCAAACTATAAATTGTTGTAGTTTTGAAGTGTTACATGTTTTGCACACAGAGAGCAATTACTATAAAAGTTGTTGTAGTTTAAGGGTGACAAGAGAAATGTAAAAGAAGTGGTCATTTTAAGCACCGGTATCACAACATGGAGTAAGTTGTCTGAGATAAAAGTGTGAAAAGCTTGTATTCCAAACTTGTGTGTGCATAGGCTTATTATTTTGGACTGATTGACAGTTATGTTTACAAGATCATGTATTATGAAATATTTCTTTCCCATTTTTGAAATGGCTTTAAGCTCACCATAGCATGAAGTGGTCAAGGTGGGTTATTGTGATCGTCTTGCGTCCGGCGTCCTGGGGACGGGGCTATTTTACCTCATATGGCTATAGTGAAAACTATAAAAACCTTCTCCGACGAAAATGTCAGGCCGATTTCCAAATAATTTTGTAGAAATGTTCCTAGGATGACCCTCCATCAGATTTCACCAAGCCATGTTGATTGGTCTTAAAATATGGGTGCCAGGGGGGTGGGGCTATTAGCCTTATATTAGCTTTAGTGAAAACTTTAAAAATCTTCTCCCAAACTATTTTGCTGAATTTCAAATAATTTTGCAGAAATGTTCCTTGGGTGACACTCTACTAGATTCCTTTGATTTAATTATGCCTAATGGCAGTAGAGCGATACTGGTACTCTTGGGCCTCTTGTATTAACTGACCTCACCACAACATGAGTTACTTTGGTTGACTGTGTGGTAGGCATGATAAATCACATTGCATAAGTCAGGTGAGCGATCCAGGGTTATCATGGCCGTCATCCGTTTGTCAACATCTTCTCCTCAGTAACCAGTGGGTCAATTGGGATGAAACTCCATGCAGAATTCTGGTTTCTATGGCAACCAAATAAACTTTAAAATTCTTCTTCTCCCAAACCAGTTTGCTGATTTTCAAATACTTTCGTAGAAATTTTTCTTGGATGACCTTCTATCAGATTCCCTCAAGCCATGTTGATTGGTAAAAGAACCATGGCTACCAGGGGATGGGGCTGTTTTGCCTAATATGGCTATAGTGAAAACTTTAAAATCTTCTCCTCCCTAAGTGTCTAGCCGATTTTCAAATAATTTTGTAGAAATGTTCCTAGGGTGACACTGTATCAGATTTCTTTAAGCCATGTTGATTGTTTGAAAAACATGGCCGCCAGGGGGCGGGGCTACTTTGCCTAATATGGCTATAGTGAAAACTTAAAAAATCTTCACGATGAAATTTGTGGCAGATTTTCAAATAATTTTGTAGAAGTGTTCCTTGGGTGACCCTCTATCATATTTTTCAAGCCATGTTGATTGGTCGAAAATCATGGCCGCCAGGGGGCAGGCCTGTTTTGCCTTATATGGATACAGTGAAAACTTAAAGAAATCTTCTCCAACAGTGTCGGCCGATTTTCAAGTACTTTTGTAGAAATGTTCTTAGGGTAACCAACTATCAGATTCCTTCAAGGCATGTTGATTGGTCGAAAACTATGGCCACCAGGGGGCGGGCTATTTTGCATTAAATGCATAAAAGTAAAAATCTTCTCCTCCGAAAGTGCCGGGCCGATTCCTTCAAACCATGTTGATTGGTTAAAAAACATGGCTGCCAAGGTCAGGGCTGTTTTGCCCTCCCTATATGGCTAAAGTGAAAACTTAAAAATCTTCTCTGACAAAAGTTTCGGCTGATTTTGATAAAATGTTGTAGAAATGTTTCTTGGGTGACTCTCTATCAGATTCCTCCAAGCCATGTTGATTGGTTTTAAAATATGGCTGCTAGGGGGGGTGGGGTTGTTAGTATTATATTGGTTTTAGTGAACACTTTAAAAATCTCTGATTTTCAAATAATTTTGCGGAAATATTCATTGGGTGAGAATCTACAAGATTCCTTCAAGCCATGTTCATTGGGGCTGGGGCTGTTTGATTATTAGTCCCCTACCAGTCGAAGACCAGTTTGGGGACTATAGGTTTGGTCTATTTCGTCTGTCCGTCTGTCTGTGTGTCAGTCCCACCAAATCTTGTCCGGTCCACATATTAACCATGCATCATAGGATTTCCAAGAAACTTAGCACAAAAGTTCACCATGATGAGGTGGGGTGTCATGCTCAAAACCCAGGCCTGTACCTCAAATGTCAAGGTCACACTTAGAGGTCAAAGGTCAAAATGAGTAATATTTGATAGGACTACCTTGTCCTGCCCACATTTCAACCATGCAGGCGTGTCGCACTTTGTGACTTAGAGGTCAAAGGTCAAAATGAGTACTGTTTAATAGGACTACCTTGTCCGGCTCACATCTCAACCATGCATCATTGGTTTCCCTAGTTACTAGGCACACATGTTCACCTCAAATGTTAAGGTATCACTTAGAGGTCAAAGGTCAAAATGATTACTGTTTGATAGGACTATTACTTGTCCGACCCGCATCTAAACCATGCATTATAGGATTTCCATGAAACTTGGCACAAACGTTCACTATGATGAGGCAGCATGTCGCTCTCAAGACCAAGGCCTGTACCTCAAATGTCAAGGTCACAATTAATAGGTCAAAATGAGTACTGTTTGATAAGACTTATTATAATTATAATTCTGTCAGGCAGACACAATTCCATTTTAATTATGTATTGTTTGCCCAAGTTGGGTTTGTTAATTCTTAATTTACATTGATTGATTTATTATAGGCCTTTTTTAGCTCACCTATGCACGAAGTGTAAGGTGAGCTATTGTGATCACATTTTGTCCGGCGTCCATCCGCCGTGTGTCGTCAACATTTCATCTTGTTAACACTCTACAGGCTACATTTTGCATCCAATCTTCATGAAAGTGTATCAGAACATTCATCTTTATAAAATCTTGGACAAGTTCGAAACCGGGCCATATGAGGTCAAAAACGAGGTCACTAGGTCAAATTGAAGCGAAATCTTGTTAACACTCTCGAGGCCACATTTTCAACTTGAGCATGTTGAAACTTTATCAGAATGTTTGTCTTGATGATATGTAGGTCAAGTTCGAACATGTGTCATGTTGGGTCAAACAGTAGGTCACTAGGTCAAATTGAAGGAAAATCTTGTTAACACTCCAGATGCCACAATTTTTGCTTCAGCAGTTTGAAATTTTGTCAGAATGTTTTTCTTAAAAATATCTAGGTCAAGTTCGAATATGGGTCATATTGGGTCAGAAACTAGGTCACTAGGCTAAATTGAAGGGTAATCTTGTTAACACTGAAGAGGCCACATTTTCAACTTGAGCATGTTGAAATCTTGTTAACTCTGTAGAAGCCGCATGTTTTGCTTCAGCAGCTTGAAATTTGGTCAGAATGTTGAGCTAAATGATATCTAAGTCAAGTTTGAAGTCACTAGGCCAAATTGAAGGAAAATCGTGTAAACACTTTGGATGAACTTTGGTCAGAATGTTTGTCTGAATTATATCTACGTCAAGTTCGAATATGGGTCATATTGGGTCAGAAACAATGTCAATAAAGGAAAATATTGTTCAAACTCCGGAGGCCGCATTTTTACTTTGAGCAAGTTGAAAATTTGTCAGAATGTTGTCTTGATGATATCTAGTCCATGTTGGAATATGGGTCATATCAGGTAAAACAAATATAGATCACTAGGCCAAATGAAGGAAAATCTTGTTAACACTGTGGAGGTTGCATTCAGAATAATTGTCTTGATATGTTTTGCATTGCAGTACATTGTATAATTAAGGTGAGCGATCCAGGGCCATCATGGCCCTCTTGTTTGAAAAAACGGGACGTATTATAGTTTTACCTGCGGCGTCCAGTATGTTGTCGGCCCAATAACTTTAGAAGCCTTTGTCCAATCGTAACCAAATTTGGTCATAATGTGTATTATTGTTTGATAACTAGCCATATCGCTCTAGTCACGCTAGAGTCATCGCCCTTTAATTATAAAAATTACCTCAAATTGGTCTTGTCCGATCAATAACTTTCAAAGCCTTTATCCAATCATCACCAAATTTAGTCAGAATGTGTATGGGCATAATATCTCGGACATGTGCTATAATCAGCCATATCGCTCTGGTCATTTTATTTGATCATCACCAAATTTAGACAATATGTTGATGGGCAGAATATCTTGGTCAGGTTCGATAACTAACCACGTTATCTTAGTCACTCCACACTTATGTCCCTCGAAATGGCCAAAACTGTATTAACAGTGGCCTCTTTCTAAAGTTGCCTGACGTACAACCATTTATCACTAAACTTGGTCTCCAAAAAACAGGACAGGCGTATTTTATGACAGTTGGCGCTCTTGTTATTTATTTATTATACATGCACTACATGTATAGGCAATTTTAATAAAGTGTATTGATATATCTTTGTATTTGTGAAGTTTTATCCAAACCAATAAGGGCCAGTTTTCCTACTACTTATTTGTTACTGAAAGTCGAATGCATTACTCTTAACATGTGTTCATCTTTGGTCCTATATAGAAACTTCCATGTTCATGCAAGTTCTAAATGCACACCATGTTCCGCCATGATATATTAATTAGATAAATATACTGAACCAAAAAAGAAACGTTCCGTAGTTACTTTAAACACGGACCTATATGTATATAGGTCCTTGGTTTAAACTTATTCATTTTACATGGATTGGAAAGCAAGTTTTTACAACTTGTTAGCTCACCTGAGCATGGTCATCAATCATTGTCTGGCATGCAGCGTCCCTAGGCAATCCCCTTCAAAAACAGCTAAAAGAATTACATTCCATCCAGAACTGGTTGCCATGGCAACGGAAAGGAAATTCTTTAAGTGACATCTATACCATTGGGCTAATTTCAACTAAACTTTTAAGGAATGTTTCCTAGGTGGTACCCTAGCTAAAAGAATGTTCCCTAGTAATACCCTATTAAAACAGCTAAAATAATTCCACGGCAGCGGAAAGAAAACAAAGAAAATTCTTTAAACGACATCTCCTATACCATTGGGTCAATTTCGACCAAGCTTTGCAGGAATGTTCCCTAGGTAGTCCCCTTTAAAAATTACTAAAGAATTCCATTCTATCTAGAAGTCTGGTTGCTATGGCAACGGAAAGAGAAAAGTATTTAATAATGTTCCCTGTTCAATCGGGCCAATACAATTTTAAAGGAATGTTGCCTAAGTGGTCACCTTTAGAAACGGCTAAACAATATTCATCCCCTGCAGAGCTCTGGTTGCCATGGCAACGGAAAGAAAAAAGTTCGAAAAATCTTTAATCATCATCTTATCCTATGCCACTGGGCTAATTTCAACCATATTTTACAGGAATGTTTTCTAGGTTACTCATGTTATCAGATGAGCGATATAGGCCCATTTTGCCCTCTTGTATTAATTCCTTTCGACAACTCCCTGGGTAGAACCAGTAATAAAATCGTGATAAATGTTCACCCCCGGGGATTAAAGCCCACGACTTTTGGATCCGGAGTCCGAAACTTTGGATCCGAAGGTCGTGGTTTCCATTGTTATGCTGGGTTTTCCCATAGGAGAAATTCAGTTCAGTAACACTTTTTTGAAAGTCATTCTAGCAAAATAATTTTGTTTTCAGAAGGCACAACACATTTTCAAAGGCGCCATATAGCTGGTTCTACACAGGAAGACGCCGAGAGGAATTAATATAAGTTGTAAAAACTTGCTTTCCAATCGACCTAAAATAAATATGTTTAAACCACGGACCTATATACACATGGATTGGAAACTTCCAATCATTATCGGTGACCATCTAAGTAACAACATTTTACCCACTGTTATAGACTGGAACGCCTTACCACCAGACATAGTAGAGGCGGGCACCCTGGACGCCTTCAAGGTCCGAGAGCAAACCATCTGATCCAAACTGAAGATGTTTTTAATTGTGTTTTTAAATTAGACAGTAAATAGCTCTGCCCAGTGGTATAGGAAATGTGTTTTAAAGAAATGGTTGCCGACGGACGATGGACACTTAATGACCAAAATAGCTCACGTTGAGTACCGCACAAGTTCACCTATCCATGTTGGCTTGGGGGTTGCTATTTCTTAGGTTGCGGAAATGTGCCTCGCTCAATGACTCTCCTGCAATACCTGGAGCAGCATTCTAACCGAATGACGGAGTAAATGACAACATTGCTTTTCCATTTTTATGGCCAATATCGTGGTTATGTAAACCCCATAGCACGGTATTTGCTCACATACTGATTTATTTGTTCAGTATCCATAATATGCATGCTTATAAAGTCAATAGTACAACTTAAGTAAAGTTCATGTTTTATTTGTACTTTGGAACATAATCTCATAGGTTTAACGGGTAACTATTCCGTAACAATACTTAAAGCTTTTAAATACATGTTAATACCGAAGTTTGGACAAATCCAGTTCCTAGGGCACTCTATGGATAATCTATGTAAACGATCATCACTCATTTCTGGATGATCTGGTTGATAAATGGGTCTTTCGTTAGTTGGTGGATTGAATTCTCTATCATATTGGTGATGGACAAAGTCCACTGTGTCTAATCCACCGTTTAGAACTCCAGATGTCCAAAGGCGCAACGGGGATGTGCCAACTGTTCGAAGTCTATGCGATGCCCATGCCCCTCTCCAGATGTCAAGTTTATTATTTATTTTATGCTTGTAAACATAATGTAAAGAAAATATATGTAAGGGGTTCAATATGTCCAAAATATGTTCGTCTTCCATAAAGGAAAATATACCATAATAGTGTATAAGAACACCGTCATATACGTCACGCCAGAGTCGTTCGATTCTCTGATTGTGCGTGCTTTTTCCAGTGAGTATGCCATTAGAGCCTCTTTTTTCAAACATAAATTCTGCAATTTTAGCATTTTCCATGCCCATATCAGTTCTAACACGATGCGGCGTACCAAATGTTTCCGTTGCTCGTTCGAATATCTCAAATAGTGAATCTGCTCGATTATTGTCTAAACAATGTAACACAGTCACCAGTCTACTAAACCCATCAATGGCACCTGTTATGACAAATCCCCACCTTATAAGTTTATGATTTGTGTCTACATGCCACATTTCGTTAGGACATTGTACATGATAAATGCGACGGTGAAGCCGACCCAGTGTTCTCTCGGCTATCCCCGCTTCATCATGCAAGTGAAGAATGTACCTCAGTCGGTATCTTGGAATCTACACAAATAGAAAGAGGCACTTAAAAATTGGCATTAAGATCACATGACTTTGTATTAATATTCCGAAACTCATTTTTATGTTCAACCTATTCATATAGTGTGACATTTAAAGGTTGAAACTTACACTTACAGAGACACGTGTGTAGGTCCAACCAACACGGTGCTACGTTTGTGCCATACACCGAAGAAAGGAAAAAATAGCATATACTGATACCATTCTTATCACATGCATATACTGATACCATCTTTTCACATACATATACTGATATCATTGTTATCAGTTGCATATGCTGATATCAGTCTTATCACTTGCATATGCTGATACCATTCTTATCACTTGTATATACTGATATCAGTCCTATCATTTATATATACTGATATCAGTCGTATCACTAGTATATACTGATATCAGTCGTATCACTAGTATATACTGATATCAGTCGTATCACTAGTATATACTAATATACTGGTTCGAGTCCCGTGATGAGCGGGTCCTGACTTTGGGATTTTTCCACACAATCGGCGCGAGTATTGGTTACGTATCCAGGAAGCAGACATCGAGCGTGATTAATATAAGCTTAAAGCTTGTTTCGCAATCGATTTAAAATAAATAAGTCTTATCACTTGCGAATTATTATATCATTCTTAGCACTTGCATACACTGATATCATTCTTATCAATGCATACATGTACACTGATATCATTCTTATCACTTGATTACACTGATATCATTCTTATCATTCTTATCACTTGAGTACACTGATATCAGTTTTATCACTTGCATACACTGATATCGGTCTAATCACTTGCATACACTGATATCAGTCTTATCACTTGCATATTATTATATCATTCTTAGCACTTGCATACACTGATATCATTCTTATCACTGCATACACTGATATCATTCTTATCACTGACACTTGCATGCAGTGATATAATTTATATCACTATGCCACTTGCATACACTGATATCAGTCTTATCACTTGCGTATTAATATATCATTCTTAACACTTGCATACACTGATATCATTCTTATCAATGCATACACTGATATCATTCTTATCACTTGATTACACTGATATCATTCTTATCACTTGATTACACTGATATCAGTTTTATCACTTAATACACTGATATCAGTCTTATCACTTGCATACACTGATATCAGTCTTATCACTGCATACACTGATATCATTCTTATTACTTGCATACACTGATATCAGTATTATCACTGCATACACTGATATCATTCTTATCACTGCATACACTGATATCATTCTTATCAATGTATATAATAATATCAGTCTGATCACTTGTATATTATTATATCATTCTTAGCACTTGCATACACTGATATCATTTTTATTATTATGGCACTTTCCTACAGTGGTATCATTTTTATCACTATGTCACTTGCATACACTGATATCATTCGTATCACTTGCATGCACTGATATCATTCTTATCACTGCATACACTGATATCATTATTACCACTGCATACACTGATATCAGTCTTATCACTTGCATATTATTATATCATTCTTATCACTATGTCACTTGCATACACTGATATCATTCTTAGCATGTGCATCACTGATGTCATTTTAATCACTGCATACATTGATATCATTATAATCACTTGCATACACTTATATCAGTCTTATCACTGAATACCCTGATATCATTCTTACCACTTGCATACACTGATATTATTCTTATCACTGCATACACTTCTATCATTCTTATCACTGCATACACTGATATCATTCTTATCACTGCATACACTTATATCATTCTTATCACTGCATACACTTCTATCATTCTTATCACTGCATAAACTTATATAATTATTATCACTGCATACACTTATATCATTCTTATCAATGCATACACTGATATCATTCTTATCACTTGCATACACTGATATCATTTGTATCATTTGTATACAATGATATCATTCTTATGACTTGCATACACTGATATCAGTCGTATCACTGCATACACTGATATCATTCTTATCAATGCATACCCTGATATCAGTCTTATCACTTAAAACACTGATATCAGTCTTATCACTGCATACACTTATATCATTCTTATCACTACATACACTGATATCATTCTTATCACTGCATACACTTTTATAATTATTATCACTGCATACACTTATATCATTCTTATCACTGCATACACATATATCATTTGTATCACTTGCATACACTGATATCATTCTTATCAATGCATATATGTATATCATTCTTATCAATTGCTTATACTGATTCTTATCACTTTCATACACTGATATCAGTCTTATCACTGCATACACTGATATCAGTCTTATCATTGCATACACAGATATCATTTGTATCACTTGCATACACTGATATCATTCTTATCAATGCATATATTTATATCATTATTTTCACTTGCTTATACTGATATTATCAATGCATATACTGATAGCATTGTTATCACTTGCATACACTGATATCATTCTTATTAATGCATACCCTGATATCATTCTTAGCACTTGCATACACTGATATCATTCTTATCAATGCATATACTGATATCATTATTATCACTTGCATACACTGATATCAGTCTTATCACTGCATACACTGATATCATTCTTATCACTGCGTACACTGATATCATTCGTATCACTGCATACACTGATATCATTATTATCACTTTCCTACACTGATATCAGTAGTATCACTGCATACACTGATGTCATTCTTATCACTTGCATATATATATTGATATCATTCTTATCAATGTATATACACTGATATCATTCTTATCAATTAAATACGTGTATATTTTTTCACGTTTTAGAATGCTTTTTAGGTTTAGTAAATGAGACTAAGCCAGAAGAACACTGTGAACACATTTACAGTATATATATAAAAGAAAGAAAACACATTAGTGAAAAACAAATCACCGGAACGGATAAATGAGCCTACTGTCAACATATGCAATATTTCTACTATTAGATTTTTTAAATAATCACATTAACTTTTGCTCTATAAACATTTTCGTATGCTCTTCCAAATTGTAAGCATGAATTCAACATTTATCAGTAATCAGTAAAAGGCGTTTCTATATTGGTGCAGGAAAGTACTCGTACGTGTCTACGGAGCAAAGCGTTAAGAACGTGCCCTTTGTCGCGTAATAACATCTTTCTCATTTTCAAAAGGAATCGAGCTATCAGTGATACAAACAAGCTTTTGTATTTATACGCAAAGTCTGACGTCATGCAGCTCAATATGCTTTACGGACGTAAAAGCTTATACTTACAGTGATCTTTTTCTGGTGAAGAATCTCAATCAACATCCGTTCTCCACATTTTGGGAATTCTTGTAATGTCTGTTTAACTGTAATAGTTAGTTCCTCATCGGTAATATCAGCGAATTGGACTTTCCTCAATCCAAACATGCGCATACGTCTGTAGACCGTGCTCTCAGAAACACCGAGTAATTGAGCCATTTCATCTATTCTAAATCCTATACTAATAAGAGTTTCTAGACTTTCTTTTGGTATCTGATACGACGGTGCTCCACCAAAACTACTTTTTTGAGAGATGGGTTTTGTCGACCCATATAAAAGACATGCTGTTCTTAATTTCATAATTTCATTTCTATCATTAAGTCCTACACAACGCATATCATACAAAGACATTTTGCACACAATATCCGGAGTAATCTTTTCCTTTTTGAATGCATCAATTAGGCGTTCCAACCCCATCTTTTTCAAAACAGATTCCATCTTGGATTGTGGTCACGCATCATTAAAAGTTCGTCAACAACATAACGTCTAGTGAAGATAATCACATACTCATTTAACATGATGGTACAGTCAGAGAACAACATTAACGTTTGACATAAAAACACGTCTTATTGACAAGATACCATGACGCTTTGACATAATAACACGCCACATTGACATAATACCATTAATGTTTGACAAGATAGTATGACGTTTTAACATAATAACAAGTCACATTGACAAGATAGCTTGAAACTTTGACATAATAACATGATCGTTTAACATAATACCACGTCACATTGACAAGATATCATGGCTTTTTGACATAATAACATGACCGTTTCACATAATACCATGTAGTCTTGACAAGATACCATGCCCGTTTGACATAATAACACACCATCTTGACAAGATACCATGACGCTTTGACATAATAACACTTCATCTTGACAAGATACCATGACGTTTTGACATAATAACACGTCATATTTACAAGATAGCATGGAACTTTGACATAATAAGATGAGCGTTTGACATAACAACAAGTAATATTGACAAGATAGCATGGCAATTTGACATAATAACATGAGTGTTTGACATAATAACATGTCATATTGACAAGATACCATGCACGTTTGACATAATAACACGTCATATTGACAAGATAGTATGACACTTTGACATAATAACATGAGGGTTTGACATAATAACACGTCATATTGACAAGATATCATGACACTTTGACATAATAACATGAGGGTTTGACATATTAACACCTCATATTGACAAGATATCATGACACTTTGACATAATAACATGAGGGTTTGACATAATAACACGTCATATTGACAAGATAGCATGACACTTTGACATAATAACATGAGGGTTTGACATAATAACACGTCATATTGACAAGATATCATGACACTTTGACATAATAACATGAGGGTTTGACATAATAACACGTCAAATTGACAAGATAGCATGACACTTTAACATAATAACATGAGGGTTTGACATAATGACACGTCATATTGACAAGATAGCATGACACTTTGACATAATAACATGAGTGTTTGACATAATAACACGTGATATTGACAAGATAGTATGGCACTTTGACAAAATAACAGAAGCGTTTGACATAATAATACGTCATATTGACAAGATATCATGATACTTTGACATAATAACATGAGGGTTTGACATAATGACACGTCATATTGACAAGATAGCATGACACTTTGACATAATAACATGAGGGTTTGACATAATAACACGTCATATTGACAAGATAGTATGGCAATTTGACATAATAACAGAAGCGTTTGACATAATAATACGTTATATTGACACCACCAGTGTTTGACATAATAACACGTCTAATTGACAAGATAACATGACATTGTGACATAATGACATGATCGTTTGACATAATCACACGTCATATTGACAAGATAACATAGCATTTTAACATAATAGGATGAGCGTTTGACATAATAACACGTCACATTGACAAGATACCATGACAGTTTGACATAATAACACGTCATATTGACAAAATCACATGAGCGATTGACATAATAACACCTCATGTTGACAAGATACCATGACACTTTGACATAATAACATGAACGTTTGACATAATAACATGTTATATTGACAAGATAGCATGGCACTTTAACAAAATAACATGAGATGTCTCAACATAAGACAGCTACGGCGTTCCATACATCTTAAAGGAATAGATTACGTAAATATAAGTTGTAACAGGAAACACGTCTCAGATCTTGTCGTGATTCTTTCACATCGTTAGCCATTATACTTATGATTTCCTGTAAGATGTACAGTCAGACTGGATTATTTTTTGAGTAATACCTTGCTTAGAAATGAGCCGTCCCACGAGAAAACCAACAGTATGCGTAATGTATCGACTTAGATCAGCCTGCGCAGTCCTCACAGGCTAATCCGGGCCGACACAGTCCGTCTCAGAGGTATAGAGGTTTTGAGTAATCATTGCTGAAACAGAAACTCAACAGGGGGCAAAACGTGTATGTCTGGGTTAGCCTGCGCGGCATGCTTAGGCTGATCCGGGCCGATGCTTTACGCAGAGTCCACAATGTTGGTTTTCTCGCGGGACGGCTCAAATGTCAAGCGAATAGCAAACAATGGGTGACAATGTTAGACTGCATGAATGTGAAACCTGATATTTTTTCTTCTATGTTTACAAACATTTGCAATTGCTGACGTATGGAACGACCAACACGAAAACAATAGAATATTCTAAAACTATGTTGTTTTTTGTTGTTGTTAATTTTTGTACAAAGATCATGTACAATAGTTTAAATATTGATTGAAGTATGAAAATAAACTTGCTCGTTTTCATGATAGTTTAAACTGTTTCTAATAGTCATAGCGTTTTATGTGCAAAAATAATGAATATTTCGAAAAATTATAAAAATTATTATTATACAAATGATTACAAATAGTTGACCTTCAACTCACTGGTTAATGTGTTAGAGCGTCCAAACGAGAGAAGGAGACCCATGTTCGAAACCTGATCTGGTAATATCAAAGACTTTTCAAAAAATGTAGGAGTCATGAAAGGGGAGGAAAGCATCGCGACATCATTATTCAATGTCAATATACATTTTCCGGTAGGACTTGCAATTTACCGAAGAAGTATCCTGATAACACTTGATAGTGTTGTGGTCATTAGCATGGTCTGGTTGCTCCTAACACAATTGAATAACACTAAATGGACAATTTTAATTTTCATTCTCGCTTGTATTAACTTAAAACAGATTGGTTTACAGTGCTGTTTTTCCTAATGTAAATACGCTTTTCTATGAGCTGGCATGCACCATTAAGTGTCCTATTTGTGGATTACGTGCCCAAAAGCGTTACGTCATCCCATCCCTTCAATGTATTACAATACTTGAACGATGTACATTACTCATCCCAAAATATAAACTTATACATGTTATACATGTGACGAAGGACACAAACAAACAAACAAGTACATTCTAAGACCAGAATTACTTTGTTCTTTTTGCAGATTATTTTAACAACCTTGTGAAATTGGCCAGACACCAATTACTTATGAATCATCTAAGATAATACCACCGTATAGAGAAACTGCTTATGCGATCGAATAGAAAAGAGACAAGGTAATGACACCTTACACTATCGTAATGAAGTCGTTTAAATAAAAACAACACCAATATATAATTATATAATATTTTTCTTGGGTCAAGGATAAGCTAAACTCATTGTGTGACCCGCCATTATTTTCTGTCCATTCTCATCCAATAAACGTATCGCAAACACAGCTCTGTTGGCTGATTAAATCTCAGTGAGAGGTCTTTACAAAAATCCCATACGGTATTGTAATTGCTTTGTCGACAGCTTCAAATAAACCAATCTGAATTGACTAAGACTAACATAACGGTCTTCTGAGAACACCAACATTAGGTTGTTTGCAGACCAGTGTAGATGGTAATGGTTATCCTTCCTTTCATACAAGAAATATTGTATCAATCAATGAAACGTCTGGTAAATATGTATGTCTTTATATAAGTGGGTTTTTTTTCACACAAAGAGCGTAGTTTGAATGAAGTGCTCTTTTTTTTCTTGATACGTTCATGAGATTGAAACACTGTTTTGTTGGGTGAAATGATTTTTTGCAAAGACGACTTTACATCCGTTTTAAAAGAAAATCGGTGAAAGTAAAAGATAGTTATTCCTTTGTTGTTTCGGTTGTATTAGACAGTAGGCGTTGTGAAGGAAAATGGAAATATCGGCCTGTCGCCTGTTTGGCTAAAATATAACGATTTGTTTAATAAAACAACTGCATTAGTAGTTCATTCATTATTACTACTTATTGTTATGGTTACTTTCTTTACATATCCGGCAAACACAAACAATTGTTCAGTTTATATTACACAAAATGCCCACATAGAATAAAGCATGAAAAGTAATACAGAAATGCGTTGCTCATTGTTCACAATCCGTGAAACGATTATCCAAAAGATAAGTATCAAGAAATTTGACTTTTAACCGAAATGTCCAAACAAATGGTTTCAATTGTAAACGTCTATTATATATAAGTTATAGCCATATAACAACATACCGTATCTTGAAATCATCAAGACAATTTCACTTTTTACAGAAATGTCCAAATAAATGGTTTCGATTGTAAACGGGCATAGCATATGATTTATAGCCATATAACAACATACAGTATCTGGAAATTATCAAAGTTTTTTATATGTAAATTGAAAAATAATGGATGGTACAAGAGAAGACAAAACACTCTCAGAATAAAACATTAACATGTTACAGGTAATTCTTTCCCTCCTAACCCAGAATATGTCGGTAAATTTATTCTGAGATTATTCTAGAGCGTCCTTCATCGATTGTCCTGTCACCAGTGCTATAAATGCCCGCAGTATTAATGACACTACTTTGTTGTGGTTCTAATTGTAGGTAAGGTTTCAGTTATTCTGTACTTATTTATCCTTCAAATAACAGGACACTGCAGAAGCATTATTTGACTGTATGTGATAATGAAATAGAAGGCGGTTTCATGAAAATGATATTTCACACATATTCCGCAATGATTGCCATGATGTCCTTCCATCAGTAATCAATGACATCATTTGCTGACTGTCCACAGCGGGCATACACTTCGGATTTCCATGTATCAGTCCAACTTCCTGATCCCGGTTGTCTTATAATTGTGAAAGATTCTTATGATATAATACTATCAGCTATCGTAAATTTAAAATTTGAAAGGTGTTGTAAGTCTTTAACCCTTCCCTCATATAAACGCTTTCTGACGCCTCTGCAGCAGACGGATTTTTGAAAACATAGTGACAAAAGGAGAAATTGCACAAAACGTGCAATTTCTCCTTTTGTCTCAATGTTTTCCACTCTTTGTCATAGGTTATCCTTTCAATTATGGAGATTTTCTATGTTTTGACAAAATACATTCAAAGTCGTCTGCTGCAGAATTGTCGTATGAGGGAAAGGGTTAAGAGTATTTGATTGGTTGTCGTATTTTAGTGGACAACATACGGTATAAAGTATGTGATTTTCTTTCCGGTTGTTTAGTGGTTTAATGTATGTTTTGTTGCAGTTTAAACTGTATAACACAACATTGCCTTCGTACTCACCAAATTGGATAATATCAGAATTGAACGAATGCAATTGCGTGATAGATACACTCTTATGACTGCAACAAAATATACATTAAACCCTTAAAATTGCATTCAGTGGACTTTCAACTCTAAAATGTGTCCACTTTTATGAGGAGACTCAAAATGTAGTTCTGTGTTGAGATCATGTGATCTTTTTCAATTAAGCACCAGTCGCACATACACGACGTACGGCCCGCGCCTAAAAAAATAGCAATTTTGGCCAGTGCGTTGTCGTTCACTTAGTGTGCGTCAGCATTCGTTACTCATTTGCTGTGTGTCGGGATTTTCGTGCATGTACAACAATGTGCTCGGAGCTCGACGCATGAATGTACACGTCAGAAGGACTCCAAACACGCGGAGCTCACGCTGGGCATTCGATGTACGTGTGTCGGTAGAGGTCTAGAGTGAACACCTAGCGCACACCTATCGTGCTTCTTACGCATAATCAGCGATCATGCAACGAATATGGGCGTGCTCAAACCCAGCGTTCTTCTAGCGTGTACCTGCTGTCTAAGCAGCGTGTAGCCCTTTGGTATATAAACGGGAACCGCTCTACATTCCTATCACTTCTCCTCTGTCCGTCATTGGTGATAGCAGGGGTTCTTGCCGATCAAGTCTAGAAGTTTCTGCCTGCTTTTGCCATGCAGCGTTCTACATGCCAGGTCTTCTATAGCTAGTGGCCTTCTTGTTCCAAAGCATTTCGTTTTCTTCCAAGAAGGTGACCATCATCCCTTTCAGCTTGTTGTCCTTTCTTTTGCTCTTGGCCACAGTCGGCGCCTACGATGCAGGCATGTCTACTGACACGGAGCGTGAGTGAGTAGAGGATTTTAGAGGGGATGAGGACTGAGAGCGTGTAGGATCCTCGACAATAGCAGGAGGGTCAAATATGGGCAACTCTTTGCCTCTGTCTTTGCCTCAACGACCTCTGCCTCCACGACCTCTGCCTCCACGACCGCGGCCACCAGTAACATGAGCAAGGAGCATGTTCGCTGGATATGCGTTAGAAGCATGTTAGGTGTGAGTCAGTTGTGCTTTTTGTGTACACTAGACCTCAACCGACGAACATACAACGAATACCAAGCGTGTGCTCCGCGTGAGTATGGCGTTTATCGAGCGCGCTCTGTGCGTGTCTGGCGTACTTCTGGTGTGTACATTCATGAGTCGATCTCCGCGCACATTTTGTGCATGCACAAAATTTCCGATGCACACAGCGAATGCCAACGAATGCATAGCGTTAGTTTAGCGCACTCGACGAATGAGTAACTGACACACACTTAGCGAACGAAAATTGCTTTTCTTTTCGTGCTTGGGAAGTTCGTCGTGTATGTGACTGGCGCTTTAAGCTGGGTTCACACTACGACGTATAGACCGACGTTTTCCGACGTTTGGGCAAACGTCCAGCTCCGCTAGTAAAAGTTGCTAAAAGTTTATAAGAGTTGATGTTCGCTGGCGAATGCTGACGAACGTTGTGTTCATTGAAAACTTTTAACATGCAAAAACTTTGCCGACGTTTGGAAATAAATGTTGGTGTAAGTTGTACTCCGTTCGTAAACGTTCCTGAATGCTGGATTAAGTTGTACAGAGTTTGCCTAAGTAGGACTCTGTTGGCAAACGTCGACTGAGACGCTGGTGGTGGTGAACTTAGCCGAACGCTTGTCCAACGGAGGCCAACGGGTACCCGACGCAATGAACGCGATGGTAACGCAAGGGGCTAGCGTAGGCGAACTTTCAACAGCGTACCCGTAAGTTAGGTGAACTTTGGACAACGGATCCTTACGAAGCCTGACGCAAGCCAACTTCCAACAACGTTAAACAACTTTTGCGAACGAACTGAACCGTTGCAGGTTTTTGTCAGCGGTCAGCAACGCACTACCAGAGCGACCCAAACGTTTTCGAGCGTATGCCGATCACAATTCGGATACATAAAGCTAAACTTTACATTGGCGTGTGCAGATGCACGAGCTTGTTCCTCAATCCTGCATTGGATGCATTGAAATATTTGCGATATCGAGGATACTCATTACTACACGGTAAGTACAGTTCACACGTAAATATAACCACATTATGTTATTACCTTTGTTTTCACGAACATTTTCCGCCATTATTTTATACATTTATGAATCCCTTTCTTCTACAGATGGAGGACCTGGAGAGGCTGACGCTGACCTCAGCTTACCTACGCTGAGTATTCGTTCGTCTAAGTTGGACTAATTCGGCGACCGCTGCACATACGCTACATCTGCTGGTAAACGCTGTCAAGCTCTAGCAAACGCTGTCAAACGCTGGGAAACGTTCGTAAAAGTTGATTTGCGCCGGATATAAAACGTTGGTAGAGTGAATTAAAAATATCCTTCTCGCGAACGTAATTTCGCCGACGTTTGGGCTCATTTCTTAGACTTTTCAAACGCTGGCCAACGCTGGTACAAACGTTCATAGTGTGAACCCACCTTTAGCGAACGACAACTCAATCGCCATATTTGCTAACCGTTCAGTGCGTGGGCTGTGCGTCGTGTATGTGTGATAGGCGCTTCATCGGACATTTAACGAAATACGTTTTAGTCACTTGATCGGTTTTGAATCATACAAAACTAAAGATGGACAGTACTTTAGAATCAACTTCATTTATCAATTATCGTGTTGTGTTGCTACGCTACATGTATGTGTTTGTATTCGAACGGCAATAGCTTAGTCGCTTATGACGAGGACTGATCATGAGTTCTAATCTCGGCCCAGCCATGTATTTTCATACGATTGATAAAAGTCATTAGGATAAGCGTCATTCGTCATCCGCGTAAAGTAAAACACTATGTGAAACGGCAGCCAGATGCCTGACAATAATTGTGTTAGTGCGGCCACAGCGACTTGAAAAACGTGGTAAGATGAAATGGTCCGAGCGGTATGACTGAAAATGGGTTTACAATTGTCGTCCAACACAAATCAATGCAGATAAAATCGAAGGCGCGTCTTTCTAAGGGGTTTTCCAGGAAATATGGTTACCTTGTTTATAAACATACGTGAAACACACGAGTACGCTTGGATTATCCGTAACGTAATTTGGTCTCGTATTAACTTATCTTCAAATAAAACCTTATCAAAGAGAACCGCTCTCAAAAGCAGTTCATTGTTATTTCATGCTTTATTTCTTTGTACTGAATTGGTATGTTTCGGCGATAGCTGATTAACCTAGATGTTAAACAAATAATCTAGATTGTAGACCAATCAGATGTTGTATTTAATGAATAATATCGAAGAAATAAACGAAATGAAACGTTTTGATTGGTTCATAGTTAAGCTGGCGATCCTACGAGAGGCACTAATAAGGTGAAGTTTTAAAATGAATGAAAAATCAGTGAAAACGTACGAAATATAATATTTAAGAGCAAAATATTAAATGTTTTTGAATGTTTTCAGTTATTTATCGTCAATTGAAATGTATACACCTCTTGGTAGCCTCGCCTAATTTCCAGTCATGTGACTGTCAGTCCTCGGTCAGTTCTCGGCCTTGATAATCTATTTATAGAAAATGAAGCTGTATGGAGTTTGGTAAACACATAGATTATTGTTATGCTTTAGTAGTTGATACTGGGATAAAGAGATAAAAAAGTTGATTCCGTTTAGTATTTAATAATTTCTGAGAGTTTACATAATTTTGGCTAACACGTGGTTCTAAAAAGAAAGGAGATAAACAAAAAACGCGCAAGCTACACTCGATTACCGAGTCTATATCTTTTAAAGACTAATGTTGTAATCGAACAATGTTCCAACTAATTCACGATTATAATGCATTACCAATTCAAGGAGCTGTCAAATTCTTAGATATACAACATTATTGCGCAAATTTTATAATTCATGAACAATTACTGTTAGTTTTAATTATTAACAAAACCTTTCTGATATTCAAGTCAAATAATATGCGCATGTTCCATTTCTTAGTGTTTTCTCATATTGATTGCCGTTTATCTTTTTTAAAGATTTTTCTTGTTTTTATTAAAGCAATTTCTTCTGTACTTATATTTTATTGACATGATTAACTCGAGTTACGGAAGCGAGAAGTATTAACCTGGCCATGATACGTGTTATCATTAATAAATATGCCCGTCTTTACCGGAAGAACGCCGGTATAACGCTTTTATAATATTATAAGACCGTCAGGAATGCTACAACTCATATAAATCACGACTTATCGAGCTACTTTAGTATTACATTACATAAACCTAACAGAAAGGGTAACCCATACGAGTTATTTTGCCAGATGCACTGTCTGTCTTCGCCTACCTCACTAGTCAGTTAAAACTAGACCCTCTTGTACATACTACATGGATACTCTGCCGTGTCTGGGCTATCACTGCTTGTAAGTTCCTGGCATGTATCCATTTCGTTAATCCTAGTTGTGTCTCCGGTGCCAGTCTCTCAGCACGATACACAAAAGAGACTTGCAATTAATCATTCGGCGACATGGTACATTGTCGTCTCTCCGTTTTGATATCAGTCATTTGGACGTAAAGTCAATAAGGATACACTGGTAGTGTTTTCACCAGAACTTACATCCAGAAGTATATCTAAGTATGTCTAGGACGGTATTTGGGGATCAGGCGATTATGTGTATGCCGGCTCAGCTGTGTTTACATAATTGGCATAAGATTGACACGATTCAGTTCAATTCGTTTAACTGTCTTTAATCCTGTTTGTATCTTTGGTACCAGTCACTCAGCACGATACAAAAACTATACTTAGAAATGACTCCATCGGCGACATGGTACATTGTCGTCTCTCCGTTTTGATAGCCGTCTATTGGACGTTAAGTAAAAAAGGATATACTGGTAGTGTTTTCACCCGAACTCACATCCAGAAGTATAGGTATGTCTAGGACGGTATTTGGGGAGCAGGCGATTATGTGTATGCCGGCTCAGCTGTGTTTACATAGTTGGCATATGCATCATGACCAGTTATCACATAACGCAGCTCACACATTAGATCTGTTTCCATATATTGGAAAACAATTAGTGTTGGATGGAAACTAAGTGAATTGTTAGTATTTCTATTCATGACTGTTTAAAAACAGTGATTTGTGATCATTTTGTAAACTTAGGCAGCGCATAGACAATACAGAATTTGCATTATCAGGAATGAAAATCTAACCTGAGTATTTTCTATTGTTAAGCTTTTTTACTGGTAGAAGGAAAGGGAAATATAAGTTTGTAGTGTTTGAATCGTGAATGTTAACCATATTGTTTCAAGTATTTTGTTGTGTTGGAATCTTGTATGTTAACCATATTGTTTCAAGCCTTTTGTTGTGTTGGAATCTTGTATGTTAACCATATTGTTTCAAGCCTTTTGTTGTGTTGGAATCTTGTATGTTAACCATATTGTTTCAAGCCTTTTGTTGTGTTGGAATCTTGTATGTTAACCATATTGTTTCAAGCCTTTTGTTGTGTTTGAATCTTGTATGTTAACCATATTGTTTCAAGCCTTTTGTAGTGTTTGAATCGTGTATGTTAACCATATTGTTTCAAGCCTTTTGTAGTGTTTGAATCGTGTATGTTAACCATATTGTTTCAAGCCTTTTGTAGTGTTTGAATCGTGTATGTTAACCATATTGTTTCAAGCCTTTTGTTGTGTTGGAATCGTGTATGTTAACCATATTGTTTCAAGCCTTTTGTTGTGTTGGAATCGTGTATGTTAACCATATTGTTTCAAGCCTTTTGTTGTGTTGGAATCTTGTATGTTAACCATATTGTTTCAAGCCTTTTGTAGTGTTTGAATCGTGTATGTTAACCATATTGTTTCAAGCCTTTTGTTGTGTTGGAATATTGTATGTTAACCATATTGTTTCAAGCCTTTTGTAGTGTTTGAATCGTGTATGTTAACCATATTGTTTCAAGCCTTTTGTAGTGTTTGAATCGTGTATGTTAACCATATTGTTTCAAGCCTTTTGTTGTGTTGGAATCGTGTATGTTAACCATATTGTTTCAAGCCTTTTGTTGTGTTGGAATCTTGTATGTTAACCATATTGTTTCAAGTATTTTGTAGTGATGGAATCTTGTATGTTAACCATATTGTTTTCAAGCCTTCTGTAGCGTTGGAATCTTGTATGTTAACCATATTGTTTCAAGCCTTTTGTAGTGTTGGAATCTTGTATGTTAACCATATTGTTTTCAAGCCTTCTGTAGCGTTGGAATCTTGTATGTTAACCATATTGTTTCAAGCCTTTTGTAGTGTTGGAATCTTGTATGTTAACCATATTGTTTTCAAGCCTTCTGTAGCGTTGGAATCTTGATAATGATATTGTTTTCAAGTATTTTGTAGTGTTGGAATCTTGTATGTTAACAATAGTATTACAATGCCTATTGTAATTATTGACTTTTGTATGTAACTACCATATTAAAATTTGTCATTTTTAACTGATATAATTTTGTATGTTAACCACATTGCTACAGGAATTGTGTAGTATTTAAATCGTGTATGTTAACACGTTATTTTGCCTTTTGTTATGACTGAATCTTGCATGTTAACCTCATTGGTAATATGCATATTGTAGTAGTTATATATTGTCTTTTAACCATATTGCTATTAGGCAATATTGTATTATAGGTTATTGCATCTATATGGGAAAATATTGTGTTGGACGAATTCCTTCGGCTGAGTCCCTACACTAAAGATTCCCATCATCATGCAATTACCTTTTAATTGTATAATTTGATATTGGCTATTTAAAATTTGTCGTTTTGTTTGTTTTAAACACTTCACCGTTTAAAAAATTAACACTCGTTTTGGATTTTTTAGATAAATAACTATTAACGATCTATCGCGCAATTATACTGACCTTTTAGATGGTTACTAGGTTCGTGGAAAATATAATTTAAGAACCGCCATTGTTGTTCCCATTTGGTTTCGACTAGAAATTGAATCGTCGACAAAATGATGTGTAACGCTTTTTTTTCTAATAGTGTTTTTCATTAAAAACTCGTGTATTGGTCTTATTCTGGTATTTACGGCTGGATATTTGTGATCTTTATTGATGGCCCTTTTGACCTCGAAATATGTTCAGTAAAGCGAACACACGTCTTCTAGTCTGCGTTGATAAATTTCATATCGGAGAATGACACAAATAATCAGAATACCTGATTAAGTGTTTGAATCTTGCTTGTTGCTATCAGGCAATATCATATTTATACATAATATATGGATATAAATTCGTCTAGAAATACTTTAACAACTATGCTTAGTAAATGCATCATAGTTTAGATTTAGTTCAAAGTCGGTCGACAAGTCTCTTTATATTGACGAGGAATAGAGTAGTATAGCTTCGGTTCATGTAGTGTAAATCCATAAACAAGATTATCCAATACCAGAGACGAATTCGTGAACTTAAACCGGTTAATTTGCAGCCATCATATATAATCATTTAATGGCAATATAGCTGAGATAAACTAATATAAAAACATACCGTTTGTGTTTGGATTTCATCAAATCTCCACCAAAACTAATATATCTTGACATGAGTGGATATCAACGGGGCGAGATGATACGTGGCTTATACTTATAGATGACCTTGATGGAATTATTTTATCAGACATGCTTTTAAAGTATAACCACTACATTGCCATTAGAGACAAGTATAGGAAATAGTTATGTTACATGAAATATGTCTGAAACTACCGGCTCACGTCTGACAGGTCTTTTTCAAGTGATTTTGTTATCTTTATTCTAGGTGTGGTATGGCAGATTTATTGCACACATTAAGACCAATTTAGTTTGATGTTTTCTGAGGAAACAATCCGCTTGTTTCATCCATTATATCAGAGACCCTTTTAGAGAAGAATTGTTAAGATGGTAATTGTATGTTTCGATGTAAGATAGAGATATATTTTCACAGAATAAACCATACAAGGGTTATGTTAACGAGTGGCTATGTTACGAGTCATACAGTTCGTTTGGTTGTAATAAATCTCCTTCATGAATCTACACAGACTATATTGTTATATTTTTATAGTGCTTATTACGTATTTACAGACGATGGTGAGACTGGTACCATACAGAATAAACAGTGTCAACGTTTATTTGATAAATCACTGTTTTAGAACAATACAGTGAGTTTATCACGATATAGTCTACTGACAAGTAGGAATGTTTTCATCTTTTATGAGTTTTACACGAAATAATCACAATTGCATGTAAAACGAAATTGCTAATAGCGAAGATTGGAAATATTAACTGATTGCGAAGTTTCACATCTGGTTGAAAATCAAACTGTAATAATATCGTTAATAAGTTACAGCTCAATGATAGTACTTATATGAACTTTAACCCAGAAAATATTGTAAGCATAACACTCTTTCTCGGCTAAAAACCATTACGTTATCTAGGGGAATCATCAAATTAAAGTACAGCTAAAATTTAAAATACTTCACTTGGATGGGTGGAGTTGCTATCATCATTTTACGTAACAAAATTAAGAAGTTGTACCAGGATTGGTCTCTTTTCTTGTAAATGTCAGTACGTTAGCTACGGGAGGGAATCGTCACATTAAAGAACAGCTAACATACTTTTTCCCATTTTTTTACCTAACAATATTTTAAAAGTAGCTGTACGTAACGTAACAATTATCTCAATACACACACTCTGTTAACTTATCGTTTACGTTCGTTTATAAAGGCAGAAATCGCCGCAACACATCTAAACAATGCTAAGAGTGGCGAAAAACACCAACCAGTTAATATCAAGACCAGAAAGCAAATAGTTTAATACTTTCCCCCGTGAAGACGCATTTTGACAAGCATGCAACAGACGATTTATAAAAACATTGTAGCGAGAGAGAAAATTGCTCATGGTGAGTAACATCTCATATAGCAACAATGTTTTTTATCTCTGTTTAAAACATATATAGTAATTAATATAAGTATTACATATTTTGTCTAGATGTTATTAAAGCAGGTTGATGCCTTTTTCTTTTCCTGTGAAAATGTGTTAATATTGCTCCCAATAAGTGCGTGACTAGTACTGTAGTAGAACAACTGATTATTCAATTGAATAGGAAAGAGAATAATTGATGATCCTTGACGATCTCATTGCGAATTCATGATCAGTAAAGAAAGCACTACGATTAAATACTTCATATTACTGTATATTGGTTTTCACTATATAAGTAGTTTTCCGCATATACCTTTGTTTGTTTTATTACGAGCCATGGAAAGTTTATTAAAAGTTAGTTCTAGTGCACGTATTACTTTCTAAACTTTAATGGCGTTGTACTTTTATGAAGAGAAAACAAAAGGTTAACAGTGGGAAGGAAATGAGGTTTTGGGGGAAACGAAATCTTTTCCAAGAGTCTAAACTTATTTCAGCGAGAGAAATTCAATAAGATCACAGAGACTTTGTATCACAGATAATTTCAAAGACTAAACTACTTAGGTCTAAGGATGTTTCCAAAGTCTAAATTGTTTTGGTCTTAAAAGGATTCCAAAGACTACTTAGGTCTAGAGATTAATCCAAAAACAACGCTATTTTTATAGAAAGATGATTCCGAAGACTTCAAATCACTTCGGTTTAAAGAGGTTTCCAAAGACTGCTTCGGTCTTGAGATAAATCCAGAAACAAAACTATTTTAAAACTATTTTAATAGAAAAATGATTTCGAAGACAAAACATCTTCGGTCTAAAGATGATAATTAAACTATATGTATTTGTAGTTTGGTTCAAAGATGATTCCAAAGACGAAACTGCGTCAGTCTAAAGATGACACAAATTAAAACTTTCTTCAATTTTAAAGATGATACCAATTATTAAACTACTTTGGTTTAAAGATGATCCCAAAGTCTTAAATTGTTTTGTCTTACAATGATTCTAAATATTTAAATTCTTTGGTTTTAAAATAAATCCAAATACTTACTTCTTTTATTTAAAGATGACTGACCAAATGATAAAGCAACTTTAGTCCAAAGAAGATACTAAACACTAGACTACTTTGGTCTAGAGATGATCAGACACTTCATGCAGCAGATGATTTTTGAAAACATTAAGGGGAAAAGGATTTCTTCAAAGAGGGCAAGTGTTAATTTCGCAACGCTATTATTTACTCAATATAAATTTACCAGTTAAACATTTCCATATTGTTTTAGAAAATGTTTTCTTGTGATAACGCTATCATAGCATGTACTGTCCTCGATATTTGACACGACAGTGCGTGTCTCCAAAACGAATATCGTGTTTCCACAAACGTGGATATGAATATATATGTCTTTTGTAAAGAAAATGTTTATACTGACTTTTGTAAACGTGTCCGTTTACGTCAAACTGGTGCCATTTTCTGGAAAGGGCCTGTCTTTTAAAAACAGCGTAGCAACATTGTGATTGCTCAGACAAGTAATCAGACCTGCTGTTGTGCTATTTTCTGGATATGTTTTTTTATCATGGCTTGCTCGTTATAATAAACACGTAATAATATATTAATTCGAAGCTGAAACTACATTAATGAATCTAACACTAAACCATAGATCACTCGAACGCGTCGTCGATAACTCGAAGTAATAGATGGGTCCATTTCGAGATAGAGATATCGCGAGTCCACTGAAAAACAGTGGTAGATATTGCCTTGTTTTCAGTTAAAAGAAAGTATATACAGAAGCAATCATATGCCATATTAACGCCGAACTTAAAAAAGGCATCCAAATAAGAGGCATACCAGGATCAGAAAATGTACTTCAACTGTGTTATTATACCACTCAAAATGTCCGAGTGTAACCTTATATGTGACACTAATAAGTGTTTATATGTTTTCAGAACAAATTGCATTCATTGACCTTTACCACAATTGTCACTGTAATTTCCTGACCTTGACATGTTACCTGCTTATTATTGTCCACGTTTATATATAGTATGCGTGAGTGCGGAGGGGTTCAATTCATTTCGACTTCAGCTTCTTTCGAACGCTTAGGTAAACAGACTTATACTCACCGCGGTAACTGGAAGACTGAAGACTTTTGTTTATTTGCATAGTCAAAGAGGATGTTCATGTTGCAACAGTGTAATAACTCGATAAATAATCGAAAAGTTAATAGAAAGGCTAAAATACATAAAACAAAATAAAAAACATTATTGACTCTGCGTAATGTATCGACCCAGATCAGCCAGCGCAGTCCTCGCAGGCTAATCCGGGCCGACACATTCCGTCTCAGGGGTATAGAGGTATAGAGTAATGACTCCTGAAACAGAAAATCCACAGGAGGCGAAACAAGTATAAGCGGCAGGCTTATGCTGATCCGAGTCGATACTTTACGCAAAGTCAATAATGTTGGTTTTCTCACGGAACGGCTCATATATATTAATTGCCTACGGAATAAAACTTTTTAACATAATTCGAGGGCTTGGCGTAAAACGGTTGTAACTAAAATTGGTATTTTTTTACCAAGGTTAATCACCTCGCCATAAAGTCTTTAAAAGCGTTAAATCATTTTACTTGGTAAACAATGGAAATTTAGGTGCCATTGCTTCTGAGCAATGGCACCTAAATTTGCATTGTTTACAAAGGGGTCAAAATTGCACCAAAACGAGGGTTTTCAAAATAGGTTTTTAGTTACAACCGTTTCACGCCAAGCCCTCGATATATAAATGTATTTATTTTTTTCATCTATAAGAAATATGTTATTTACATATAGATTCGGACATGTTCATGACGCTGGCAATGACAAAGACGTTAAAACGTTTAAACGCAAAGGCTTAAACATATGTTCACGCTAAAATGGGCATAGGGCTAAAGACGAAACTTTATTATTTTAAATCTTTGTTAATCTACTAAAATTATCTCAATACATATCTTGCCTATCTATGAAAGTTAACACATTTTAGATGTTTTTGACAAGATCTTGTAATTGAAAATGACAGACACCTATCCATAGAAATATTTTTTCCATTTTTCTTCTAATGCATGCGTTATGAGCAAATACGAGAGAAATATTTTGAAATGAAGAAATGAGCCGTTCCACGAGAAAACCAACATTACGGATTCTACGTAATATATCGATCCAGACCAGCCTGCGCAATCCACACGAGGCGAACAGTGTCTGCCCGGGTTAGCCTTTACGCAGAGTCCATAGTGTTGGTTTTCTCGTGGAACGGCTCAAATATTGAAAAACAATATTAACACTACACAATGAAATAACCATACAAATGCCTCTAAACTAGAATCAACCCGGAAGTGTTTTGTTTAAATGGAACCATAAGGGAAGATATTCACAGTTATTATTGTTTGAAAAATGTGATTTCCACATTACGAGACAGTCCCTTCGATATCTTGCTGTTTAATTTGTTAAAGAATAATCCTGTTTCACCCCCGATACATCTGCAGCAGACGACATTGAAACCATTTGAGTATAAACGTGGATCTTTTATTTTAGAAGAGTTTTTCAAAATATTGTGAAGAAAGGAGAAATTGCTCATTATGAGCACGTTCTCTTTTTGTCACAATGTTTTCAAAAGTCGTCTACTGCAGTTGCGTCAATATGCAACTACAAGTGGAAAGGGTTAAAGGAGACGATTCCGGGAATAACCATAGGGGCCCTATGGGAATAACTGGAGGATGCTGTCAAGCGCAAATAATTCCGGTTGTAGTAAATTACCTGATATTTGAACATCACATCGAAACCGAACCTCGAAGCTTTGGGATCAGTTAAGATTTATATCAGTTCCCGACACCGCATAGCCTGATTATTTTCATCTTTGTTTTTCAACTAGATTTCCAAATATTGCAGAAGCATATGGAAAATGTGTGGTTCTGTCAGTGAAGAACAAAAACCTAATCAGCTTGACTTTTACCAAAACGAAAACGTACGAAAGAAACTGTTGTAGGAGGATTGTTTCCTTCTTGAGCTATACGACTTGAGGTTTTGATGTCATAGTACGACATTAACTGGATTAACTAACAATAATGCTGGTAAGTTTATCCTAACACCGGTGGAACAATCGCAACTCTGAGCTCCATAGAGGGGGGTCAGTACTACCAATAACCATTATCAAAGTAGTTGTAATGGCACGACCGAGAATTGAACCCCGTTCCCGCTTCCGCTCCTGATGTGGATGTTCTTAACACTATTGATTATTGGCGGTCTTCAGTCATTGAAAGAGTTCACTCATATACAAAGAGAGACTATTTTAAAATGCAGTTTTATTTCTTCCTCTTTCTTTGCAGAATTGAACAAAGCAGTATTTTGACGACGAATAGCAGGCAAAAAGGCAAGTTTTTTTTTATAAAACATAGTAAATAAAAAAAAGACATGCATTGCATTACAGCTATATTGTTACAACACATATTAAGTTCAAACCTCCCCACGTATAGACGCATTTTGACTTTTGAAATAATTGTGGTCATAGAGAACTTGCTCATGATGCGCAATGTTTCCATTTGCCACAACTTTTTCAACTCCTTTCAAAGATAATACCTTCATTTATACGGAGAGATTTTTTTTCCATTTGTGCTAAGATATTTTAAGTCGTTTGATTCAGGTGTGTTGTATGTGGGAAATGGTAAACTCGGTGAAATGAGTGAAAGTGAATACAAGTGACCGTTCTGCCCAATTTTACAGACTTATATTAAAACGTATATCACTGTCCTTTGACATTATACAGAAAAGAAACGCAATTTGTGTTTACCCTCAGCAACAATTACTCTCCGGCTGTGTTTAGAGATAACACATTTCTAATTATTTACCCTGTCTCGTCCTAACAGACTGGCACCAAAACACTAATATGTTAAACGAAATGTAATCATATTGCACTTATTCAAATCTTGTCAATCTTTAAATAGACACTTGGCGAATGGTTTGCATCAGCACAGTATGTAAAAGACGATCCAGTTTACAAACACTTCAATGTAATCGCAATTAGTGCTTCTGACAAAATAGGTTTTTTTATGGAACAAATGGCGGTATCGTCTTATTAGTGATTTTATAAGCTGAAATATATAAGCCTTATAATCATCTTTTATATGACTTATAACATTCCTGGCTTTCTAAATAGAAACCCTTTCTTCCGGTCAATACATATATTTATAAGGTAACAGTTATGGGTTATGTACAGGTTATTACTGTGAACTTTGGACAGTTTCATAACTAAACCAAGGATGTAATGCCATATAACCTACATAATTTAATAAAGATGTAATCACTGTGAATCAACTTAAAACACTACAATCTAGAGGCTCCTCACGAATGACATATTCGCAACAGACTTACAAACTCATTGTGATACATCTGTAGCAGACGATTATGGAAAACGGTGTGGCAGAAGGAGAAATTTATCAATATTTGTTTAGACATTTTTCAATTATTTCATTTTCATCAATACAGATGTTCCATCTATTTGCCAAGATGGTTCAAAGATGTCTATTCCATTCATTCTTTGTAATAATACACGAAAGTCATGGTGACGAGCGTCATTCGGCTTCCATCAGTGGGCTTTACAGTACATATTGAAAGGTATCCGGTTGCCCGTGAAGAAGGCTGTCTAGAGTACCGGTGACAGAGAGACAGGAAACACATGGTAGGTTGAACTGGCCGCCGTCGTATAACTGAAATACTGTTGAAAACGGCGTGAAACCCAATACTATCAAATATCAACGAATTATTGTTAAAGAACTTGGCATTGTTAAGAAAACATACACGATTGAGAAAGACACATTCATTCTAAAACGATCCCTAGCCTTTGCCCATTTTCGTCAATCAAGAAATATACCTGACAACGGCGATACAGGATTGGCGATCTGTGTATTGTCAGATCATCCTTGGCATCATACACTCATTAATTAAACCTTTGACATACGGTGTACATTTAGATCACATAGTATGTTTGTGCGAATCAATAGTTGTCTACACTTGTCAAAATAGTCTTATGGTGCTTTCGAGCACTACTTATATACACTGGTAGGCGAATTCCGAAGACGCTCATTGAAATCTAGACTCGGACCAGTCCCTTTAGTTAAATATTGTCTTTTAACCATACTGTTATTAGGCATGTTGAAGTAATTGAATATTGTATTATAGGTTATTGCATATATATGGGAAAATATTGTGTTGGACAGGTTCCTTCGGCTGAGTTGCCCGAGCTTGCGAGGGCAGAACTCCGCCGAAGGAATGAGTCCCTACACTATAGATTCCCATTATCATGCAATTGCCCTTTTATTGTATAATTTGACATTTGCTATTTAAAATTTGTCGTTTTGTTTGTTTTAAACACTTCACCATTTAAAAACTTAACACTCGTTTTGGATTGTTTAGATAAATAACTATTTACGATCTATCGCGCAATTATACTGACCTTTCAGATGGTTGCTAGGGTCGTGGAAAGTATAATTTATGAACTGCCATTGTTGTTCCCCATTTGGTTCGACTAGAAATTGAATCGACGACAAAATGATGTGTAACGCTTTTTTCTAACGGTATTTTTCATTAAGAATTCGTGTATTATCTTATTTTGGTATTTACGCCTGGATATTCGTGATCTTTATTACGATTTAGATGGCCCTTTTGACCTCGCAATATGTTCAGTAAGGTGAACTTACGTCTTCTATTCTGCGTTGATAAACTTCACATCGGAGAATGACAAGCAGAATCAGAAGACCTGATTAAGTGTTTGAATCTTGTTTGTTGTTATCAGGCAATATGATATTTATACATAATCTATGGATATAAATTCGTCTATAAACACTTTAACAGTAGTGTAGGTCCATAGGTAAGATTATCCAATACCAGAGACGAATTCGTGAACTTTAACCGGTTAACTTGCAGACATCATATATAATCAAATAATGGCAATATAGCTGATGTAAACTAATATAAAAGACATACCGTATGGGTTTGTATTTCATGAGAAAAATAAATAAATAAATAAATACAGTACCATTAGAGACAAGTAGATGCAATATACAAAACAGGAAATATCGCTTAAACTACTGGCTCACGTTTGACAGGTCTTTTTCAAGTGATTTTGTTATCTTTGTTCTAGATGTGGTATGGGAGATTTATTGCACACCTTATGACCATTTATTTTGGTGTTTTCTGAGGAAACAATAAGCTTGTTTCATCCTTTATATCAGAGACCCTCTTAGAGAAGAATTGTAAAGATGGTAATTGTATGTTTCGATGTAAGATAGAGATATATTTTCACAGAATAAACCCTAATATGGTTATTTTAACGAGTGGCTATGTTACGAGTCATACAGTTTATTTGGTTGTAATAAATCTCCATCATGAATCTACACAGACTATATTGTTATATTTCTATAGTGCTTATTACGCACTTACAGACGATGGTGAGACCGGTAACACACAGAATAAACAGTGTCAACTTTTATTTGATAAATCTCTGTTTTGGAACAATACAGCGAGTTTATCACGATATAGTCTACTGACAAGTAGGAATGTTTTCATCTTTTTTTTACACGAAATAATCACAATTGCATGTAACACGAAATTGCTAATAGCAAAGATGGAAACTATCAACTGATGGTGAAGTTTACACGCCATCTGGTTTAAATCAAACTGTAATGATATCGTTAAAAAGTTACAGCTCAATGATAGTACTTATATGAACTTTAACCCAGAAAATATTGTAAGCATAATACTCTTTATCGGCTAAAACCCATTACGCTATCTAGGGGAATCATCAAATTAAAGTACAGCTAAAATTCAAAAATCTTTACTTGGATGGGTGGAGTTGCTACAGTCATTTTACGTAACAATATTTAGTAGTTGTACCTAGATTGGTCTCTTTGCTTCCATCAGATAAGGTCACAGTTATCTCAATACACAATTGATTAACATATTGATTATCTATTGAAGTGAACTAATTTAAGCAAGTATATGATTGTAAATGTCATTACGTTAGCTACGGGAGGGAATCATCACATTAAAGTACAGCTAACATTCAAAAACTGTACTTTTTTCCATTATTTTACGTAACAGTATTAAGTAGGTGTACCTTGGTAAGTCTATTCGCTACCGTTAGATAACGTAACAATTATCTCAATACACACAATCTGTTAACTTATCGTTTACGTTCGTTTATAAAGGTAGAAAACGCCGCAACACATCTAAACAATGCTAAGAGTGGCGAAAATCAGCAACCAGTTAATATCAAGACCAACGTCACTAGATTATGTTTGGAAATGTTCCTTAGTGTCTCCGACCTTGTGAATACGTCCAGAAAGCAAAAAGCTTAATACTTTCTCTCGTGAAAACGCATTTTGACAAACATGCAACAGACGGTTTATGAAAACAAACTGAGTATTCAATTGAATAGGAAAGAGAATAATTGATGATCCTTGACGATCTCATTGCGAATTCATGATCAGTAAAGAAAGCACTACGATTTAATACTTTATATTGTTTTCACTAAATAAGTAGTTTTCCGCATATTCCTTCGTTTGTTTTCTCTTACAAGCCATGGAAAGTTTAATATTAACATATCACTTTCTAAAATTTAATGGCATGATAGTTTTATATAAAAAAAAAAAAACAATCAGTGAGTTTTTTGGGGAAACAAAATATTTTACACGAGTCTCGATTTATTTCAGAGAGAGAAATTCAATAAGATCCAAGAGACAAAACTCAAACACTAAACTACTTAGGTCTAAAGATGATTTCGAAGATAATACCTATTATTAAACTACTTTGGTTTAAAGATGATCAAAAAGACTTAAATTCTGTGGTCTTAAAATGATTCTAAAGATTTAAATTCGTTGGTCTTAAAATAAATCCAAATACTTACTTGTTTTGTCTTTTGTCTAAAGATGACTGACCAAATGAGAAAGCAACTTTAGTCCAAAGATGATTCCAAACACTAGACTTATTTTGTCTAGAGATGACCAGATGCACTTCATCCATTCATTGGTCCTGACTTTGCTTTTTTTTTTAGAGCAACATTAGATACTCATAACAAATGATGAATACTTTACAACGTATCCTGTTTTAACTCGTTCCCTGATACAAACGACATTTGGCGCCTCTGTAGCAAAGGACTTTTGAAAACATTGAGGAAAAAGTGATTTCTTCAAAGTGAGCAAGTGTTCATTTTTTTCTCAATATTAAAATACAAGTTAAACACTTCCATTGTTTTCGATGATGTTTTCTTGTGATCACGCTATTTTATCATGTACTGTCCTCGATATTTGACACGACAACGCGTGGCTTCAAATGGATATCGTGTTTTCATAAATTTGGATTTGAATATTTTTTTTGTATAGAAAAGGTTTATACAGACTTTCGTGAAAGTATCCGTTTTCTAAATCAAGATATAGTCGACTCGCGATAGCTCGATCACGGGAAAATAAGAATTTTACGTCAAACTGGATCCACTTTCTGGAACGTGTCTGTCTTTTATAAACATGCTAGCAGCATTTGTGATTGCTCGGACGAGTGATCAGACCTGCTGTTGTGCTGTTTACTTGATATGTTTTTATCATGGCTTGCTCCTCATAATAAACACGTAAATATAAATGAATTTAAAGCTGATACTGCATAACTATATTTAACGTAACTCGAAGTATATGGTGGGTCCATTTCGAGGTCGAGATATCACGAGTCCACTGTAGCTCAAGAGACAGTGGTAGATATCCCGTTGTTTTGAGTCAAAACTTGTATATACAGAAGCAAGCACATGCCACATTTAAGCTGATCTAAAGAAAAGAATCCAAATTTAAAGCATGCCAGGATCAGAAAATGTACTTGTTATTATTCTTAGAATGGACACTAATAAGTGTGTGTATGTTTTCAGAACAAATTACATTCATTGACCCATATCACAATTGTCACTGTCATTTCCTGACCTTTACATGTTTATTGCTTCTTAGTGTCCACATGTTTAGTGTGCGTGAGTGTGTAGGGGTTCAATTAATTTCGAGAGGTTTTGCATTTGCTCATCTTCACTATTGCAGTGATCCTTAGACTGATTTATCATATGCATTATTATGTAACGCTTGGCTTAACGTAGTTTTACTCACAGCGGTAACATGAAGACTGAAGACATTTGTTGCATTGCATAGTCAAACAGAATGTTCATGTTGCAACAGTGTAATAACCGGCGATAAATAATCGAACAATTAGTAGAAAGGCTGAAATAGATAAAATAAAAACTGATTCAAGCATATATCTGTATAGCACTCTATAATTCAATATTTCGCCCAAAGGCCTTCTACAGGTTATATTTAACAAAGAGCACACGCTATGTTGCGTCCTTCTTGAAAGTATTGTAACCGAACAAGGCCTATGCCCGATGACGTATAGACTGTTTTTATTTTGATCTTTATATATTAATTTTCTACGGAATAGAATTGTTAACATATATAAATGTATTTTTCATCTATAAGGGATATTTCATTTACATATAGATTCGGACAGGTTCATGACATTGAAAATCACAAAGAATATCAAAACCGATTACGCAAAGACTGAAAAATATGTTCACTCTAAAGCGTCATAGGACTAAAGACGAAGCATTACGTTTTAAATCTTTGTAAATCTGCACAATTTATCTCAATGTCTAAGTTAAAGCATTTTAGATGTTTTTATATGATCTTAAAAATGAAAATGGTAGACACATACTTATATATATTTCATAAAGTACGATTTTCTTTGTTCTTATTCCAATACATGAGCTATGATCAAATAAGAGACATATACGAGATGTGTCACGAGAAAACCAACACTATGGGCTCTGCGTAATGTATCGACCAAGATCAGCCGGCACAGTCCGGCTCATCCAGGCCAACATATTCCGTCTAAGGGGGAAAGAGGTATAGAGTAACAGAAAATCCACAGGAGGTGAAAAGTGTCTGCCCGGCTTAGCGTGCGCTGCATGCTTTGGCTGATCCGGGTAGATATTTTACGCAGAGTCAATTATGTTGGTTTTCTCGTGGAACGGTTAAAATGTTGGAAAACAATATTGACACTACAAAATGAAATAACCATACAAATGCCTTAACTAGAATCAAACCGGTAGTATTTAGCTTAAATTGAACCATAAGGGAAAATATAAACAGTTATTGTTGTTTGAAAAATGTGATTCCCACATTGCGAGACAGTCCCTTCGATATCCTGCAGTTTAAGTATTTTAAGATTAATCCTTTTTCTCACCGATACATCTGCAGCAGACAACATTGAAACAGTTTGAGTAAAACATATGGAAACTCTCCATAGATGGATGTTTTATTTTAGAATAGTGTTCAAAATATTGTGAAGAAAGCAGATAATGCTCATTAAGGGCACGTTTTCCTTTCGTCACAATGTTTTCAAAAGTCGTCTGCTGCCCAATATATCACTACAAGTGGTAAGGCTTTAAGGAAACGATTCCAGGAATATCCGGAGGATGCTGTCAAGCGGAAATAGTTGCGGTTGTAGTAATGTACCTTTGATATTTGAACGTCACATCGAAACCGTACCTCGAAGCTTTGCGATCTTTTAAGATTTTTCTCAGCCCCCGCCATCGCATAGCTTGAATTGTTTTTCAGCGAGATTTCCAAATATGGTAGGGGCATATGGAAAACGGTTCTGATAAATTACACATGTGGTTCTGTCAGTGAAGAACAAAAGCTAATCAACTTGACTTTCACCAGAACAAAACCCTACAAAAGAAAACTCTTGTAGGAGGATTATTTCATTCTTCATCTATAAGATTTGTTTTACACCGCTTTCAATTATATATTCAGTCATAGCACGCCATTTCCAGGATTAGCTACCAATACTGCTTGTAAGCTTATCCTAACATCAGTGCAACAATCGCAATGTAATCCTCGCAACCCTGAGTTCCATAGAGGGAGGTCACTCCTACCAATAACCATTATTAAAGGATTTGTTATGACCCGACCGGGGATCGAACCATGGTCTCCCGCACATGAGGTAGACGTTTTTATCAGTATTGATAATCGGTCTTTAGTCATTGGAAGAGGTCACTCCTTAACACAGAGAGGCTATTGTAAAATGCATTTGTTTTGCATTTTCTTTCTTTTCAGAACTAACACAACAGTCTTTATACAACGAATAGCAGGCAAAAGTGAGCTATCGATATAGCACTTAGTAAATAGTAAATAGACTAAAAACACAAAAAGGACATGGATTGCATTACAGCTATTTTGTTACAACAACTATTAAATTCATACTTTCTCCACAGTATTTTTACAACGAATAGCAGGCAAAAGGGAGCTATCTAAATAGAACTTAATAAATAGTAAAAAGACTAAAAACACAAAAAGGACATGGATTGCAATACAGCTATTTTGTTACAACAACTATTAAATTCAAACCTTCTCAACGTATAGACGCATTTTGACTTTTAAAAACATTGTGGTAATAGAGAATGATGAGCAATGTACGTTTTCAACTTCTTTCAAAAATAATACTTTCATTTATAAGATTTTTTTTCCCATTTTTGCTAAGATATTTTAAGTCGTTTGCGTCAGATGTGTTGTATGTGGAAAAGGGTTAAACTTGGTGGAAGGAGTGAAAGGGTATCTTCATCAAACAATACGAGTGACATTTGGTCGAACCATTTTGGCTTATTTTACAGACTTATATTAAAACATAAGTCACTGTCCTTTGACATTATACAAAAAAAAGAAACGCCATCTCCGGCTGTGTTTAGGGATAAAACATTTCTAATTATTGACCCTGTCTCGTACTGACAGACTGGCACCAAAAACACTAATATGTTAAACGAAATGTAATTATAGTGCACTTATTCTTACCGTGCCAATCTTTAAAGGGACACTATACAAATGGTTGTGCATTAGCACAGTATGTAAAAAACGGTCCAGTTTACACAAACGTTAAATGTAATCGCAGATAGTGCTTCTGACAAAATAGTTTTGTTATGAAATAAATGACGGTACCGTCGTATTGGCAATATTATAGGATGAAATATATTAGCCATATAATCATCTTTTATATGACTTATAAGATTCCTGGCTTTCTAATAGAAAACTTTTCTTCCGGTCAATAAATATATTTATAGGGTAACACTTATGGGTTATGTACGGGTTATTACTGTGAACTTTCGATATTTTCATGAATATAGATATTCGCAGCAGTCTTAACGAATCTGGAAAACATTGTGGCAAAAGGAGAAATTGCTCCCGTTTTTCTTCTTTTTTTTCTTCATATTATTTCACTTTCATTAATACAGATGTACCATCTATTTCCCAAGACGGTTCAAAGATGTCTATACCATTCATTCTTTCTGATAATCCACGAAAGTCATGGTGACGAGCGTTACTGGATTACTGTTGAAAACACCGTTACACCAAATACTATCAAATAACACTAGGAAAATATCAAGGAATTATTGTTAAAGAATTTGGCATTGTTAAGAAAACATGCACCATTGAGAAGGACACATGAACACTCTAAAACGGTCAATATTCTTTGCCCATGGTGGTTAATGAAGAAATATACCTCACAACGGCGCTACAGGAAACACAACACTAGGGAATTGGCGATCTGTTTATTGTCAGAACATCCTTGGCATCATATACTCATTAAGTAAACCTTTGACATACGGTGTACATTTAAAGTTGTATACATTTGTCAAAATAGTCTTATGTTGCTTTCGAGCACTACTTATATAAACTGGTAGGCGAATTTCGAAGACACTCATTGAAATCTAGAATTGAACCAGTCCTTTTTGTTAAAGTCTTATTACATATCGTCAATGAATAGTTCATCATATGAGCGGTACAAACAACTTTTGACAACTCTGTAACCTACTCATTCCAACATATTGTTGAGAATTAACAAGAATTAGGAGCACTGCATTTATTTGTTCACCTACGTTTTGAGGAAACATTTTGGAAAAAGAAAGTGTTTAGAGACAGCTGTGACTTGTTATATAGTCATGCAAGACGGACTCCTAAGTTGAAGTAGTTTACCTTAAAATACTCTCTAGACACTGTCAATTTTATTTGAATTATATTATAAGTTAGACACATCAGCACAATGTTCAAGTCCCTCTGTTAATAAATGAATGTGTTAATTTAAAACCATGATATAATATATTTCAAACAAGGCAATTCTACTAATTTCGGAGGATTTTTTGTTTCAAATAACCAGAAAATGTAGATGCAGATGAGGTTATTTGGCTGTTATAATTGGACTCTCATTATACATATCATTGGTATACAGCGGCCTTCTTTTGTTTTTGACATGACATGCATCAATGAGTGTGTTAACTATTCCACAACACCTTGATAAACCAAAGTATTTTGCTATTAGTTTAAACTTTATTTATTTTACATCGAAGCTTTAAGCTTATATTAATCACACTCGATGTCTGCTTCCTGGATACTTAACCAGTACTCACGCCAGTTGTGCAGAAAATCCAAAAGATAGAATCCGTTTATCACGGGATTCGAACCCGGGACCTTTGGTACAATATTTTGCTATTGACCCCCATTCTGTAAATACAACATTGTGCTTTCAACTACAACATTATTCAAACCTAGGCCATGATAAAGTGTTGTTGTGAAGAGTATTTGAAAAGCTGTAGTGATCGGTAAATCATTGTCCATACTTTATCCGTGATCTGCAGAAAGCCCCTTGCTGGCAGTACTACCAGTGCTTTGATTAAAATATCTAAAAGCTACAGAAACAAATATAAGTTCGTCAGGACAAAAAACCTATGGTTTCATTTCATCCAATTTTCCCCTTTTGACCAATGACAATGACAAATAACAACTATTAAATTGATTTAAGGCTATCGACCCATAACAACATGTCTTACATATAATACAACATCCGCCAGCGTACCGCACGCTCGTCACAAATATTCAGATATGTATACCAACAAACATAACACTGAAAAATATAGCGTTGGAATGATAACACACATATATATGTACATTCACATACATCCTATAAACAATATATCTAACTACTTTCAATTTGTTTAATACAACTATTTCTTCGTTTGAAGGCATAGAATAAATAAGAAGATGTGCATTTAATTAGTTGTTGTGGCGATTGGTTTGACAATCGCCACAATGCTAACAGAAACAACAACAACGAAAAAATATTTACATAGTCGGTTTTGAAAAGGCCGTTGATATTTTTTTCCTTACTGTAAACCAATTTACTCACATCCGTTATAGTTCCATCATTGATGCAGAGACGCGATCAATAATAATTATGTCAGTGCTACTTTGGTACCGGATTGTTACTAATATTTGAGTTTTATCGAGACATTATCTACATAGGGTTAAAATGTGTAAATATTATCTTCGTCATGATTGGGCAGATAATACATATCATTGCGCGATCTATCTGCCTTGCAAACAACTCTGGTAATACTCAAATCTGGAAATTCCAAAAGGTTCTATAAATAGCTCGCGAGACTAGTTATCGATTGTTCTTAAGTCTCAATATTATAAACGCTTTATTTTGTAGTTGTTTAAATATATGAAAGCGTACAGATGATAAGACTGGTTTACAAAGGTTTAAAGGACACACGATGTCAGTGTGTACACACGTTATGTATACACGTCTGCACGTTCTAGAGTCAATTAGCAATCAATGCTGAACGTGTAGCCTAATTTAGTTTAGAGATCGAGCACTATAATATATGCCTATATTTTTATAAATTGAACAGTTTGGCAAATAGTGAAATTGTGCTTTTTAAGCATGTTTTGTGTTTGTTATTGCACTCAAATTTTTCGAAGCAGTTTAACAACCTCAGAGACATATAAATACACTGTGTTTATATGTCTCTGACAACCCTCAATCATGCAATGTGAAGGGACTAAATTGAGCAGACCTGTATAATACCGGACATCATTGAAACAAACACCAAACTAATGGATACTGTTTTCTCTCCTTTCTTGATAATTTAGTCATTTCTAAAGTGTACAAAATATTTCATCTGAATATGGCCTAGCGACCTGGTGATGAACATGTGATTACCCGAACAATTTAGATTACAAATAGCCATTCTAATGAGCTAAAACGGTTGTCTATCGAATACCAACTAGATTTTTCATAAATTTGGAATGGCCTAATTTTGAACACATCATGCACAGGGACTTGCTCCTCTAAATATAGATATGACCTACTCTATGCATGTTAATAGCTAATGCATAGAGTAGTTCATATCTATTTTTAGAGGAGCAAGTCCCTGTGCATCATGACCAATTTCAGAACGTAACTAAAAAATCACTGAGACAACATTCTGGCAACTAACATTATTCTACTGTCAAAAGATGCAGGGTTGATACATTCTTAAATTTACCCGCAACAGAGTGCACTATTATTGAAAATCGCAAGCCCTACACCGATATACTGCTTGTTACTTTGCAGGATTTTCCATACGATCGCCACTACAGTGCCATTGGCGCTTTGATTCCTTTTGCGATTACATTAAAATATTAAACTTTTGTATACCAAGAATTGAAAAAGGTTTATATAGCCATTGAAACCGAATATCATGTAATTTTTCGTTCACATGTTACCCGGAAATTACATGATATTTGGTTTCTACGGCTATATAAATCACTGAACTCTTTGTAAAAAAAAGGGGAGGGGGTTGAATTACATGAAATTATACCAAACGTTGTTTGTTGTTACGTCCCTACTTGAAACGCGAAACAAGAGATAAGATAATGGTACGATGTGAACGTCTATAATATTTAATATCAAGAAAGATTTGTTTAACCGATTATTAATAAGACATTGTAAACATAATTATATAGGTTATAAAGTTTCAAAGATGTCCCCAACCGACACTTAAATTACAAAGAAAATAGGAGTATTAAACAAGATCTATATTAAACACTATGAAGGCTTTTTAAGAGAGTCCTCGAATGCGAATCACTTTGTATCATCTTGGGGTTAATTAGATATATTACCCTCAGTGCATTTATTTAACCTGAAAAACACAAAATCGAACTATTTCTAACCTAATGTTGATGAAGTCTCTCTGTCATATGCTATGACCTAATTAAAACGCAATCGCGCTTTACGCCACTTTACAGAGACATATTTGCGTGTACCATTTCGCATTTGCGAAAGGTGTAGACCAAGATAAGCTTGCACAATCGGACACGCTAATATTAGTCTAAAATATTCCCCACACTTTATAAACATCAATAAAAGTATAATCCAGTAGTTATTCTAGTTGCAAGAATTCAGCACAATAAGGAGCAATATAAGTATGCTATGAACGATGGGAGTTGTCCAATCCTGGAATACTTTCAAATGTCTGTCAGTCGCGGCTAGTAAGCTGGGTATTAATACATATGCGTACAGTGAAGACTCAGGTGGGCCTGATATATTTATATGACAAAAACATGTACGCTTAGTCCGTATAGTTGTAAGCCAATAGAACTTTAAATGAGGTCAAAGCGGATTGGGATTAAGACTCGCTAGACGCTGCTTCCGTAAATTGTCCCAAATGACTTGTTTTAAGAGGGTACAGAGGTTTGCAGCAGTTCTTGTTGAAATGAGTGTTGCTCCGGTAAGACCTACCTTATCGTTATTATCACAAGTATGGAAAATACCTGTCTGTGAATGGAAGCCAATGATCTGAATATATACATGGCGGCTGGTTATGCAGAACGCCGCTCAAAATGACTATATTCCAATTTCAATTGAAACATGACCTTAAACTTCGCTCTTCACGCCCTTCACGCCCTTATACTAGAAATATCAGGTCTGATTTCAATCAATATCATAACTTCTCTTGCGTGTATATACATGTAGATCTGATTACTGCACCATATATGTCGTCTCAGATTGACGTTTGCATAAGCCTATCAAATTGTCGCTTACCAAATATTTCGGCATAAATTATGTAAAATATAACCCATATATATATAAACGATGATTATAGAGTGTTCCGATTGTACAGCACGGGCGTTAGTTGTATGGTGCGATAACATTGGACATCAAAACTAAGAACGTGCTCCTGGGTGTTTAAGTGTATACGGTCAATATGCGAGATAGTCAGAACCAATATATGTACAGCGGTCTGATTTAAATGAGGTTGTATTTCAATTAAATCTTTCCCAGATCAGATGAGCTAAAACGTATCGATAGAAGAAATTAATATGCGGATAGCATGTTATCTGATTTATGATCAACATACTCTCAAAGGGTTTTAAACTAAGTGCATGCTAGCGGAGTTAACCCTTGAAAACGGTGTATTGCTACTCTATGAAATCGTCCATAAAAGGTACGTATCTACTTAAGGTTAAAACTGTTGATCCATATGAACCTGTGCATCCGCAAGCTGGTCAAGATTTACACTGTTCACAGTTTATTGAAATAAGTTTGCTATAAGTTTTTGATAAGACGGGATATTAAGGGTGATCTGACACTGTTATGAAATGCCAACCTGTACCTTTACCCATGGAATGGCTCATATATAGAATGAAATGTTATCTTTTTTAAGACATACATCACCGCCGCTTTATTGCCAAAAAACTGGAAAACCAAAACTGATAAGAAATTGTATTCAGAAGGTTTCATCGTCAAAATACACACAATTTACATCTAGATGGATTGAAATAAGAAGCATATTTCACAATTGATTTGATTGTTTGGTGTTTTACGCCGCTTTCAACAATGTTTCAGTTATATCACGAACTGTGTGCTTCATGTCGATCAATTATATTCGTGCATTCGACTCTTGTGAACTTTTACGGGAAAATGTGTCAATCGAGATGCCGCTTTCCGTTAAAACGTACTCGAGTGGATAACAAACTCCGGGATTAACATTCAGTGCCAATATGCCTTTTATATTCATTGCCAAATTATAGCGTTTTAATACTCTAATTTCTTAAGAAATTACCCACTTGCAAACACATCTGCAGAAGAAGACGACTGATAAAGTAATGCACAATTATATTGCTTAAAGTGAGCAATTTCTCCGTTTGTCACAATGTTTTAAATTATATTCAATTATTATGATTTAATTCTCATAGAGTTTCTATAATGGTGTATGGATGTTTTCAAAGTTGTCTACTATAGATCTTTTGTATGTGGGGAAGGGTTAAAGATTATTTTCGCTTTTATGTGCTTACATAAACAGTTGAATTGTCATCAACATGTTAGTTATTCCATGATGATCTGTTCCAAACGTGTTTTTTAATGTTTTATCACAACACTAACAAATAAGTGATTTAAGTAAATTCCGTATGAGGTCAATTGCAAGTAAAAATGATGCCGTCCATTATCCTGCGGAATTTCTGTGACTAGTAAAAGCTATATTGTCTCTAAATAAATGTTGTAAAACTATATTTATGAAATTTGAAATTTCTGTTCATTCTCCTCTGAACTTGTCAACAGATAACAAAGAGGTGTCTATATCATTTGTTTATCACATGATGTTTAATATTATGTGAATATGTTTTGTATGTAACACTATACATTTATACGTATACGTTAATAAAAGTATGTCCTGTTCTGTTCTGTTCTGCTTAAAATAACTACATTAATGGAATATAATGTTCTAAATGTTGATACATGAATAGTGAATATCATAAACGTGCAGGTTGATCTGGGTGTAGATTGTTCGCAGTTGTAGTTTGAAAGTGTACGTAACATGAGTAGTAAGGGATCATTCGAAATTCGTGTGGACATCTAATGTGTGTTTACTTTAAACTGTGGCCGAAGAAAACGACTGTTGGCAATGTCCATATGTCTTACCTAATGTAGAGGACACTCTTAAGAATCTATCACTATATCTATATATATTGCACCAGCCTTAGACCTCCCAATGAACACATACTGACAGTGTAAGCGAAATTCATGAAACATGTACTCCTTAATACCAGATTGAACCACATGTTTCTCAATATCTAAACAAGTTCACGTTTACGACGATTGTTTAGATAACAAACTGATGCAATGATTGTCTAGATGTGATGTAAGCTCTAATAACGTATATTTCTAAAACAAATCGGATAAATGCTAAGTTATATATCGCATTAACAAGCTACATTTGATGATCATTGCTTGGTGAAGATGTATTTATTCAAAACAATGTATGTATTGTGTTAATTTTCAATGTCTTAATTCTCTTCGAAATATTTTTATTTAATTATTTAAAAACAAATATGAAGAAAAAAAACAGCAACAAACTATGCGGCAGCACAGAATATTATCACGCAGACAATCCTTGAAGTTAAAAAAAACCCAAAACAACTTGACAATTGACTTTTCGGCGTATAAATTACCGTTAATGAACATTGTTTGGGACGAAAAATACAACTTGTATGAACATATTTGCGATTAAATGTCCACTTAATCATTTCACCAGTATTTAAATTTTTTCTGTTGTACATAACGGGATCATCTGGAATCACATGCAAATTAATGATTGAAGTCTAAAGGTGTTTCTAGCCATTCACCTGTAGAAGGATATGTTTCTATTTGTTCATTGTTTTCTTTATTATATATTATGTGTTTAACCTAAACCGTACTTCATATTCTTCTTTGTTCATCTAATGCTTCTATTGTTAAAGTATGTATAACTAGTTTGTATGTAAGCATTCGTGTAAGAAAGCGTGGATAACATGTGTGTAGTATCTCTAGCTACATTATATCCTTAGTGTAGGTTTATAGTGTATGAATATAAAGTCATCCACATCATGTAATCTTTGAATACGAAAAATAAACGGGGTTATCATTTTATCAATGCACATGCAATATTATAATCAAACTAAGGATATTCACCAAATATTATTCCTCCTGAAACACAGATAAGACTCAGCAAGAGTTTTAAGATTATTCGTGGTATACTAGACATTCCATCTGACAGACTCGTGGAAATGATTTTTAACTAGCCGAAACTACTTTGTATAACATCGTTTCGTCTACAACATATTTCAAAGAGGGTATTGAACGATTGGAACTCACTCCATAAGTATATTGTGAACTATGTGAACTATGTGAACTATGTGAACTATGTGAATGATTTCAAATTAAAACTGGACCAGCACTGGAATCACGATTAAATATACAAATTTTAACCATTTTATGTATGTTAATATATAAACATATATACTGCTAAATGTAACATTTAATCGATAAACCTGTACCGAAAGATAGTTAATGAAACAATATAGAATGTAAGACATTCAGTATCCGATGCAGTAAGGCAAAATGGAATTAAAAATGAGAGCTCTCCTAACTTCTGAGCCTAGAAACGATCATAGATGTATCATAGAGGTATGATACTTAAATATATTTATGGTGTGTTAAGGACTATAATTGACATCGGCTAGAAGCAGATTCTTCAATTAGTTATTTATCTAAAGAAAATAACAAAATCGGGTTCGCTTATAATATTTTCGAGTGACCTATTTTCGGATATTGTAAAGATCAGACAGTCGTTTGATGGGTCTTTTAACCAAAACGTTAAGTCATTTTCTTTTCTTTCACTTTTGATATTTAAAATAATTAGAAAATGCGCCCCGAATTGGTTTGATTTAATCCAATATGGGCCCCGATAATAAAACATAACCGTTGTGTTGGTTGCCATCAAAGCGTCCCCAAACGCTCGTACATATTGACATGGGGTGATATCAATGGAGCAAGATGGTATGTGTAGTTCGATCAATCTCATCAGACGTTCATTAACCATAACCAAATAAATCTAACCTAGACATCTTAAAGGAATAAATTACGTAAATACAAGTTGCAAGAGGAAATACGTCTCAGATCTTGTCATGATTCTTGCACATCGTTTGCCATTATAATTATGATTTCCTGTAAGATGTAGTCATACTGGATAATTAATTGAGTAATACCTTGCGAACGAATAACAATCAATGGGTGACAATGTCAAACTGCATAAATGTGAAACCTGATATTTTTCTACTTAGTTTTGAATCATTTGCAATAGCTGACGTATTGAACGGCCCACAGGAAATCAATAACATTATTTAATCTAAAACCATTCTTTTTTTCGTTGTTCATTTTGTTCAAAGGCCGTGTAAAACAGTTTAAAGGTTGATTGAAGTTTGAAAATAAACGTCTTTTCATGATGTTTGACACTGCTTCCTATAGTCATACACGGCGGTACCCCTATAATAATAGCTGCGCATAATGCAAAGCTACAATAACAAAGATTTCGAAAAGTTATAAACTGATGATTATACAAATGATTGCATACACTTGTACACCGACTCATTGGTTGAAGTGTTAGAGCGTCCGAACGAGAGTAGGTAACCCAGGGTCGATTCCCGATCTGGTAATATCAAAGACTTTTAAAAAGAGTAGAAGTCATGAAAGGGAAAGGAAGGATCGCGACATCATTATTTAATGTCAATATACATTATCCGTTAATACTTACAATTTACCGAAGAAACGTCCTAATAAATCCTGATAGTGTTGAAAGAGGCATTTCTCACAATCCAAACAAACAAACAAACTTGTGGTCATAAGCATGATCTGGTTGCTCCTAACTCAATTTAATAACACTAAATGGACAATGTTGATTTTCATCCTCGCTTGTATTAACTTAAAGAATATGGGTAAACAGTGGTGTGGATTATATTGTAAATAACCTTTCTTTGAGCTGGCGTACACCACACAATGTCCTTTTTCGGGTTTACGTGCTCAAAAGCGTTACGTCATCACCTCCCATCAATATTTGGCTATATTTGAACGATGTACATCAATCATCCCAAAATACAGACTTTGTTATAAATGTGACGAAGGACACCAACAAACAAACAAGTACATTCTAAGACCAGAATTACTTAGTTCTGTTTGCAGATTATTTCAACGACCTTGTGAAATTAGCCAGACATCAATTACTTATGAATCATACAAGATAATACCAACGTAGAGGGACAAAGCACTGTTGGCTGACTATTCTTTAGTGAGAGGTCTTTACAAAAGTCCCATACGGTATTGTATTTCTTCAAATGAACCAATCTGAATTTACTAATACTAACATAACGTTGTTCTGAGAACACCAACATTAGGTTTTTTGCAGCTCAGTGTAGATCAGGTCAAAATGCACATCCGCGCTGTTTGTCGAACGAGAGGCATTAAAAAAACTTCTGAAACAAGTATCCATTTTTATCATTTTAAATGGTTGCAAATGCAAACATTTATCTAAACGAGTAATAATTACGCTAATGTCGGTTTTAATGGAGCACACCCAAAAGCATCACCATTTTGTTGAATGGTTATCCTTCCTTTCATACGAGAAATATTGTATCAATCAATGAAACGTCTGGTAAACATGTATGTTTTTTATATAAGTGTGTGTTCCAAATAAAGAGAGTAGTTTGAATGAAGTGCTCTTTTGTCTAAATACGTTCATGAGATTGAAACACTTGTTTTGTTGGGTGAAATGGTATTTTGCAAAAACGACTTTACATCGACTTTGAAAGAAAATCAGTGAAAGTAACAAATAGTTATTCCTTTTGTTGTTTCGGTTGTATTATAAAGTAGACATTGTGAAGGAAAATGGAAATAACGGCCTGGCACCTGTTTGGCTAAAATATACCGATTTGTTTGACTAATAAAATAACAACAATAGTAGTTCATTCATTATTACAACCTATTGCCAACAAAAGACCAACATAGAATAAAGCATATAAAGTAATACAATACAGAAATGTGTTGCTCATTTTTCATTTATCCGTGAAACGATTAACCAAAAGATGTATAACAAACAATATGTCATTAAGACAATTTTACTTTTTACAGAAATGTTCAAATATATGGTCATATTAAATAATTTATAGCCATATAACAACCAATCTCATTAAAATCAGACCAAAAAACTTCTATGTACGTATATACGAGTGTGCGAGTTAAGATCTGGTTTTAATGAGATTGTATAACAACATACCATATTTTGTAATAATCAAAGATTTTAATATGTAAATTGAAAATTAATGGTAGATTAATGGTCGCCCGGTTTTCGCTTTCCAATAGACAACAGATGGTACATTGTAATTGGATTTCTCTCACGATAAAATGAGGTGTCATCAGACAACAAATTTAAAATTATTGTTTCGTTCTCATTTGGTTATAGTTACTTATATCTAACAGAAATGAGCATTTGTCATGTTTTCTCTCCTAATTAACTAATAAGGTATCACAAAACACGCAGATAATTTTATTTTGTATTCGGTTATGTAAGGGTTTAATGTATGTTTTGATGCAGTTATAAGTGTGTGACACACAATTGCCTTCATACTCAGTAAACAGCTGTAAGACAAGAGCGTTATGCACTATTATAACTGAAACAAGACATACATTAAACCCTTAAAATTTCAATCGGTGGATTTGTAACTCTAACATCGTCTAAGTTTAGGAGGGGATTCCAAAAGTAATTTCGGGATGAGGTCATGTGACCAATTTCCTTTAGCAGAAATTAAACTTAATAGACTTTTAGAGTTAGAACTAGAGATACACAGTGCTTTCGAACTAACCTCAGTTATCAATTGTCATGTTGTTTTGCTACAATATGTGTTTGTGTCCGACGATTGACATTCATCATTGAGATTAGCTTCATTCGTCTTGCTTGTAGAGGATAACACTGTGTGTGGGAGGACAGCACGATGCATGTTCAAGAACGTTGTGTAGAGTTAGAGTTCCAAACAGTCTGGAAAAACGTGGTTAGAAGAAATGGTCCAAGCGATATGACTGAAAGGGGGTTGTAAATGTGGTTCAACACAAATAATGAAGATGAAATCAAAGGCGTGTCGTTCTAATATGTTTGTGTTATTGTTGATTAACAAACTTGAAACACACAAGTACTGCTGGAATAATCGGTATTGTAATTATTAAACAGAACTGTTCTCAAAAGCAGTTCCTTGGTATTTAATGCTTTATTTCTTTAACTGAGATATGCTTTTTTCCTATTCAAACAATTTGTCCTCCTCTCTTATATGTACTTATATTGTATTGACAAGATTACCTCGAGTTGCGGAAGCTAGAAGTATTAACCTGGCCATGATACGTGTTATCATTAATATATATGCCCATGTTGACCGAAGAACGCCGGTAGAACGCTTTTATAATATCATAAGACCGTCAGGAATGCTACAAATCATATAAATCACGACTTCGCAAGCTACTTTATTATTACATTACATAAATCCTAACAGACAGGGTAACACATACGAGTTACTTTGCCAGATGCACTGTCTGTCTTCGCATACCTCACTCGTCAGTTATAACTGGACTCCTTTTACATACTGCAGGGATACTCTGCCGTGTCTGGGCTATCACTGCTTGTAAGTTCCTGTCGTGTATCCCTTTAAAGACTGATACGTTTCATATGAGGACAATACGATTAACTTTTGTTAATCCTATTTGTGTCATTGGTGCAAGTCTCTCAGCACGATACATACAAGAGACTTAGCTATGAATCCATCGGCGAAATGGTGCATTGTTGAGTATTTCCGTTTTCGATATCAGGCATTTGGAAGTCAATAAGGATACAGTGGTTGTGTTTTCGTCAGAACTCACTCAACAAGTGTTGAAGGGAAACACACTGAATTGTGAGTCTTCCTATTCTTGACTGTTTAAGAACAGTCAGTTGTGCTTAGTTTGTAAACTAAGGCAGCGCATCTATAGACAAAAACACACTCAGGAATGAATATCTAACTAGAGTACCTCATTTTCTAATTTCAAGCCTTTAATACTGGAAGAATGAAAAGGAAATATAAGTAGCGGAGAGAATGGTATGACTTTTGCATGCCAAAATGAAAGATAAATTGATATAGTGAGTGTCGTACAAAAGAAAGTTGTAATTGCCAAATAATTTATGTTTGTCCCGAAAACAGCGGCGAGACTAACACAATTACGATCCTCAAATAATTAAGACAATTGAAACACTTTTTGGAAACAATTAGGTTTTCTTGCTTGTTAACCATATTGTAAATAAGCCTTTTCTTAGCGATCGAATAATGTAAATAAAAGTATTTTGTGTCATTTTGTAGCGCTTGATCGTGTATGTTAACCATATTGTTTTCATGCCTTTTGTAGTGTTGGAACTATTATGTTAACTGTATTGTTTTCAAGCCTTTTGCAGTGTTGGAATCTTGCATGTTAACAATATTGTTACAATGTCTATTGTAATTATTGAATTTTATGTCAACCATATAGAAATGTGGCATTTTGAACTAAATGAATGTCGCATGTTAACCACATTGTTATCAGCAATTGTGTAGTGTTTGAATCGTGTATGTTAACATGTTATTTTGCCTTTTGTTATGATTGAATCTTGCATGTATAAACCTCATTGGTAATATGCTTTTTGTAGGTATTGAATATTGTATGTTAACCATATTGGTATTAGGCCGTTTGTAGTAATTGAATATTGTATGTTAACCATATTGTTATAAGGCCTTTTTTAGATCACTTGAGCCAAAGGGCTCAAGGTGATATATTCTGATAACTCTCTTTCAGCTTTAAACATCATCTCCTCCTTAACCATGGGACCAATTTCAACCATACTCCACAGGAATGTTCCTTTCGTGGCCCTCTTTCAAAAGTGTTCAAAGATTTAAATTCTATTGAGAACTTTAAAAGAGCTTGTCTTATTTTAAGAAAATTAAATAGGAATATTACTTCAGTGATCCTCTACTTAATTTGTTCAAGCCGTATTGATTGGTTACAAAGTCATAGCAACAAGGCGTCATCACAAAATGGATAACTTGGAACTTTTAGCTACAAATGACAACTCCTACCATTCCACTGGACCAATTTCAACTTCACTTCACAGGAATGTTCCTTTGTTGTTACTCTTTTAACATTGTTTAAAGACTTACATTCTGTGTAGATCTTTGATTGCTGCGGCATCCGAAAGTGAGAAAAATACCCAAACTTTAAAATCGTTTTCCTCCTTAATCTGCTTGTCCGATTCCAAGATAATTACCATTTTACTATTTCCTTAACAGTGTCCACTCCTTGCAGTTTCATTTGCACTTCTGATCAAATTTTCCAGATATTTTCAGTTAAATATTTGCTACTAATTTACTATCACTAAGGTGATCGATTTAAGGCCGTCTTGGCCCTCTTGTTAGTAATTGAATAGTGTATGTTAACCATAGTGTTATTATGTATTGAAAACATTAGAGTAAATCTTGCATGATAACTATATTGCAAAAGGGCATTTTTAAGTGTTTGAATCTTGTTTGTTGCTATTAGGCAATATGATATTTATTCACAAACTATGGATATAAATTTATCTAGAAACACCTTTACAACTTTGCTTAGTAAATGCATCATGGTTAAGATTTAGATCAAAATCGATCGACAAGTACCAGAGACGAATTGTGAACTTTAACAGATTAATTTGCAGACGTCATATACAATCAAATAATGGCAATATAGCTAATGTAAACCAATATAAAAACATACCGTTTGTGTTTGGATTACATCAAATCTCCACCAAGACTAAAATATTTTGACATGAGTGGATACCAACGGGACGAGATGATACGTGGCTTATAGTCTCGTTTAAAATCTAAAAAGTGCATTTGACTATATATTAACAAGGTACATTTCCTATTCTACCGCCCGGGACATCACTGAGATGACATTTGGTTTTTAATTATGCAACATATTTTGCTATATGAATTTATGATACAGCGAATTATACAGCATTACAAATGCGTATAATAGAGAAAAAAAAAATTCTTTCGAAAAAAGCGTAGTTTTGTGTTTTATTCAAATATCTTTTACAGTTGTACCCTATTTTCATGTTAAATGAGTTCTTAATTGGATTCAAGCCTCAATTTCTATTTTTTGAATCATCGATGACGTCCGAATTACTCCTTACCGTGTTTTATAGCTGTAAAATAAGTAATATATAATTGCCCTATGATAGCAGCGCATTACAATTTATATGACACTTCTTAAAAATGGAAAAATCATCTAATTTACGAGTTTTAACTCGGACCTCACCTCACCTCAGTGATGTCACCGGGCAGTAGTTTTACATTAAAAGCTATATCTTGATTATAATTCCATTATCTCTAATTACGTTTGGTACATAACTTGCTTTCACTGTAACCTCTTTGAAAATAATAATTCCACGCGAATGAATATCTTAAGGCAAATTACAAGCATTGCGATCAGAAACATTGGCCGTTGAAAAGGAAATGTACCTCGTCAAAATATAGTCAAATGCTATTTTTAGATTTTATACGAGACTGGCACCTGTGAGCTACGGTAGGATATCATCAAATTAAAGTACAGCTAGCATTCAAAAACTGTACTTGGATGTGTCGAATTGCTTCAATCATTTTACGTAACCATGTTAAGTAGCTATAACGTAACAATTATCTCAATACACACAATATGTTAACTTATCGTTTACGTTCGTTTATAAAGGCAGTAAACGCCGCAACACATCTGAAACAATGCTATGAGTGGCGTAAAACAGCAACCAGGTAAGTTAATATCAAGACCAACGTCACTAGATTATGTTTGGAAATGTTCCGTTGTTTCTCCGTCCATACGTATACGTCCAGAAAGCAAATAGCTTAATACTCCCTCGTGCAGACGCATTTTGACAAATATGCAACAGACGATTTATAAAAACATTGTGACGAAAAAAGAAATTGCTCATGGTGAGTAACATCTCATTAAGCAACAACTTTTTTGTTATCTCTGTTCAAAACATATACATGTATAGTCATTAATATAAATATTACATATGTTGTCTAGATGTTGTTTAAGTAGGTTGATGCCGTTTTCTTTTCTGTGAAAATATGTTTATATTGCTCCCAATAAGTGCGTGACTGTAGTAAAACAAACCTGAGTATTCAATTGAATAGGAAAGAGAATACTTTAATGGCGTGATATTTTCTTTTTAAAAAAATCAGAAAAACAAAAGGAGAACGTTGGGAAGGAAATGAGTTTGATGGGGACACGGAATATTTTCCAAGAGTCTACATTTTTTTCAGAGACAGAAATTCAATAAGTTCCCTCTGACAAAACTACTTTGGATTACAGATCATCTCAAAGACTAAACTACTAAGGTCTAAAGATTATTCCAAAGTCTTTTATTACTTCGGTCAAAAGAGGATTCCAAAGTCTACATTACTTCGGTCTAAAGAGGATTCGAAAGTTTACATTACTTTAGTCTAAAGAGGATTCGCCAGTTTACATTACTTCGGTCTAAAGAGGATTCCAAAGATTACATTACTTCGGTCTAAAGAGGATTCCAAAGACTACTTCGGTCTAGAGATGAATGCAAAGACTACTTCGGTCTTGAGATCAATCCAAAAACAAAACTATTATAATAGAAAGATGATTCCGAAGGATACTAATTATTGAACTATATGTATATGTACTTTGGTTCAAATATCGTTCCAAAAACAAAACTATGTCAGTCTAAATATGATACCAATTAAAACATTCATCAATTTTAAAGGCGATACCAGTTATTAAACTTCTTTGGTTTTAAAGATGATCCCAAAGATGTAACTTCTTTCTTCTAAAGACGACTGACCAAATGAGAAAGCAACTTTAGTCCAAATATGATTCCAAACAATAGACTTCTTTGGTCTAGAGATGACCAGACAAACTTCATCCATGCATTGATCCTGACTTTGCTTTATGTTTGAGAACAACATAAGCGACACACAACTAATGACGAATACTTTACAAAATATCCTGTTTTAACTCGTTCCCTGATACATACGACATGTGGCGCCTCTGCAGCAAACGACTTTTGAAAACATTGAGGGAAAAGGGATTTCTTCAAATTGAGCAAGTGCTCATTTCGCCACACTATTTCAACTCTATATTAATATGCAAGTGTAACACTTCCATTGTTTTGGATGTTGTTTTCTTGTTATCAGATGTTGTCAAAGTACACGCTATCATAACATGTACTATCCTCTATATTTGACACGACAGAGTGTTGCTTCAAATGGATATCGTTTTTCCATAAGTGTAGATATGAATATGTCTTTTGTATAGATAAAGTTTATACTGATTTTCTTAAACGTATCCGTTATCTAAATCAAGATAGAGTCAACTCGCGATAACTCGATCATGGGAAAATTAGAATATTACGTCAAACTGGAGCCCTTTTCTGGAAAGGGCCTGTCTTTTAAAAACAGCGTAGCAGCATTGTGAGTGCTCAGACAAGTAATAAGACCTACTGTTGTGCTGTTTTCTTGATATGTTTTTTTATCATGGCTTGCTGTTCATAATTAACACGTAAGTATAAATGAATTCGAAGCTGAAACTACATAACTTAATCTAACATAAAACCATAGATCACTCGAACACGCAGATAACTTGAAGTAATTGATGGGTCCTTTTCTAGATCGAGATATCGCACGTCCACTGTAGTTGAGGTGACAGTGGTAAATATTACCTTGTTTTGAGTTAAAACTTGTATATACAGAAGCAAGCACATGCCATATTTACGCTATAATTAAGACAGGCATTCAAATTAGAGGCATACCGGATCAGAAAATGTACTTCTACTGTGTTATTATACCACCCTAATGTCAAATGGTAACCTTCGAATTGAAACTAATAAGTGTGTGTATGTTTTCAGATCAAATTACATTCATTAACCTTTAACACATGTGTCACTAGCATGTCTAAACCTTCACATGTTTCTTGCTTCTCATTGTTCACGTGTTTAGTGTGCGTGAGTGTGGAGGGGTTCAATTCATTTCAAGAGATTTTGCATGTGTTTATATTATATTCACTATTGCAGTGATCCTGAGAATGATTAGCATATGCATTATTATTTAAAGAATATACAAACGCACCTTCAGCCTCTTTCGAACGCTTTGGTTAACATACTTATACTCACCACGGTAACTTGAAGACTGGATACATTTCATTATTTGCATAGTCAAAGATAATGTTCATGCTGCAACAGTGTAATAGCGCGATAAATAATCGAAAATGAATAGAAAGCATGTAATACATAAAATAAAAACATTAGCTTTAGGGACTGATGAAAGTATATAATTGTAAAGATGAAAATAAAAACTCTCTATCATTCAATATTTCGGCCAAACAAAGATCAGACGCTATGTTGCGTCCATCTTGAAAGTAGTGTACACGAAGAAGGCCTTTAGCCGAAATATTGACTAAAAGAGTGTTTTTATTTTGACCTATACATATTAGTTCCCTACGGAATAGAATATGTTAATATAATCTAATTGTAGTTTTCATCTATAAGACAAAGCATTACATTCCAAATCTTTCTTAATCTACAAATTTTATCTCAATACAGACTTTGCCTATCTATGAAAGTAAACACATTTTAGATGTTTTTTATATGATCTTATAATTGAAAATTGTATACACCTATCCATAGAAATATCTTATTTGAATAAAATACGATTTTGTTCATTTTTCATCTTATGCATGAGTTAGGAGCAAAAACGAGAGACATGTTTCGAAACGCAATGGCTTTCATGCAGAAATGAGCCGTTCCACGAAAAATCCAACACTATAGATTCTGCGTAATGTATCAACCCAGATCAGCCTTCGCAGTCCGCCAAGGCTAATCCGGGCCTACACAATCCGTCTCAAGGGGTATAGAGTAATGATTCCTGAAACGGTAAATCATCCACAGGAAGTGAAAATTGTCTGTCCGGGTTAGCTTTCACGGCATGCCATAGGCTTATCCGGGTAGATACTTTACGCAGAGTCCATAATGTTGGTTTTCTCGTGGAACGGGTCAATTGTTGAAAAACTATTTTGACACTACAACATGATTTAACTTTACTATTCTTACCTCTAAACTAGAATCAAACCGGTAGTGTTTGGATTAATTAAATTGAACCATAAGGGAACATATTCACAGTTATTGTTGTTTGAAAAATGTGATTCCCACTCCATAGATGGATTTTTTTTATTTTAGAATAGTGTTCAAAATATTGTGAAGAAAGGAGAAAATGCTCATTATCGGCACGTTCTCCTTTTGTCACAAGGTTTTCAAAAGACGTCTGCTGCAGATGCCTCAATATGTAACTACAAGTGGAAAGGGTTTAAGGAAACGATTCCAGGAATAAACGAAGGATGCTGTCAAACGGAAATAGTTCCGGTTGTAGTAATTTACCTTTGATATTTGAACGGCACATCGAAACCGTACCTCGAAGCTTTGCGATCAGTTAAGATTTTTCTCAGTCCCCGCCATTCGCATAGCCTGATTAGGTTATTCTTTGTTTTTCAGCTAGAATTCCAAATTGTGTAGAGGCATAAGGAAAACGGTTCAGATAGATTACACAAAACCTTATCAACTTGACTTTCACCAGAACAAAACCCTACGAAAGAATGTAGGAGGATTATTTCATTCGTCATCTATAAGATTTGTTCTTTTGATGTTTTTACACCGCTTTCAATGATATATTCAGTCATATATAGCACGACATTTCCTGGGTTAACTACCAATACTACTTGTAAGCTTATCCTAACAACAGTGCATTAATCGTGATGTCCTCGCAACCCAGAGCACCATAGAAGGTCACTTCTACCAATAACCATTAATAAATATTGTGTTATGACCCGTCGGGGATCGAATCATGGTCTCCCACTCATGAGGTGGACGTTTTTAACACTAGTGATCATCGGTATTTAGTCATTGGAAGAAGTCACTCATATACACATAGAGGCTTTTTTTTAAATGCATTTGTATTGCCGTTTCTTTCTTTGCATCACTAACACAACAGTATTTTCACAACGAATAGCAGGCAAAGGGGAGCTATCGATATAAAACTTAGTAAATACACAAAAGACATGGATTGCATTGCAGCTATTTTGTTACAACAACTATATTAAAAATGTAAACCTTCCCCACGTATAAACGGATTTTGATGGTAATAGAGAATGATGAGCAATGTTTCTTATTGCCACACTGACGTTTTTAACTCCTTTCAAAAATAATACTTTCATTTATAAGAAGATATTTTAAATCGTTTGCGTCAGATGTGTTGTATATGGGAAAGGGTTAAACTCGGTGCAATAAGTGAAAGTATATCTTCATCAAACAATACGAGTGACATTTGGTCGAACCATTTTGCCCAATTTTACAGACTTATATTAAAACATAAATCACTGCCCTTTGACATCATACAAAAAAAGGAACGCAATTTCCCTCAGCAACTGTTAATATCCGCCTGTGTTTAGAGATAAAACATTTCTAATTATTGACCCTGTCTCGTACTGACAGACTGGCACCAAAAACACTAATATGTTAAACGAAATGTAATTATAGTGCACTTATTCTTACCGTGCCAATCTTTAAAGGGACACTAGGCAAATAGTTGTGCATTCGCACAGTATGTAAAAAACGGTCCAGTTTACACAAACGTTAAATGTAATCGCAGATAGTGCATCTGACAAAATAGTTTTGTTATGGAACAAGAGACGTTATCGTCGTATTGATGATATTATAGGATGAAATGTATTAGCCATATAATCATCTTTTATATGACTTATAACATTCCTGGCTTTCTAATAGAAACCCTTTCTTCCGGTCAATAAATATATTTATAAGGTAACACTTATGGGTTATGTGCGGGTTATTACTTTGAACTTCCGATAGTTTCATAAATATACCAAGGGTGAATTGCCATATCACCTGCTTAATTTAATAAAGATGTAATTACTATGAATAGACTTAAAACACTAACATATATTAAACTGATCTAAACCGTAAAGGCTTCTCACGTACAACATATTCGCAGCAGACTTACAAACTTATTGTGTTACATCTGTAGCGGACGCCTATGGAAAACATTGTGGCAAAAGGAGAAATTGCTAAAGATGATTCATTTCTCAAATTGCCACATTTTTTCGACTCTTTTCAATTATTTCACTTTCATTAATACATATGTTCCATCTATTTCCCAAGATGGTTCAAAGATGTCTATTGCATTCATTCTTTCTGAAAATACACGAAAGTCATGGTGACGAGCGTCATTCTGCTTCCACCACTGGGCTTTACGGTACATGTTGACATGTATCCAGTTGCCCCGGAATAATGATATATAGAATCCGGCGCATGAGAGACGGAAACACATGATGAAGTCGAACTGGCCGCCGTCGTGTAACTGAAGTTCTATTGAATAATGGCGAAAATCCCAATACTATCAAATTACTCCAGAAAAATATCAAGACATTTTTTTAAAAGAACTTGGCATTGCTAAGAAAACATGCTAAATTGGGATGGACAAATGAACATAAACATTCTAAAACGGTCACTATTCTTTGCCCATGGTGGTTAATGAAGAAATATACCTCACAACGGCGCTACAGGAAACACAGCACTAGGGAATTGGCGATATATGTATTGTCAGATCAACCTTGGTGCCATTCAGCCATTTCTTATATGCCTGTATATTGTCAAGTGGAAAAACATGCAGATTGACATGCGAAGTTCAGACACGACGGATTAAAATTCCGTATCTATACAACCGGTGAAAGTACAAGATTGTGACGTCAGACAGTGCACGGACTACTTTCGGCGACGTTCCCGTTTTGAATTAGGCTACGTAGTAGAATATGCAGACAACCAGTACTATTTAGAAAAATTATTTCTATTGTATGTATCGAAAACCTAGCGTCAAATTTAATAAAACCAGCAAAAAAAGATTAAGTTGTTATTTTCTCCCACAAAACAATGGAAATTTAATTTATTGGGTGAGACCTTCTAATACTTTCAAATGTCTGTCACTCGCGGCTAGTGATGTGGGGCCTTAATGCATCTGCGTACAATGAAGACTCTGTTGTGTTTGTGTATCCGCACAGTCTCACTAGAGTATTTTCAGTCCTCGTATTTGATATAAATATACTTAAAAGGCATCTTATGACAAACACATGGAAGCTTAGTCCGTGAAGTTGTTAGCCAAGATAACTTTAAAAGATGTCAAAGCGGAGTGGCATTAATACTCGAAATCGATAGTACAGACGTTTGCAGCAGTACTTGTTGAAACGAGTGGTGCTCCGGTAAAACCAAACTTACCGTTATTATCACAAGTCTACGAATGGAAGCCAATGATCTGAACAAAAACATGACGGTTGGTTATGTAGAACGCGGTTCAAAATTACCATATCCCAATTTCAATTGAGACAGACCTTAAACTTGGCTCTTCACGCCCTAACATAAACTTCTCTTGATCGTATATATATACATGTAGATCTGATGACTGCACCCTATATGTCGTCTCAGATTGACGTTTGCGTAATCCTATCAAATTGTCGCTTACCAAATCGTTCGGTATAAAACATGTAAGATATAACACACATACATACAAGATGATTATCGGGTGTTCTGAATGTTTCCAAAGGTATTCATTATAGGTCTTAAACACGTGGGAAAGGGTTAAAGATTATTTTTGATTTTATGTGTTTATATAAACAGATTAATTGTCATCAGCATGTTAGTTATTTCCATTTTGGTCTGTTCCAAAACGTGTTTTTTTTTTAATGTTTTATCACAAAACGGTCTTCTGGGACTTATACATAAGTGCTCAGTAAAATCAGTATGAGGTCAATTACAAGACAAACTGATGCCTTTCATTATCCAGCGGAATTCCTATGACTAGTAAAAACTATATTGTCTCTAAATAAATGTTGTAAAACTATATTTATGAAATTTGAAATTCTGTTCATTCTCCTCTGAACAGAACGTTGTCATCAGAACGAAAAGTGTCTATATCATTTGTTTATCACTTGATGTTAAGTATTATGTAAATATGTTTTGTATGTTACAATATACATTTATATGTATATGTTGATACAATAATGTATTGTTCTGTTCTGCTTTAAATAACTACATAAATGGAATTGAATGTTCTAAATGTTGATACATAAAAAGTGAACATTGTAGTCGTGCAATTTGATCTGGGTGTAGATTGTTCGCAGTTGTAGTTTGAAAGTGTGCGTAACATAAGTAGTAAGGGATTATTCGAAACTCGTGTGATTACAGAATGGAAGACATCTAATGTATTTTTAATTTACACTATGGCCAATGAAAACGACTGTTGGCAATGTCCATATGTCAAACCTAATGTTGAGGAAATTCTTAAGAATTTATCACAAGAACTATAAATTTCACCAGCCTTTGAACTTCCAATTAACAAATACTGAGAGTGTAAGCGAAATTTATGAAACGTGTTTTCCTTCATGTTTCTCAATATCTAAACAAGCTTTTAAATAATCAAACACATAGACAGAATGAAAGGAAATAGTAGCCTTCATGGCAAAATGAAGCCTTAGTTCACGTTTACGACGATTGGTTTGATAACAAACTGATGTAATGGATGTGTTTAGATGCGTTTAGTTTAAACTTATTTATTTTACATCGATTGCGAAACAAGCCTTTGGCTTAGATTAATCACTCTCGATGTCTGCTTCCTGGAGACTTAACCAGTACTCGCGCCGTTTGTGTGGAAAAATCCCAAAGTCAGGACCCGCTCATCACGGGACTCGAACCAGGGACCTTTGATACGAGAGGCCGAAGCTCTACCTCTGCACTACTGTCTTTAGATGCGTTGTAATCTCTGATAATGCATATTTCTAAAACAAATCGGATTAATACTAAGTTCTCTATCGCATTAACAAGTAACATTTGATAATCATTGCTTGTCCAAGATCTATTAATTCAAAACAATCTTTACTATAGTCATTTTCAATGTCTTAATTGTCTTCGAGATATTTTTTATTTTAAAAGCAAATATGAAGAGAGAAACAGTACCAAACTTTACGCGGCAGCACAGGATATCATCACGTGGACTATCCTTGTAGTTTTTTCGGCGTATAAATTACCATTAATGAACATTGTTTGGGATTAAGAATGAAACTTGTCTGAAATGTGTCTGAACATGTTTGCGAATAAATGTCCACTTAATTATTTGAGTTGTACAAAACGGGATCATCTGGAATCACATGCGAATTAATAATCGAAATTTAACGGTGTTACTAGCCATTCACCTGTTGAAGGATATATTTCTAATATATCTATAGGTGTTACCTATTTACGAAAAAACGCAAGATAATTATAAACAAAAATTAAAGAGCATACTTTGGCCATAAAAAAGGGTTTATAAGTAATTGACTAGACAATAATAATGTTAATGTCATGTTTCTTGCATTATCAAAACATATTTGGATTTCGTATTGCTGTCGTCTATTATTACGAACAGAAAATAATAAAGTAAAGACTTTCAAAAAATCAAGGAATACATTTATAATGAACGAGGTAAAAACATGAGGGCCAAGATTATCCTTAATCGATAACCTGCATTATGGTAAAGAAGCAAATAGATCAGCCCTTTTCTGATGCCACCTGGCGACTGCCTTTTTCTACCAGTCAATACGACTGGAACAAATTATGTAAGGGGTCACATTTCTGCTAAACCCTTTCCCTATTAGAGACGGTTTCTGAGGCCTTTGCAACAGACGATTTAGGAAAAGATTGTCGCCAAAAGAACAATTGCTCCTTATGAGAAAGTTATCCTTTTGCCATAATGTTTGATAAATAATTATATTTTGAATGAGTGAGTCAATAGCTCATGTATAGGAATTTGGAGTCTTTCATGTTGATACCACTTTTTTTGCGGGTAACGACGTCGCTCCATTGACGTTACGCCAAGATGACGTCACGTCCTTCTTTGGCTACGATACAGTCAAAATTTAGGTTCAGGCGTAGAAGGCTAATACTGCCGGTTTTTTGACGAACGGGATAACATATTTCTTACAGAATTCCATTTATTTTTAACTTTTCGTTCAAATGTTAATTCCCACATAACAGCACATTAATGATCTTAATTATTGATTTAAAAAAAATTATTAAAAAGACGACAATAATTTTCAATCCGTGTTTTTCGTCTCATTTTGAACATACCCAAAATGGCGGCCCATGGATTTGGCCGGTTTCATTTCAGAAAGCTTCATGGGTTATTGAAAAAAAAAGAAAAAAAAATCTCACACCTGTTACCTATGAACGAAAAAACCAATTTATGGTGTTTTTTTTCGTATTATATAATTTTTTTCTTTATTATATATGTATTTCATTTTTCAATCTAAACCGTTCTTCATATTCTTCATAATATGAGTATAGGTGCTACCTATTTTGGGTAAACATTTATTATATGTTGTGATCGGTGAATAATTCCCCGCGAACTGCAGTTAGCCCCTTGCTTGCTGCACGATCAGTTATTTACGTCAATTACGAGTCCTACCGACCTAAGCAAAGAAAATAAAAAATCATCACCAGGTTAAGATTATATTTAACTTTAAAATATAGCCAAGATTTTACATCCATGAAATTATGATGACAGGTACAACAAATAATCAACTTGCCCTTCATAAAGTACTTCAAATAAAACGATTCCATAATTCACGGATCTACATTTGTTACAAGTCAAACTAACGTTTCCTATAATTTCTGTCGTTTTCCTTTTGGTTCATTTAGTTTAAACTTATTTATTTTACATCGATTGTGAAACAAAAACCAGCTTTCAGCTTATATTAATCACGCTCGATGTCTGCTTCCTGGAGACTTAACCAGTACTCACGCCGTTTGTGTGAAAAAAATCCCGCTCATCACGGGACTCGAACCACGGACCTTTGATACAAGAGGCCGACGCTCTACCTCTGCACCACTAATAGAATGACGTCATATTATGACGTCGTATTACAGGAATTTGGATTCATAACTTCTGGAAAGTCAAAGGTCAAAGGTAAAAAAAAACCTATTTGAACTTGTTTTAGAAATAGACGACGAGTGTTATTAAACGGAAATTAGGAAATTATCACACATAAAATTACTTGTGCTTGTTCCTTTATCGAGTACGTATTATCATATTTAATTATTTTCTCTAGAAGTTTTTTTTGTTCGATATTCTCTTTTCATCCAATCAAAACGTAGCACTGTAGCAGAATCGTGACTGCATCGAAAAATCCATTCTGGACACAATTTTTGAAAAGACGGTATAGCAAAATTTTGCAAAGTTCATACACATTACCTATTGACGGGAAACATCGCCGGCTTCGCCGTCGATTTGTTTACCCGTATTAGTATTTAATCATCTAATGTTTCCATTGTTGAAGTATGTATAACTAGTTTGTCTGTAAACATTCGTGTAAGAAAGCGTGGATAACATGTTTGTAGTATCTCTAGCTACATTATATCCTTAGTGTAGGTGCATAGTGTATGCAGATACAGTCATCCACATCATGTAATCTTTGAATACGAAAGCTAAACGGGGTTATCATTTTAGATAAGACTCAGCAGGGCGTTTTGCATGTTCTAACATCCTTATTTTACTCTGTAATCCGATGATGTGGGTACTCAAAATAATCGTCTAAATAAGTAGACGAATAATCGTCTTTTGAGTGCCAACAGCATAGGGTTTGGTTGGTTAATAAGAGAGAAATTGTGAGGGAAAGAGCTGTATACCTCTTTTTATCTTGACTTCTGACTGACTGTACCAATACTTTTCACAGCATAAGATGCGGGTTCTTTTCGTTTAAAGAATTCCATAAATGTGTTTAAGCAGCTGTCACAAGTAGAATGCATGCCTTTGGTAAGGCCTGATAGTGACTTAATACTTGTTTTCCTTCTCTGGCTTGTAAAACTCGAACAGCAAAAAAACGGTGCCTTTTCAAATCATGTTTTCATTTTATGGGCTCACATGGATTTCTACGATGTAATAGTGAATTATATACTGATAAATCAATTGTTTCAAACAGTGAGTCCATTAATTAATACCGATAACTTCCATTGTTTACCCGATTTATTTTAACCGTCTCATTATGTCGGCAGTAAATAATCTCAGAATATAAATAAAAAACCTTTGTTTATGTAAGACCAAACTACCTATTCAATCGTGAATACCAACTGTTACCACTTTTATATCGTGACATAGCCACCTTCGGAAATTATACTGTTGAGTTGATACAGGTTTGATATACATTGTGTAACATTATGACCAACATTTTTCAAGTCTCAATTTGACCAGTAAAACATCTAAAGTAGATCAGAAGAAATGTCCACCGCCAAGCCCGTCCACGAGGTCAAAGCAAAGGCAGTATGGACAGAGTTAACAGTTATCTAAAAAGAATCAACGATCGATGAATTGTAATGTGTGTTCATACTGGTTTTGCTTGGAATATTGTTTGATGTTTTAAGAAGGAAGTGAAACTCCCTTCAACTGCGAGAGGTGTATGCGTCTGCTGCCCAAAAAAAATGAAATTGGTCTTCAAATCGAATCGCATTCTAAACAATTACAGGATTTTGATCAGAAATAATTCCAAGCCCTCGAAGACAGCATTGATGAAAAAGTTAAAAAACGTATTGAGGGTGCAATTGAAGAATTCCGTAAACGTGAGGAGCGTAAACAAAATGTCATTATCCACAACATTCCCGGACCAGCAAATGACGGCAAGAATAAAGAGGACCTCTCCACAATTGAGTGTGACGATGTTGTTCCCGAGGTATTTGTGAGGTTAGGTAGGCCAGGCTCTAACAAACCTTGAATGCTCAAAGTTATGTTGGTATCACTTTCAAACAAGCACAGCAAGAAAGAGATCAAAACAGATCATTGAGTATTGATTCGGAGCGGAGGTAAACAGTTACAACATTCTAAACTTGGTGATTCCTAGAGGCAAGTTTATAGATAGAAAAGATTATCATGCACACCCAAGATGTATTAGTAATGGAGGGGGGTCAGCAGTTTTCTGGCCAGTCGAGGTAATGTTATAACCTTTGACTATGTTAAGAGTTGTTGTTTTAGGACGTTACAGTTAGCGTTGATGTTAATTTAAATACTTTTTCAAATGATCTCAATATTTCTAATGAGACTATCATTCACCAACCGTATATTAATGTTTCTCATATGCATACAAGTACATTTACTCATTCAAGTGGAGAAATACGTGTGCCAATAGTTTCTTGTCAAGACAATATTAATTTGAATAGTTTTCATCATGATCTCGGTGTATCTAGTCGGTCTGACAACCACAAACCATATATAAAAGTTTCTCATGTTCATGCAAATACATGTTCTCATTCAAGTGAAGAAATGCATGTGCCAATAGTTTCTAGTTTAGACAACCATAGCTTGTCTGTTGAAAGTCATGCTAGTAATTCTGAAGATAGTGATAATGAAATCACAAACCCTATTCATGACTCAAGAAATAGTAATATAAATACTATAGATGTTATTATTGACAAAGTTATTTTTTTATATACCAATGCTGATCAGTTTCGCAATAAGCTTGATAAACTGAAAATACAAATATCATTGGAGAATATAATTTTCATCAGTCTTGCCTCAGGTGTTATCCGAATGCTGATCAGTATTGCCAACTCAAGACAGCTGAAGGGGTGTTATTATATATACAAACTCAGATATAAATGTATCGCCAAATATTCACCTAAATTTTCTCTACGACGATGCTTCCTGGTGTAACTGGATTATTGAAACTCAGGCTATAATACTTGGTGCGATTTATAAAAGCCCATCATGACACAATTCATATCTAACAATATAAAATCTTCTAAAGAATGCAACCAACAGTGCTTATTGCTGGCGACTTCAATATGAAAGACATTGATTGGACACAGTAGACAACTTTTCATAGAGAAATTCACCATGAGCATAAAATTATTAAGTGTATTCGGGACAATTTTTTATTTCAACATATTTCTGAGGTTACACATGTTAAGAGTTAATCAAACTCCTCATAGTCTTGCTCTTGTTCTAACAAATGATGGAAATTACATTGAATAACTAACTATGTTGCCCTCCTTGGGTGTGAGCGATCATGTCACTATATTATTTATATCTGTGCTCATTTAAGGAATAGCACACGGGGCTTTCGAAACTTAAGTACGGAAAGTGTGTGATTTAAAATGGATTGGTGTAGATTGAAACGAAGAATTTGGTGAGCGTGACATAAACGATATGTGGCATGTGTTTGCTAGGCGATATGAAGATTCTGTAGCTTAACATGTATCAAAGGTAATACCTAGGCAAGGCTGTAAACCTAAACCACTCCGATAAAGGAAGCATGGGTTGTCACGTTACAAAGCCACACAATGTCACGCGGATTTCGCAAGATATAGAAGAATACGAAATGCTACAACTGAAATTATTATAACAGCAAAGCGAAACTATGAAAAGAGGATTGCAGCTAAGGCAAAGACAGAAAGTAAACATTTTTGGAATTGTGTGAACGGTCAGATAAAGACTGTATCCAATGTGACAAAACTTGTCAAAGATGATTGCTCAAAGACTGAGCTGGAACAAGCAGAAGTATTAAATATTCTCTTTGCCAGTGTATTTACACGAGAAAATACTAACGATGACCCTGTTTTACCTGAGCGTACCTTCAATGTTCACATTGAAAATATACAACTTAACATAAATTGTGTTCTAAAAATCTACTAGTACTGATATTCCAAAAATCGATTGACTGTGGCAAGAAACCTAAGTTATGAAAAATGCTGGTTTAACTCCATTATTTAAGAAAGGAAACAAATCATCAACTGGTAACTACCGGCCTGTAAGCCTCGAATCTATCGTTTGCATATGCCAGGAGAAATGGATACGTGCTGCTGTTGTTGAACACTTTTACAAATATGAATAATATCAAATCTATTCCCATGCTTAAAAATGTCGAACGATTAACAATCAATGGGTTACAATGTCAGACTGCATCAATGTGAACCCTGATATTTTTCTATTTAGTTTGCAACCATTTGAAATAGCTGACGTATTGAACGACCCACACGAAATCAATAAAATAATATAATAAAAAACTATGCTTTCCCCCCGTTGTTCATTTTGTACAAAGACGGTGTAAAACAGTTTAAATGTTGATTGATATTTGAAAATAAATGTCTTTTCATGATGTTTGACGCTGCTTCTAATTGTCATACACGACGTTTCCGGTGAAATAAAAGCTGCACATAATGCAACGCTACAATAACCAAGATTTCTAAAGATTATAAAATGATGATTATACAAATGATTACATACACTTGTACTACGACACCTTAGTTGAAGTGTTAGAGCGTCCGAACGAGAGTAGGGAACCCAGGTTCGATACCCGATCTGGTAATTTTAAAGACTTTCAAAAAATGTAGAAATCATGAAATGGAAGGAAAGGATCGCGCCGATATTATTCAATGTTTAAACACATTCTATTTTCCTGTAGGACTTGCAATTTACCGAAAAAACGTCCTAATAAATCCTGATAGTGTTGAAAGAGGAATTGCTCACAATCCAAACAAATAAACAAACTTGTGGTCATAAGCATGATCTGGTTGCTCCTAACACAATTTAATAACACTAAATGGACAATGTGACGAAGGAAACCAACAAACAAACAAGTACATTCTAAGACCAGAATTACTTAGTTCTGTTTGCAGATTATTTTAACCACCTTGTGAAATTGGCCAGACATCAATTACTTATGAATCATCCAAGATAATACCAACGTATAGGGAAATTGTTTTTATTCGATCGAATAGAATAGACAAGAGTTAATGTAATGACACATTACAATGTCGTAATGAACGCGTATAAACAACACCAATATATAATTATATAATACTATCTTGGGTGAAGGATAAGCTAAACTCATTGTGTGACCCGCCATTATTTTCTGTCGATTCTAAACATATCGCATACAAAGCTCTGTAGACTGTTGATTATTTTTTAGAGAGAGGTCTTTACAAAATTCCCATACAGTATTGTATGTGCTATGTCGGTCGACAGCTTCAAAGAGAGCAATCTGAATTGACCAATACTAACATAACGGTATGTGAGCGGTGTTTTCGGAAAATCAACCTTCGGTTTTTTTTTGACCAGTGTAGATCAGGTAAAACTGTACATCCGCGAAGATTGATCGGAATCTGCACTGTTTGTCGAACGTCAAAGAGGCGTTTAAAAAACTTCTGAAAGAAGAATCCATTTTTAGCTCCACTGAAATTCTGGTTTCCATGGCAACCGAAAGAAAAAAATAGTGAAAACTTAAAAAATCTTCTCCTCCGAAAGTGTCAGGCCAGTATTCAAAATATTCCCTGGGTCTCCTTCAAGCCATGTTGATAGGTCGAAAAACATGGCCGTCAGAGGGCGGGGCTATTTTGCTTTATATAGCTAATGTGAAAACTTAAAAAATCTTCTCCTCCGAAAGTGTCAGGCAGATTTTCGAATAATCTTAAGAAATGTTCCTTGGATGACCCTCTATCAGATTCCTTCAAGCCAAGTTGATTGGCCTCATTTTGCCTCATATGACTATAGTGAAAACTTAAAAAATCTTCTTCTCTGAAAGAGTTTGGCCAATTTTCAAATAATGTTGTAGAAATGTTCCTTGGGAGACCCTCTATCAGATTGCTTCAAGCCATTTTGAATGGTCGAAGAACATTTTTGCCTTACATTTTTGCCTTAAATGGCTATAGTAAAAACTTAAAAAGTCTTCTCCTCCGAAAGTGTCTGGCCGATTATCAAAAGAATTTGTAGAAATGTTCCTAGGGTGACCCTCCATCAGATTCCTTCAAGCCATGTTGATTGGTCAAAACACATGGACACCAGGGGGCGGGCTGTTTAGAGATTTAATGGTTGCCTTATGGCAGTGGAGCGATACTGTCCCTCTCGGGCCTCTTGTTATCATTTAAAATGGTTCCACATGCCATAATTAACTAAACGTGTAATACTTACGCTAATGATGGTTTGTATGGAGTACAACCAAAAGCATGACCATTGTGTTGAATGATTTTGCTTCCTTACATACGGGAAGTATTGTAAATATGTATTGTATTCAACACAAACTACGTGGTTTGAATGAAGTGCTCTTTTGTCTAGATAAGTTCGTGAGCTTGAAACGCTGTTTCATTAGATCGAATGATTTTTTCCAAAAACGATTTTTGAAAGAAATTCAGTGAAATTAACAGATAGTTGTTCCTTTTGTTGTCTCGGTTGTATTATAAAGTAGGCATTGTGAAGGAAAATGGAGATAACAGCATGGCGCCTGTCCGGCTAAAACATAACGATTTGTTTGATTAATAAAACAACTACAATAGTAGTTCATTTATCATTACTACCCATTGTTATGGTTACTTACTTTACATATCGGCCAAAACAAAAAAAGAATTGTTCAGTTTATACTACACAATAATTATTATATAGTGTGTAAACAACGTCATATGCAATACAATCAACATTATATGCAGTCAGTTCTTTGATACGTGTGGTGGTACTTTGATTTTATGCGGTAGTTTAAACTTTATATGCGGTGCATTTACATCGGGGATGATCTTACTTTCCGGCAATCTCCGGAATTATTTCCGGAAAATACCGAGCATGACAGATAGATATGAACATTAACACCGTTTAGTCCATTTTAAAAAAGGCCTTGTGGAACAACTTTTATGAAAAGTGTACACATTTTCTAAATAGACGAGGTGCAGAATATCGTCTATGCAGACGATCTCTGATTCCCAAAGCAGACAACTCTTAAAATCATTATGGCAAAAGGATAAATTGCTCATCTTGAGAAATTTCTCCATTTACCACAATGAGTTCAAACCCTCTTCAATAATTATACTTTCATTTCTAAAGATGTTATATAATTTTGCCTTAACGTCATCTGATGCATTTAAAAATATATTAAGGTTACCACTTATGGTAATATTCCCTCATAAAAACAACTTTTAATTCCTCAGCGGCTTCTAGAAATAAGAGAAATAACTTGAAAAGGGATTTACATGATATATTTGATTTTGTCTTTGGGAAAAGGTATAACTTCTTTTTTTTTTCTGAACAGTGTAGGAACAAATCAGCCTGCATATTTTCTCTGTCTTATCATAATCCTCACAAGTTGACTGAAGCTTCTAATAAGCATATGTAAGTACATGTACTATTCAGACTGTACAGCGGATTTGAGTGCAGACGACCTCGTGTATTCAGAACATGTGTACACATCTATTTATAAATTATTCAAGCGCTTTTTTGAAATTGAGTAAACGGTGTTTATGTTAATCTCTATATGTCTGACTCGGTATTTTCCGGATAAAAAATTACGGAGAATGCCGGAAAGTATGATCATCGTAATGAAAAAAGCTCCGCAATATAAGCTGTATACACCATGTATAAATTAGTATGGACCGAACATATTGCCAAATGCATTGCATACTATGATATTTGTATGAACACATAAGTAATAATTCATCAGGTATATTTAAACATACATCATATCTATTGACCAACATACAACGTATACATGTAAAACTACTGCATAAACAAAAAAATACACCACATATACTGCCATTTGTACTGCATAGTATATAGCATAGTTTGTATTGAATATGACGGTGTTTGTACAACGTATAATGGTTATTCTACTGTTTAAACACTATTGTGCACTGCATATTATTCAATAACCACCACATACAAAAGAAAAGGCACTGCATATCATGAATAATGTATCACGTCAAATGAAATATGTACCTCATATACGTGAAACTGTACTGCGTATAATACAATACAACATATTAAGACAGTAAAGGCGTTCCATACTACATAATATAAAGCATGTAAAGTAATACGGAAATGCGTTGCTCATTGTTCATATATCCGTGAAACGATTATCCAAAATATGTTTAACAAACAAAACGTCATCAAGACATTTTTCTGTTTACAGAAATGTCCAAATAAATGGTTTCAATTGTTATCCATATTATATCATTTATAGCCATAAAACAACATATACCGTATCTTGAAATCTTGAAGACAAATTTACTTGTTACAGAAATGTCCTAATAAATGGTTTTAATTGTAATCCATAGTATATAATTTATAGCTATAAAACAACATATCGTATCTTGAAATTATCAAAGTTGTTTATATATCAATTGAAAAATATTTGAAGACAAAAACACTCTCATAATATAATATTAAACATGTTATTGGTAACTTGCTTTCCTAACCCAGATTAGGTAGGTAAATTTATTCTGGGATTATTGTAGAGCGTCCATCATCGATTGTCCTGTCACCATGCTGTATAAATGCCCGCACTATTAATGACACTACTTTGGTGTGGTTCTAGATGTAGATGTAGGTAAGATTGCGGTTATTCTGTTTTATAAATGCTGGCAATATTAATGACACAACGTTGATGTGGTTCTTAATGGAGGTTGCAGTTATTCTGTTTTATAAATGCTGGCAATATTAATGACACAACGTTGATGTGGTTCTTAATGGAGGTTGCGGTTATTCTGGTTTATAAATGCTGGCAATATTAATGACACAACGTTGATGTGGTTCTTAATGGAGGTTGCAGTTATTCTGTTTTATAAATGCTGGCAATATTAATGACGCAACGTTGATGTGGTTCTTAATGGAGGTTGCAGTTATTCTGTTTTATAAATGCTGGCAATATTAATGACACAACGTTGATGTGGTTCTTAATGGAGGTTGCGGTTATTCTGTTTTATAAATGCTGGCAATATTAATGACACAACGTTGATGTGTTTCTTAATGGAGGTTGCGGTTATTCTGTTTTTTATAAATGCTGGCAATATTAATGACACAACGTTGATGTGGTTCTTACTGGAGGTTGCAGTTATTCTGTTTTATAAATGCTGGCAATATTAATGACACAACGTTGATGTGGTTCTTAATGGAGGTTGCGGTTATTCTGTTTTATAAATGCTGGCAATATTAATGACACAACGTTGATGTGGTTCTTAATGGAGGTTGCGGTTATTCTGTTTTATAAATGCTGGCAATATTAATGACACAACGTTGATGTGGTTTTTAATGGAGGTTGCAGTTATTCTGTTTTATAAATGCTGGCAATATTAATGACACAACGTTGATGTGGTTCTTAATGGAGGTTGCGGTTATTCTGTTTTATAAATGCTGGCAATATTAATGACACAACGTTGATGTGGTTCTTAATGGAGGTTGCGGTTATTCTGTTTTATAAATGCTGGCAATATTAATGACACAACGTTGATGTGGTTCTTAATGGAGGTTGCGGTTATTCTGTTTTATAAATGCTGCCAATATTAATGACACAACGTTGATGTGGTTCTTAATGGAGGTTGCGGTTATTCTGTTTTATAAATGCTGGCAATATTAATGACACAACGTTGATGTGGTTCTTAATGGAGGTTGCGGTTATTCTGTTTTATAAATGCTGGCAATATTAATGACACAACGTTGATGTGGTTCTTAATGGAGGTTGCGGTTATTCTGTTTTATAAATGCTGGCAATATTAATGACACAACGCTGATGTGGTTCTTAATGGAGGTTGCGGTTATTCTGTTTTATAAATGCTGGCAATATTTATGACACAACGTTGATGTGGTTCTTAATGGAGGTTGCAGTTTTTCTGTTTTATAAATGCTGGCAATATTAATGACACAACGTTGATGTGGTTCTTAATGGAGGTTGCAGTTATTCTGTTTTATACATGCTGGCAATATTAATGACACAACGTTGATGTGGTTCTTAATGGAGGTTGCGGTTATTCTGTTTTATAAATGCTGGCAATATTAATGACACAACGTTGATGTGGTTCTTAATGGAGGTTGCGGTTATTCTGTTTTATAAATGCTGGCAATATTAATGACACAACGTTGATGTGGTTCTTAATGGAGGTTGCGGTTATTCTGTTTTATAAATGCTGGCAATATTAATGACACAACGTTGATGTGGTTCTTAATGGAGGTTGCGGTTATTCTGTTTTATAAATGCTGGCAATATTAATGACACAACGTTGATGTGGTTCTTAATGGAGGTTGCGGTTATTCTGTTTTATAAATGCTGGCAATATTTATGACACAACGTTGATGTGGTTCTTAATGGAGGTTGCGGTTATTCTGTTTTATAAATGCTGGCAATATTAATGACACAACGTTGATGTGGTTCTTAATGGAGGTTGCAGTTATTCTGTTCTTATTTATCCTTCAAGTATCAGGACACCGAAAAAGCACTTGTCAGTGTATGTGATAATGGAATGAAAGGCGGGTTCATGAAAATGATATTTCACATATCCCTCAATTATTGCAATGATAAACTTCCATAAATTATCAATGAAATATTTACCTATCCACGGTGGGCAAACATGAGCTACCTCTTGGGATGTCCATGTATCAGCGCAATTCTACTCAGTCCTTCTTACTTATGTCGTCTTAGTATTGCGAATGTTTCTTGTTGATAATATTATATTCTATTGTAACTTTAAACCTTGGCATGTGTCGTTAGAATTTAAGAGTAATTGCTTGTTTGTCGCTTTCCAAAAGCCTCAGATGGTACACTGTATGTGGTCTTCTTTCCCGATGAAATGAGGTCTCAGAAAACAACAATTTTAAAATGATTCGGCTATAGTAACTTATATCTAACAGATATGAGCAGTTGGCACGTTTCTCTCTTTATAAACTAATCAGGTCTCACAAAATACTCAAATAATTTTATTTGGTTTTCATTCGGTTATGTAGGAGTTTGATGTATGTTTGGATGCAGTTATAAGAGTGTGGCACACACGTGCCTTCATACTCCGCAAACGGCATTATGTCAGCTGTGTACGAAGGCAAGTGCGTGATGCACTTTTATAACTGCAACAAGACATACATTTTGTAGTGTCTTTGACACTCGATGGTTTCTTAAATAACTGGATTTAACCACACACTAATTAAAGACAAGCTTCGTGCTGTCCGGCATCTCAGTGTACTGCATTTAATGTAGACGTATACATTTTACACACTAACAATGACGTAGTACACAATTGTGTTCCATAATCAAAGTATTACGAGTATTGTAAATACAACACATTTAACCCTTATAATTGCAATCGGTGGACTTTTAACTAGAACATTGTTCTTATTTAAGGAGGGGATTCCAAAAGTAATTTCAGGAGGAGGTCATGTGAACAATTTCCTTAAGCAGAACTTAAACTCAATATAATTTTAGAACTAACCGGAACTAGAGATACACAGTTATTTTGAACTAATTTCAGTTATCAATATCATGTTTCGTTGCTACGCTTTGTGTTTGTCTCCGACGATTGACACACATCATTAAGATGAGCGTCATTCGTCTTGCTTGTAGAGGATAACACTGTGGGTAAGAAGACAGCAAGATGTATGCCAAGAACTTTGTGTAGAGTTAGGGTTCCAAAGAGTCTGGAAAAACATGGTTAGAAGAAATGGTCCAAGCGATATGACTCAAAAAGGGTTGTAAATGTGGTTCAACACAAATAATGAAGATGAAATCAAAGGCGTGTCGTTCTAATGTATTTGTGTTTATTGTTGATTAACATACTTGAAACACACAAGTACTACTGGAATAATCGGTATTGTAATTATTAAACAGAACCGTTCTCAAAAGCAGTTCCTTGGTATTGCATGCTTTATTTATTTGAACTGAAATAGGCTTTTTTCCTATTTTAACAATGTGTCCTTCTCTCTGATATGTACTTATTACTACAAATAACAGTATAATTGTAGAAACCGGTAAAACAACGTTAACCCAACTATGCAATAGGCAGAGCCGTAACGTGACCCATTGTTGTATTATTTGTAAATGCAGCATGTCATCGCTTGGCGATTTTGGTCATTCTTATAAATTAATAGACGACAATGTGTCATCGGTTCCCATAGAGTAATCAAGTTGTCTCTGCTTCCTTCCGTTATGAATACTTCGCTGTTTTCACGATTTCATCCGATTTCTAAAATTCATTGGATTCGTAATCGGTTTTTCATTTTTCGTTCGAGATGAACGATTCGTACCAACTGGTTTTAGCCATTTTCTTTTATTTATTTTTCAGTTTTCTACTGGCATGCTCTAAACGATTATAGTGACATTACAAACAAACACAACATACTTAATAATTCGTGCTATATATTGACTATACATGTGAACTTTCATAATGCTTAATCTTGATCATAAATATCTTTATTATTTTTTAATTACTTCGTATTCTTTGTTTTTATACTCCTGTTTTTGCTATCATACTTCTGCTAAACTGGAAGGAGAATAGACTTCCCCCTCTCTTTCCAAAGTGTTTGTCACACTTAACTTATAACTAGAGGCAATAAACCTTAATATATGGTTTTTTATCTAATTGATCTAGTTAAAGGATTAAAACAGTTTATTGGCTAAAAACCTTGAGAAACTTCAGCTTGTATGATACATTATAGTTGCTGTAAACCAAATGGTTTCAGGACTAAACTTGTCATTTCACGACTGAACTTCACATGCTGAATATCACATAGATCGTCAATATTGACCCTTTCTGCTCTTGGTAAACTTTTCATATAGGCTATGGTAGCCAGTTGAGCAATATACATATAGGCACATCTTGGCCTTCTTGTTTAAAATAAAGGGACATTTGGCTTTCTTGTTCGAAATAGTTACATCCTGTCTAATTGCACAGGTTATTAAATGTACTGAACTGAATCTGCTTCCGGTAAGTCATGCTTCAAAATCATGCGCGGCGTCTTTGATGCTTTGCATCAAGATACTTCTTGTATTTCATTGACATGAAAACCCGAAGAACGCCGGTAGAACGCGTTTATAATATCATAAGACCGCCAGGAATGCTACAAGTCATAAAAACCGTGACCTTTCGAAACTCTTTGTTATTACATTACAAAATCACAAATGCTATAACAGAAAGTGTAACAAATACGAATTATTTTGTCAGATACACTGTATATGCCTACCACACTAGTCGGTTAAAACTAAACCCTATTTTACATACTGCACGGATACTCTGGTGTGTCTGGATAATTACTGTCTGTATGTGTTCGTCGTGTATCCGTTGAAAGATTGACACGATTCAGTACAATTCGATTAACTGTCGTTAAACCTGTGTGTGTCTTTGGTGCCAGTCACTCAGCACGATACACATACTATACTTAGAAATGAATCCATCGGCGAAATGGTACATTGTCGTCTCTCCGTTTTGATATCCGTCATTTGGACGTAAAGTCAATAAGGATACACTGATAGCGTTTTCACCAGAACTCACATCCATAAGTATATCTAGGTATTGTCTAGGACGATATTTGGGGATCAGACGAGTGTGTGTATGCCGGCTCAGCTGTGTTAAAACAGTTGGCATATGCAGCATGAGACCAATTATCGCATAAAGCAGCTCAAATATTAAATATCTTTCCATTGTTTGGAGAACAATTAGTGTTGAAGGAAAACCATATTGTGTTCAAGCCTTTTGTAGTGTTGGAATCCTGCATGTTAACAATAGTGTTACAAGGCCTATTGTAATGATTAAATGTTGTATGTTAACCATATTGAAATTTGGCATTTCAACTGATTGAATTGTGTATGTTAATCCCATTGTTATCAGGAATGTGTAGTGTTTGAATGAATCATGTATGTTAACATGTCATTTTGCCTTTTGTTATGATTGATCGTGCATGTTAATCTTATTGGTAATATCCTTTTTGTAGTGATTGAATAGTGTATGTTAACCATATTGTTATAAAGCCGTTTGTAGTATTTGAAAAGTGTATATTAACCATATTGTTATAAGGCCTTTTGTAGTAATTGAATAGTTTATGTTAACTATATTGTTATTAGGCCTTTTGTAGTAGGTGAATATTGTATGTTAACCATATTATTTTAAGGCCTTTTGAAGTAATTAAATAGTGTTCGTTAACCATATTGTTATTGGGTATTCAATACATTAGTGTAAATCTTGCATGATAACCATTTTGCAATAAGGCATTTTAAAGTGTTTAAATCCTGTTTGTTGCTATTAGGCAATATGATATTTTTACACAAACTATGGATATAAATTCGTCTAGAAACAATTTTACAACTATGCTTAGTAAATGCATCATAGTTTAGATTTAGATTAAAGTCGATCGACAAGTCTCTTTATATTGACGAGGAATAGAGTAGTATAGCTTCGGTTCATGTAGTGTAGGTCCATATACACAATTATCCAATACCAGAGACGAATGCGTAAACCTAAACCGGTTAATTTGCAGACATCATATATAATCATTTAATGGCAATATAGCTAATGTAAACCAATATAAAAACATACCGTTTGTGTTTGGATTTCATCAAATCTCCACCAAGACTAATCTATTTTGACATGAGTGGATATCAACGGGGTGAGATGATACATGGCTTATACTTATAGACGACCTTGATGGATTAATTTGATCAGACGTTCATTTAAAGTATAACCACTACATTACCATTGGAGACAAGTAGATGAAATAGTTATGTAACAGGAAATATGTCTGAAACTGAAAGGACTTTTTTCAGTGATTTTGTTCACTTTATTCTAGTTGTGGTATGGGAGATTTATAGCACACATTATGACCAATTTATTTGATGTTTTCCGAGGAAACAATCCGCTTGCTCCAGCCATTATATCAGGGACCCTTATAGAGAAGGATTGTAAAGATGGTAATTGTATGTTTCGTAAGATTGAGATATATCTTTACAGAATAAACCCCAATAGGGTTATTGTAACGAGTGGCTATGTTACGAGCCATATAGTTCGTTAAGTTGTAATAAATCTCTATTATGAATCTACCCAGACTATATTGTTATATTTCTATAGTGCTTATTACGCACTTACAGATGATACTGAGACTGGTTACACACAGAATACACAGTGTCAACTTTTATTTTATAAATCCACTGTTTTGGAAAGTACAGTGAGTTTATCACGCTATAGTCTACTGACTAGTAAAAATGTGTTCAACCTGCCAATGAGTTTTACACAGAATAATTACAATAAGATATTACACGAAATTGCTAATGGCGAAAATGGGAAATCGTAACTGGTCGCGAAGGTTACACGCCATGAGGCCAATATCAAATTGTAATGATATTGTTAACAAGTTACAACTCAGTGTTAGTAATTATATGAATTATACCCAGAACAGATGGTAAACGTGGCACTAATCATCAAATTAAAGTACAGCTAACATTTCAATTCTGTTCTTGAACGGGTCGAGTTAAGACCATCATTGTACATATCAATACTAGGAAGTGTACCTTGGTAAGTCTATTTGCTACCGTTAGATAACGTAACAATTATCTCAATACACACAATATGTTAACTTATCGTTTACGTTCGTTTATAAAGGCAGAAAACGCCGCAACACATTTGAAACGATGCTAAGAGTGGCGAAAAACACCAACCAGGTAAGTTAATATCAAGACCGACGTCACTAGATTATGTATGGAAATATTCCGTTGTGTCTCCGTCCTTGTGAATACGTCCAGAAAGCAAATAGCTTAATACTTTTTGACAAACATGCAACAGACGGTTTATGAAAACATTGTTTCGAAAGAGAAAATTCCTTTTAAAAATAACGTGTATATATATGTTCCAAACATATAGTGTCATTTATATAAATATTACATAATGTTTTAGATGCTATTAAAGTCGGTTGATGCCAGTTACTTTTCTGTGAAAATGTGTTAATATTGCCCCCAATAAGTGCGTGACTGTAGTAGAAAAACTGAGTATTCAATTGAATAGGAAAGAGAATAATTGATGATCATTGACGATCTCATTGCGAATTCATGATCAGTAAAGAAAACACTACTATATAAATAGTGCATGGCTTCCAGTGTGACAGTACATATTGTCAGCATGAGGAAAATACTGTTACCCGAGGCGAAGCCGAGGTTAACAGTATTTACCCGAATGTTGACAATATGTACTGTAACACTGGAAGCCATGCAGTATTCATTTTATTACACCGAACATAATTAGAAGTGTATTCAATTCATTATGCACCTTTAAAGGGGATGTGAATATGGGCAATTTCTTACTGTCACATGCTAACAGTACGTTTTTGACCGGGTAACAGTATACTGTTACATGGCACGCGCGTCTAAACGGTGACGTTATTTGTTTAAATGACGTCATGCACGACCAACATTTTAAACGCGCGTGCCATGTAACAGTATACTGTTAACATGTTAAAAACGTACTGTTAGCATGAGACTGTAAGAAATTGCCCATGATGAGTATATGAGAGTTTAACATTACAAAGTCACGTGAGGTATAATAAGATTAAATACTTTATATAACTTTATATTGGTTTTCACTAAAAAAGTAGTTTTCCGCAAATTCGTTTGTTTGTTTTCTCTTACAAGCCATGGAAAGTTTAATAAAATTTAATTCTTGTACCCATATCTCTTCCTTAACTTAAATGGCTTGATAGTTTTATAAAAATAAAAAAATAAAAAAACGAGAGTATAACGGTGGGAAGGAAATAAGTTTTTGGGAGAAACGAAATATTTTCCAAGAGTCTAGATTTATTTCAGAGAGAGAAATTCAATAAGATGCAAAGAGACAAAACTACTTCGGATCACAGATAATCTCAAAGACTAAACTACTTAGGTTTAAAGATGATTCCGAAGACAACTTTGGTCTAGAGATAAATCCAGAAACAAAACTATTGTAATAGAAATATGATTCCGAAGACAAAGCATCTTCGGTCTAAAGATGATTATAAAACTACATGTATATGTACTGATTCAAAAGACAAAACATCTTCGGTCTAACGATGATTATAAAACTACATGTATATGTACTGATTCCAAAGACAAAACTACTTCAGTCTAAAGATGATACCAATTAAAACTTTCTTCAATTTTACTGATGCTACCAATTATCAACTTACTTTGGTTTATAGATCATCCCAAATTCATTGACCTTTACCACAATTGTCACTTTCGTTTCCTGACCTTTACATGTGTATTGCTTTTTATTGTTAAAGTGTTTAGTGTGCTTGAGTGTGGAGGGGTACAATTCATTTCGAGAGATTTTGCATGTGTTCATATTCACTATTGCAGTGATCCTTAGACTAATTTATCATATATGCATATATGCATTATTATATAAAGATGCTAAAACAATCGTAGCTTCAAACGAACGATTTGGTAAACATACGTATTCACCGCGGTAACTTGAAGACTGAAGACATTTGTTTATTTGCAAAGTCAAAGAGGATGTTCATGTTACACCAGTGTAACAACTCGATACATAATCGAAAAATTAAAAGAAAGGCTGTAATACATAAAATAAAAACATTTACTTTGGAGACTGATTAAAGTATATAATTGTAAAGATGCAAATAAAAACTCTCTATAATTCAATATTGCGGCCATAAGCCTTCTTTAGGTTATATCTAACAAAGATCACATGCTATGTTGCGTCCATCTTGAAAGTATTGTACCCGAAGAAGGCCTTTGTCCGAAATATTGACTAAACGAGTGTTTTAATTTTGATCTATACATATTAGTTCCTTACGGAATAGAATATTTTAATATAATCTAATTGTAGTTTTCATACTGCATATATTGGTATTTGTACCGCACACAAATTCGAATGCACTGCATATAAAGACAGTAGCACCACATATAAGAAAATTTGCAATACATATAACCAATAAAATACAGCATATAAAGAAAAATGTACCACACATAATGAAATATCTACTGCATATGATAAAAGATCTACTGCATATAATGAAATATCTACCGTATATAAGCAAACAAGTCAACATAAGACAGTAAAGGCGTTCCATACCTATCCATAGAAATATATTTTTTGCATAAAAGGAGAATTTGTTAATTTTTCTTCTAATGCATGAGTTATGAGCAAAAAAAGAGATATATTTCGAAACGCAAATGAGCCGTTCCACGAACAATCCAACATTATGTATTATGCATAATGTATCGACCCAGATCAGCCTGCGCAGTCCGCACAGGCTAATCCGGGCTGATACATGCTAAGGCTGATCCGGGTAGATGTACTTAACGCAGAGTCCATAATGCTGGTTTTCTCGTGGAACGGCTCAATTGCTGAAAAACTATTTTTATTTGTTTGGAACAAACAAATTTAGTAGCTGCAATTCTGAAGCCGTTCGTCTTATTTAAAATTCCATGAATTTCATACGCGTGAAAGTAGTACTCAATACTTGCTCTTACTTTTCAAATGTATCACGATTTTTGAAATAATGATATATTTATATCGTCTTTGTTTTCTTATGTGGTTCTTATATTCAAAGAGAATTACGAAATAAAATGAAACATTGTATTTTAAAACATGAATGCGGAGAGATTTATAAATCTCAATGAGTGAACTGCTACAGGGAGAACTATTTCCGATTTAAGCTCCAGATACGGTATTTGAATTTTCAATCACGCATTGAAAATGTAGATAAAAACAGAATTGAAAATATTTTCTTTGTGCCTTGTCGGCCATATAAATATAGTATAAAGAATTAAAAAAACAAATATGTGCGTCATAAAATGCATTTAAAATGAGAGTAACACATTTGCAGAAAAATCGTGATCGTCGAATTCTATTTATAAATACAACGGTATGGGGGGAGGGTCTAAAGTGCGGACGCGATCTGCGGACAAATACATTATAGAGGGAAAATGCGGACAAATGCAATATAGAGGGAAAATGCCGACGCAATAGAATATAGAGCAAATCTGCGGACGCTATGATTTGTTGTAAAAAATGTTTAATTAAAGATGGGCAACTGTGTATAATTTGTTACATATGATCATATCCGGTGTTTTCTTTGTAAATATATAATGTGTTTGATTGCTTTTATCAGTGATATAGAATAAACCAAAAATCGAGATCATGCTGAAATGGAATCTCTTTGTAAAGTGTTTTAACGACTTTCCTCTTTATATCATATCTATAGATATCAATAAAGAGAATTGATGGATTGATTTTCCGACAAGTAAATGTCTTTTGACGCATCTGCAGCGGACGAAATTTGAAAACATTGCAAGAATAGAATAGGTTGCTAGTAACTAGCCATAGGTTTTGCTTCAATTATATCCTCTCCTTTACACTCGATTGAAGGGTCATGAGTTCTAGTTATTGTTGGGCCTCTTCATTTTCTACTTTGTAACTTTCAACAGTTTTCCATGTGCCATACTACGAGGCAAATGATCCATGCAACATTCTATTCTGTAGGGTACTTGGAAGGGGCAGAACAATTTAAATAACAAATAAACAATAAGTATATATATATATACAACACTTTAAATCTTAATTTATTTCTAGTAATTATATATATATGCAACTATAATACTAATCTATAACAAATAAGTTAAATGTTTTTTTCTTGCTGTGTAAACAGTAAAAAGCAACATATATTGAAAACATTGTGGGAAAAGGAAAATTTGCTTATTTAAACAATTTCTTAATTCCAATAACCTTTCTTTACCGTCGTATAAACCAAATTTGTATTTGAAGGCTGTTATAAGTAAAAAACTTAAATGTTGCCAATTTAATCACATATCTTATCATTATAATAGCCAAATAATTAACAAAAGTTACAATTAAAGTCCGCATCTGTTGTCGAAATATCCACAGGTGCATTAACACAAGATTTGTGAAACCAATTTGTGCATATATCACATTGTACCATGACGGTATCGACACATCCCGGCAAGTTACAAATACATACATGTATATGATAGGTTTATTGGGAAAAGGGGTTACATTTATAATTTGTTTGGAATGACACTCGTAAACAATGGTAATTAACAGTGTATGGTCACGCATCCTTAATTGATTTGGCAAGCTTAAACACCCTTTAAAGGAAACAGCGGCCAGCTTAGGTGTATACTGTAGAGTAAAATTCGGACGGCACAGGTATTGGTTTTCTCTGGAGCATTTAATCCTTTTATAATGCATGATTTCAATTACTCTTTCATTTGGATAGATGTTTCTTTTTTAGCTCACCTGAGCACGAAGTAAATAACCAACGCTAAATGTCGCAAAATCTTCTAACGTTATATGTCGCATCTGTAACGCCAAATGTCGCAAAAAATTGTACTGCCGCTATATGTCGCAACATCAACGCTAAATGTCGCACTCTTTTATAAGCACTCTTTTGTAGTATTACTGTTTCACAATGTACATATTACAATGTTTCATCTGACTCTGTCCCTTCTTTTTTTAGTTATGGCTCCTGAGGTAGTCATCTTTTGCGACAATTATCGTCAGCCTTGCGACATATAACGTCAAGTGCGACATATAGTCAAAATATATATGCACTCTCGTACTATCGATATGGATTCGCACTCTTACGATAAGGACTCTCACACAAGCGATATGCACCCTTGTACTACTGATATGGATTCGCTCACTTACGATATTGATTTATACACTAACGATATGGACTCTCACAAAAACTATATGCACTCTCGTTCTAACGATAATGACTCGCACACTAACGATATGGACTCTAGTAATAGTGGTTCATTAGAATAACAGATTGTGAGAAATGATACATTTAAAACGGAAACCGAAACACGTTCATCAAAAGCACCATGTAGAACTACCACAGTTGATTTGGTATATTATTGTTAACCTTGGTTCGAAACAAAATCCTTCGTCGCGATACTCCCTTCAACGGGTGAATAGATTGTTCAAAGACATTGTGAGCAAGACAAAACCGCCTCGGTTGTATCTCAACCCTTGCCGGTTCTGTGATATATCTGTGTCGCCTTTTAGTGTTAGAAGAATTATATGAATAGCAGGACCTGGCTGTTGGTTAGTGCAGGCAATCCGTGATGTGTTAACACATTCCTCGCGGGCCAATGCCTGGCTCTACTCTATCTGCGGATAGCCACATTTGGTGGCTAGTATACACTAGATGGAATATGGTATAAACGTTCAAGGTATCAGTTACGGGATGTTAAAGTGCTACATTTATAAACTTTTTTATAAGTAGGTTAAGGAATGGCAACAAAAAGCATGTTACTTATTCCGTGTCAGTTTTTATTCCAGTATTAGCTTATACAGTTTGTGACAAGAGAGACAATTGTATACCAGTTACAATATGTGGCTATCCATAGAACGCATTAACATTTTGAAAACACATGTACACGGACATACACTGTTACATTACGTTATAACATGTACAATTTTCTTTAATTTTACAGTTTTAAAAAACTTAAGAGAATTGTACATGTTATAACGTTATGTCACAGTGTATGTCCGTGTACATGTGTTTACAAAAAAAATGTCTTGGACGTTTATACCATATTCCATCTATTGTATACCAGCTACAAAATGTGGCTATCCGCAGAAAGAGCCAGTCATTGGCCCGCAAGGAATGTATAAACACAAAGCGCAATCTGTTATTCTGATGAACCACTATTACTATTCCACTAGAGTCCATATCGTTAGTGTGCGAGTCATTATCGTTAGTACGAGAGTGCATACAGCTTTTGTGAGAGTCTATATCGTAAGTGTATGAATCAATATCGTTAGTGAGCGAATCCATATCGTTAGTACAAGAGTGCATATCGCTTGTGTGAGAGTCCTTATCGTAAGTGTGCGAATCCATATCGATAGTACGAGAGTGCATATATATCTTGTATATATGTCGTACTTGACGTTATATGTCGCAAGGCTGACGCTAAATGTCGCAAAAAAATGACTTCTTCAGGAGCTATAACTAAAAAAAGAAGGGACAGAGTGAGATGAAACATTGTAATTTGTACATTGTGAAACAGTAATACTACAAAAGAGTGCTTATAAAGGAGTGAGACATTTAGCGTTGATGTTGCGACATATAGCGGCAGTACCTTGTTTTGCGACATTTGGCGTTACAGATGCGACATATAACGTCAGAAGGTTTTGCGACATTTAGCGTTGGTTGCGACGTTTAGCGTCAGCCTTGTGACATAAAACGTCAAGTGTGACATTTAGCGTTGGTGCGACATTTAACGTTGCTACAGTGTTCCTTGGCCGCCAGGGAGCGGGGCTTTTTTGCCTTATATGGCTATAGTGTAAACTCAAAAAAATCTTCTCCTCCAAAAGTGTCAGGCCGATTTTCAAATAATTTTGTAGAAATGTTCCTAGGGTGACCCTCTATCAGATTCCTTCCAGCCAAGTTGATTGGTCGAAAAACATGGCCGCCAGCGGTCGGGGCTTTTTTGCCTAATATGGCTATAGTAAAAACTTGAAAAATCTTCTCATCCGAAAGTTTTTGGCCAATTTTCAATTCTTTTTGTAGAAATGTTCATTGGGAGACCATCTATCAGATTCCTCCAAGCCATGTTGATTGGTCGAAAAACATGGCCGCCAGGGGGGCAGGGCTATTTGGCCTTATATGGCTATAGTGAAAACTTGAAAAATCTCTTGTTAAGCAGGAAGCTTTTGAGTAAGATTTTAGAAAACCCTTGGTCAATGGTGATTTTTTTTGTAACAAAAATTATTAAATACTTAGATGAGTGAGTCGGGGCCATAATGGTTATCCATTTGTTTTACATGTCTTTTGAAACTTGGACATTAAATATAATATTCACATGTATGTCTCATGATTTATTTTTATAGACAACTAAAATGGCATTTAATTTTAACGGATGCGTCATTTATTCTTTTACCCGAAGTTGTAATATTTATAAACAATGCATAGTTTATAAATCACACATCTATGCAAAGGCAAATGTTTGAACAGTTTTATGTACCCAAACAAATTCAGTGCCTTCAGCGCTTTGATTACACTACACAATGAATTAACCTTAATCTATTCTTACCTCTAAACTATATTCAAACCGGTAGTGTATTGCTTAAATTGGACCCTTGGGAAGATATTCACAGTTATTGTTGTTTGAAAAATGTGATTCCCACATTGCGAGACAGTCCCTTCGATATCCTGCTGTGTAAGTGTTTTAAGATTTATCCTGTTTCAAACCGATACATCTGCAGCGGACGACTTTGATTTTAGAATAGTGTTCAAACTATTGTGAAGAAATGAGAAAATGCTCATTATCGGCACGTTCTCCCTTTGTCACAATGTTTTCAAAAGTCGTCTGCTGCAGATGCGTCAATATGTAACAACAAGTGGTTAGGGTTTAAGGAAACGATTCCAGGAATAAACGAAGGATGCTGTCAAGCGGAAATAGTTCCGGTTGTAGTAATGTACCTTTGATATTTGAACGTCACATCGAAACCGTACCTCGAAACTTTGCGATCTGTTAAGATTTTTCTCAGCCCCCGCCATCGCATAGCTTAATTAGGCTCTTCTTTTTTTCCCAGCGAGATTTCAAAATATTGTAGATGCAAACGGAAAATTGTTTTGACGTGGTTCTGTCATTGAAGAACAAAAGCTAATCAACTTGACTTTCACCAGAACAAAACCCTACGAAAGAAAACTCTTGTAGGAGGACTGTTTCATTCTTCATCTATAAGATTTGTTCTTTTGATGTTTTATACCGCTTTCAATTATAAATTCAGTCATAGCACGACATTTCCGGGATTAACTACCATTACTGCTGGTAAGCCTATCCTAACATCAGTGCAATAATCGTAATGTAATCCTCGCAACCCAGAGCACCATAGATGGAGGTCACTACTACCAATAACCATTATTAAACAATCCAGTATGACCCGACCGGGGATCGAACCATTGTCTCCCGCTCCTGAGGTGGTCGTTCTTAACAGTTTTGATTATTGGCCGTCTCCATTCATTGGAAGAGGTCACTCATATACAAAGAGATGCTATTGTATCGCCGTTATTTTCTATGCAGAACTAACACAACAGTATTTTCACAACGAATAGCAGGCAAAAGGGAACTATCGATATAAAAACTTAATAAATACACAAAAGACATTTATTGCATTACAGCTATTTTGTTACAACAACTATTTAATGGACAGCTTCCTCACGTAAAGACGCATTTTGCCTTTTGGAAAAAAATGTGGTAATAGAGAATGATGAGCAATGTTTCATATCGCCACAACGTTTTCAACTCCTTTCAGAAATAAGACTTTTATTTATAAGTAGACATTTTTTTCCATTTTTGCTAAGATATTTTAAGTCGTTTGCGTCAGATGTATTGTATGTGGGAAAGGGTAAACTCGGTGAAAAGAGTGAAAGTGTATCTTATCAAACAATACGAGTGACCATTTTGCCCAATTTTACAGACTTATATTAAAACATAAATCACTGTCCTTTGACATTATACAAAAAAAGAAAGGCAATTTGTGTTTTCCCTCAGCAACAATTACTCTCCGACTGTGTTTAGAGATAAAACATTTCTAATTATTTACCCTGTCTCGTAATGACAGACTGGCACCAACAACACTAATATGCACTTATTCTTACCGTGTCAATCTTTAAAGGGACACTAGGCAAATAGTTGTGCATTCGCACAGTATGTAAAAGACGGTCCAGTTTACGCAAACTTTAAATGTAATCGCAGATAGTGCTTCTGACAAAATAGTTTTGTTATGAAATAAATGACGGTACCGTTGTATTTACGACATTATAGGATGAAATATGTAAGCCATATAATCATCTTTTGTATGACTTATAACATTCATGGCTTTCTAATTAGAAAACCTTTCTTCCGGTCAATAAATATATTTATAGGGTAACACTTATGGGTTATGTACGGGTTATTACTGTGAACTTTTGATAGTTTCATGAATATACTAAGGGTGAAATGCCATATTACCTACATAATTTAATAATAATGTACTAATTATAAATAGACTTAAAGCACTACAATATATTAAACTGACCTTAAACCGTAAAGGTTTCTCACATACGACATATTCGCAGCAGACTTACAAACTCATTGTGATACATATGTAGTAGACGAGTCTGGAAAACATTGTGGCAAAAGGAAAAATTGCTCACATTTGTTCAATTCTTTTTCAAATTATTTCACTTTCATTAATACAGATGTTCCATCTATTTGCCAAGATGGTTCAAAGATGTTTATTCCATTCATTCTTTGTAATATTACACGAAAGTCATGGTGACGAGCGTCATTCGGCTTCCATCACTGGGCTTTACGGTACATGTTGAAAGGTATCCGGTTGCCCGTGAAGAAGGCTATCTAGAGTACCGGTGACAGAGAGACAGGAAACACATGGTAGGTTGAACTGGCCGCCGTCGTGTAACTGAAATACTGTTGAAAACGGCGTGAAACCCAATACTATCAAAACACACCAGGGAAATATCAAGGAATTATTGTTAAAGAACTTGGCATTGTTAAGAAAACATGCACCATTGAGAAGGAGACATGAACACTCTAAAACGGTCCCTATTCTTTTTCCATGTTGGTTAATGAAGAAATATACCTCACGACGGAGCTACAGGAAACACAACACTAGTGCATTGGCGATCTGTTTATTGTCAGAACATCCTTGGCATCATACACTCATTAAGTAAACCTTTAACAGAAGGTGTACATTTAGATCACATAGTATGTTTATGCAAATCAATAGTTGTCTACACTTGTCAAAATAGTCTTATGTTGCTTTCGAGCACTACTTATATACATGACTGGTAGGCGAATTCCGAAAACATTCATTGAAAACTAGACTGGAATCAGTCCATATTGTTAAAGTCTTATTACAGTATCGTCAATGAATAACTTGAAATAAATTTCATCATATGAGCGGTACAAACGCCTTTTGACAACTATATAACCTACTCATTCCAACATATCGTGAATTCACAAGAATTAAAAGCAAGTTGCATTTATTTTTTCACCTACTAGTTGTTTAAAGACAGTTGTGACTTTTTTATAGCCATGCTAGAAGGACCCCTAAGTTGCAGTAGTTTACCATAAACGAATCTCTAGGCACTGACCGTTTCATTTTTTTAAAACCATGGCATAATATATTTCAAACAAGGCAATTCCACAAATATTCGGGTTTTTTTTGTTTAAAATAACTATAAAATGTACATTCAGATGATTTTTGATTTTTTTGCTTTGATGTTACAATTGGACTCTCATTGGTATAAAGTTCTCATTGGTATACAGCGGCCATCATTTGATTTTGAAATAACGTGGATCGATGAATGGGTTAACTATTCAAGGACATCTTGGGAACTAAAGTATTAGCTATGTAAAATTATACACGCAGGGTCGTAGCTTGGCAATAATCAATGTGTAGGCCGTCTCTTGAGAAAATAAACATTGTGGACTCTGCGTAAAGTATCGACCCGGATCAGCCTAGGCATGCCACACAGGCTTATCCGGATATACACTTTTCGCCTCCTGTGGATTTTCTGTTTCAGGAATCACTACTCTATACATCTATCCCCTAAGACGGAATGTGTCGGCCGGATCAGTCTGCGCGGACAGCGCAAGCTGATCTGGTCGATACATTACGCAGATGTCTATCGCCGCAGCTTCATTTTGGGGCATTTTGAGAAAAATGTGTAGGCACCTGCTTACACTGCCTAAAGGGAGCTACGCCCCTGACAAGATTATTGTCGTTACGTTCTTACTTGAAAAGCGGAATTAGATATAAGACAATGGTACGATGTGAACTTCTCTGATATATAATGTCAGGGAAGGGTTAACATGAAATATATTTATAACCGATGATAAATAAGACTTAGTAACAAATATTAATAGGCTATTAAGTTTCAAAGATGTCCACAACCGACACTCAAATAACAAAGAAAACGGGAGTGTTAAACAAGATCTTTATTCAACACTATAAAATGCTTATTAAGAGAGGACTCGAATGTGGATCAATTCATCACCCAGGGTAATTAGATATATTACCTTCAATTAATTATTTTAACCTGAAAAACACAACATCAGACTGTTTCCAACCTTATCTTGATTAAGTCTCTTTTTCGAAGTGTTATGACCAAGCCAGTTGGTGACATTTGCAGAAATCATAGACTTAATCATCATTTCTATGCCGATGATTCACAACTCTACTTTTTTTTGGAACCAACAGATATTCGTCGAGTTAAGGCCTGTCTCAATGATATTGTGTCTTGGATGCATGGCAACTTGTTAAAACTGAACGCTGACAAAACAGAAGTTATACTGTTTAAAACGCAATGCCAATCTCGTTTCTGATATATCTGTGAATGTTGGAGTTTCTAAGATAAAGCCAACTACCTGCGTTAGAACTATTGGAGCGATGCTGGATTCGAGGATGGACATGGAGCAGAATGTGAACTCGGTCTGTCGATCTTGCTATGGTCAATTACGGCAAATAGGTAATATCAGATGGTACCTTACTAGTAACGCCACGAAATCTCTTCTGAACTCTCTAGTCACACCAAGACTCGACTTCTATAACGTGCTGCTGAATGGTATATCTAATACCGTGATGAAAAAAATATAAAATGTTCAGCCGCCCGTATTATTACCGGGACTTCCCGTTACAGCCTCACCACTCCCGTGCTCAAAGAACTTCATTAGCTACCTGTGCAGTACAAAGAACAGTTCAAAACACTAACTCTTACATACAAAGCCTTGCATGGTCAATCCCCGGAATATGTCAAAAACATGTTAAAGGTGTATAGACCCCAACGAGAGCTTAGATAAAAAAAAAATATCGCTACAACACAAGTAGTTCCAAGATGTCAGACTGCATTGTATGGTGACAGAAGTTATGTGACTGTTGCCCCAAAGCTATGGAATTCTCTTCCAGCAGGAATAAAGGACTGTGATACGTTTGCTTCTTTTAAAAGAGCCCTGAAGACACAATTTTTTATTGAGATATATGGGAACTAAATGTTATTATAAACACAAGCCTTAATTTGTCAGTTTTATACGGGTTTTGATTTTAACAGTTTTTAACATTCTGCTAATATTTTAGTACCTACTGATGCTTTTTATAGATTGTTTGTATGTATACATGTATTTGTTTGTTAAGTACTTTTGAACGTATGTATTTTATGATAAAAGTGCTATATAAATGTGGCATAATAATAATAATAATAATAATAATGACTTAACTAAACCATTATCGCGATTTACGCCACTTTGCAGAGACGTATTAGCGTGTACTTTTGTGCATTTGTGAAAGGTGTAGACCAAGATTAGCCTGCACAATCGTGCAGAAAAAAATCTTAGTCTGCAATATTCCCCATGCATTATAAACATCAATAACATTATAATCCAGTAGTTATTCTAGTTGCAAGAATTCAGGACAAATAAGTATGTTAAGTACGATGGGAATTGTGAGTAATGTATGAAATCCTCGAATACTTTCAAATGTCTGTGAGTCGCGGATAGCGAGCTGGGTGTTAATGCATCTGCGTACGGTGAAGACTCAGGTGGGTCTGTGTATCCGCACAATCTCACTAGAGTATTCACAGTCCGCGTATTTGATATATTTATATGACAAAAACGTGTACGCTTAGTCCGTCTAGTTGTAAGCCAATATAACTTTAAATGATGTCAAAGCGGATAGTCATTATGTCTCGCTAGACGTGGCTTCTGTTAATTATCCTAATTGACTTGTTTTAAGAGGGTACAGAGGTTTGCAGCAGTTTTCGTTGAAACGAGTGTTGCTCCGGTAAAACCTACCTTATCGTTTTTATCAGAAGTATGGAAAATACCTGCCTGCGAATGGAAGCCAATGATCTGAATATATATATTGCTTTACAAACGTTTCTTGCAGAGCCAGATCAAACAGTGAAGACGTGTAAGCTTATCCAAATCTACACTGGTCACAAATACCTGACGGTTGGTTACTCGGAACGCCGCTCAAAGTGACCATATCCCAATTTCAATTGAAAAATAACCTTAAACTTATAAATAAACCTTATAAGTCGCCGCGACTTCTATTTTTAATAGGTTTTCGGAAATGACATGGGAGGGGGGTTATTATTAGATTTTTTTTGTTTTAAATGTCTTGAACAAATTACAATTGCGTTTGTTTAAAAACACTATGTTATGACACATCTAAAATGAAATAAATATTCCGATGTTTTAAGTATGTGCAGTTTCTTTTTTTTGACTGGCATTTACGTTTTTGTGTTTTATTTACGAAGACAAAACAGTCCCTATTAGCTAGACTGCGATACTTTATTTTCATAAACTATGTAATCAAAAGGCGATAACTACAAACCTTTACGTCGCACAGTCTAATTTGTTAACATACGCGCAACTGCTTGCAACAGACTATCGATATGAAAATCACGTCGAATTCTCCTTTTAATAGATAAGTATCAACATAAACTGGTAACAGAAATAAAAATGAAATATTTTGTGAAAATATGTCTCAAATATAAGCCTGTTTATCGGTCGTGAACGTCGAAACGCCTTTTCCTCAGTTCGTGACCTAGTTTCATATTGCCAAAATGTAAGAGAAGTAACCGGAAGTAAAATGTAAACTTGAAAAGTGACTTGTTAATGCAGACAAAAAATGTCGCACGACAAATTGATTTATTAAACGTCACGAAACGAGTGCATGGGTCGAATGTAGGAGAAAGAAAGATAATATAGAAATGCTTTTCTTTCTCTCGAATGCAGTGGAATAAAACATGCACTAAAGCTTTGCCTGATTTTTTTATTCACTTTCTTCGATGTCTGACGACTCGATCTTGAAACGAGGGTCAACATTTCGAAAGAATGCTCAAACACCTTATTACAGATAGATAGCTAATATAACACACTTAAATTATTAAATATATGTGATATTAAATGTTTATTTGGCTTGAAACAAATTAAGAGAAGAACAAACTCTGATAATTAATATATTTAGAAATAAAGAAAATCTGCTCTTTCGCACCCAATTAATTTCATACTTGCCACCTATTAAATAGTAATGGGACTCGCAACTGGCATTTCTCTTGCGCCAAACATATATTGTATGCATCAACGATTTAGATAAACAATTTAGCTGATATGTTGTTTCAAGTTTAAACATATGAAGATAAATTTTAACATCTGTGAAAAATTTATTATAATTATTATTAAAAAGGAGGAAGTTCATGTCTTCAGCAATTTAACCGTTTTCTCAATGTTTTAAGCGTTTAGAGGTTTTCATTGTTGCTTCAGACATGGAAAGGGTTTAATAGCTTTTTATTGCATGTAGATTTAAATCCCAAAATGTATTTGTTGTGGTTTTATTGACAAATACAAAGCATCCAAAGTCCTGACCAAAAGAAATCCTGAAATTTGTAGATCAAAATTTCAAAAATCCTGAAATTACTCCTTATGAAAACATTGAAAGTCAAGAATACATGTGTGTTAAAAAATGAATCAATGCAGTCTTTTCCGGCGACATTGATGCCTTGCATCAACTTTCTCTTGTACTATATATATATCAGATCGGAGTTCAATCAATCTTGTTTTAACCATACATAAACTTCTCTAGGTCGTATATACATGTAGATAAGATGACTGCACAATACATGTCGTCTGAGATTGACGTTTGCGTAAGCCTATCAAATTGACGCTTACCAAATATTTCGGTATACAACATTTAAGATATAGCACATACACTTCGACGAATTTCTAATACAAATAACCAAATATAAGTTTAATACAATTTATTCCTAATATGTAAAACAAAACTTCATTGAAATTTGAAGTGCTCATTCTCACCATATTTAATGTTTTTCATAAAAGACAATCCACGAAGAATACATTCGTACCAAATACGACAACTAACTTGCCGTGCACGAGGAATGCGAGCACATAGGCTTTTTTCGTACCTACCGTTCCGCATGGATGATTTTGTTCATGAATACGTGTTTTCTTTCTGTACATCGATAGATTGGTGTGTACAATACAAAAATAACCAAACTTAAGATTAATTGATTAAATATGTCGCATAATATCATATTTTATATGGTGGCCAATTAGAAATTCGTCGAAGTGTATAAATAAACGATGATTATGTATAGCACGGACGATTGGTGTATGGTGTGATTACATACGACATAACAATCGAGCATCAATTTGAGACGACCCTCTATGCGAGATAGTCAGAACCAATATACGTACAGCGAGGTCGTTTTGTCTGATTTTAAGGAGATTAGATGAGCTAGAACTATCGATAGAAGAAGTGTATATGCGGATAGCATGTTATCTGATTTATGATCAACATACCCTCAAAGGATTTTAAACTAAGTGCATACTAGCGGAGTTAACCCTTGAAAACGGTTTATCGCTACTCTATGAAAACATCGATAGGAAAAGGTACGTGTTTACTTAACCCTTTCCCTCATACGACAATTATGCAGCAGACGACTTTGAACATATTTTGTCAAAGAATAGAACATCTCTATAATTGAATGGATAACCTATGACTAAAAGTGGAAAACATTGTTTCAAAAGGAGAAATTGCTCTTTTTGAGCAATTTCTTCTTTTGCCACTATGTTTTTTTAAAAAGCTGTCTGCTGCAGAGGCGTCAGAAATCGTCTATATGAGGGAAAGGGTTAAGGTTAAAACTGTTGACCCATATCAGTCTGCGCATCCACAAGCTGATCAAGATCTACAACGTTCACATATTACATAAATACGTTTGCTTTTCTTTGTTCCTGATAAGACGGGATATTAAGGGTGATCTGACACTGTTATGAAATGCCAACCTGTACGGCTCATATATAGAATGAAATATTATCTTTTTTGAGACATACATCCGTGCCTCTAGAGATGATGTAAATCGTTGGCTTTATTGCCAAAAACTGGAAAAACAAAACAGATCAGAAATTGTATTAAGAAGGCTTCACCGTCAAAATATACACAATTCACATCAAGATGGATTGAAAAAAGTAGCATAGTTCACAATTGGTTTGATTGTTTGGTGTTTTACGCCGTTTTCAACAATGTTTCAACTATATCACGGCATTTCATGGGTAAGTTACCAGAACTACTGGTCTATTTATCCTGACACCAGTCAGGCAATCGTTATGATCACCTCGCAACCCTGAGCGCCAAGGAGGACAGCCATTACTACCATTCATAAAGTATTTGGTGTGCCCTGAAAGGGGCACCAGAGGCGGACGCTTTACAACTACACCAGGTCGAACTTTGAGCTTCGTGTAGATCAAGTTTATTCTTGTATTCGTCTCTTGTGAACTTTTACGACGAAATGTGTCACACGAGCTGCCGCCTTCGGTTAAAACATAATTGAGTTGATAACCTTTTTCCGGATAAACATTCAGTGCCAATACGCCTTTATATTCATTGCCAATTTATAGCGTTTTAATACTCTAATTTCTTTAGAAACCATCAGATAAGTGGTGTAAGTCTTTCCCAATTGCAGACACATCTGCAGTAGACAACTGATAAAGCAGATTTATTTTACCTAAAGTGAGAAATGTCTCCGTATGCCAAAATGTTTAAAATTATATTCAATCATTATGATTTAATTCACATAGATTATCTATAATGGTGTCTGAATGTTTTCAAACTTGTCAACTATAGATCTTTTGCATGTGGGAAAGGGTTAAACATTATTTTGGCTTTTCTGTGCTTACATAAACAGTTAAATTGTCACAAGCATGTTAGTTATTTCCATGCTGATCTGTTCCAAAACTTGTTTTTTTAATGTTTTATCACAACACGATCTTCTGGGACTATTAAATAAGTGCTTTAGTAACATCCTTATAAGGTTCCATTAACCCTTACCCTGCGGAATTTCTGAGACTAGAATAAAAACTATATGAGCCGTCCCACGAGAAAACCAACATTGTGGCATAAAGTATCGTCTCGGATCAGCCTAAGCATGCCGCGAAGGTTTATCCGGACAGACACTTTTCGCCTCATGTGGGTTTCTGTTTTATGAGTCACTACTCTATACGGAATGTGTCGGCCCGGATTAGCCTGCATTACTCAGATTCCATAATGTTGGTTTTCTCGTGGGACTACTAATATTTAAGAAACTTTAAATTTCTGTTCATTCTCCCCTTAACTTGTCAGATAACAAAATGTGTCTATATCTTTTGTTTATTATATACCTGTACATTTTCCGGCGCAAATACATGCAGATTGTAGTGGTAATTTCAGACACGACAGATCAATATTCCGTATGGTACACGTGTATAGAGCTTTTGGGTGGAATATATCAAAAGTCAATTGTGTTTCAGCTGCAAATATTGAAGCATTAAAAGGTACTTTACGGGTTGGGATACACTCAAATTGCTTGCAAGATGAAACTGGGTGCCTGGAGTAGAAGTTTGGCTCATGGGGGGGTATTCAGCCATTATAACCTTTTTGACATCGTTTCATAAAAAATGATGTTTTTCAAGCTATTTAAGATTTTCTTTGATTGGTTAATTGCCTAAAACAGGCATGAACATGAAGTTTGGGCATTTCTTTGAACATGCGAAACAGTAAAACCTAAAAAGGTTATGCGTGTGTGCTGTTATTGTCTTGGAGACCTGTTTGATGCGCGAGCGCAGAAAACTTGCCGGACTCAAGATGCGAAACCTAGGTTTGGATGGCATAGGTAATTTGAAATTTCTTTGAAAATAATTGCCTAATTGTCCCAATATTTGCTCTGTTGCTTTCATTTTATATCATACTTTGTAAATTTACACAAAAAACAGATCTCTGAGGGCAAAGAAAGTGTCTAAAGGAGCTTCAGAGTCCACAATAATGACAGGTAATGTTTTGTGTCGTCTGCAAACATGTTTGGATACAGGTTGAAAATGATGATGCTTGTTGCCTAAAATGTCAAAACCTAAATATGTGTAGTTTTTTTATTTTTCCTTTGGAAGACCTATGTATTGCGCGAAATTGAATAGTGAACATTTTAGACGTGTATATTTTAGATCGGGTGTAGATTGTTCCCAGTAGAAGTTTGAAACTGTACGTAACATGATACTAAACAATACACATAGTCTATTGCGATAAACTACAAACAGGCTCAAGCAGACGAAAACGCACAAATTCAACAACACTAAAGTTAAAGGAAAAGCTTGACTTTTTTCAAAACAGCAAATGTCGTACAAAGTCGCGTTAAAGGATAAGGATTGAAATTGTCGTGCCCTTGAAATACTCGAGGGAATATAATATATTCTATTTCTAAAGAAGCTCAATGAAGTGTGAAGTGTGAAGTGTGAAGTGTGAAGTGTGAAATGTGTAGTTTGAAGTTTGAAGTGTGAAGTATGAAGTGTGAAGTATGAAGTGTGAAGTGTGAAGTGTGAAGTGTTAAGTATGAAGTATGAAGTATGAAGTATGAAGTGTGAAGTGTGAAGTGTGAAGTATGAAGTGTTAAGTATGAAGTATGAAGTGTGAAGTGTGAAGTGTGAAGTATGAAGTGTGAAGTATGAAGTATGAAGTGTGAAGTGTGAAGTGTGAAGTATGAAGTGTGAAGTGTGAAGTGTGAAGTATGAAGTATGAAGTGTGAAGTGTGAAGTGTGAAGTATGAAATATGAAGTATGGAATTTGGAAGTCACCACCGGTCTTTCGTAATTTGTACTCGTCGAAAAACACAGATTCATTTTGAACCATCGACCGTGTTCACTTAAAAAACTTATAACTGTGCATATTTTGTTTGTGAATAACTGTTTTATTTATTAACATTTTTAAGTAAGAAATTTTGAATATTGACTATTGAGGCAGTTTCAGTAGTTCTTTTGGTCAGATTTATCGATTTATGAAGAACAGTGCGTTAAACCATGAATCAGCAAATACAACACATTCACGGGGATACGGTGGGTTGATACACAATTATGTTATCACATGGTCAGATTGGAATGTCTAACAATTCCCATATAAAAAATAAAAAAAATGAGGCGATTGTCAATTGGACTTTTCAAAGCCGTTGTTTGCCAATCTGAGGTTAGTTCCAAAATTCCTTTATATTTAATAATCTAAACGACAAATTGTTAAATAAATGAAGGTTACCATCAGTTATTATTGAAATAAATTAAATGATTGCCATAGCATTTGCATGTTGCGCACCGAGTGTGAGTTCACCTTTAAACGTATCGAAACCTAATGCAGAATACAGCGCATCTGCCAACGTAACCACCCACATATTATGGTCAGGGTTTCATCAGGTCAATGTGGAGACGTTAACACACAGTAATTTAAAACAGTCAGGGTGGACACATGCCCCTTTGGACTGTTCTCCTATCCACGAAATAATCTGTTTCGGCAAATTGAAGTTTTGGCTTTTTTAACATCCTCACCTCTATCAATTTGTTTTGTTCGAGTTTTGATTGTTATATTTAAAAGTTAATACGATAAAAATTACATATATCTTTTCAATTTATCATGCAATTTTCAGCACGATCAGGCAAATATTGACCAAAATACTGCCAAATGTATACAATCTTTATTCAGCATTGAACATCATATACAAACGTTTATAGCTTTCATCAATTACAAAATACACATTTATAAGCCGTCATAATGACAACATGGAAATTAACCTTTAACATACATAATGCTTAGGCGAGAAGCTAAAATTTAAATACAAAAATAATTTAAACAAATTGCAAGTTAACATTACTGTTTTAATAAGTCATGTCTTAGTTTAGATGCATGGAGCAGGTACTTAGAAATGTTTAACAAAGTTACAGTTGAGTTACTTGTCATAAGTATGTCAAATTTATTAAGTGTTGGAAAACTGCAAAAATAAGGTTTAAAATATTTTAATCTCAATTGTTTATACGCTTGGCATATTAAAAGGAAATGATATTCGTTTTCAATTACATTTTGGTTGCAACATGTACATTTTCTTTGTTCTCTTGGCGTATTATTATATCTGCCTTTTTCTATTGCAAGTTGATGTGAAGATAGTCTAAATTTACTTAATTCCCGTCTTAATTTGCTATCTGTTATAGTATCTAAATATTTTTCGAAATTAAAATTATGTTTGAATCTACAATCAGTTTCCAATCTGTTCGAATTATTTATATCTGAATACCAATTTTGTTTATATGAGTCTATTAAACGTTGTTTAATTAAGTCGAACGGTATATCTATTTCACATTGATACATCCATATATCTGAGAATCCTAAATTATCTAATATTTCTTTATCTGGCTAGCCCAGTTTGAGTTATTAATATAAAAGTTGTTCGAGTCAACGTCATTTTTTAACAAATAATATACTTTTTTTGTTAGTATGTTATTGTTCATTTTTAGAATCTTTTGCCAGTACTTAAGCATTCGTAGCTTCCTTATGATAGTAAACGGAAAACGTCCAAGGTCCCCCATATAGAGCTACAAGATTTGTATATTGTTTGACCCCTAGAATTCTTCTACAACATTTTGTATGTAACATTTCAATATATTTTGCCTCGTGCATACCCCATACCTCTGCACTATAGCATAACATGGATGTTACAAGTGTATCAAATAGTTTACATTTCTGTGAAATTGGTAACTCTATTTGATTAAATAATGATAAAAGAGTATGTAATGCAAAAGATGCGTCATTAGCAAGCCTCTTTTGAGTTCTATTCCAATTGCCGTTTTTGAAAAAATGAATTCCAAGATATTTAAATGAATCTACAACATCGATAATTGTATTATTTAGCGTAAAGTTATATTTTGTGTGTCGGCCTCTTTCAAAAGTCATAATTTTTGTTTTAGCTGTATTTATTTGTATACCTGCACGGTGATAAAATGTATTAAGTGATTATGACTCAGATTGATTTTCACACCTTGACACAGACGACTTTTTGAAAACACCGTGAGAAATGGAGAAATTGCTCGGTATTAAAATTACGCCATTGTTCATAATGTTTTATTCTCTTTCTTTTAGCCAATAATTTCAACTCTTTTTCTAAAGTATATTGGATGCAGGCGAATCTTTAAAACCAATCACGGGTTATGATTAAACCATGTACGTTATTAGATATTAGTAAATGTATGTGTATAGTTGGGAAGCTTATGATACAGCATACATACAACACTGTACTGTGAAGCAGATGACTTAGAAATCGTCAGGGGTGTGGGTGTGGGTGGGGGGGGGGGGGGGGGGGATATTGGAAATCAGACAACTGCATTCGATTTGTCAACGGTTGCTAGTCAACAGGGAAAACAAAAAAGAGGTTAAACAAATCGCAAGACGTCGTAAGTCATTAGTGTCAGAGAAATGGTAAGTGAGTACTCTTCTTTAGTAGCCGGCTATTTAACCCATTGTAACTAAAAGAGAAATTGCGTAGAGAATGTAACTAATATCATGAAACAAAGATCATATCACGAAACCTTTCCCGTATCACTATCTCCGGAAACCACATCAACAAGAACAGATAGTTTACCCCTAGCAATTCTTATTAAATATAACTCTTATGGAGATACATTTCTGACACTCCTACAGTGGAGGACATTTTGGTAAACGACACATTGCTCATAATGAGAAAATGTTTCCAACTCTATTCAATATATTTAAGACTATATTTTATTCCTTTTTCAAATTTCGCATGAGAGGACATGTTGTTATTAGGATCAATTTAATATAAATGACTCGACATTATTACGGTTGTGAATGTTTAAAAAAAGTTGAGATACATTTGAAAAGAAATTCATCTTCCCAATGCTTTACGTTTATGCGTGAGTAACCTCACATTTATTACATGCTATATACGAGTATGTACACGTCCCTGATTAGACTTGCAGCAGGCGCTAATGTTAAAGTATCAAGCAATATATTAAATAACCTCAATTTCTATTTGTTAAAGTAACTCCACATTACTGAACGTTCTTTTAAAGTTCAATGATGCGACTTGATTTGTGTGTTTATCATATAATGTAAATGCATGTTTGATTTTCGATCACATGTTTTTAAGTATTATATCAGTGTATACTAGATATTTAATTCCATTTTGCATCAATTTTAAAAATTATAAAATCAGATCAATGTTTTCAAGGTTTTATATAAACCACATTTAAGTTCCCAAATGTTTCATTATCGTATGCTTTAAATACAAACAACCTTTAAAATATCATTTCAGATTAACGGTCAAACACATGTGCTGCGTGGAAATGTTCTATGATGTCAACATAATTATCAATTGGCCGGTGGCAATTTCTTGTGATGTTTACTATTTGATGGTTGTCGACAGCCTTTAACTACTACAATAAATTTATCCGACATTTTAAGGACAGAAGAGCATTGCCAAGTTAAATGAAAATCTTAATAATAACATTACCGAATTGTCAGAATATACATTAACTCTTTCAGCGCCGAATTGTTTAAAGTAGACTCTTCCATGTTCAAAATCGGGCGTCTCCATTTCTCATATAATACAATTTTGGACTATTTTGATAACTAAAAGGCAAACAATGCTGATTTCAGGTGAGACAGCTCGTTACGAGCTGACTCGCCTGAATCAGTATTGATTGCAAAAACCTCAATATTGCCTTTGGCGCTGAAAGAGTTAAGGTCCCTCATTAGGGGTTTACCCTTCTGAACTGAAAGTTACAATGTAAATCGTCAATCGGCCCTGAAACAAATCAATCGAAATTCAATTAATTCATATTGATTGACTGGGTTGAAATACCAACGTAGCTAGCATGGCAGGCTGTTACAAGCCACTTTACACGAGTGCCAACAAACCTTCAAAGGTACTGAAGCTAAAAGTAGTGGTATATTCTGTTTTTTTATCGCAATCTGTGACCAGAGACTTTCAAAATGCGCGTACAACTAGATGGCAGACAGGAACAATTCTGGTAGGACTCAACGGAGGCGCAAAGGGCAATCCAGAGTGTGTCTTGACTCAAATCCCGGAGATCGGTTTTCACGTGACATGATTAATACTGTTCACATTTAGCAGTACCGATAAAGTAACAATAAAGTGCTTCAAGTTGTTTGAGAATGTTGTATGTATTTCACTTTACCAATACCTCATTTATCTGACGAAGTAACCTTATGCGATTCATCAGCAATGCCATCAAGTTAGAATGGCCATCTATTCTACTTGTAATGGCAATTCTTTTTTATTGTGACAAAATGTACATTTCTTCTGTCGGCTAGAAATATATTACTGGGACATTGATATACATGTGCCAGACAGACGTTGGGCATATTTATAGAAGGCCGAGCAACGTCTATGTTTGGGGGGTTTATTGCATTTGTGTACACTAAAGACTCGGGAGGGTCTGTGAATACGCACAGTCTCACCCGAGTCTTCACTGTCCGTCTATATCTAAATGCATATTCTGAAAGAAAACTTGTAGTAAAGCTACAATTATAGAGATAAAGATAGTATCAAATGTAGCAGTCATAGATCCTGGACTTTCTGACAACACGGATAAAGTGGCACGAGACCATTTTGCTGTTACCTTGACCGGTCAGTCTGCTTAACATACCCCTGTGAAGAAAACAGTTTCTTATAGAAAACTGCGCTCAATCGACTTTGATTCTTTCAGGAATGACATCATGGAATCAGACATTCCTAGCACCAGTTTGTAATCCACTGATGCTGAAGAGCTTGCGAATACATAACGAGGGCTTGGTGTGAAACAGTTGTAACTAAAATCGGTATTTTTTTACCAAGTTTAATCACCAAGCCATAAAGTCTTTATAAGCGTTAAATAATTATACCCCCAAAAAACGTTTTGGGGGGGGTATATAGGAGTCACTGTGTCGGTCGGTTGGTCGGTCGGTCGGAAGCCATATTTTGTCCGGCCTATTCCTTACAAACCACTGGGTGGAATTCAATAAAATTTTACATGAAGCTTCTATACCAAGATGAGATGTGCATATTGTAAAGGGGTTACAAATGCATGATATTTTACAGAGTTATGGCCCTTTTACTTATTAAGTTGTTGGTCATATTTTGTCCAAAGTCATATTTTGTCCGGCCTATTTCTTACAAACAACTGGGTGGAATTCAATAACATTTTACATGAAGCTTCTATACCAAAACGAGATGTGCATATCATAAAGATTTTACAATTGCATGTTACTTTACAGAGTTATGGCCTTTTTGTTGGTCAGTCGGAAGCCATTGTTTGGGTCAAGGTGCTGTTTTGGGGGTATTTATCACCTTCAGTGATATTTCTAGTTTTTCTTGGTAAACAATGGAAATTTAGGTGGCATTGCTCGTTCTGAGCAATGGCACCTAAATTTGCATTGTTTACAAAGGGGTCAAAATTGCCCCTAAACCAGGGTTTTCAAAATAGGTTTTTAGTTACAACCGTTTCACGCCAAGCCCTCGATACACAAAATAATTATCATCATCTCATTGATAAACATTATCCTATACGGACAAAATCGATCGTTTAACGACCTCCATGTGTATGGTATACAGAAGACCACGATGCCAAACACTTTTGACGGAAGTTAGAACGTAAATGGCTCAAAACTAAATTCACGATTGACCATGAATTATACAGAAACCAGTGTGTTCATGTGAATAAGTTACTCAGACAGGCTTAGGGTAAGTTAATACTCGGACAAGGTAGAATCGTGTGCCCTGAAATAAATAATAAATAATAAATAATAAATAATAATAAACAATAAATAATAATAAACAATAAATAATTTAAGATAACCAAAATCGTATTGGGAGATTCGAATGAGACCGTCTTACCTTCAAACAAACATTCTAAGGAACTAGTTCAATATTTTAGGGACTTCTTATACATGAAATGGAAAGTAGTGAAATAACCGCACACAGCGATCAGTCTGACCCGTGACAAGTTGTAGATGAATCAAAGTACTGAAAGTACTAGTAACGAATTATTTTGAACATGTATTGTAAAATCTAATTTATGAATGCAATTGATCAGGCTATTGCACAATTTAGTCTATTTTATTATTAATATTTTTGTCCAGAGATTTTTTTTATCAGTTGACAGTTTTAGTAAATGTAGCATTTCAACGGCGATGCGAGCGTAACTCTTTCACTGAGCTCTGCGTAAAGTCTGTCAAAACACCCATGGCATATTTGTGAGATTTACATTGTTAGTTCGATTTGTTTTCGTCACCAGGGGCGGATCCAGGATTTCGGCTTATATTATAACTATGTTTCATGTGAGTGAATTAATTATTATAAATCTATAATGTTTAACAAATCGCATAAAATAAGAATTAAAAAAAAAAGAAAAGAACAGTTCCAATTGGGACTCGAACTCGCGTCTATAAGTAGTCCATGATTAGTAGTTCTACACGCTCTCCATTACACCACGGTACTTTGATACAACAGTTGAGCGTTACTTTCGTATATATATATTAAGCTAACTGAATGCGCGCGTATGTAAACCATGATCTATAATTAGAAAGCCCCTTTGATCATCGTTATCATGTTGGAAAAAGGAGAAACAACGGCGATGCGAGCGTTTAAAATGCACACTGACTATTTAACTGAGCTCTGCGTAGTGGCATATTTGTGAGATTAACATTGTTCTATACAGCGTGGGGTCGACTTCTAGTGAATGGGCATACGACTAAAATTCATACTCGTGCCTTATACGTACCTGCCGACAAATGAAATATATATGCGCGTACTGTTAATTTGATATTTTCTAGAAAATTGATTATCTATGATGATTCGATAGTATAATTATGACTTCACTGTATTGAAATAACACGTAGAAGTCATTTTAATATCGAAAAAATACTAGGACTATTTAGGTGCAGCGAATGTGTATTCTAAGCGGAAGTGTAGTTTAACCGTGACTTCCGCAAACAAACACGATGGCGTTAACTGTATTATTTTTTGAGAAAAAATAATTCGTTAAAAATCAACCGTATGTCAGCGTGTAGAATTTACGGCAGCTTCAAAGAAGAGGTGCAGAAGATCATTCAACGATCCTCAAATAAATCGTGTGAAATAGACCCGTTACCAGCATGGCTTCTAAAGATCGGCATAGATGAACAGTTAACTGTGTTGACAAAGATCATCAATGTCTCGCTTGAATCGGCGAACGTACCAAACTCCTTTAAAAGCTCACAAGTAAGACCGATTTTATAAAAGCCTGGACTTGATTAAAACACACTCAAGAAAAACAGACCTGTTTCAAACCTACCCTTTATTTCTAAGGTTCTGCAAAATGTAGTTGACGTGCGTCCAGAACAGCATTTGGCACTATACAACATTCATGAGGAACATCAATATTCCTATAGAAAGCTCCACTCAACTGAGACCGCTTTACTGAAAGTCCAGAATGACTTTCTCCAACCTCTTGATCAAAGCAAAGTACCTGTGCTACTCTACCTGTCAGCAGCTTTTGACACCATCGATCACAACTATCTTTGACTGTGTGTATTGACGGTGAACTGTCCAAACCAGTACTGATGAAATACAGCGTGCCTCAAGGATCGGTTTAAGGACCCAATAACTATATCATCTATACCAAGCTAGTTATTGAAGAAATAGACTTAAATATAATTTTTATGCCGATAATTCACGGCTCAACAGATATGGATGTCCAGGTTGAGGCATTGTTTCACCAATGATATTCTTGGATCCATGGCAACATGTTAAAACTGAACTCTGACACAACAGAAGTAATATTGTCTACAGCAAAACCTGTGCCAATCTCGTTTTTGATATATCTGTGAATGTTGGAGTTCATGAGATAAAGCCAAATACCTGCGTTAGAAATATTGGGGCGATGCTGGATTCGAGGATGGACATGGATCGTCATGTGAACACGGTCTGTCGATCATGCGGCAGATATGTAATATCAGACGATATCAGGTAAGGGTCACTTACTAAAGATGCCACGAAATATCTTGTAAACTCTCTAGTCACATCAAGATTTGAATATTGTAACGTTCTACTGAATGGCATACCGTGATAAAAAAAAATGTTCAGAACACAGCAGCCCGTATTATTACCAGGGTTCCCGTTACATCCACATCACTCCCGTGCTCAAATAACTTCATTGACTACCTGTGGCTACCTGTGCATTACAGGGTACAGTACAAAAGACTTACTCTTACATACAAATCCTTGCATTGCCAATCACCGGAATATATCAAAAACATGTTAAAGGTGTATAAACCCCAGCGAGACGCAAGATAAAAAACAACAACTACATGTATATAACACTACTAGTACCAAGAAGTCGGACCGCAATGTATGCTGACATAAGTTATGTGACTGTTGCCTCAAAGCTATGAAACTCTCTCTTCCTGCAGAAATAGGGGACTGTGACACATTTGCTTCCTTAAAAGAGCCGTGTAGACCTACTTCTTTACTGAGATATATGGGAACTAATAGCCGTTATAAATACAAGCCTTAAATAGTCAATTGTATACGGGTTTTTTACAGGTTTTTTAACAGTTTTTAGCATTCTGTAGATATTCCGCCGTCCTAACTGCTATAGTGTTGCTTTTATCCTTTGTAATTTGTTATACCAACTGATGCTTTTTATAGACTGGTTGATTGTATACGTATATGTGGTTTGTTAAGCACTATTGAACGTATGTATTTAATGATAAAATTGCTATATAAATGTGGTACATAATGATAATAATAATAGTTATTATTATAATTATACTCGTACGCCAATGTTATTCAAAACGATACGAAACCCGGGATAAAATAAGATCTAAAGTTGCCCGACGCGGCTCTTATACTTTAACGTTAGGTACTGACTCCAGTTCACCAGCAACAGCTTAACCAGAAATTGACGAATCAGTTTGTATTTACATTCTCATCATATATAGGGGTAGGGAAAACACTCCACTGAAGTGTTCTCACCTCTGGAATCACCGGATCAAGTATCACCGAGGTACTTGTGAATATCGTGAAAACATCGAGCGTGATGAGCTATCTGTATGAGTTTTATTTTTATTCTATTTTCGGGGTCTGTTCATGTTTGTCATTTGATCCTAGTTGTATTAACCGGCTTGTCTCTTAATTTGGGATAAAAAAAAAGTAAAATCTGATCAAAATACAAAACGTTACTTCATAATACGTTCAGAACTTTGTAAGAAAACGGAGCTGTCAGAGTGTATGTATCGTCTGAAACCATGTGGCTTTCGTACTGATGGCATCATCACAGTATGACATAATTTGATACTTTTTTGTGAAAAGGCAAATACGTCATTGGTTGTTTATGAAAATCAGAAGACAGTTTTTCTTATTAATAAGTAAATATTCTACACAAATAATTGTGTTTAGTATGTCCTCTTTTTTTAATTTTTTTTTAAGATAATCAACGAATCGTACAAAAATTCGTTGCATAATGTTATACATGTGTCTTCTCCCAAACGTCACCTGGACCTTTATGTTTTAAAACCTCCAACTCGTGGGTTCCGTGGGAAGTGGTTCAAACAACGTATATCGACCCAATATTCAGTTGCGTTCTTTTTGTTCTGAGATTATATTAAGACAGTGTCTGACATTATATCCTGGACGAAAAAAATAAACGCTGTGCGTGAGTATACAGCATGAGTATTATGTAATCAACGAGCATTGACATTTTCGGGATATGGAAGCCGGAACAAATACAAATGGTATTTGCCACAAAAAAAAGACATTTTTTAGAATAACCCCTTTCCTGAAACAGTCGACTTTAGCCGCCACTGCAGCAAACGATATTTTAAAAACGTTGTTGGAAAATGAGAATTATTTTGATTTGAATAATTGGGAAATTCATCATTTTCCAACAATGTTCTTTGAGCTAAGGTATTAATCTATTTTGCAATATGTGACAATGTTTGCCTCAGATGTTTTCAAAGTTGGCGACTTTCATAGCAGGTAAACATAAACAGATATAACAATTATGGCGGACATTCTAGCATGCATTAATCGCAAAAAAGAATGTACAAGATAATGCTTGTTATGGATAAAACAATAATGGTCCGTTACGCATGTCGAGGCAGAAATGTCAGTATAAATGATAGACAGGTCATGTCAATAGAAAATCCGTGCGTTAACTTGTTTATTTCTGTCTGACAGAATTGGTTCTGACAGCGTTCACGTCATTGAATAGAGACTAGATATTTATTTCCTCGAGTCTGACAAAGATTCCGTTTCAAAGCGTGTTCTGTAGGGGATCTGTCCGTCATCAAGCAATTCCGTTGATATTTGTCTTTCATACAGAACTGTCAAAAAGCGCAAACCTATAACAATTTTTTTCGTAGTTAAATCATTCAAATATCAAAATTCAAACCTCGTGAGATTTGGAAGTTTTAAAATAATTGAAAGCGTCGTGATTCCCAACTGGAAAATTTTGAATTTGATATCCGAAGTATCAGAAACTGTTCGTACTTTCCATTGCATAGCAGACATTTAAGGTGCCGCTTGATTTTAATTTGAAGAGTGCTGGTTTTCAGAGCTCTAGATAAGGCGCGCGTTTCATGAACTGAACCAATGAGCACCATCACTATACGGTTTGGATTGGCACTAAAAAATATATAGGAGTGTTTAGAAAAGTTCTATTTTTAAGAACCCTAGACAATGTGAGTATTTCAAATTCCAAAATCCTTATTTGACACTCAAACCCTATGTTACAGGTACTCAAAAGATACCTCCAAGTCAACATATGAGCCGTTACTCGGGAAATCCAACAGTGTGGACTCGACCCGCATCAGCCTAAGCATGCCGCACAGGCTTACCCGGATAGACACTTTTCGCCTTCCGGGGATTTTCTATTTCAGGAACCATTACTCTATACCTATATCCCCCTGAGACGGAATATGTCGGCTCGGATCAGTCTGCGAGGCCATTATGTTGGTTTTCTGGCGGGACGGCTCATTTGTCAACTTGCGAATGCGCCTAGTTCTTGCCTCCTGTGGATTTTCTGTTTCGGGAATCATTACTATATTACTCCCTAATGTTAGTTTTCTCGTGGAACGGCTCAATTAGGCTTGGTTGAGTATAAGAGAAATGTTTAAGTGAAAAGCGAAGATTACTCATCCTCATCTACTCCTCGGATCCTGGGGGCATTGGCGTGAAGTTATTTGTATTTACAAATCAATTCTTTATCTTTCCCGCTTCACGGGTTATCCAGCTTTACAGTATTTGTTTTATTCATGATAAAAAGCTTCTTCAATAGTTCGGTTACACCTATCGAATGTAACAAAATATTGTGTGAACAGATAATGACGTAATTCTTTATGAGAACCGTAGCTTCGTTTCAATTTTAATATTAATATTTAAACGGCTGGTTGGAATCTCGATTACGAGAATTAACGGTGAATCATTAACCGTAACCCTTTAGCCAGCTGTGTTATTCAAGCGAAACTGCACACTCCGTGCATCACGGAAGAGAAGTCCGCAATGGGCGCGGGATAACAGCCTCTATAAATGCCCCAAAATGTAGCTGCGGCGATACACATCTGCGTAATGTATCGACCAGATCAGCCTGCGCTACCCGCGCAGACTGATCCAGCCGACACATTCCGTTTTAGGGGGATAGATAGAGTAGTGATTCCTGAAACAGAAAATCCACAGGAGGCGAAAAGTGTATATCCGGGTACGCCTGTGTGGCATGCTTAGGCTGATCCGGGTCGATACTTTACGCAGAGTCCACAATGTTGATTGTCTCACGAGATGGCCTACGCCCCTGAACAGGGTTCGATTCCCGGTGGTTATACCTGTTCATTTTTATCTTATTTCTTTCAAATGATTAAGCGCATTATGAAATATTGTTAATACCCACATACGTGATGATATAGTGCGAAGTTCTGTTTTTAATTGTCTATATTTAGAGACATATCTTTACCAGCCACCTAAGTATCAATACAAGATACAAAGTTTTATTTTGTAAATAAAGGCCTCCGGCCCACAATACATAACATTTTTTACAACAAATTATGTGAGTTACGTAGACAATATACATGTTATATTTGTAATTCATTTCTTTTTAAAAATACAATATATGTAATATGAGACTTTTCTTATTTTGGAAGTTTCCTCTAATTGTAGAGTATTGTAGAAATTTAAATGATCAGTTCAACCAGAGTACCAAGAAAATAGAAGGTTTTGACGTAAATCTGAGTATCTGGGGCAGTTTCTAATTTTAACTTGTGACTGGAACACCGAAAAGGCCCCGCCCTGATATTACAGATAAACTGGACAAGTAATCGATGTTAAACCTTTCCCACATGCAGACGCATGTTGACGCATCTGCATCCGACTAATTATGAAAACATTATGAGCAATTTCTCTTTTTTCCACAATTTTTGCAACGATATATAATAAAGTTTCTTTATGTTTTGAAGATTTTCAATATGTTGGTCTTAATGTTATAACAATCGGCTGCTGCATATTTTTATTATTTGGAGCAAAGGTTTTATATGAAAATGAATTCAAGTGAAGGACTTTGTTTAGAGGATGATGCCCTTAAGTTAACTCTTTCAGCGCCGAATTGTTTTAAGTAGACTCTTCCATGTTCAAAACCAGGTGTGTCCATTTTTCAATTTATGAAAGTGTTGGACTATTTTGGTAACTTAAAGGCAAACAATGCTGATTTCAGGTGAGACAGCTCGATACGAGCTGACTCACCTGCATTGTTTGCAAAAACCTCGATATTGCCTGTGGCGCTGAAAGAGTTGAATTAAGTCCGATAGAGAATTTGCCCGGTTATCGGTCGTATGCAAGCTCACCTTGTAAACCATTCACCTGATAGGTTATATATCGGATAGCAGAAAATACCTTAACCCATTCCATAATGTAAACACATCTGTCGCAGACGATTTTTGTAAACATTTGTTTCATGATAATTAATTGATTTTTTTGCCATAAGAATTTGAACTTTATTTATTTAGTGTGCTCTCATTTATAGAGATTGTTCATTGTTTTGCCTATATGCTTTCAACGTATTCATTCTGCTATAGATTTGCTGTATGTGGGAACTCTTTTATACGTTAATATACTTACTTACCCGGGCAATACACGGCTTTATATGAGTATTGCGAACAATGGACATGTAGTTTAGTGTAGCCCACGTAGAATAAACTCTTGGACTGCATCGGCTCATTATTTAAGCGGCTCTATACGAAAACTGACCACCGAAGCATTTACAACCAATGTAGATCCAGGTCTGTCAGAGCATCCGCGCAATCTTCTATGGCTTTCTACTGTTAGCCAGGGGTTCAAGAATCCATTTAAATCCTTTAGCATGTTTACGGGTGCAAGTATTGTTTCTACACGTATTATATTTACGTTAAATTTGATTTCCAATGAGCACCGCTAATTTATTGATTCTGAACACAATCAACTTAATTATAATGATATTTCTTATCAAAAGAAAACAAGAGAAAGTTGATGCAACGCATCAATGTCGCCGGATATCCATAGTGCAGTTATGCATAACACTAACATTATAGTAGTTGAATAAAAAGTTATCAACCGAGGGGCATATTGGAACATCAGGGGTGGGGGTCAAGAGAAAACGTATCATAACTTGCATTGTTTTGTCAACGAAGTGAATGATAATTGAAGCCTTTCATTGTTTATGATCAATCTCCATTCCAAAATAGGTTGACCATACACACAACCAACTAATTATTGATCATAAACAGTAATGGAAATGAGAAATCTTGCCAATCATTAGTCTTAGTATGTATACAGTGCTTTCATTAAGGAATAATTATAAGATTTGTGCAATAGCCTCTATTAAAGTCAACAGTGGACACCTTTGCAGCAATCTACTTTTAAAACAATGAGATAAGGGTTAAATCGCTGAAGACATGAGTTTTCTCGTTTTCTCAAAATGATATTAGCTTGGCATCCTAATTATGTCATACTTTAACAAACAAATGTTGAAGTGTAGTCCAATATTTATAAATTAGACCACCTTCGAAATATAATATCAACTAAACAGTTAAATCTCATTGAAATTGTTGTATCATTTAAACTTAATTTCGAACAGAAACTGAGCCCTACAACATGTTAATTTATTTTAATTCTTTCCTTCTTTTTTTATAATGAAAATAACAAACTACTCATGTTTTAAAATTATATTATGATGAGCGCCCTTGTGTCAATGATGCATAATACTATGCAGATCGGAAGCAATATGCCTTTAGGGAATTAAAGGACACATTTAAAATTGTCAAGGACGAAATAATTTTGTACGAAAGACCCGATTCTTTCTTATTCGCAGAGGTGTCGTTCTTGAAACTCTCTTTATTGATCTACGCAGTTGGTATTCGCGAGTCACGCGATCAACAGTTTTAGCTTAGAAACATTTCATATTTTAGATATACATAGATAAACATTATGAAATGCCTTCTTCACAAATCAAGACATCTCTTTGAACATGAAAATAACATTCAGGAAGTTAAAATTGCCAATAAAAGGAGAATATTCGAGGTCATTTTCATCTCGATATTTACACATAACAAACAGTCTGCTTCAAGCAGGTGTGGGTATGTAAATAAATTAGACTGTGCGACGTAAAGGTTTGTAGTTATCGCCTTTTGAGTACATGTAGTATATAGTGTAAAATAAAGTATTTCAGTCTAGCTAATAGGGACTGTTTTGTCTTCGTAAATAAAACAAAAAAACATAAATGCGAGTCAAAATAAAGAAACTGAAAATACCTAAAACATCGGAATATTTAATTCATTTTAGATGTGTCATTACTTAGTGTTTTTAAACAAACACAATTGTAATATGTTCAAGACATCTAAATGTGTTTCTTTCTAATAATAATCCCTCCTCCCATGTGATTTCCGAAAATCTATTAAAAATAGAAGTCGCGGGCTTCTGCCCGGCGACTAATAACGGTGCTTCATGAAAACCGACCTAAGCGTAGTTATTACACATTTGGAAAAGGGAATGTTAAAGCATCAATGCTGAATGATCCAAATGAATACTGGTTTAACCCTTTCCCTCATATAGACGCTTTATGACGCCTCTGCAGCAGACAGCTTTTTGAAAACATAGTGACAAAAGAAGAAATTGCACAAAACGTGCAATTTCTCCTTTTGCCACAATGTTTTCCACTTTTTGTCATAGGTTATCCATTCAATTATGGAGATTTTCTATGTTTTGACAAAATACGTTCAAAGTCGTCTGCTTCAGAATTGTCGTATGAGGGAAAGGGTTAATGATGTTTGTTTGAGCCTTCGATGACTGATTGGCGAACAGTGCATAGTCAGGTCAGACTGCGATGAACGTTTTCGCATAGCATCGTCCCAATGATGGTATTATTATTTGTTTTTATTTACCCTCGCCGTGCAGAATAAACTACTTGGCGAGCAGACAAAGTTAGATACAAGGGAGTCCAGGTGCGATACCCTAGCTCTTACCGAAAAGACCCCTTGGTTCTTTTACGTGCCCGGTGTATAGCACCGATACACGCGAGGTTATTTCTCCTGGAAAGGACCAGTACTTAACCTCTAGTTGAGTGGGGGAAGCTTAAAAGCATCCCTCAAATTTCCAGAACCCGGACCGGGATTTGAACCCCAGACCTGGATTGACAGTCTAGTGTGTTAACCACTGGACTACACCGCCACTCACATCCCAATGATGGTACTACTATTGACAGAAATACAGCAAGATAAGGTTTAACCCTTTCCCACATGTGACGCAACTTAGGTAAACGACTTCCAAACTTTGTGATAAAATGGAAATATAAATAATGGCTGAGGCATTTTGTCACATTAGTTTTGACTTTATTTAATCGTAACATTCCGATAAAAAGAGGGTTTCAATAGTTTTGATACGTCTGCTGCAGATTATTCATGTTTTATAAGGGTTGAAACAATAATAAAACAATAATGTACCCTGAAAGATAAGAGTAACACGAGGACATTTATTGACCTAATCTCGTTTAGTGTGGCACTGATAATGCGTATTCACGTCATGACCCTATATCAATCTTACGATTCTCGAACAATTAGTTTTATTTGGTGAAAAAGTATAACTCGCCTGGACACAGTGATACAGTATTCTGTATGGGGAACCCTTTCTTCATAATGTTTTGGACATTAAATAAAAATATATACATGTATATATATATATATATTTATATATTGCAGATGTTACATTATTTGGCTGTTTAGCGGAAAGATTTCAAGCGTGTTCAATTTATGACATATTTAGAGTAGTCTTGACTGGAATGCAAATGAAGTAAAAAAAAAAAAAAAAAAAAAAAGAGGTAATTTTTAATTAATGCTTAATTTGAGACAGAATTATAACAAAAAAGGGAGAATTCGATTTCATTTTCTACTTTCGGCATGACTTTTTTTTAAATGGCGTCAACTGTCGTCTGTATCTGGTAAATGGTGACGAGTTACCTGGGCCACTAAACATGTCCCAGATGCCTGTCAGAGTTATTGTTTGTAAGGATTTATATCGATTTCGCTTCTGGACAACGGAGTAATTAATTGTCCGTTTCCAGAACACTTTACAGTACAATATTTCCAGCACTTTCGTAACAAATACGTAAACAAATAAGTTGTTTCGAATAAAAGTCTCACGCAATATACTCGGCGTCCTTTTTCATCTGGCAGCGGATGATTATCAAATGCAATTTTCAAAGATATTAAAGTTCAATAAAACTGCTTCTTCAACCCATTCCCTCATACAGACGCATTCTGAAGACTATGAAGCAGACAACTTTTAAATAATTCTCGCAAAAAAGGAGAATTTTTTTCAAAATTAGCAAGTTTTCCTTATATCTGTTCAATAATTGTACTATCATTTATAGGGAGTTTTCGTTTTTTACAACTGAATGTTTTCAAAGCGGTATGCTGCTTTTTTGTTGCATGTGGAAACGGGTGGAATGTAATTTTCCAACTCGGGGCCTACTCTATAACGAAAAGGGTTATTGTATAACCCAGACATAGAGTGTGGTTTTAGTTGGTCTCAATATGCCACAACCAGTAATTGTAACGCCATAAAATAAATTAATTGGGAAAATATTAATATTCCGCTGACATAGCAGTACAGTTAGGTCACGCTTTTAAACGCTCTGTATTGTCCTAAGTACGTTACGATGGACTTCATTCGGAATGCCTAATTACATGTTTTGATTTGGCGGCCTTTGAACAAATTGGCGCGGAAGTAATGTCGTTACGCGTTTTGACGAAAGAAAGTTCGAACTTGAACATCCATGAAACTATTTGTTAACGTTTAACCCTTTCCCACCTGCAGACGCATTTTGATGCAATAGAAGCAGACGACTTTAAAAACATTGTGGCCAAAGGTGAAATTGCTCATGAAGAGCAATTTCCCCTTTGACCACAATGTTTTCAACTTTATTTAACAATTGAGCTATCTTTTATGGAGAGTTTTCCGGGATTTTCACCATTTTCAAAGTCGTCTGCTGCAGATTTGTTGTATGTGGGAAACGGTTAATAGAACATCCTCGAAAAGTTTTGAATCAATTTTTTTTGTCAAACCTAGTCTAAAAATGTTTCCTATTATAAGAAGTTCATCTATGAAGAAAATGAAAATAGCTTTTTCCATTCTTAGTTAGTATAGGTCTGGTACTTTTGACATTTTGAAGAGTGACCAACAAAGCTTAAGGGGACAGTGCTTGCTCTGTGGTGATTATAATGTGTCCCGGTATAAAATAGGAGTAGAATAGGATGAATGTTGTTGTCTCTATGCTCCAGGCTGAGCTAATGGTCCAAAGTTACTACTAGAGACTCTGTTTCGATTAACGGACAGGTTTATCCGACGTGCGAAGTTCTTATGTACGCAATGTGGTTGTTTGGCATTAACCAAGTCACTATTAGAGAATAAGCATTTCTAAATGCTACCGAGTCAGAGGACCAATGGGCAGCACACCAGGCTCTTGACCAAAATGTACTTTTACGTGTCCTGGGTGCTAGTACCTATCCAGTATATCAAGCTAGCAGCCGTAGAGTGATCAATATTTGAGCCGTTCCACGATAAAACCAACAATATTGACTCCGCGCAGGCTAATCCGGTCTGATACATTCCGTCTCAGGAGGATATAGGTATAGAGTATTGATGCCCGAAACAGAAAATCCACAGGAGGCGAAAACTGTCTATCCGGGTTAGCTTGCGCGGCATGCTACGGCTGATCTGGATCGATACCTTACGCAGAGTCCACAATGTTGGTTTTCTCGTGTGACGACTCTTATGCAAGGCTGGAGAACTGTTTTTCACAAATGAGTTAAAACTCACTTACAGGAAGGAAGGAATCTTAAACGTTTCCAGATTCAGAAAAATGAGTGCTAAACAAGTACATACATCAAGCAATTATCACTTGTCAGATGAAAAATAGTTCGTGTTATAACGTTGATTTATGAGTACAGCAATGTTTCTCGTTAAATATTTAGGTACACACGGTTACACCTACAGTAGATTAGGGTTTTTTTAACATACGAGCATTGCTCCGAGAAGATCAACTCCTGATATCTTCGCTTAGATTAATTTGAAAAATATAGAATTTCAAATCAATGTCGATCAAATAGTCAAAAGCATTCATCTCTTCATCCATCAAAGCTGATACGATTGTCAGCCAGCAGAACTGGTTTTTTTTATCTCTTTCCTACATACAATAAATCTGCAGCAGACGACTTTATCTAAATATTATCAAAAAAGTGAAAAATCTCCATTAATGACATTTTAATCATTACATGGAGTTGAAAACATTGTTGCAAATTGTGAAATTGCTCATTATGCTCAAAAATCCCTGCTGCAGAGTCGTCATAAAGCGTCTATATGAGGGAAAGGGGGTTAAATAAGTATATGCAACATAGTGGCGAGCAATACAGAGAACGATACACCTGCTCTGATTGCTGAACATGAATAAGTGTTACTTTTACCATACTGTTTACAAATGTTGTTTGTAACAAATGCGTCTGTATGGTGGAAAGACACAGGGATAGGTCAACCCCGGCATATGTTCACATAAGATTGAAATATATCGCATTAAAATCAGATAAATAAGAGACACGTTGCATCGCATTTCTTTATTAGGTATTTCTGGTGAACGTGAACTTGCGATTAACTAGCTTAAAGTCAGGACTTATTTAGAAAATAGTCGCTTATAAAATGAACAGGTACACGATGGAGAAATGCATATCAGGCCTGTTCTTAAAACACCGCCTCCATCTTGTGAGCACTCGCTGTTCTACACACAAGTAAGCTGTTAATGGTTCACAATGCCCATCCGGTAGAAGCCAGCTGTTACGATGACAATGGTAGAAAGGTTGGCCTTTTCACAAAGTTAAGCTACAATGTATGTACATCACTGTTAGTGCCTGGATGGGTGACGATGGTAGTATTTGGCTTTTACACGAAGTAAAGCTATGTACATCGCGGTTAATGCCTGGATGGCTGACAATGGTAGTAGTTGGCTTTTTCACTAAGTTAAGCAGACGTACATCGCGGTTAGTGCCTGGATGGCCCACGATTGCTAAATTTCGTGAAAGACTCGGTGCCATCACCATTATCCCCGAACCCAGGTTGTTCCAAGTGATGTTCCATAGGCTCCGCTCTGATGAACTGTTAGTTTAGAGTTGTGTGACTTCGGGTTGAAGTCAATAGAAAATAGGGAGAATTTACGGGAATGCAGTATAGGTACAAGTACCACTTTTGCAGCCTTGCTGTGGAAGCCGGCTTTTATGGCGACAATGGTAGAGTGTTAGTGCCTAGATTTAGTGACCCGCGATGGCTTAACTCCGTGAAAGACTTGGTACACGTTACACTTGAATTAGTGAGTAAATATAACATATACTGCATTGGTATTCGGTTCTGTGCAGCCCAGATATTCTACTTAAAGAGATATTACATTTGAATTATGTGTATGACGTTTTAATTGATTCTTATGATAATACCCGATAACACCAACATTAAGCCCATAAAAAAATGTTTTGTTTCAATTAAAAGTGATCTGCTTTTGTTTTAATAAGATTATATGCATTGCTGTAATTCTGACAGTAATGAATGTATATTGTTTTATTGCGCATCGACAGCTAAGGTCATTTAGCGCGCAATTAAATTTTAATTATTTATGATCCCTGGGTAAACAAACCAGTACTAGGCTAGAAAAGGTGCCTTGCCCAAGGGCACTCCACCATGACCGTAGTGCCGCGACTGGGGATCGAACCCGGGACACCCGGTTTTGAAATCCCCGACGCTAACCCTCGACCACAGCGGATTCCAATTCTGACAGTAAAGCCATAGGAATGAGAATGCGCTTCAGTGAAGTTTTCAAAACATTGACCAATGTCAAGATGGATATCCTTCAGCCAGTAATGAGATATATATCAAACAAATAGACACACAGATACATGGCATTGTTAAGGTATTCATGCCATGTTATAATAGAATATATGAAACCTGTCACACGTGTAATAAATCTTATGAACAATAGTGAATTTACTAAAATATTTCTCCGAAAGTATTTTTAAGTTTTCTAGTTAATTTAGTCATCCTCTATATATGTATTGTATGTTATTGAAGTTATAAATAACATTTTATTTAATTTATTTTGCTATGATTTGCACTGTTGTTGTGTCGTATATATTCTATTTATGTAGCATACTTATTTATAAATTGTAGTAACGTGTATGTCCAATCAGCTTTCGTTCATGTATGTCTTAGGTTTCCAGGCTCAGAGATCATGATTATCATGTGTTTACTGGATTTGCGCCGGCTATCATTCCTGGTTTATAAGCGGTGATCCAGTAGAAACTAATAGATATTTAACATGTGGAAAAAGAACTTTCGAAGTATAAACGCTTAAAGACTGGCCATTTTGAGATGAATAAGAACCATGACATAAAGAGAGTTGCTAAATCAGAATATTGTGTTGATCCTAAAAAGACCAAAGCTGTGATGATGCTGTTGCAGAAAGCATATCACATGTAGTCTAGAACACGTCTATTGGAGTTTATAATGACTTTTTACAAGTAAGATTTCCAAAATGCCAAAATAATCAATTCAGTAATAGGCTATCAGCTCAAAACATTTACAATTTAATGAGAGAGGTTATGGTAAGGCCAGCCATAGATTTACAAAAGAAAACAAAAACAAGTAAACAAAACCTTAAAGATAAGCTATGGGCAATACTTCCTAAAACCAAATACAGTTAAATTATTTCATTGAAACAGAAAAGTTCACGTTTTAACTGTGGGGTTGGGGAAAAATATTTGATAAAGATTTGTTGGGAACATTTCGTTAATGATTTGTTTTCGTTCTTGTCCATAACAGTAATATCACAATGTATGCAGTATGAGCAAATGTTCAATTCCGCTGAGTATGTGTCCGTTTGGACATGAAGGCAAATAATTTGTCAGAAACTACATTTAGCAGCAGTTACACGTATACTATGAGATATTGGTTAGACACTGATTTTTTTATCTGAATATAACAAGATCATTTTAAATATATCGTATTTTGAATTGTAACCATAATGTGTAATTATACAAGTTTTGTCAAGAAAGGTTTTCCATTTCAAGAATGTTGTCGTTATAACGTAGCCAATGTTTATGTATACGTGGACACTTATGCTGTCATACTAAAGAGCTTTATTTTGTAGGGACCTGGAAGATCATTCGCCTATGTACAAAGAGGTCGAAGGTACAAGCCCTGGTCAGGTAGGACCATTAAGGACTATTACAGTGGCGCCAAACTTGGCACTATATAGTAAAAGCCTCGAGAATGTTTCATGACATTCTCATATTCCGGAAATACAAAAAATATTTTTTAGAAGTTAGAAGCGGTACATATTTATGTGTAGCCACGTATCATGAATGAGGGAACACATTTACTGCATTATTATAGAGATAGCTTTTGTATCTTTATTCCTCCTATAAAGTATGTTGTGGGTTTTTTTTCTAATGAAGAAATGATTAAGGAAAATATACATTTTAACATATAAAACGGTGTTATCCCACCAGAAACAAATTTATCTCATTTTGACAAACGCAATGTGTCTATCATTGATCTGAAAAGTCAAGCCTATCCCTGTTACAGTTTACGTGCGATTCTTAATGAATAAACTTATGCACATGCTTTTTTTCTTTTCTCTGTAAATAACCATGCCCTAGCCTAGTGGTTTGCTTTATCGTTTTATACAAATCGAAGTTAAAGGCAATCATAGGTGTTTATAGTGTGTATAGTTCATCGCCGTGAAAAGGTCAAATTTATTAATCCAATCTAAAACATTCATTTTAAAATAAGATTTTAACTGCATTCGTTAAAGTTTCCAATGTGTACATTTAAATGTCAAAGCCAAGTGAGTGATAATTCATTGAGCATTATATAGGTCCGTGTGAACTGATTTGTTCATAGAGTCACCATGCGACAAGGGAATTCACAAGTATTATATTTCATGTTGAATTTACACTATGTCGCCTTATTTAGAATCCATATTAATTCAACTCTCACATGCCGTGCGATACATAACTCAATAGGGGATTTAGTATATAACACGAAGGCGGCTGTGACAACCCACAGATCGAAAGAGTGGTACTGGTCTGGTTTTATAGGTTATTTATCTCTCCAAAGAGGCAACTCATCATTTCGGATGGTATCATTTGGGTAATAAATTCAGAAAATAATTCTGTTTCTTGCTAACCCTTTTGAATAGAGGAAACAAAAGATTGACAGTGACTAAAAGTAAACTGCCGACCTCGTGATTCAAAGGTACAGAGTTCGAATCCAAAGTGAGCGATGTATACGTCTGGGATCATCCTGAATATCAGTCTAGCATTCTTTGTTGTTACGTTGGAAACAAGCATGGAGGGGGGATTAATATTTGTTGTGAGAATTTACCTCGAGTTAACAAATTGAAACAGATAAAAGACATAGTTAATAGTAGGGTTGTTAACCACAATTCGATAATGTGTAAACACTCTTAAAATACATGTGCACGTTTGAGATAATGTATTTCTCTAATAATCTATTAAATATAAGTAGTGAACCCACTTATAGTAGCCGTCATACAGGAAAGCCCCAGTGAAGTTATACTCCATGTTCATTTAATGCAAGCATTTCGAATTACAGTGAATAACAAAATTCCCGTAAACACTTCCAAATGAGGTGAAACATTTGTCTAGCTTCCATGCCATAAGATTCTTTAATAATACATATCGTCAATTAATTGTTTGTTCGGAGTAAACGTCCCGGGACCCCGATGCATGTACAAAGTGAAGTTACATTTACGCAGAACTATGTTCACGGTCGAAACAAGCGTATGTATGAACTGAATTAAGTTCTATTGTTTACTCTCCATACACCATCAATAATTAATCCCCAAGGGGGCACGATATCTCTGAAAACCATAACCCCTGGCATAATACACTCATTCTCTGGAGATTTTCTTGAAGAGCAGATATCACGCTATCTACAGATCTTTGCTTTTATCAATAAAAGTGATATTTGTTTTAGATAATGTTTGTTTAATAAAAAGTACTAATTGCCACTCTAAACTCCAGAAGAGTTCACAGGGTAATACAAAAGCCCGTGTGGTTTTGTTTATGTAATTATTTTATTCCCAAAATATAAAATGTTGGCTATGCTGTTGTATTTTATGCCTATTGTAATTTTCTTTATCTTGCTTTTCTGGGTGGAGCAATTATCGTGTCCGTCCGCCACACTGTCTAATCGTCCAAAGAAATACTCAATTGGTGCTTGTTTTGTAAGTTCAAGTAAACTATGTACATTTCTCATTAATTTGAGATCTGTTCAATGCTGGAATAAGGTTTTCAAAATATAACTTAGTTATTTTTTTTAATTTTGCTGTTTATAGATCATAATTGAAACCTTATGGGTTGACTTGAAACATATTTTACCATGAATGGTGATGCAGAATTGTTCTTGCCCTTAACAAATCCGAACATGGTTGATATGTTTGTTTTGAAACAACAATTCTTGTTCATATTTCCATTTATCGCATTGACATTTCTGCATTAAACTTTTACTTCAGCACGCTTTGCAATAAGATAGTGCTAATAAAACCTTTTCATTGATAAACATACAATTTACAGTTGCAACAACAAAACATAGTCGAAAATATTCATACTACTCAAATCGCAAAACTATTCCTGTGTGTTAACTTGTTTTTGCAAAATAAATCCGATTTTTCAATGATATAGCCAATCAAGTAATGCTAGGTTCCAAATGTCGTTACGAACGCCACGATTGGCCATTCAATGATGAACGTGGAACTTCTCTGACATGTCAGGTTTGGATACGAGGTGATGCGAGTCGATGCGTTCTAGTACGATTTGGTGCGCTTGGATGCGATATAGTCACGATTGGTCAATTTCAGGTGACATGATCTGTCACGATCTGGTCTCCAGTTCAGATACGATCATATACGTTCCGATAGGATTTTCCCGATTGAGTCCACGATTGGGTCTAGATGTGACACAATCATCACGGTATATAGTACGTGCAGATACGTTCGGATACCTTCCGATACGTTGCTCACGAACCGATGCACTCTGTTGCGATAGGATACGATTGTGGTCACGTTGTCTTTCACGATGAGGATCGAGAGTGATCACGATTTGAGCTACGATTAGACCCCGACGGATATATATATACAGCCCGACTGACCATGGACTTCATTGTTTCTTGAACTTCTACAGAGTGAACACTACAACCCACAACCATTGATGATGACAGGAGTTGAGGATGGTGACAACGTGACATTTGCAGTATTACTGTATGCATACATTATCGCAAGAGAGGAAAAGGACGATCAGCAGTCAGACCAACCAAAACCCGAACTCAAAACGTCAGGAGAGCTGCAGCCAGGCAGTTAGTTATGAGTGCAAACATGGATCACAGAGGAGAGGAGTCAACAGCTGGGCTAGTTCTTCAGCCTCCTAGACACCTAATTGGGGCTGGAAGATACAGTATCGTTCCAAAACTACACACGGATAACACCTCAGCTCTTCGATAAAGTTGTTCAGAGGGTGGCCCAAGCAATCGAGAGGGAACTCACCTGACTTCCCCAACCCCAGGCACTGGGTTGAGGCCTCAAATGGCGAGGAGTGAGGCTGCCACGGGGCCTGCTAGTATGTGAAAAGGGTTTGCTGATCTTGGCTTGGTGGTGGCTGTGTCTGGCTGTGTTCAGCTGCTCGTTGAGCCCGTGCCTCAGCATCCCCCATGATCTGCCCAGGCAACTTGGACAGGGGTTTCCTCCACATACTTTCCAAAGAAGAAGCTGCCAGACTCAGCAGTACTTCTGGACATGAATTCCACCAACAGTTTTTCTGAAAGAGAGAAATTTAACGAGGGAACCTCTTCTTAGAAATTTTATTTCTAGTAAGTATATCTCTAAGTATATCTTAATGCGAAATTAAATGAAACTGCAATTGTTATTAGGGTATATTATACTTACTCATTTCTCCGGAGGTCACCCTATCCTCACTACCCCGTCTGGAGCCGACCGACCCTGGTTGGGAGGTTGTCTGGGAGTCTTGTTCAGTGGCTACTGTGAGTGGTGAGGTTGGAGCCCTGCTGGAGGTAGAGGCTTTTACTGAGGTTTGGCTGGTGAAGGGGGTGAGTTCAGTACCACTGGCACTTGCTGCTGCTGCTGCTGCAAAGGAGGCCACATTTCTGGCATCCACCGTCTCAATGTGAGGGATCAAACAAGAGAACTTCTCCCACATCCACTTCTCTGTGCTGTTCATGTCAGTAATGGCATCTCCTCATGACCCACTCTTCTTGTCGCGTTTCTTTAGCCGGCCTTGTAACCCTCATTTCTCATGAGGAACTCAATGCTTTCCCCCTTTTGCTCTTCAGTAAATGCAGTTACTGTTTTCTTTATCTTGCTTTTCTGTGTGGAGATGGTCTCCTCTGTGTCCTATTGTGCCGGGTCTAGCTACACTGGTTCGGACTCTGGGGCTGGGACAGTCTGGCGCTTTCCATGCTTAAGTCTGGTACCCTTGGGTGGCATCTCTTAAAGGCTCCAGTAAAGATGTGCTCTATCCAAGTGTAGATCGCTGAATGAGGCGCATTAAATCTTGTCCGGTATATATATGGGCGTGAGAACGATCAACACGATTAACACGACTGACCGAAAGATAATAACTGATAATGCTACGTTTACACTAGGCCACGATGTATACGATGTCCACGATTTAAAAAAATCGTAGTGCTCGACGATTTATTGTATCAGTTTTTCTGTTTCTACGTTTTGCTACGCTTTCCTGCGCTCTCAGTACGTTTTGTTACGAAGCCAACACGACTCTGGTCAAGATCTTCCACGATTTTCATCACGTTCTCTCAAGTTCTGTTACGATCGTCACGATATGCTATCACGTTCTGTGACGTTCCGTTAAGTTATGTTAAGATCTCTCACGATCATTAAGTTCTATTAAGATCTCCTGCGAGTTATGGCCACGATTTGAGAAAAATCTCCACGCTTGCACCACGATTGGGTATAAAAAGGAGGCATTCCTTCCTCATTTGGCTGGCATATTTTTAATCTACCAAAAACTATAGATGTTTCCTTGTTCAGTGTTGCAAACGTAATGACGCTTGCAGCGCGTGGATACACATCGTGGGAACCGTGCGGGAACTTATCAGAGCGTGTCGGAGCGTGTATGCCTATCGGGATGCTCGTAGCAGAACGTGTCACAGCGTGATGTAATTACTATTGCTATTTAATGTATCTTGACGAATCGCAGTAGAGAGTGATAGAGCGTGACAGAAACGCGGTGACATCGTAGTAAACCTTGAAGGAATCGTGTTTCCAAGTTCATTACGATCCCCTACGATGGCGCATCAAGTTCTGTTACGCTCGGTTAAGGTCGGTTAAGGTCTACTACGCTCTACTACGATTCCCACGTTATATCACGCTCTCTCAAGATTTGGCGCCAAATCGGCATAATCGTGGCAAAGTTTTTGACAGCCAAAAATGTTGTCACGATTCTTACGATCATAACGATTCCACTACTTTCCCTCACGATTACTACGATTCGACCCACGACCCCCCACGCTCATCACGATTCTCTCAAATCGTGGAGATCGTAGACATCGCGGCCTAGTGTAAACGTAGCATAAGATCACCACAATTACTCCACGATTAAGACCACGATTTCAATCGTGCCGCGAATCGTGATAGTGGGAACCTAGCATAAACAGTGTTTTGCCATGGACATAAGTAAGTAAAGATGTGCTCTCTTCAAGTGTAGATCACTGAATGAGGCGCATTAAATCTTGTCCGGTATATATATGGGCGTGAGAACTCGTAACAGATCGTGAACGTCCGTGACAACGCGTGACTTCTCGTATCTACTCGTATCAACTCGTATCTGCTATTGAGTCATTCGTGTCAGGTCGTAAGCAATGGCACCCGTAAGAGCGTCACAGATCACGGGAGATCGCAGCACATCTCAATAGAGCGTGGTGTTTGTCTTGTCCAATATTTATCTCGATCACCACGATTAGGAAGCACGATTAGATGCGATATGTTAAGCTTTGTTACGATACAATACGATCTGATGCGATGATCACGATTGACAATTAATCATGTTGATCGTAGAAAAAAATGTAACCGTCCAAATATTTCCTACGATTGCCTCGACTGACCTCAAGATAATAACTGATAGGATCACCTCGATCTCTCCACGATTAAGACCACGATTTATACAAATTCACAAAATACGTAGATAAATGTTTAATATACTCACCCTGAATAAAACACGATATTTAGACGCATTTTTGTCAAAGGATCATTTACAATGCGATCAAGGCAAGAGCTGGGCAAAATGAAAATAGTTATATAGTTAATAATCAATTAAATTGTTCACTCTAAATAATTAAAAACAGAAATGGCCGCCATTCATGTTATTCCAGTGTACATTGTTATAGTTAGTATTATACACACTGTTACATATGACGTGTTCATTATCATATACTATCTGTTAATCGAGTAGAATATTCACTAGACCATAGGACATTCAATGTCAGAATCACACCGAACTGTTGTAAGTGTACCCACAACATTTTTGTAATTGGTGTGTGCCAACCAGTCCATACATCCCGTTGAAACATCTATAAACGAGTTCCAAGTATTCTTGCTACTGTCTGGTAGTTCTAAATTCAAAACGAAAATAAAAGCATCAAACGTACAAGATAAAGGACAGAATAGAACAAATGATATTTATTTCTAGCTCGTCTGCTTTTCCTGCGTCGTCACAAAACTGTAACCTTACCTCTTAACTCAAAAACCGCTCAATATATATAAATAAAACATGGTACACATGTTCCTAGGATTAATACGCATGTCTATACCAAGTCTCATAACTCTGGCTTTTATAATTAATCAGAAATGCCCCTCTTTCGAGTAAGGAAAAAACAGTCGGGCGTTGGCGTTCGATTGCGGCGCTCTTTTTCTAATTTATATTATATTGAACGAACCAAAACATTTGAAGCGTCGGTTTTACTGATAGCGTTTGAAATACCAATATAATGTGTGCTTACATACAAACAAGTCTGATGTATATAGGCTAATAAATATTAATAGTTGGATTGCATGCGAACTGATTCAGAAAATCTCAGAAACTTTCAATTGGTTATGAAAAGATTCCACTGAGTTCAGATGAGATTTTGTATGTCAATGTATACTAAGTTCATATCAGCCAATAAGTGTACATGTCCCAGAGGGTTACTTAAACGGTTCGGAAATACAATTTTATCATATACACATATTCATTCTAGCTGCGCAAGACTTCTTTCTTCTTTGTCATACTAACATTGCGTGTTTCCGTTGAACAATAAAAGGAATTACTCGTTTGTTATTGCAACAGGTTTGGTTAGACGCTAATCACGCTAAATTGAAATTTCAGAGATACCACTTGTACATTGTATGTAATTATATATCGCTCAAAGGTGATGATCAGCTTAATATTGTTGAGTAACAATTCGTCAAAGAGCATCTTCCTAAAATGAGTCATTTTACTCCAATCGTAGATGTTATTGAGTTCTTTTTATCGGGTTCTCTAAGGATAATGCTTTGACATTTCTTTTACTATTGGGTAGACCCAAACACGACTTTTCAATGAAATGCTTTAAGAATTAAACATTCAATTAGTAATCGCTATACAATTGCTACAGTTCCAACACTTAACTTTGTAAATATTAATTCAATTTCTTGGAAGAAATATCAGTTAACATAAGAAAACAACACTATGTACCCAGGGCTTTGAATTCGATTGCATCCGTATGTATAAAAAGACACTCGGACTGACCCTTGAGCCGGAAACCGCAAACAAAAAGAAAAGTGTGACCTATTTGGATAAACGCGGATATGCTTTGAACCATGGTCATCACTTGTCTGAAATATCTTCATCTTAGCTTGAATGATAATGACTAAAACCCCGAATTCGATAAAATTCGATGGTTCCTGATCCATTATGACACTGACCTTAAACAAATCAATAGAGATATTCATTGTGTCATATTCATTACGTGTATTAGGTGTCCCGATATGATGTGGAAATATAAAGGTCTAAGCATCAGGAAACTATGTGCAAGGACTGTTCTGTTGTGGCCTTGTACGTTGACCTTACACTTAATATAGATCCTCCTTTGGTCATTCTGAAAACATTGCATTACATAAATTAATGAATTTGAGTTCGGAAGAATTTTTAAGAAGTATAGTAATGTGAATTTGACCTTTGACCCGAAAATCACAGCCACGGTAGTGACGGATATACAGACATGGCACTGCATCAAATGCGTTAGCGGGGATTGGGTAGGTGTATCAGTTGAACTGAAACCATAAAACAATTAAACATGAGTCGGTTACCACTGTAAACGTACGTCGTCTTATTGCATCGACCTACAGTGAACACTCGGGAACACACCTGGAATCAGCATTGTGTGCCTTTAAGTTGTAAAAATATTCAAAACCTCTTATTACAAGAGAAACGGAGACGCCCGATTTTGAGCATAAAAACAATTCGGCGCTGAAAGAGTTCAATGATACCAGAGAAGCAACAAGACGAATAATTTTGATGCAAAGCATCAAAGACGCCGCGCATGATTTTGAAGCATGGCTTAAGTCTTAAAGGAAGCAGATGCAGTTCAGTACATTTAAATAACCTGTGCAAACAGACAGGATGTAAATATTTCGAACAAGGAGGCCAAATGTCCCTTTATTTTAAACAAAAAGGCCAATATGTGCCTATACTGCTCACATGGCTACCATAACCTATATAAAAAGGTTACCAAGAGCAGAAAGTGTCAATATTGACGTGATATTCAGCATGTGAAATTTAGTCGTGAAATGACAATTTTAGTCCTGAAACCATTTGGTTGACAGTTTGCCTAACATTCACTGCAACTATAAAGTGTCATACAAGCTGAAGTTTCTCAAGTTATGTTTACCAATAAACTGTTTTAAATCAGCTAACTAGATCGATTAGATAAAAAAAAAAACATAGGTGCTTAAATATTAATATATATTATTTTAAAGTTTATTGCCTCAAGTTATAAAGTGTGACACAAGCTTTGGAAGGAGAGGGGGAAGTATATTCTCCTTCCAGTTTAGCAGATGTATGCTAGCAAAGACGGGAGTATTTAAACCAAAAATACGAAGTAATTAAAAAATATATTAAAGATATTTATGATCAAGATTGAGCATTATGAAAGTTCACATGTATAGTTAAAATATAGCAAGAATTATTAAGTCTGTTTTGTTTGTTTGTAATGTCACTTTAATCGTTTTGAACATGCCAGTAGAAAACTGAAAAATAAACAAAAGAAAATGGTCAAGTCAGTTCCCCAAGTGCAAAGAGCGAAAACCAGTTGGTACGAATCGTTCATCTCGAACGAAACATGAAATAACCGGGTACGAATTAAATGAATTTGAGAAATCGGATGAAATCGTGAAAACAGCGAAGTATTCATAACGGAAGGAAGCAGAGACAACTTAATTACTCTATGGGAACCGATGACACCTTGTCGTCGTTGACAAAAATCGCCAAACGATGACATGCTGCATTTACAAATAATAGAATGGGTCACGTTACGGCCCTGCCTATTGCATAGTTGGTTTAACGTTGTTTTAACAGTTTCTAGAATTATACTGTAATATATAGTAATTAAAATGAATCATTATTGATTTTCTAAAGATTACCCATTTATTTAAAAATCTCAATATTGTAAATAGGCAAAAACATCGCCAGAAACATTTTTCTGAGCTTTGATGAATCGAGTCGTAAATCAAACTATTAAAAGAAGTGTAGCCTAGGAAATTGGGGGAAAGTTATTAAATACCCATTAAATGTGTCTAAAGTTTTGTAATAACGGTAGAAGACATATGTATTTTGCATCTTGCTGTTTCTTAACTCATTTTATACAATTTATTTATTCATAAAGGTTGGTTTTTTTTTCAAACATATAACAGAGTTTTTCTTAACAATAATAATGTTGGTTGCTCCCTTTTCGATTACGTCACCCCATTGTACAAAATTAAAACCTATCCCATACTGACGCCGCGCTTCCACGCGGCGTCAATAAGACCCTAAATCACCAGACGCGGCACATGTTCTGTGTTGATAAATTGTCTAGTGACAGTCGTAAACGATGAATCGTATCTAGAAGTTCTTATTAATTCAAAATGTCATAACTGCCTTTTTGGGAAACAGAGTGAAAGCTATTAGTGCTCTATTCCTTACATGCAAGAAACATTATATCGTCGGTATTCTCTTTCGTTTATTTCTGTCTTCTATTCAAACGTTATTGCTACATTAGATGTATACTTAGAAACTATAACAGTTTGCATATATACGAGCTTTTATAGGAGTCGTGTCTAGTTATGTGTTGTCACCGTTATGGGATCATACACGTTAACCAGGTGTAGAACTAATGGTACATGTAGCTACAGTTATAGTTCGTTTGTTAACCCTTTTCCACATATAGACGCTTTCTGATGCTCTGCAGCAGACGGCTTTTTGAAAACATGGCGACAAAGGAAGAAATTGCTCAAAACAAGCAATTTCGTCTTTTATCACCATGTTTTCAACTCGATTCAAATATTGTACTTTCATTTAAAAGGAGTTTCTTCAACAATTTGGGAATGTTTTCTACGTCGTCTGCTAAAGATGTGTTGTATGTGGAAAAGGGTTAAATGTTGAATCTAGGACTAAATTACATTAAGACTGACAGTGAAATCTCTGGTGAGAATGTGCGAATACACAGGCTCGCCTCGATCATCACTGTACGGATAAGCAACAACACCCAAAGTCGTTATTCGCTAGACACACCTCAAATGTGTTGTCTAAATACTGGTAGTATGATACACCTTATCATTTCAAATCCACTTTAAAAAGGCCTGTCTCGCAAGGTTTTGGCTAGGAAATAAGCTAATAGTACGTAGAATAGTAGAATTACAGCAACGTGTTACACAGTATCTCTCAACCATGCGATTTATGAAGTGCGGGTTCTCTGCTTTGTGTTTTTAGCAAGGGGCTCGTTAGAGCCAATTGCTATAGTAGCTGATTTTCGAAACGACGCATCATTTTGAGACTGGAATCTAGACAGGCGTTTTACGATATCGGCATTGAATTACTTCAAATCTGTCTTTCTACATCAGCTCTCCGTTTCTGAACACCATCTCGACTTCATATAGATGTATTGGGGGATGCAGAATAGTACATAATGTCAATGAAAGTGGATGATTTGTGGAATATTTTGTTAAAAGTGAAATGACTGTTGCCAGCTAAAACCCATGTTGGTCATCTCGAACCGTCAATAGTTCCTGTCTAAAAATAAAACTGCGGTAACTTGTTGACACCACTAACCCAAAAGATATAACTCGAAAGAAACGTTATGTTAAAATATATGAATTACATGATTAATAATTAAAATGTATTTCTACGCTTTCAACATATTTGATCGCGCGTAAAGTTCATTGGTAATTCCTAAATATTGTAAATCCAATGGAGTAAAGGCAACTTTTCGATTCCGACTCAAAAACAAATTCAGATAATTGACTCCCAATGATAACATATATACTCAAACATTCAAATTATTTAAATGATAATAGTGTTTCTGCTAGTGTTTGCTGACGATGTGGCACTCATGTCAGATACAGTAATAGGGTTGCAAAAACACCATAAAACAATACAAGTTGTCAGCAAAATAAACTTCAAGTCAATACTGATAAGACAAAAGTTAGTAGCATTGTGGTTAATCATGTTAGTACGATAATGTAAAACTAGATTTGTCCGGTTTCACCTATGTTGGAATACACTTTAACAGTACATTGTCTTTATTAAGATGACAATAGTGACTGCCACAAAAGCAAAGAAGGTTCTTATGATAGAAGGTGTTTTATCATTATCTCGTATAAATATGAACACATTCTTCAAAGTGTTTGACACAAAGGTTTCACATTTTATGTTGTACAGATGTGAATTGTGGGCATTATATAACACAGATATTGTAGAACATGTACATATGTATGCATGTGTACAAACGGTTTCTTGATTCATCTCTTAAAGCTAGTAATAGTGCTGTCTGTGGTGACCTTGGTCGCTATCCGATGAGGATAACAGCCGCAAACAGACGTGTTAAGTTTTTGTTAAGAATACTAAGGTTACCAATAGATATGTTAAGCTGTGTTACAACCTGTTGAAGCTTTATGATAATAACTGTCATGTAAATTGGGCTACCAAAATTTGAACAACTCTGTACGATAATGGTTTTGGAATATATTTGGGAATCACAAGAAGTTCATAATGAAGATTTATTTTTAAAGGAATACACACTTAGGCTACGATACCAATTTAAACAATCATGGTCCCTTTTATGTAGTGATAATAATAAATTAAACACGTTCTATACTTAAATTAAACCAAAGTTTGGAGTTGAGATCTACATTAATTGTATTCATATACCAAAGTTCAAGAGAAGTTTAGCTAATTTCAGATTTTCCTGTCATAAACTTATGATCGAGAAGGGGCGTTATACTCAGGTTACAAGGGATGAGCGAGTTTGTGTTCATGCAAAAACATTCTTGAAAATGAATACCACTTTGTTATCCACTGCCCGTTGTATTGTGAATTAGTAAGAAATATATTCAGGATAGATACATTACTTACCCTACAGACCACAAATTTCATGATTTGTGTACAAGCAATAATACCACAATTATTAGAAATCTGGCAATGTATTTATACCATGCTAATAAAGTTAGAGATACTTTTCTTTTCAGCAATGTATACTACTTTTGATGAATTATGTATATATGTTATATGTATATGGACCGGAGCCCTAAGTATAAATAAATAAACTACATACGAGTAGCCTTAAAGGTAAAATTACGCTAAATGCATCCGCGGTCATGCTGCCAAATAGATCATAAAATAAAACTTTGTTTGCGTAGAAATGAGTGTACACTACACCATCACCAGAATACATTGAATATATGACATTCAGATGAAATTCATTGTAAGTGTCTATAGGCTGCACTGAAAATGATTGATTTGATATTTTTTTGTTGTATTTGACCTTGTTTGAAAGTGAAAGTAGAGAAGGTGAAACAGCGGTTGTGTCCGAGCCAGATTTGGTCCAAAATGACGGTAACCATTTTCGCCTGGTGAAATCTGTCTTGCATAATGTATGATTCCCATTTTCTTTGGATTGTTTTAATGCTTAAATGTAACTTTTTTCAGTGATAAATGGTTTCCTCCATGAGACACGCTTAGAAAATGTGATAATGGAGGGCTGAAACTGGCCGATATACATGAAAACAAAGACGGAATTTATTTGGTGTATTGGGACCTCAAACTAAAGAAGGCTAACTATCCTAGTTTGATTATATTTGAGTATGTTCGGCTCTAGAAACTAAATATTCATCTGAATACTACCCAATCAGTATCAAATTGATATTGTTTTGCTAAATTTTGAGCTAATGATAATATATGAAAATCTAAATAGTTTTCATTGATATTACGAAACGACCAAACAAACATTTACAGTATCAACCTTTGTGGTGGAAGTGTAAGAATGAAAGTACATTATCATGGATATTTCCTAAGGATTAGTCTTTGCCGTACGGCTACGTGAAATTAAATTTGACAATTTTCATAAAACATATAGTCTTTATTGTCATATTTTCATCTATTTAGTTTGGTTGCCGGGTTTTTTATAATAAAAAAGTAAATGCCAGACGAAACGAATTATAGTTTCATTATGCTTACGCTAGAATATCTGCCAGAAAGGTATAGGAGGAAAACAGAGACTTTGATGGAGACAAAGATTGTGCGAAACAATTTCGAGCTCGAATGCCTTCAAATCATCGGAAATTGAACTATGTAAGACACGTTTCCCTGACAAATCCGGATTTATTATCAAACAAAGCTGACGTCTGCCTTACGTGTTCCTTTATTTATCCGTCCATTCTTAAGAGATGTGACTGTATTGTCAATGGAATTATCGGTGTCAAACATTCGTGTTAAAACACATTAAATGTTTTGTTTTAATGATGTGTGATATCACTTTCAACGGTTGTTTAGTGATATAACGACGCTTCCTTGGTTATTGACCGGTGTCATCGGTTATATTTATCCTGGCGTATCCGATGTATCAGTTGTTATGCAACCCTTCCACGTTACCCTGATTGCGAAGGGCGGGAATTTAATTGATCCTACCTACCAGTTTTAAAAGTTATTGGTATGGCCCGGCCGGAGATCGAACTCTAGCCTTCCGTTCCGAGGAGGGCGCTCTTACCACTACACCACGGAAAAATTCGCACAGTAGTTAATAAATGATACATAAATACAATAAAACATAAACTCTTATGTTACTATATGTGCTTTTAAACAACATTTTCGGAATATCTTGTTGACTTACAGTCTTAATTCATCGAACGGACTTGAGCAGGACTTATGATTTGAGTCTTAATCCATGATCTTTGTTCAATTGAGTTTTGTTTCTCTTGAATATATGTTTCCTGAAATATACTAAGGGAATGGTCTTTCGAAGTTAATCTGAGAAGTTTGGGGCAGTTATTGAAAGTCGGTGTGCATTTAAAAATATATACTAGAAGTGTGGCCATGGCAACTGTAAAGAATAAGGATATAGTCTACACTTTTCATATATTATAGCAAATATATTCTCATTTCAGTATTAATTGGCATTCGTTTATAGGTAAAAGGTATAAATGTTTGCATAGTTCAATTATTACTTTTTCTGAAACCAAGGGAAATAATATCAAGCCATTTTCGCCATAGCTACCATGGAACTTGAAATGAAATTACAGGATTTAGACGACTATACATGTTTACTGTGTTCAGCTAATCAAACAATGTACCGAGGATATTTCGAGGGCTTTAACAGTTGTAAATAAAATTGGTATTTTTTTTACCAAGGTTAATCAACACTCCATAAAGTCTTAATAAGCATTAAATCACTTTTATTTGTAAACAATAGAAATTTAGGTGTCATTGCTCGTTCTGAGCAATGGCACCTAAATTTTCATTGTTTACAAAGGGGTCCAAATTGCCCCTAAACAATGGTTTTCAAAATAGGTTTTAGTTACAACCGCTTCACACCAAGCCCTCGATTTAATACACTAGCTTTACTCTTCCTCTACTGGTATAAAAATATGTATGGGCGCTATTTTTAACAAGTCATACATGATACATGGCAACAATGTATAATGTAGACTTGCAATGCATATGCTATTTATGAAATCCCCATTCTGCCTTTGTGAAAAGCAGGAATAAATCTTAATATGTGAATGAGTATCCTTAGTTGAATATATGGAACTGACAAATGACTGGCGGATATATTTGCAAATTTCGCTCACACACTTCAAAAGTTAAGTAACTCAACATGGTTAATTTACATATTTCGATAGCAGGCTTTCGAATTATTGAAAGTATTATGTTTTTTTTCGTTAACACGTTAACTAGTTTGTACAAAGAATATAACCAGAGATTCAGACAAAAACAACCACCCAAATGAAACACGTGATTGTGATTAGTAACAGTGCAATGAATCGTTCAGCTGCTCCAAATTGTACTGTTTGACGCCATCAAAATAAACGCAAGTTCCGGGTCAACGAACCAACACGCGACAGAAATATGTGTGTAACGGTTATACATTATCATAACAGTTTTTAAAAGGACACAACTGTATGTTGAAAAACTATTTGACCGATGCCATGGAATACATATTTCGGTCCCCTGCGCCCGAAGACTAGTTCGACAAGGTGCCTTCGAGAATGTTGGTATTACCACAGAAAGTTGAATTTGTATCGAAGACGTACGAGTAGTGCGCACCTGCAAAATCCTGAAAATAGAACTAAAACACATCGTAAGTACCAAATTGAAAACTGTTCTGAGTCTAGAGTAGTTTATGTATTAAGACTTGACCCGCAAAAACGCGTTTCATTCCTTGTTTTGTTATATATATAACTAGAACATCGTGGGTTGTGTGCCGTTCTCTACACTGCAACTGTATTAAGCACGTTTTGAAAATAGCTAATAGGCAACTCTCTTGCAAATGCCTTCTACTCTTTCCAAAAAAAAGATACGTTTATATGACCAGGTTATTCAATGCAGTCATTAGACATCTAATGATCTGAGTTTCAGGAAACTCCGCCGCAGGACATTTACGTTAGGTGTAGATTCAGATCATCCTGCATTTATATTCTTTCAGACTGATCTTGATCTGCACTGTTTAGATAAAGTCATTGAAGCTTTCAAGAGTTGTCGGGCCTACATTTTACATCTGTTTCATATACATGTAACAATTACGATGTAATTTACATGTTTACTTCACAATAAGCAGTTGCACTTCAAAGAAATTATATCTGATGTGCATGAAGCAACATCTTAATTAAGGATGAGATATCTTTATAGATAAACTAACGAGAACTCTATCTCAAAGTTTTACAAACATTTTAAAAGATAAATTAGTCCTTAACCGACTTAATCAAATCTGCAGCAGACGGATTTGACAATATAAAGGCAAAAACATAAAAATGATAATCTGGGAATTAAATAGAAATGGCTTGAAAAGTTTTGTTCATGACTGGTATAACATTGAACTTGTTTGAAATATGAGCCATCCCACGAGAAAACCAATATTTTGGACTCTGGGTCGATATGTTACGCATAGTCCATAATGTTCGTTTTCTCGTGGGAAGGCTCATATGATATTTGCATGCGTAATAGCAGTTGAACTTGAGTTACGATTTAGTTGCAGTAATTCCTACAGCCAGTACGAAAAAAAGAAGATTAGAAATGTTTCAGTATATATATATATATCATTATGGCGCTGTCACACTAATGCGTATCGTACTATCGTATGCCAGCGTATAAAAAATATCACGTATGCGCTGGTCATACGCTGACATACGCTGGCATGAAGGTGTACCGTACAGCTAGCGTATTGGTGGCGCATGAGTAACGTACTTCTAACGTATGATTGACGTATCTGCAACGTATATAGACATATGTGTGTATGCCTGACGATTGAGTAACGTATACATAACGTACAACTAGCGTATAATTGGCGTATGGTATAGTATGATAAAGTATATAGAGGATCCCATTTCTAGATCTTCTACAGTTCTTCGTGGACTTATATGGGCACTTTTTCACATGATAGCGGTACTGGACGATACTTATTCACTAGCCATACGCAGACTACGCTGGTAATACGATGGACTTACTCCGGCGATACGCTACTCATACGCTACTCATACGCTACTCAGGTTCAATACGGTAAGTATACACACAATTCTGTATTTTCAAGGGCTTTTTGTACGTATGAAAATTAATGTATGAATTTTCTTACGCAACTAATACGTTTCTCTCATACGTAATAGTGTGACAGGGCCATAAGGAAATAATGCATTTTATCAACCCATCTGGATTTCAAAGATGAAACCTATTTTGATCATTTAATATCGGAGAATAGAGATATGTTTCATTTAAATTCTGAATTGATATGCGCCGCATCTGGCGAATTAGGGTCTTATGGCAACTCTCATTTATCAACATTAACCCGTTCCCACATACAAACAATCTACAGCAGATGACTTTGAAAACATCTTGACAAAAACAGAGACCAGGCCCTAATTCCACCAATAGTACTTAGTGCTTGGAAATACTTAAAAGCTTATTTCATCATTTATGTTTTCCTAATAAAATTTTCATTTCTTAACAAGTAATTCTTTAGTATTGTTAGTCAGCAAGGTAACTAATTTTGTCGACTTAATAATTTACTTTAATACATTCCACCATTCATGTTTTACAAAATAGTATGGAAACACAAATGATAACATATGTTTTGGAAGATTTAGAGTATTACTTAGCGCTAAGTTTGGTTGGTGGAATTGTAAATAGTATTATGAATATCAAGATAAAACGATTGATCAGTCAACAGTTTGCAGCCTGCTCAGAAAGCGTGGATGTGTCAGTTTGTCTGGCTCTATACGGGTTGCAGCGGATTCACAATATCGGTTCCATTAGTTAAACGGTTGAAATTATCGTACCAGTATTGGTATGGTGAAGTACAGGATAAACACGATCTTTAACTTGAGCACTGCAGTAATGCGTTCACCATAACACAAATGCAAACTTCGTACTAATGTTCCCGGGTTCGAGTCCCGTGATGAGCGGGTTCTGACTGGTTACGCCTCCAGGAAAGAGGACATCGAGCGTGACTACTGGTTTAGTCTCCAGGAAAGAGGACGTCGAGCGTGACTACTGGTTTAGTCTCCAGGAAAGAGGACGTCGAGCGTGACTACTGGTTTAGTCTCCAGGAAAGAGGACGTCGAGCGTGACTACTGGTTTAGTCTCCAGGAAAGAGGACATCGAGCGTGATTAATATAAGCTGACAGCTTGTTTCGCGATCGATGTAAAATAAATAAGTTTAAACTAAACTAAACAAGATAATACTCGTTGGAACAGGTGCATTAAGGTTACTAGATGCATATTGAATGTTCATTTTGAAAACAATTATACAAGTAATTGCCATATTTGATATACGAACCGCGAATGGCGATTTGGGATGTTATTGAAAGTTGTGAATTTGATTAAAATAGCAAAAGATATTATTTCGAAATTGAAATATGTCTGTTACCTAAAGATTGTAATTTGGTTTGTGGATTCCCTACTATACTGCTAAACGCATAAGTCGTTAAGTTTCTTATTTTCTTTAAAAGCGTGTTAGGCTAACATACGTTATGACAGCACACCCAGTGATCAGTTCAATAATTGCCGTCCGCTATAATTTCAATATGGCCTGGAAAAACTTGTAGACATATAAAAATGATTAAATGTTCTCAAACACGAACATGTCCTTCTTTTTCATTTCCACATAAGTCACTTTTCTAGTTTAAAAATAATTTCGCTCGAGACGTAGTTATGTAACCATGTATAGTCAGATATAAAGGGACAGTTATACTGTTTTGTTAAATAACTATCTTTTTGAAACGAGGTTATACAGTGATCGCCTCCGGACCGGACCTTAAAGTCCAACCTTAGAGTGGTCAGTATGGATTGTTAAGGACTCTTACAATGGGGTCTTCAAAGTTAAAGCCCCGAGAACATGTTATGCCATTCTCAGTAAAAATGATTACACATAATATGACAATACCTTTCCGGCGATAACCTCCTCTCTCTCCGAGAGTCTTCGTGATGTTAGAACCCTTTGAATTTAGATAGGTCTAGAATATTTGCAGTGCGATCTCGGTTAAGAGTCTCCATTCGGAACACTCGTATCAGTTGTATCTATTTAATTAAAGCTTAAGCGTTTATACCCTTTCCGGCGTACAAGATAGTATGCCGCAAATATATCAGAAAACAAGAAAACATTGAGGACAAATCAAAAATTGTTTTTCATTGGTAAATACTTGTTTGTAGTCTCCTGCAGATGAATTGAAACACGTCGATATCGGGGGAAGGGTGATTATTTCAACAAGAGTTATCATATTTTCCAGATGGTGATTACTCGTCTTTCATTCTCGTTTTATATTATATTACCACTGGTAAATGTGTTCCTGAAATGGCTTCATTATCAAGTTACGAGAAATTGTCGACAATTTGTCAATTTCAAATATGTTTCAGGAATTTAAGGACCTTTTCTCCCTGTATTGTATTGTATCGATTCGAAATTGAATCGTCGGATGAAGCCCTGCTAGAAGTACGCTAGTGTAACTTTAACCCATTTTGTTTACAGACGGGTTATCGAACGTTCATTATACAAGCTTTGAAAATATTGTGACAGAAGGAAAACAAAAAGTCCACTTTTCTCGACAGTGTTTTCAACCCTTTTCATTCAGTCTTTCATTTAAAGAGATAGTTCATATTTTGCCTTGATGTTTAAAATATCGTCTGCTGCAGATTTGTATTTGTGTTGGGAAGGGCTAAGTTAAATTTATTTTAAATACAATAAGATACACGGAAACGTCATTACACCTGTTTTACCGGACGTGTCTCCGTTCATGGATTGTAAAATATTGAAAAAAGCCTAAAAAGGTGTATATTTAAAATTCCCAAAATATCCCTTAAAATGAAAGGGATATTGCCAGTTGAACATGGCATCGGGTACATAGACCATATGTTCATTGGGCTTCACTTATAAGGCGTTATCAAAAGCAACAATCAGGACTATACTACATGTAGACGGACAGTGAAGACTCTGGTGAGAACGGTCGGGTGGACAGACACAATAGATACTTCAGTGTACGCGGATGCAACAAGGATGCAGCCCAGACTGATCCGGCCGACACATTCCGTCTAAGGGGGGATAGATAGAGTAGTGATTCCTGAAACAGAAAATCCACAGGAGGCGAAAAGTGTATATCCAGATAAGCCTGCGCGATACTTTACGCAGAGTCCACAATGTTTGTTTTCTCGCGGGATGGCGCATTTGTAGACAAGCTAGTCGTCCATCTCGGATTACGGTACATGTAAACACCACGTGACCGTATCTGTAATAAAATACGATAACGCTTCAATGTCATATCTAATAACTCTATTTAAGCTTTAATTAACTCTCAGAAAAATCGTGCGGACGAATAAACTATCAGGAAACGCGTCGTAAGTATAGTAACAAATTAGCGATTTCTCAATCAAAGTCTTCTGTCTTAGCGACTTATGTTTGTGTTAGAAATATCTGTAACACAGAAAAGTCTTTGGAGATTTGAAGTCATTAACTTGATGTGATTAAACTAAATATAATTCTTGAAAACATCCGAGAAATAAAGTAAGAACATTTAGGATAATAAATATGATAATTATGATAAATGTTGAAAACCCAACCAAACTCATGTTTTCGCACTCATTTGCAGTACGTGGGTACATTGTACCTACCTATCGGTCCTGAACACAGATAACGTCATATTTAAATGTAGTTATCTGGCTTAACCCTTTCCCTCATACGATACTTCGGCAGCAGACGACTTTGAACGAATTTGGTCAAAAAATAGAAAATCTCCATAATTGAATGGATAACCTTTGACAAAAAGTGGAAAACATTGTGGCAAAAGGAGAAATTGCATGTTTTGTGCAATTTCTTCTTTTGTCACTATGTTTTCAAAAAGCCGTCTGCTGCAGAGGCGTCAGAAAGCGTCTATATGAGGGAAAGGGTTAAGATAAGAGCTAAGAACATCCATCGTTTGAGGTTAATTGATAAGGCTGCAGATCATTTCTGGTAAAGTTCTTTCTCTGAATTTATCATTCAGGACATGATAAGCTCTTATTGCATTATTTCGTTGCGAAATGGAAATAGGTTAAATAATGTTAATATTGAGTATACATCTTTTATGTCTCTTACAACATTTGACATTGAAAGTTCCGACTTGCACGACCAAACATATTTGTTCATTGAACACTAATATTGAATAAAGATCATTTTGAATGTGATTTAAAAGTCGTTCCGCGAGAAAACCTACATTGTGGACTCTGCGTAAGGTATCGACCCGCGCAGGCTAACCCGGACAGACACTTTTCGCCTCCTGTGGATTTTCTGTTTCAGGAATCATTACTTTATACATCTATCCCCTTGAGACGAAATGTGTCGGCCCGGATTGGCCTGCGCAGAGACCATAATGTTAGTTTTTCTAGTGAAACGGCTCATATATCATCTTTCCCCCGCATAATCCAAATAGTTGCTATCAGACTGGCAGTTAACCGCATATCTCAAACATATATAATATAACGTTTGGTATATTGAAAGCAGGCGCGTAGCTTTGCAATAATCAATGTGTAGGCCGTCTCGTGAGAAAATCAACATTGTGGACTCTGCGTAAAGTATCGACCCGGATCAGCCTAAGCATGCCACACAGGCCTACCCGGATAGACACTTTTCGCCTCCTGTGGATTTTCTGTTTCAGGAATCAATACTCTATACATCTATTCCCCGAAGACGGAATGTGTCGGCCGGATCAGTCTGCGCGGACAGCGCAGGCTGATCTGGTCGATACATTACGCATATGTCTATCCTCGCAGCTGACCCGGCCGGGTAGCTCAATTGGTAGCGTATCTGACTCGTGATCTGGAGGTCACGGGTTCGATACCCGGTTGCGGCGACATTTTTTCGGGCGATGTTTTCCATTGCCTCTCACCTCTGATCTATGTGAGAAAGTAGTCAGTGGCTTCGAAAGAATGTTGTGTAAGTACTGGTGTGGGAAAGCCAGGAAAACATGGATAGGTGCACTGACCGCCGTGATATGACCAAAGCTGTTGAAAGCGGCGTTAAACTCCAAACAAACAAAACAAAATCCTCGCAGCTGCATTTTGAGGCATTTTGAGGAAAAAAATGTGTAGGCACGTGCCTACAGTGCCTCAAGGGAGCTACGCCCCTGGAAAGCATCATTTTTATAAATATTTAAAACATTTAGAGAGAGAAAGAAATCCTCCATTTCGACTAATTTCATCTTTTCCAACGATGTTCGAGATTTGCTTCAGAAGCCGGCTGTATCGGAGTGATATTTAACCCTCTCCCAAATGAGACAAATATACAGCGGACGATATTGAAAATTAGGTCAAATTATGGAAAATGTCTATATATTGTTGTTTATTAACTCTTTCAGCGCCAAAGGCAATATTGAGCTTTTTGCTAACAATACAGATTCAGGTGAGTCAGCTCGTAACGAGCTGTCTCACCTGAAATCTGCATTTTTTGGCTGTGAGTTATACAAATATTTCAAAAATCCTATAACATGAAAAAAGAGTCGTCCGAGTTTGAACATGGAAGAGTCTAATTTAAACAATTCGGCGCTGAAAGGGTTAATAGAATAGATGAAAATATTGTGACGACGTGGAAAAAATATTCATTATAATAAATTTCCCCTTTTTCCACAATATTTTCAAAATTTGTCTGCTGGAAATGCGTCAAATTGAATAAATGTGGGAAAGGGTAAATCATCGGAACATTGTTCACAGAATTCGATAAAAACAGCTGCAGTCACATTCACCTCTAGCATAGCCTCTTTACCCACTACTCTCACCCATATCACAGAACGTTTAGTGAACACACTGGAGATCTAGCAATATGGTTCTGCCGATTACCAGTGAGAGATAGTTATGTATTGGAAGGGGGGTAGACAGAAGCTCGGAGTATTAAGAGTTTGTTGTCAGTGGGTATACAGAACGATGTGAGTAGGTACGAACTGTGTGTTGTATTTTAAGAAAATTAAATGCCGCTGAAGGTACATGTATGTAACTTACTGCAGCTACTACTTATTAGTAGTACAAACACACATGCATACACGTTTGCAACCTGGCGGTCAAAATGATTGGATATTATTGGATAAAATGAAACTTTTAAAGGTATGTTATTAAGGTTTTTTTCGTAAATATTGAAACAATGGGATGCTACTATTAGGCTTTAAGTAAAAAAATGTGTTCTGGCCATAATTAGTCTAAATTGAACTCGAAAAATGTTAAACGCTGTACAATGAACAATAACATAAGAGGGACATTTTAAATGCTTCTCAGTTGCCGTTTACAAACGTTGTACATGATTGTAAGGCTTTTAATATTTTGTTTTGAAAATTAGTCTGAATCGAAATATCCCTTTCCCTCATACGGCAATTCTGCAACAGACGACTTTGAACCTATTTTGTCAAAACATAGAAAGTCTCCATAATTGAATGGATAACCTGTGACAAAAAGTGGAAAACATTGTGGCAAAAGGAGAAATTGCACGTTTTGTGCAATTTCTTCTTTTGTCACTATGTTTTCAAAAAGCCGTCTGCTGCAGAGGCGTCAGAAAGCGTCTATATGAGGAAAAGGGTTAAAAGCCACGTAAAAAGAACACCGACGTTTTTATATCTCTCTGAGTGGGTAACCAGATCAGACGGCGCTTCCGTGTAATCCGATCGAGACCCTGTCTTCGCCTATGGTCACAGAAACATTCTAAAATTCTCTAGAGACGCTGTGAGAACCCAAACAGTCAATAGAAGCATGTACTTTAATCGTTTTTTTGCCATTATCTACAAATCCGCCGGGTGTCGGTTTGCGTGTACCATGGCCTTGGTGACAGGAAATTGATGGCAGTCAAGTTAAGGAGGAGTTTACAGCTCTTTTCCCTACAATCTCTCTCTTATTATCCAACCAAACCCTATATTGTGGGTACTCAAAAGAATCGTCTCATAGGGTTGGCGGATAAACTAAGGATTTTAGAACAAGCATAACAATCCTATCTCGAGCTCTGCGGGCCGGCACTACAAGACACATGATCAGCGTACACATTCTGAACCTATATTCATCTTAACCATTTCCCCCCGTGTTATCCATGTGAATTGATGCGTCTGCAGTAATCTACCTTTGAAAACATTGTGACAAAAAAGAAAAATTGTTCATAGTATACATATTGATCAATGTAATACTTTAATTTATAGGAATATTCCATATATGCCCAGATATTTTACAAAGTCGACTTCTGCAGATTTGTTGTATAACGGAAATTTTTAAATACCATATACATGTACCTACTTTTAACTTTTATTTTCGAATGAAATGTTCAACGGCTTGTCAAAGTCGACTTTTTCAGATTTGTTGTATGTGGGAAATTGTTAAATCCCACTATATACCAACTTTTAACTATTATTTTCGAATGAAATGTTCAACGGCTTGTCAAAGTCGACTTTTTCAGATTTGTTGTATGTGGGAATTTGTTAAATCTCATATACCTACTTTTAACTATTTTTTCGAATGAAATGTTCAACGGCCTTTGCAGATTTTTTGTATGTGGGAATTTGTTAAATCCCATATACCTACTTTTTAAATGAATTTTTCAACTGCTTGTCATACTTCAAACTGCAGTTGTAAAGTGAAATGAAACAAGAGAATTTCCATTGAAATAGTTGATAATCTGTGTGTGTCTCTTAGAAAGACATATCACGAAAGAAAAACTTGAATCATAATATTGGATGATACATGTTTTCAAGACTTGTATAAATTATTCTCCTATGGGACATTATTTTTACATTTATATGCTACGAGAAGTGTATGTGTTGTTACGTATCAACGTGATTTTGGATGGATCGTAAAATCGATCGATAATAACATCGATCGGAAATAGTGATTAAATGAACACGTCAATGCAATTAACAAGTTGAACTTAATTCCAAGGTTACCAGGAGGTTTTCAGATGCCTTAGCCTAATTCAATTGACATAATGAATAAATTGTATTCATTATAAGGACATATCGAGTAAAGTTTGTTGTCTTACTGAGTGCTTGTTTGTACGCAGAAAGATGTACTTGATGAGATGATAATCAGTGACAAGATAGAGTGTGTACATTGAATGTGTGTACATTGAATTTATGTACATTGAATTTGTGTACATTGAATTTGTGTACATTAAATGTGTGTACATTGAATTTGTGTACATTGAATTTGTGTACATTAAATTTGTGTACATTGAATTTGTGTACATTGAATTTAACAACATGTCAATGATAGCAATGCAACACAGCAAAGATGAAAAGCTAACTGTATGTATAACTGAGGCTGCAATTAACAAGTAGAATTTAATTTCAAGGTTATCATGAGGTTTTCAGATGCCTTATTCAATGTCTCTGCTCTTTAATTCTGTTCTTAACCTGACAACATTCGCAGAAATCTTCAAGTGGTTTTGAGACAAATAATTGTAATTCAAAAAAGAGTGTGCATTCATCCTCATTCTCACAATAGTCGAATCTGGCGAATTTGCTTAACTTAATTTCAAGGTTATAATGAGGTTTTCAGATGCCTTAGGCTATTTCAATTGACATGATACATACATTGTATATCTTATAAGGATATATCGAAAAAGATAGTGTGAACATTGAATTTTAAAACATGTGAATGATAGCAATGTACCAATGCATCAAAGCAAAGATGTTAAGCTAGTTGTACATGTATGTGTAATTTAGGCTGTATCCGCATGCGAGAGACACTTTAAAATGCCATTCAATAACACCAGCTGCACAAACAATATAACTGTAATTATTTGTGTCGTCATAAATGATAACATAGTTCACAATCAAATACTTTAAAATATATAGAGAATATGTATGGTGAATACATGTTTAGATGCTGATACTCGGGTTTTGCAAATACATGGTAAATATATATGTTAACATTATATTGTACGAGTTGTCATGTTGGCTGTTGTTTTATTTAAGCTATATATTATAGGAACGTATTGATTCTGTCCAGCATAAACAACGACATTTTAAAGAATCGCATAAAGTCACGCAGCGTATTCTACGCTTTGTCATCTATAATTTATTTCAATTCGACATATCGCCATTTAAAAAATACAAAGGAAAACGCCATACAGTACAGCATCAAAGAACACCAGATAAACGACAATGAGGATTAACAAAACCTATTCTTAACCATACGACAATTCTGCAGCAGACGACTTTGAACGTATTTTGTCAAAAAATGGAAAATCTCTATAATTGAATGGATAACCTATGACTAAAAGTGGAAAACATTGTGTCAAAAGAAGAAATTGCACGTTTTGTGCAATTTCTTCTTTTGTCACTATGTTTTCAAATAGCCGTCTGCTATAGAGGCGTCAGAAAGTGTGTATATATATGAGGGAAAGGGTCAAGTTATACTTGTAATTCTCATATTGCAAGGAATTAATTCTTTTTCTCTCCTTACTTGTATTAGGATCAATATAATAGTTCCGAGATCGATAGGTCTATTATTTATATATTTTTCTATCCATCATTTTATGTTACTATATCTTCCTAGTGAAGAGTAAAGACACGATTCTGAAACTGTATTCCAGACCGCATTAAATCCCCCTTCCGTATTCGTAAAATGTATTGAAACGCACATGTAGATAATTAGATAACGGGAATACATCTTCAGTTTGGAAGATGCACTTACTCTTAATTATTAATCTATCCTTAGCTAAATTATGCATTTCCAGCTTTTGGATAAATATACATAACTTTACGCTCGCTACAACAATATGGAGGTCGCTCGTCATGGTTCCATTTTGGATACATTCAGTAATTTTCAGTAAGCGGAAGCAGAAATTATTTTTGGTATGCTTATTCAATGTCTCTGCTCTTTAATTCTGGTCTTAACCTGACAACATTCGCAGAAATCGTCAAGTGTGTTTTTGAGACAAATAATTGTATTTCAACAAAGAGTGTGCATTCATCCTCATTCTCACAAAAGTAGAATCTGGCGATTTTGCAGTTTTGATTCTGTGAAGATTGAATACTAAGATTAGACAAAACATACACATAGTCTCGCCAAATTCGTCACGTTCAGTATATATGTTCAATATTAGTTTAATAAATGCATCTTTCTTGGGGCGGGGGGGGGGGGGGGGGGGATGAGCAGTGTTGCCCAACTAAATGAACATTAGTGTAACTTTTAAAACAGCCCAACCGGAGAGACAGTCAGACCGGAAGTCGCTAGACGCGGGTTATCAATTTCACTATAATAGTGCATGAAGATGACACTTATTATTGAAAAATTAATTAAAATGAGCTTCATCATTCAAGTAACGTGTACTACTTAAATAATCTGGTAAGTCTGTACATACTCAAAGACTCGTAGGGACTTTCACTGTCCGTGTATAGCTATGTGTTGTTTGACAGACATCCTATATGCCGGACAGAAAGCAGAACAACGTTTTGGCTAAAGAGAAATTATAGAGGGACGATATAACTCTCTTATGTTCAGCTGTGCTGTCCGGATAACAAGCAAATCTCTCACCATATCTAAGAGCACCACTGTTTACTAAGAAAAGGCAAATGACTTTTACACAGATGATGTTTTATCCAATTATACACCATACTGTTATACCATAGCTGTGTGTTATATAAGTAAGTAAGTAAGTAAATATGTTAGTATAGAGACATGTGTATGGACATCAATAAAACAATAGAACAACAAGAAATAAATAACACCCGGTTCATTGCCCCCATAAGTCCCTTTCAAAAGAAATATAATTAAGAATGCAAAAACATAATAATATGGAAAGCGTGTTGTTTTGGTATCATTCTACTTCATAACGACAATATTAGATAGGCTAATATGGGCAGTACCATTCGAAAACATCCACCTTTTCTTCAAACGACAAATAAGGTAGATATTAAATGTCAATATAAGTACCTGACACATTTTTAAGTCTAGATATATCATAGTTAGTTATGTCATAATGACAGCTAGTATTAGCATTACTGGTAATCTATATATACATTCATTGGATTTTTCAAAAACTTTTCAGTTTTAATACTTCGGTCAGTTTACAAGGCCGTAAGTTTTGTGTCTCTATGGCACCATTTACTCCATAAAACGTTCTTCCAACATAGACTGTCAATCCATTTCTGAATGACGCACAAAAGCCCTTGTTAACTGGTCAAAGCCGTTTCGGGGTTCAAACTCGCAACTTCTCATTTGAATGATGATTATATGGAGTTCCTGGAAAACCATTCATTTGGTCGAAGCTTAATTTAATTCAATAAAGATTATATCGAAATTCCAATTAATTCTAATAGACCAAAATGATCCAATTTCTTTGGTCGAGGCTCCACGAAATTCAATAAAGATGAATGATATTGGAATTTCATTTTATTCTATTTAACTGAAATGAAAAATGCTGCTAATATTCAATCCTATGATTTCCGTTCTAATTCTATAAAGATAAACCTTAACACATCGTATTCCTGTTATTGGCTCGTCACCATTGATTTTCAATACGTTTCTAAAAAGTTATAAATATAAACATGTTTATCGCACTATGTAGACAAAGATTAGACTTTAAATAGCTTGTCCCCAAAGGTACATTTTGTTTAAAGGCGTGATGTAGGTTAAAGACGTAATGCAGTTTAAAGACGTTGTTCAGTTTAATTCATAATGTAGTTTAAAGTCGTAATTGCAGTTTATATTCGTAAATATTGCAGTTTAGAGACGTTGTGTAGTTTAAATCATAATGCAGTTTAAAGTCGCAATGCAGTATATAATCGTAATGTGGTTTTAAGGTGTAATGGCTGTTAAATGCTTAATGAAGGTTAAAGTCGTCATGCATTTAAAGTTGTAATGTAGGTTAAAGTTGTAATGTAGGTTAAAGTCATTATGTAGGTTAAAGTCGTAATATATTTTTAAAGACGTAACGTAAGTAAAGTCGTAATGTAAGTTTAAGTCGTAATGCAATTTAAAGTTGTAACTTAGTGTAGATAAAGGTGGTAATGCAATTCAGAGTCGTATGGTAAGTTTCAGTCGTAATGCAGATTAAAGTCGTAATTCAACTTAAAGTCGTAATGTAACTTAAAGTCGTATTGCAGTTTATAATCGTACTGTAAGCTAAAGTCTCGTATTGAGGGTTAACATGATATTAATTTGCAAGAACAGGATTATATTTTTCTTGGAAATAAAACTTCTTTTCCTTTAAACCAGTACTGCGACTTCAAATAACGTTTGCGAACACTGTAGACCAAGATTAACCTGCTTATGTGTGTAATCTGTATCTTGGTTTTAAAACTGGTAGTAATGGCTGCCTTTCTTGGCGCTCAGGGTTGCGTGGTTAGTATTACGACTGACGGGAAGGTGTCAAAATAAATGGACCTGTAGTACTGGTAATTTACACAGGAGTCTCCGTGATATAACTTAACAGTTGTTGAAAACGGCGTAAAACACACAAAAATTCAACCAAGTTATCTTTGTCTACAAGTTCGCTATTTACTTATAAATGTTTTGCTAAAGCATCTTCATAATAAATGTGAAGGAATGTGTCAAAAAATAGCGGAAGATGTAAACAAGAGAAAGACTTCAAAGGAATGAGTGTTATTAAAGATTTAACGTGAATTTTAGTCACCTGCATTATTATGACAAAACCAGTTTAGTCACGCACGTATATGTACCCTAAGCCTGTAAACGATCGTATATGAGTTCAAAAAATAAAACAGATATGATTTATTGAATAAAGCTTGGATATACTCATCATCTCGTCTTTAACTAATACTTTGCGTATTTAGGTCGAGTCCTGGGAAAACTCCTTCAGTTAATTACACTCATTTAGTCAGAGAAGTGGGTCTATTCCTCAGAAGTATGAGTGGTTCTTGATTACTTTCAGTCTTGTACTCAAGTCGCAGAATGTACCGAAAATTAGGAACATATTTCTTGTGAACGAACCTTCATCATCTCTGCGTTCATTAGATACTTACCATTAATGTGAGGCGTCAATAACGCGAACACATAAAGTCCGGGTTTATCACTTTTCCTAATCTGCAGCAGTAGATAACATCTAGGTAAAAACCTTTTTTTGAAATGTTTTCAAAAATCGTATGCTGCATATTCGTCCGTCAAAAAATTGATTTGCGCGTTGCATTTTAACATCGATTGTGAGGCTTTTCTTAATCACGCTCGATGTTGTCGTTCGGAAAACTGTTACGCGTAAATGTGTCGGATCAACCAAACAAATTACAGCTGTGTCGTATCAACCAATCGAATTACAGCTACAGCAAACCATCTGTAATTCAATTGATGAAGTTGTTGTGATTAATTAACTTACTGAACGCACTGCTATTTTGACTTGTTTTATGTTTTTATACTTATGTACTGATGGACACTTTCAAGTATCTAGTGACAGCCGTGTTTGATATATAAAGTACATCTCTCATCCAGCATCTGAAGCTAGAATTCTGGTTAATATGACCCGTTCATGATAACTATATCAACACTCTGTTCACACATGTTAATTATCGTTAATTACTTCGCTGATATGTTTATTGTTATGTTATGTCGAGGTCTTTTCATGTCGCAAATTCATCAATCAAAGTATACCTTCTTATCAAAGCAATTACGGTTTGATTGACTTGTTCGCTTTCGTTTGATATTTACATTTACGCATGTTGAAAACATTGTGGCAAAATGAGAAATTGCTCATGATGAGCAATGTTTCCTTTTGCCGCAATGCTTTCAATTCTATTTAATGATAATATATTTTATAAAATGAGTTTCAATATTTCGCCCACATATTTTTCAAAGTCGTCTATCGCAGATTTGATGTATTTTGGAAAGGGTTTAGGACTAACCTTGTAGATTACAGTCGTATTTCGTGAAGAGTGTACTTGTAGATTACAGTCGTATTTCGTGAAGAGTGTACTTGTAGATTACAGTCGTGTTTTTAATGAAGAGTGTACTTGTTGATTACGTTATTGGTTCTGTTGTGGAGTCATAGAATTGGTACACCTTGATTCTCGTATTTCTCCATGACTTACCCACGTGTTGCGACATTCGAACGTTTCCGATCAGTGTTGATCCAAAAGTATGCCTATAATATGTTTCCAAAGTCGTCTGCCTCAGATTTGTTGTTTTGGAGAAAGAGTTACGAACTTACCATGTAGGTGACATTTTTGTTAATAAAGAGTGTACTTGTCAATAACGTAAATAAAGCTTTCGTTATTGGTTCTATATTGAAGTTATTGACGTCGTTCGACTCGAGTCTAGTTTTATTTCATGACTAAGACACGTCATGAAAGAAGCCAACATTCGAGCGTTTGCTAACGGCGGTGATCCATTATTGACGTCGTTCGACTCAAGTCTAGTTTTATTTCATGACTAAGACACGTCATGAAAGAAGCCAACATTCGAGCGTTGGCGGTGATCCAAAATTGTCCAATATCATCCGTCGCAGGTTTGTTGTATATGGGAACAGGTTAAGGACAGAAATTGTAGACGACAGTCGTGTTTTATGAAGAGGGTACTTGTCGATTACGTATATAAAACTTTCGTAATTAGTTCTGTTGTGGAGTTATTGACATGGTACAACTTGAATCTCGTTCATGACCAAGACACGTCATGAAAAAAGCCGACATTCGAGCTTTTGCGATCAGCGGTCATCCAATATATCGCCTAGATGTTTCCAAAGTCGTCTGAAACAAAATTGTTGTTTTGGGGAAAGGGTAACGAACTGTCCTTGTAGTTGACATTCCTGTTTACGAAGGGTATTCTTATCGATTACGTAAATAAAGCTTTCGTAATTAGTTCCAGTGTGCATTTATTGACATATATCTCGTATTTCTCCATGACTGAGCCCCGTTGTGAGAAAAGCCGACATTCAAACTTTTACGACATGAGATTATTTAACCCATTCCCACATACAGCATATCTGCAACAGACGATTTTGAAAACATGGTGACAAAAACCTGAAAAAAATCTCCATTAAAGATAGCTTAATTGTTAAATAAAGTAGGAAATATTGTGGCCAAAGGAGACATTGCTCATCATGAGCAATTTCCCCTTTGTCCACAATGTTTTCAAAAGTCGTCTGCTGCTATTGCGTCAAAATAACTCTGCAGGGGGGAAAGATTAATAGAATGCCATTAATATGTTTCCAAAGTCTTCTATCGCAGATTTGTTGTTTTGGGGAACGGGTAACAACTGACCTCGTACATGACATTCGTGTTTTATAAAGATGGTAATTGTCAATTACGTAATTAAATATTTCGTTATTAATTGTGTCGTGGATATATTGACATATATCTCGTATGTCTCCATGATTGTTGTGGATATATTGACATATATCTCGTATGTCTCCATGATTGTTGTGGAGATATTGACATATATCTCGTATGTCTCCATGATTGTTGTGGAGATATTGACATATATCTCGTATGTCTCCATGATTGTTGTGGATATATTGACATATATCTCTTATGTCTCCATGATTGTTGTGGATATATTGACATATATCTCTTATGTCTCCATGATTGTTGTGGGAATATTGACATATATCTCGTATGTCTCCATGATTGTTGTGGAGATATTGACATATATCTCGTATGTCTCCATGATTGTTGTGGATATATTGACATATATCTCTTATGTCTCCATGATTGTTGTGGAGATATTGACATATATCTCGTATGTCTCCATGATTGAGCCATGTCATACGATAATCCCACAGTCGAGCCTTTAAGATCGGCAAGGATTGAGATCAGTTGGCTCATTCTCGTAGTCTGGTCAAGACATTCTTTGTTCGCCTTATAGTTAACCCTTTCCCACCAGCAGACGCATTTCGACGCAATAGCAGCAGATGACTTTTGAAAACATTGCGGCCAAAGGTGAAATTGCTCATAGTGAGCAATTTCTCCTTTTTCTCCAATGTTTTCAACCTTATTTAACACTTAAGTTTTCTTTTATGGATATTGTTCAGGTTTATGTCACTATGTTTTCAAAGTCGTCTGCTGCAAATTTGTTGTATGTGAGAAAGGGGTAAACATAAGACTGAAGCATTTTGAGAAAGTTTATGACCACATAACAATGATCCAACAATAGGTAGTTATCAATAAACCTGGAGACGAGTATTCAGCAGACGATTTTTGAAAACATACCGGTAAATGGAGAAATTACTCATAATATGTTATCTACACTGTTCAATGATTAACATTCGTTTATAGAGTTTCCATATTTTTGCCTAATTGTTTTCAGATTCGTTTGCTGCAAATTTGTCGTATGCAGAGAAGTTTTAATTTTAATTACGCCAAAGGTCGAAGATCGTATGACAGGGCTTATTTGTAATAATCGATAATATAATTGCATTTGAACATTCATTGCACGCATTTCATAAAATATGCAGACCAAAATAAATTATGTAACAAGAACACAATTTTAGTCAGAGATTCGATTTACTGTGTCCTTCATAAACACGATTTCCTTGGCGACTTTTATTTTTACAATTTACAAGAATTATAGAAACCAAAAAACCTCAGAATGCTTAACATTCATCAGCACAAGTGCATATATTGGTTGAGAGAAAAATTGCACTGCTGCGATGGGCTTGCGCATGCGCCGTGTTAATCATCTTGATCGCGCATGCGCCGTATTTTACCGTCAGCTCTCGGATATTTCCGTAGCAGTTCGTCACTAAACTGTTTCTCGTTTGAGTTTGCAATATAATGCAAAGATTAGTGAACCAGTCTATTTATATGCGAGTAGTTTTTTTATAATTAAAACCATAGTTTTTTAATAACACCCACCGCTGCCACCATATGTAATGTGTACCGGTGTGAAGCCATCGCGGGTCATCCATCCAGGCACCAACCGCAATGAACGTTGCTTAACTGTACACAAAGGTCAACCACTCTACCAACGTCGCTATAAAAGCCGGCTTTCACAGCAAGGCTGTAGAAGTGATAGGTATACCTATACATAGACCCCGTTCCCGTTACATTAGGAAAACGATGATACACATGCGTCCGAGTTAAAATACTCAAAAAGTCTCTTTATATTGCCCATACGATATGATAATAATAATGACGAGATGTGTAACGGAATTTTACCCTCTTGCTCGATTTGGCTATCTGCAAATTTCCAAAATAAATGAACGCCGGCGTTGTGATAGGTTACACAGTTATCAAAAGGTGTTTGAACCGCTCATATGATGAATTCATTTGACAAAAAATAACAAAGAATAACGGTGAAATTTATTTCTTAGAAAAGAAACACCGATTGAACTCGAGTGTCCCACAAGCGGTGGTCCTAACCAATACACCATATCCTTTTTCACCTCATTGCAGTTGATAGATACATTTATACGATTCATCGTATTTCCATGACTTCCTCTGTTTACATCATACAAATATATTTTTCATTTTCAATTATGTAGTTGCAATATTTCAACAGCACTTTTTCTATTGCGAAAGTGATGTCAAATCAAATGCATTTTCCGGTTGATATGCAAACAAATACCGCATTTTTTTTTTTTTTTTTTTTTTTTTTTTGGTGACTAACTAATTTGGCGGTACGATATTGTAGACATTCATTTTTTAAAAATATTTCACAGGTGCATGTCCTTTCTTTGACATTATATACAATCTACGAATATCAAGACATCGTTCTGAACCCGAAATAATGTTCAGTAATAGAGAGCTACTGTAGATAGAGATATTACACAAAAGGAACTTATTCCAGTCTAGATTTCAATGAGTGTCTTCGGAATTCGCCTAATATAACAATTGGGTCTGACGAGCACCTTGCTAAAAATTATACTTCGTATTTTAAAGACGTTCTAGTTTTCCTTAAAACAGATCAACTTTTCAGTTTTTGTTAGCTCTACTGGCCTAATGCCAGAAGGGCTTATGTCGTGGCGAATCGTCCGTCGTGCGTGCGTGCGTGCGTGCGTGCGTGCGTCCGTCCGTCCGTAAACAATTTCTTGTTAACACGATACAGTCTTCACTTTTGAATGTATCTCAACCAAACTTATACAGTAGTTAGATATCCATGAGAGCTCGGTTCCTTTCGGAAACCAGCCACAGATCCGCCCATGCATGACTGGATTATGGCCCTTGAAATTGTCAAAATTGCTATAAGAGAGCTTGTTAACATGATACAGTCCTTATTTGTTATTGTATCTCAACCAAACTTATACAGTAGTTAGATATCCATGAGAGTTTGGTTCATTTCTAAAAAACGGCCAGATCTACCCATGCATGGCTGGATTATGGCCCTTGAAATTGTCAAAATTGCTATAATACAGCTTGTGAACACAATAGAGCTTCCATTTACTATCTGATCTTCACCAAACTTAGATGGTATTTGAATATTGATGACATATTGGTTCCTTTTGAAACAAGCCAGATCAATGCCAGTAGAGCATAGGCCCTCATGGGCCTCTTGTTTCACTTCTTTCATGCAAGTACTGGTTGATCATCAAGTAAACGCATCTGGAATGATTTGTCATTTCGCACATTAACCCTTCGAACATATAGACGCCCTCTGTCGCCTCGGCAGCAGATGACCTTTTAAAACATCGTTGCAAAAGGAGAAGTTGCTCATGATGAGTAAGTTCACCTTATGTCACAATGTTATCAACTCAATTCACTAATTATACTTGCATTTAAAGAGATATTTCATATTTTGATATTGCCGTTTTCAAATCTGTAGCTGATGGCATAAAACATCTAGGCAAAACCCTGAAAAATCTCTATTAATGAATATTTAATTAATGGATAGAGTTGATACAATTGTGACAAAAGGTTTTCAAAAGTCGTCTGCTACAGATGTGTCAAACTACATATGCATCTATTTGTTTATAAGAACTTAATTTGCAGAAAATGAGTAAGTTTGATACAAACAAACGAAATAAGCTTTTAGAACACTAAACATCAATATAATATTTTCAAAATATCTTCCAATTTTCTCTCATCTCAAATCATCTAAAGGTACTTAAAGCAAGCTTTTGCTGCTGGCTATGTCCTATAGATCAGGTTAAGCTTAGATAAAGGATTATGATACAGAAGAATTTTAAAAAACATTGAGGAAAAGGGAACGATTGTTCCAAGGAACGATTGTTCCAAGGAAGACATTTCTTCTTTTCAAAGAATGTTGTCAACTCTATTCAAAAATTTTGCTTTCATTTTAAGAGATCTTCCATATCCTCTTCTGTAGATTTGTTGTATGAAAAACATAATGGCAAAAGAGAAGATATTGGTTATCATGAGTAATGTCTCCTTTTGCAAAAAACATTTTCAACTATATTTGATAGTAAAACTTTCACTAATAGAGATTTTCAATAATTTTGCTTATTTATTTTTTTTCTTCAAAAAAGTCGTCTGCTGCAGATTTGTTGTATGTGGGAAATGGTTAAGTATACAACCCTGAAATAAGGCATATCAGGTAAACAGTTAATGATATGATAATTAATTGTCTTACCTTTTTGCTGTGGGATTTCTCCAATTATGAACCACTATGAAAACCTGCGTTTAATATACCTACCATATATATCTGTCATATCATGCAGAACCTGTTGTTGTTGTAAACTTATCTTTTAACCCTTTCCGGCATATTTACATCAAAACGACAGTAGATGACTTTGAAATCATCTTCGCTTATATTACGAAAATCTTTGTAAATGAAAATACATGTTACAAGTATTACAGCAAAAGAAGAAATTGCTTACTCAATTTCTCCTTTTGTCACAATTGTTTTAAAAGTCAGCATCTGCAGTTTTCAACATACAAGAAATCTGCAGCAGAGGACTTTGAGATTATCATGTCCAAAATATAGAACATCTCTATAAATGATAGTATGCTTATTGAAATTAATTGAAAACATTGTGACTAAAGTAAAAAATGCTCGTTTTAAGCAATTTCCCCTTGTGTCACATTGTTTTCAATCGTCATCTACTGTAGAGGCATCCAAAAGCGTCTGTATGTGGGAAAGAGTTCAAAAGCTTTTATCAAGGTAAGATGCGACCTTGCCCGCTTTTGACCTTGGTGGTTAATGAAGGTTATTAACCCTTTCCCTCATGTGGACGCTTTCTGACGCCTCTGCAGCAGAATGCTTTTTGAAAACATAGTGACAAAAGAAGAAATTGCACAAAACGTGCAATTTCTCCTTTTGCCACAATGTTTTCCACTTTTAGTCATAGGTTATCCATTCAATTATAGAGATTTTCTATTTTTTGACAGAATATGTTCAAAGTCGTCTGCTGCAGAATTGTCGTATGAGGGAAAGGGTTAATGACGACGACTCCTGCAACATGCCCATGTAACATTAGAGTTAACAACCCTGCACAAACAACTCTAAGCGAGTGAAAATATTGTTTTTAATATAATATGGAGTTGAAAACATTTTTAGAAAAGGAGAGATTGCTTGTGTATGTAAATTCTTTATGAAGCACAAGAGGTTTGATAGATGCTTATTAAACAGCCTTTTATTAAAATACATTTAAATTGTACCAGATTTATTAAATTCTTGACAGAACACTTCATGCACCCATTTGCAGCGGGGCAGACAACATTGTGGGGAATTGAGATGTTGCTTGTTGAGAGCAGAGACATATAAACACATGTCTCTGTTGAGAGGAGTTTCTCCTTTTCCCACATTGTTTTCAACTATGTATCGCCATACTGTTTTCCAGATATTACATTTTTTTATTCAAATATTGTTAAAAAACAGAAGACTATAAATAAGCAGATCAGATAAAAGGTTAATTTGATTACAGGACCGAAAGGGATACTGGTAAACAAACAATGTGCGTGCTCGAATCTGATTTTTTATTTATATTGTCACGTAGGCAAACAACAGAAATGCCCTGACCACAATGGTACGTAACAGCGTTACAATTCAGAGAAAAAAACATCCAACAAGTTTTTTGATTACTTAGGGCAATTGCTATTAACGTCTAAACCCTTTCTTATTTGCGGACAGGTTTGTTACGCATCTTTACGCTCATGCCCAATGTCTCCTTTTGCTACAATCTGTTCAATTATATTTAGTAACTATACTTTCATATATAGATTTTCCAAAGTTTTCCTTATGCTTTTCATAGTCGTCTGCTGCATATTTGTTATATGTCGGAACATTTAGCTATGATGTACGGTGGCACAGAGGTGACATGTGTATGTTTTTATTTATACTATGTCGTGCGCACGAGTTACTAAGTCGTGCGCACGAGATACTATGTCGTGCGCACGAGATAATTAAATCGTGCGCACGAGTTACTATGTCGTGCGCACGAGTTACTATGTCGTGCGCACGAGATAATTAAGTCGTGCGCACGAGATAAATAAAAACATACACATGTCACCGCTGTGCCACCGTAATGATGTCACAGTGAACCGCTTTTAAAACATCAAAATATCTGAAAAAAGTTGGAGAGTATTTTACATAAAGATTAGTTCTTTTTCAAAAGTTACCAAGTGCAGAAGCTTGCAAAGACACTATTTTATCAATCAATCCTCTTGGTTACAATTCATAATAGTGTTGTTAACTGGGTTCTTTATTTAGAATCGTGTGTTATGCCACTTACTCAAACATATTACCAGTACATGTACTACTATAGAGCTGCATGTTACACGTATTACTATAGGTTCATGTGTGCGCAATATTTAGATTTTACTTTATTTTAGAGCAACAGCTCAGTCAGTAATGGCAGAAGCTACCATTCCAGGGTCGTGGGTTTGAACCCGGGGTGGCCATTCATTTGTTTCCGATATTTTATAGAAGTCAATATAACTAGCCTTATTTGTCTTGCACCAATGAGCCAAATGGTGTATGTCGTAAGGTAGCCAGTTGCCTGGGAAGAGTGTTGTATTGGGTACTCTGGTGCGAAGAAGCCAGGAAACACATGTTAGGTGAACTGGTCGCCATGATAACAGCTGAAACTCCATTAATCTCTAATCAAATGTTCAACAAATGAAATATCAGATCAAACTACGCTCTCATACAGAACAACCAGAAATCCAAGTTTTCTCTATAAAAGAAAATAGTTTTTAATACCTTTTCCACATACAACAAATCTGCAACAGACGACCGGAAACATCGAGGCAAAAATATTGAAAATGTTTTTCCTTTTGCCACAATGTTTTCAAAAGTCGTCTGCTGCAGATGTATCAAAAGAGTTTTACATTTGGCAAAGGGTTTCATGAATTAATTGCCTATAGAAATTAGGAAAGCTTTCCCACTTACAACACGGTCGCAGCAGACGACTTCAAAAATATCTAGGCAAATATATTGCAAATCTCTTTAAATGAAAGTATACCAATTGAGTCTAGTTGAAAACAATGTGGCCAAAGGAAAAATTCATGAGCATTTTCACAATGTTTTCAAAATGCGTCTGCTGCAGATGTGTCAAAATGCTTCTACATGTGGGAATGGGCTAATTCAATGGATTAAAATCTAAATTGACGCCACAGTCCTTAATTCACAAAACGTTGGGCTCTTTATGTATGGCATGGCTCTGATGTAAGTGCAATACAATTCATTTACTTGACATAACACGAGACAACCAACCATGCACACTGCATGAATAACATGCAACATTCAACAAATATACAAGAGACTTTTAAAATGTTTCGGCAATTATATGCAAACTCTCTATGAAGTGAAAGTATTATAAATAAATAGAAATGAAAAGAATGTGTCAAAAGTAGAAATTATTTATTTTAGCAATTTCTCCTTGTGCCAGAATGTGTTTGACAGATGTCAGCCGTAGATGCATCTGCATGTGGAAGGGTAATATAATTTCTGTCACTCGACTTTGTCACTTTTTGTTTTGACCACAATGTCCCACCATCTATCATGACCGTACATGATAAAAGCACTGACAGTGATGACAGCAAGGGTCGAATTTGGACATGTCGATCCCGAAAGTATAACCAGAACTATTTACATTTGCACTTCACTATGTCCATATCTTGAATGATATAGAATTGAACGTAAACTACTGTCTACAGGGGTCTACCGATGTACTCAAATTTGACCCAAACTACTTCGTTTAAGCACTTGGTAGTTCCTGTTTAGCACACCTACTGGTTTACAATGGATTTTAATGACTTTGATAATAAAGCAATAACCAGCAATTCTTCTCCATGTTTTCAAAAGTCATCGGTGTTAAAATGTATATGCATGTGAGAAAGTGCTAACAAAACCAAGAAAACAAGAGGGCAAAGATGGCCCTAAATCGATCACCAGAGAGATAGTACAGTAGCAAATCTGTAACTGCTAATATTTGGTTTTTTTTTGTCCTTATCTCGAAAGGGAATGAAACTGCAAGTCGTGGACACTCTAAATGTAGATTATCAGTAAAGGCAATTTTTAAATAGGCATTCAATATTTGAACACATTAAAAGAGGACCACCAAAGGAACATTCATGTAGAGTTAGGTTTAGGGGGAAGATGTCGTTCATTTAACGTTCATTTAACGCATGTTTCAACAAATCAACATGTCTTTGCCACATTATGTAAAGGCTTAGTAAAGAAACAATTCTATTAAATTATCTAGAAATCAGACAATAACTTTTATAAGAATGGAACTATACAGTTCTGTCATGTTGCCCTTTTTCTGATTCCGCCTGACTGCCATGTTTTTCAATCAATCAACATCAGAAAAAGAGTTAAAATAAACTTAAAATTAGGTTCGAATGCCATCTCCTTACCCACAGGACCATTTACATCCTAACTGCACAGGAATGTTTCTTTAATGGTCCTCCTTCGAAATTGTTCAAAAATATAAATGTTCCTTGAGTGACATTCTACACTGTTCAACTTCAATCAATCTATATTTATTGATTGAATCAAACCATATTTTGCAATGTCTTTCAACCAATCAAAACGGTTTAAAAAGAAAAATTATAAAGGATGGAGGAGTCTTAGGTTTCTTCAACTGTCTAGGTTTAATGTCCTTTCATTGCGCGGGTGCATCAGCACCAGCGCATATATTGGTTGTGTTTAGAACTATCACTGGTGCAATGGTCTTGCGCATGCGCCGTGTTAATCGTCTTGATCGCGCATGCGCCGTATTTTACCGTCAGCTCTCGGATCCGTAGCAGTTCGTCACTAGACTAGTTCTCGTTCGAGTTTGCAATAGAAGATTAAGATTAGTGAACCAGTCTATTTATATGCGAGTAGTTTTTTTATAATTAAAATGTAAATTAAAGCCATAGTTTTTTAATGACAGGAACATGTGAATACTTTCATAAATTCGAAGTTATTGTGCTACATTTTGCGATTTTAAGAATATATTTAGGGGGGGGGGGGGGGGGGGGGGGGGGGGGGGGGACGCGCATGCGCAGACAAAATGTTTACAATCATTTTGGGAGATCGAGGTCAACACGTTGGGAAAAGGTATTTTTGTTCTCATTTTACGTATTTAATTAAAAAAGTATTGTTATCATATATTTATATCATATATTTAAAAGCGGTTTTCGTGTTTTTCGAATCAAACAGTATTTCTTAAGCCATAAAATGCTGATTCCCGCGCTAACATCCAATTGCTGCATCTTGCAGCAACTCTTGTTAGTTCAATGCTCTGTCTTGTCACCCGTAGCTATCAGTATAACCTGCATTATATTGTCACTTGCTTTGTCTACTGGGTCCACCTGGCCACATGTTATAATCACATGTGGGACTGGTTTTCTGGGCCCAGCAACTGGCCAAAGGGATTGGTCTAAAACACAAAGAGCAAAACCGACTTCACAACAGCTCGTTAAATATCATAGCAGGTAAACATCTGCATGGTCGTCCTCTAGACTGGAATCAGGCCATTAATAATAATCGAGAATATAATTGAAAACACAGCATGGAATAACTTCAATGTCTCTTTCTATATTAGCTTTCAATAACCTTAGCATGAATTTTAGGTTCGGAGATGGTTTGATATTGAGTTGATTGTTTTTAAATACGAATGCGTGTATCTCTAAAGTATATCTAAAACAATGGACTGTTTCCAGTCAGACAAAAAAGCCAAAACATCGTCGACCTCGCAAACAAGCACGAACGAAATGATTAGCACGTTTTGTCGTCGATAATCTGATTGTCTAGCGTTAAATGAGCCAGCCGAGACCGCAATAATGTCAGTAAACAAATAACGATGGTCCCCGGGACTGGGAGGTAACACTTTCCAATGAGCTGTCATTTAAACCACGCCAAAAGAAAACTCCCATTCTGAGATGAGCCGTCTCTTGAGAAAACCAACATTGTGGACTCTTCGTCAAATATCGACCCGGATCAGCCTAAGCATGCCGCGCAGGCTTACCCGGACAGACACTCTTCGCCTCTTGTGGATTTTCTGTTTCAGGAATCATTACTTTATAGCTATATCCCCTTGAGACGGATTGTGTCGGCCCGGATCAGTCTGCGCGGACTGCGCAGACTGATCTTGGTCGATACATTAGGCAGAGGCTATCAGAAGTTGATGAATTTCCACCTGTATACCTGTTTTGAAGCCCCGTCTAAAGCAACCGTCTATTGAAAACATTGTTAGCAAAGTAGAATTTGCTAAAAACTGAGCAATTTCCCTATCGCCACAATGTTTGTTTGATACCTCTATGTTGGAAGGGAGTTAAAATGACTAGCAAAAACCACCAGAATACTTTCTTGTTCACGCTTGTTATTGGCATTACCATTCTCCATATGTCGTATGGATGCTTATGAAACAGGGGCACCCAGAACACATCAGGTGGTGGCACAGACGCTTGTCTTGGTATTCCCAGGTCGTTGTAATTGTGATTTGGCGCAGTCTTAACTCTGGTACATCTGAATACTGATGACTGAAGATTATACCAATACACCGTGTACTATGAGCCATCCCACAAGAAAACCAGACACTCTTCGCCTCGTGTGGATTTTCTGTTTCAGGAATCATTACTTTATACTGTTTTAGCTATATCCCCTGAGACGGAATGTGTCGACCCGGATCAGTCTGCGCGGACTGCGTATACTAATGTTAAGTAATCACGTCGAGTCACGTGTAGAGAAATAGAGTATTGTTCAAATTGTGAACAGTGAAGGTTCAGGTTAATACGGGCACGGTCTATCAACATAACTGCCAACCACAGTGTATATAAACATGACATCAACATGTATCAAACTAGCGCTTTTTAAATGCTAGTGTTGCAGCAGAAAGTAAATAAGACCCCATTTCGCTTGCCACGGACAGATTGTATTTATATCAATGTTGCCGTTTGTTTAGGAAACACATTGTTTTACTGTTTGTATTGTTTATATCGATAATGCTTTGTTTACGAAACCCGGACAGTTCATCAGTGTACATATGTATATACAGGATGAGTGTTTGTTTCTATAATGAGCTGTACAATAAACTGCGAGAGTTCACAGAGGATTATATATTAAAGTTAACTGTTTATATGAGAATCTCGGAGAGTTCATACGTGGGCCATTGTCTGGCGTTTTGTGGGAACCTATTATACATCTCGAGGGCTTGGAGTGAAACGGTTGTAACTAAAATTTGTATTTTTTTTACGAATGTTAATCACCTCACCATAAAGTCTTTATAAGCGTTAAATCATTTGTCTTGGTAAAGAATGGAAATTTGTGTGCCATTGCTCGTTCTGAGCATTGTTTACAAAGGGGTCACAATTGCCCCTAAACCAGGGTTTTCAAAATAGGTTTTTAGTTACAACCGTTTCACGCCAAGCCCTCGATCTGTTCTCGCATCATGTGAATATATGAGCATATGGCACATTGGCCTCCACTTCTCATTCTTTGCCAGTTCAAAGGTAAATCGAGATATATTCTACACGTGGCACTGAATCCTCAACGGTTGAATAATGTCTGAATCTGACCAACACATCCACTATCAGTTAGTTACATGTCGGCTTTATAGCTATATATGAATAAGTGGTTTAATATGTGATCGGTGCGGTGTGTGAGTAACGGTTTGAATTATGGACAATTTATCATTATTATACTACTTGTCACCTCTGTATTAGACGGGAGTTATGCATTCACATTTTGATATTTGGTATAGTCTACTTCTAGGTTATTAAAGCAAAGAGTTATGCATTCACAATTTAATATTTTGTATAGCTTACTTCTAGGTTATTAAAGCAAAGAGTTATGCATTCACAGTTTGATATTTGGTATAGCTTACTTCTAGGTCATTAAAGCAAAGAGTTATGCATTCACAATTTAATATTTTGTATAGCTTACTTCTAGGTTATTAAAGCAGAGAGTTATGCATTCACAATTTAATATTTGGTATAGCTTACTTCTATGTTATTAAAGCAGAGAGTTATGCATTCACAATTTAATATTTGGTATAGCTTACTTCTAGGTTATTAAAGCAAAGAGTTATGCATTCACAATTTAATATTTTGTATAGCTTACTTCTAGGTTATTAAAGCAAAGAGTTATGCATTCACAATTTAATATTTTGTATAGCTTACTTCTAGGTTATTAAAGCAGAGAGTTATGCATTCACAATTTAATATTTGGTACAGCTTAATACTTCTAGGTTATTAAAGCAGACGCTTCTAAAAATGTCATATGAGGCGGTGATGAAGAATCCGAGTATTTACGAATTGGGGAAATTAATCACGGCTATCGTAGGAAAATGGAGTGGCGTCTGGAGACGTGAGGTCTTATTTCACTAGCGTACATGGACGACTAATCGGAGCTTGCGCATACTCTCAAGTGTATTTACTGTCTCCCTTCATGCACAGTATTCAAAGATTCGAGTGTTGACCAAAGAAAGGGTAGCACCATTAGTTATAAAACACAAAGACTCGGAGAGTGTCACTGAGACCCGCTATGGCCAGACGCGGTTTATAATCAGAGCAATCTGAACCATTATTACCAGTTCAATTGTGAGAGGCGTTATGACAATCCCGCATTCACTTATCTTCACCCTTTCCATCACACATGCTGCAGACGATTTTGAAAATATGAAGGCAAAACTATGTAAAATATATCTACAAATAAAAGTTATCGATTAAAGAGAGTTAAAAGTAGTAAAAGGAGAATATACACATTAACAATTGCTTGTTTTTCTTGTGTTGCAATTTTTTGAAAATATGTCTGCTGATAGGTCAAATTACATATGCATATTGAAAGGAAATAATAGTTGCTAGTCTGGTAATGATTATTAACCGTACAAATAGAACTATAACGACAAGTCCAAGCTCCAATTTCAACTTCATGAACCATTTCCTTCATGGGAGACGCTTTCTGGTGCTTCTGAAGCAGACGACTTTCTCCATTAGTCACAAGGATTTCAACTCTTTTCAATAATCATACTATCATTTATAGAGATTTTCTATATTTCTGACTTGTTAATTTCAAAGTCGTCTGCTGCAAATTTATTGAATGTGGGAAAAGGTTAAAATAATTTATTGTTTAACTCTTTCAGCGCCAAAGACAATATTGAGCTTTTTGCAAACAATACAGATTCAGGTGAGTCAGATCGTAACGAGCTGTCTCACCTGAAATCTGCATTGTTTGGCTGTGAGTTATAAAAATATTCCAAAAATCCTAAAACATGGAAATAGAGTCGTCCGAGTTTGAACATGGAAGAGTCTACTTTAAACAATTCGGCGCTGAAAGGGTTAAAGCCGAGTCGCGCTGTTCGCATTGACTTGTTCAATCATCGACAAAATGTAAGCTGTTGAAATACAGTCAGGATACGAACTTTGAACCCAGGATTGATAACCCTCGTCGAAACTGACTGGACTTTGGCGATTCGACTGATGTTCTATAGAATGAGAGTGAAAGTGCAAATAGTCATAGCATGAAAGGTAGTCTAGCTTACATATGAGTTGACCAATAAATATGCTTGATTGATAGATTGGAGTCGTCCTTCTTGAACATCCTCGGTACCCAGGCTATTCATAAACTATATGATACCCTGGGCAAATTGGCTGTAAAAATCTCGTACTCATGAATAATTTATGAGGTGAAATGCAGCCGCTTGATTGGCCGCATGGCACAAACCTTATGCGATACGAAAATAACAGTGTTGTTACTGAGGAAATCGTGGTGCATGCTTTACGAAGTTTCGCTAGCCAATTTGCCCAGGGTATCATATCATTTATGAATAGCCTGGGTACCGAGGATGTTTTTAAAAGGAATACAATTATACAAAATTCTAAAAAATAAATGAAGTGATTCTTATGATAACAGGGGCGTAGCTTTGCAATAATCAATGTGTAGTCCGTCTCGTGAGAAAATCAACAGCCTAAGCATGCCACACAGGCCTACCCGGATAGACACTTTTCGCCTCCTGTGGATTTTCTGTTTCAGGAATAACTACTCTATACATCTATCCCCCTAAGACGGAATGTGTCGGCCGGATCAGTCTACGCGGACAGCGCAGGTTGATCTGGTCGATACATTACGCAGATGTCTATCTATTTTGGGGGCATTTTGAGAAAAAATGTGTAGGCATGTGCCTACAGTGGCTTAAGGGAGCTACGCCCCTGGATAATGAATTAAAATCTTCATGGGAAAAGTTATTTCTCAATTTTGCGTAATGTATTCAAAAGCCGCTTGACACAAAAAATAAACATTAAACGTCGTCTTTATCCGGTAAAGCGTAAAACACCAAAGTCCGCAAGACATCACTCATGCTGGCCCCTGGGATCCTAGGACGCCTACTTCCTGTAAGTCATTATAATTGCCATACAACCATTTCAATGACAGGGAGCGGTAGACACTAGGGTACCCTCGTGTCATGTAGTCATGGCAACCGGCTAGAATTTTAGAATGTCGCGTTCAGGTGAATTTGATTATATCGCCCCTACTATTGATTTTGTAACTCTTTCCCACTTAGAGACAATTATGCAGCAGGTTACGTTTTAAAACATTGTGGCAAAAGGAGGTATTGCTCATAGCGAGCAATTTCTCAATTTGCCACACGGTTGTGAATTCTAACAATATATTCACTTTCATTTTTAGACATTTCAGATGTATATTTTCAGCCATATGCTGTTGGTTTGTTTCATGTGAGAAAGCGTTAACAACAAAATGCATCAAATGGCATTTTTGTTATATATACATAGAATATATTAACAGTGCATTTCGGTTTTTACAGGATTGTATATTTTGGGGAAAGGATTTAAGCAATTATTGCAAAAAACAATATTTCGATTGTTAAATTGCTTAAAGTTGCACTCTTATAGAAATTCATAAAAAAAAATAAGTAAAATAACAATTGTTTTCCCTTATAAACCTTTATGAGGACATATTTGATTCTTATTAGACTGTAGTATGAGAAAGCTTTCATATTTTAATTATTTAAATAAAGTTGTTTTTCCATGCTCGGTAGGTACCTCTTTAAAGGTTGGTGTCTAATACAAACATGCGGGGTGGGGGGAATAAAGTGTACACAAGTCAACTGTTATAAAAATAACTCAGTTCATTGAAGCACAGATACACATACTTATTGTGTATACAAAGTATATGCCTCATTGAACTGAGTGTGTTTTCATAACAGTTCATGTACATTTTATCTCAACACGGTTTGTATATGACATCCAACCTTTAAATACATTCTGGAATGAAAATGTACATGAATGGCTCCGTTTTTAAAATCCTGAAATCTTGGAGAAAAGTATAATTTGTGAGTGTGGGCTCTTGGGTAACATGTTTGTGGTTAATCCCAAACCCATTCAGCTTCTTACTTTTAAAAAACCCGATTTGAACTTTTTTCTTCCCTCTGGATAGAAATGCCACTTTAATAATACATACAGTAATAGTACAAAGAAACGTGTTTGTCCTGATGTACGGCGGGAAACAAAAACATTAGCAAATTATTCATTATAGCATTTAGTTTGGATTCAAACTATTACATTGAGAAAAAATCCATAAAGCAATAGTCCACGGTTATAATGTCGAAACATCGTCGACGTAGACCGATGTCCGTGGTCCCAATCACGGCCTCTGATCATCATCAACACTGTTAGCATCGTATATCATTTAATCAAGCTATTTGGATTTTACGCCATTTTCTATGTAGTATTCAAGTTATACCATGGCGTCAGTGTACTTATCTCAGATTCATGTGTATTTAAACAGCCAGGAAATATGCCTTATCCGAAGAAATTCCGAAAAAAAATAATTAATGAACAGAACAACAGAGAATGAGCCACGCCCTATAAAATATAACCTTCGGGCCATTGTGAATAGTGAAGACAGCTCAAAGGCAGATCAATCTGCGGAGGTGGGTAGTTTAATCTGAATGTGAATCGTAAATACTCCTCATTTGAAAGTTATTTGAATGAATTAGAACTGCGCATACTAGACGTCCGGGTGATCAATCCCATACGCGCGTGTATGAGGTATTATGAAACAGTTTCAATTAATGAGGCGTACACTTGTATAAGCCTGTCTCAATATGCTACTTAATTAAATCATTGAATTACTGAACCAAATAGTTCACAAAGTGACGTTAGCTATCGCTGTCTGTCTTGTCATATTACGATTCATACAAACTTGTCCAACCGGGAATTACTTTCAAGATGTCTGGTGTTAATAAATGTAGCTTAGGGGATAAATTTCACATGATAACTTGGTGAATATATAACAGCTTAGAGTTCAAGCGCCTAACAATCTGGAAGGTATGATCAAATTTGATAAACCATGTTTTACATACAGCAAATCTGCAGCAGACGACAAAGATATTATAAAATCTCTACGGATGAAAGTATCATATTAGAAGAAAGTTTGACACATTATGGCAAGATGCTACATTGCTCATTATGAAATGTTTTAACCAATTTGATACTTGCTAAAATAATTTAAAAATCTTTAACTCTCAGCGCCAAAGGCAATACTGAGGTTTTTACAAACAATACTGATTCAGGCGAGTCAGCTCGTAACGAGCTGTCTCACCTGAAATCAGCATTGTTTGCTTTTTACTCATCAAAATAGTCCAAAACTTTTATTACATGAGAAATGGAGACGCCCGATATTGAACATGAAGAACACCATGAACCAAGATGGCTCAGTCGGTTACGACGGGTGCTATTAATTTAGCCGTTGTGATTTTGTATAGCGTTATTCGTCTTCCACCAATAGGCTTATAGTATATGCGGGAAATTAGCCAGTTGCCAAGGAATCAAGTTGTGTGATATACCGGTGCAAGAGAGAGTCGGGAAACTGTCCGCCGTGAGCGTATTGAACAGTAATCAATCAACGGGAGAAAAATCACGTGTTTGTCTCATTATGTAACATCTGACAAGAACACGTGAGAATAACCAGAAATAACAACCTTATCAATTTCCTTGTGCGACGCTTTTCGAGTCGTCTGTCTGGAAATCATTTGAGGAAAACACAGACGACATCTAGATATAATTGAAATGTAATCATTTGACAGAAATAAATTCACAATAAATGCCATGTGTATTGTATGACAAAGAGGATAAAGCATTCGTTTTAGAATATTCTCATGTTACATTAATATTATTAGATTTATTCAGCAGCAGATGTATCACAATCGACTGCATTAGTGAAATAGCATGAAGAAAATTACTTTCTCATAAGGAAGCATCAAGTTAACTGATACGTGCCTATTTCGATGTTAGCGAAGTGTACCTCATTAGGCAGTGACTTACGTGCCCTTATGTTCCATGCTTACACGCATTAGGGCTAAATGAACCATGGTCTAGGACAGATAACATGTATGAGCATACCTAATCTGTAAAGGTAAGTCTTGCAGGTCAATATCACTATGGCCACATTGTTTGTAGGTGTCATTTCCCAATGATGTATCTGCTTACCAAGTTTTGAATCTTAGGGTCTTGAAGTGTATGTTAATACCAATTGGAGTAAGGGAAAGGTGACCTACTATTAACAGATTAAGATGCGACACACCCTCACATGTGTGTCGTACCGAATTTTAAATTTGAAAGTCGTATTTCTTAGTTCTGGGGGACGAACGGACACTGTGCAATCATTTAATGCCTCTTATCCACTGTGTACACGTATGTTTGACGTCACAATAGTACATGTATGTAAACAAAATATACCGAGCACCGATGCTATCAAAACAGAAACACAAAGTTATAACAATATTATACTATTTAAGCCACGCCCAGAGATTGCGGGTCTTTTAAATGCATCGACGTAAAGTAATACTCATGTGACCCTGGGCATGCGCACAGTCACACCAGTGTCCTCACTGTCCGCCTATTTATTTGAAATTGGTCTAAATGCATCTTTTGTGGGATAACATTAGAAACGTAACCCAACTATTGATATGCCAATGTATCTTTAAATGATGCCGAAATCGGAGTTTCAGTAGGAACACGACGCGCCTTATTTATATACCTATATCAATATTTGCAAGATATACAAACAAAACGGAACATTTTATAAGAACATGACGTTTATTCCAATAAATCAATTTGCTTTAATTGCGATTTGGTCATTTTGTAACAAAATATACCGTTACATATTGGTTACAGTGGCAGCACGTTTCGGGCGATATTTACTATTAAATATTTTAGCGTTGTTCGGATACACTGGCTGAACAGGTTCTACACTGGTTGGAAGTGCCGAACGTTTTTTAGCTCACCTGAACACGAAGTGCTCAAGTTGAGCTGTTGTGATCACCTCATCCGTCGTGCGTCGTCAACAACAGCCTCGTTAACACTCTACAGGCTACATTTTGTATCCGACCTTCATGAACGTTTATCAGCACATTCATCTTCATCAACTATTGGACACGTTCAAAACTAGGTCATATGAGGTAAAAATAAAACTAGATCACTTGATCAAATTGAAGGAAATTCTTGTTAACACTCTGGAGGCCGCATTTTTAATTTGAGCATGTTAAAAACCGTGTCAGAGTGTTTGTCTTGCTGATAAGTAGGCCAAGTATGAATATGGATCATGTCCAGTCAAAAACAAGGTCACTAGGTCAAATTGCAGGCCAACCTTTTCAACACTCTGGAGCCTGCATTTTGTAACTCAGCAGTTTGAGATTTTGTCATGTCATTTGCATTATAAATCTCATTGCATTATTCAGGTGAGCGATCTAGGACCATCATGGCCCTCTTGTTGTTGTGCTTTTTTGCTGATTTTTAGATTTGTTATGTGCAGTGCGTTCCGATAGGGGATTGATAGGGGATTGGTGTAAAAACATGCTTTTAAAAGATTTAAACGAGAATTTATGGTTGTGTTCGCCTGAGACTTCATTTTTATCCCTTGAATCAGAAAAAATAGAAAGATCTTTGCTTAGCATTATTTATGAAATCGATCGCACATCCATCTTGTTGTTGACTTAACCCTTTCCCACATACAGACGCGATTTGAGAAACTACAGGAAACCGCTGTTTAAACATTATCAGCAGCTTCTCTTTTTTACACAATAATTTTAAATTTTATTTAAAAATAAAACCTGTTTTAATTTACATATGTTTTCCATAGTTTTGCGTAGAGGGTATCAACCGTGTCTGTGCAGATGTGTTGTATCTGGGAAGGGAGGGTCAACTAGTTGGACCTGTATGAATGCTTGCCAATTCATAAAGATAATGAACAATCTTACCGAAATAGGTTCCCCTTCATCAGGTTTTTTTTTAAAACATTGTGACAAAAGAAGAAATTGCTCAAAACGAGCAAGTTCTCCTTTTGCCACAATGTTTTCCACTTTTAGTCATAGGTTATTCTTATTTTCATTCATCCTGACTTTTTAACCCGTTACCCTAACAACAATTATCGCGTATGGAGAAGACTTTGAAAACGTCTATGAAAAACTATGGAATTACCATTAATGAAAGTATGAAAATGTAATGAAGTTTTAAAATCCATAATGCTTCAATTCCGTCAAATTGCGTGTGCAAAGGGGGAAAATGTGGCGGTAACGTTTAGGGTGGATAGTTTAGATCCTGATGGTATATAGAGGCTTCTTAAGTTGGTTCAAGTTAACACCTGTACAGGTAACAACTTCCAACATATTTGGTTATCTTGAGTATTAAACATGGTATGTGTAATATTTCTTAATTTCTTTTCATTTCTTTTCATTTCAAGTCTGAATACAACTTAATGAACAGCAAGTAAATGGCACATTTTAACAATTTCAATTTCATTTATAAAAAATCAGCTATCAAATCAAGCCGTTGCTCATTAGCAATAGATGAATTACAAAGACACTTATACCAATTATATGCACAATCAATACAGAGTTTACAAACAGACGTAATACGTATTTTAAAATAACATTATAAATAATATTACAAATTCAATGTCATTAGTGTACAATAGACACGCATCATATGTAGAACGAATGAAGGTTATCTAGAGCAGCCAGGTAATGTCGTAGGCTATTAACAAACTGTATTAAAATAGGAAAAACAAATTAGCGGAGGATGAATTTTATTGCTTGTTTTACATAGGAGCTGCGTGCGGTACAAATGAGTCTTGATGCATCATCTGCGATTAGTAGAGGCTTACGCGAGTCGTTACATTACACACAGTCTCAGCTGCGGCTTCACTGTCCGCTTATACTTCGAAGTGTTATAGATGCTACTTTTGATGAAAAACTGTAATTGCAGCCCCTTTAATGAAGCGCCCACTCTATTAATTGGGATGCAATGACGGGGGAAATTCAACTTTTCCCTATGACAGGAGTCAATTATAGTTTATAGATGTTATTATGATACAGATGCAGCTTGACTGTCAGCCTATACGTTGACGTATAATAGATGCTACTTCTGATGAAAAGCTGTAATTGCATCTCCATTAGTGAAGCTCCCACTCTATTAAGTGGGATGCAGTGACGGGGGAATTAAACCTTTCCCTATGACAGTGGTCAATTATAGTTTATGTTTGGATGTTATTGCGATACAGATGCCACTCATTAACCCTTTCCCTCACACGACAATTCTGCTAAACTAATAGCACCCGTCGTAACCGACTGAGCCAACTTGGCTTTTCGTTTTCTCAATTTAACCCTTTCCCTCATACGACAATTCTGCAGCAGACGACTTTGAACATAATTTGTTAAAACATAGAAAATCTCCATAATTGAATGGATAACCTATGACTAAAAATTGAAAACATTGTGGCAAAAGGAGAAATTGCACGTTTTGTGCAATTTCTTCTTTTGTCACTATGTTTTCGAAAAGCCGTCTGCTGCAGATGCGCAGAAAGCGTCTCTATGAGGGAAAAGGTTAAATTAATCAACCGATTGTAATCTGTACTGTCTTATGTCATCCCGTTTTATAGTAAGGTTATATGAATCGTGTTACTCTGATTATTATGATTTGGCTTCACGAAGAATGGTCGATCAAAGCTGAACTATGCTCCTTGTAGATGTTGGTATTTTTCATCTTTCATTTATTGTTGTTTTTGTTTTTGTGTCTATACCAAACGGTATAAAACTTGTCTTCTGTATTAATTCATTTGCTGTACATACCAATTACTCACTGTTTCCTAGGGCAGTTGTCTCTAGGCGTAGCTTCGCTTGTGGCGGTTATGTCTCCCAGATATGTCATGTATAAATATTCATATTGAATTGGGTTATATATGTAACCATGTTTATTAATTTATGGCATTAATAAATGCCCATTTTCATTCAATCCGTTCTGGTTATATATGTAACCATGTCTATTACTTTATGGCATTAATAAATGCCCATTCTCGTTCAATCCGTTCTGGTTATATATGTAACCATGTTTATTACTTTATGGCATTAATATATGCCCATTTTCATTCAATCTGTTCTTAAGTCTTTTATTCATGACATACAAGTCCTACTGCCCTTCGTCTTAACGCTTATCTTTCTCGAATTCTTCTATTATTTGCTCATCTTCCCTGGACCAGGCATAAAAGCTGAACTTCACATATTGCATCGTAATATCTCTATTTTGCATATTTTAAACGCAGTTTGGTTATCGATAGTATAGTTAAAAAAAACTGTTAACCCTTTCCCTCATACGACAATTTTGCAGCAGACGACTATAAACATATTTTGTCAAAGCATAGACAATCTCTATAATTTAATGGATAACCTATGACAAAAGTGGAAAACATTGTGGCAAAAGGAGAAATTGCACGTTTTGTGCAATTTCTTCTTTTGACACTATGTTTTCAAAAGCCGTCTGCTGCAGAGGCGTCAGAAAGCGTCTCTATGAGGGAAAGGGTTAAAGCTTCACATCGTTGAATATGACTATTGATTAGTTGTGGTGGATGACTTAATACAGTGTTTGAATTACTTCCTACGTTAATACAATAATTGATAAAGATGCTGAGTATATACATATATACATAAAAGACAGCTCTACAGTGATTAATACATCGCGATCAGGGGGCAGCCAAATGCGTTTTAATGAAACCAATATCGGAAAGAAATTTAGAATAAAAGAAAATAAATCAAGATTTAAGGTAAACAATGCAAGATAGAAGCATGTTTAACTATTCATATGTTCTTTTGTTATATAACACGTACATATAAACCAGGTTCATATGCCCGTGGTATCAATGAAAGCTTGATAAGCTTGTTTCTTGATGTTTCCATGTCTAAATATTTTCACACTTTCGAAACAAAATAAACAGGAAATGATCATGAAAAACTGTTACAAATCTATCATTACAATGTACAAATTATTAGCGATTTGATACTTAATGGTAGAGGTGGCGAAATATTAGAAAACTCGTGCCGCTTTTGTAGGCCGCAACATATGTCACACAATACTGTATATTCCTGCATGACGTCCGGGATCTGATTGTATTCACGATTTTAGCTGAGGAGTTCCGATTATAAATAGTGCTGAGGGTTCTTGCACTCCTGTGCCGCTTCGTTCTTCTTATCCTAAACACGATAGTGTCACGACTTGGAGCAAGGAAACGAGGGCACACACGCGTAAGAGAAGCGTAGCGCGTCACACATTATAAAGACAGCGAAGCCTCTGTCAACCATTACCATTGTTGGTTTATTATATGAAAACAAGTATCTGATTTGAAACCATTTGAAAGACAATTAATTTTGTTATACCTGCAAACATTGAAGTATATTTTTAGATCAATTTAAAACATTGTCGAAAATGTATTACTTACACGTTTTGAGTTATTCCTTTTCCTACGAAGTTTTCATTTTTAGATGCATCTGTATCGCGTAAAAAGGTTAAAGTTGTGTTGATGTGAGTGTGTCTGGCACGTAATCAAATGAAGCCATATCGGGGGCCGCCTCTCATTGGATTCATGTCACCAACCTTTGATTAACCAACCTTTTGATTAATGACCTCTAATAACAGACCAGACAAATGTACACGTACGTGATCACTGCATGCGTCATCGTCGGATTTACCAAAATCTAGACAATACATATCGAAAGCCGTTATAAATAAGATTGATTATTGAATACAGATGAAAACATTGTGGCATAGGAGAACATGTTTATTAGGAGTAAGTTACCCTTTAGCCACTAAGCCTTCAAGAGTCGTCAAGTATCGACCCGGATCAGCCTAAGGATGCCGCACAGACTTACCCGGATAGACACTTTTCGCCTCCTGTCGATTTTCTATTTCAGGAACCATTACTCTATACCTATATCCCCCTGAAACGGAATGTGTCGGCCCGGATCAGTCTGCGCGGACATTTCTCGCGGGACGGCTTATTTCTCAACTTGCGAATGCGCTTAGGTTTTGCCAAGAAGTGACGTGGGACGGCCAGACGTAGTTACTCATACTTTTTTTCACATAAAAGGGCACATACGTCGCTTACGATGATAACTACAAAGCACATAGTTACATGTCAAATATATAAAACACTCCTAAATTACTGATCGCTTTCACATAATGTTATGACAATCAGGAAACACTAACAGATAGAAAGATATTCTGTATTTGGTAACGTTAACTTTATATAGTTTCTAGTAACATACACAAAAGTATACACATATTTTAACAGTTTATTATAAATAACAGAAACTAGTTAAAACTTTAGAACAGTTACGGACAGTTTAAAGCCCCATTCGTCTTGTTCCGAATTGGCTTCCCGGTATGTCCCGGATAGTAGTTGAGGAGAAACATTGTCAAACCAGAGGACATCCGCGGCGGCACCGTAGCATTTAGGGATGATCCGTAACGAACCCTGTTGTTCCGGCTCGATCCAGCACACGTCCCCGGATGTTAAAAAAATGTTAATGACAATCGGGAGACACCGGGCGAAATATCCAGAACAGGTGTAGCGTAAAATTGTACGGACCGTGACAAACACAAGATCAACCGGAATGCTCGCAAATTTGACGTTACGTGGTGAGGAATAAAATATTCATCGCCGTAAGAACGTCGAGATAACATGTTTACGTCGTGTTGTTGCACTAAATGTGTAAAAATAATCCACAATTTTATCTTTTATTATTCTATTTTGAATTATAGTGTAAACTTGTATTAATCATTTATCGTTCTTCACGACGACGACGACTACGAAGAATACCAGTGTTTACGATGAATTGAACAAACACATTACAGGAATGAAGACATTGTCTGATCTATGTTCCTACAACAGCCAAAATTAGTAAATTCTTGGTGTTTGGAGAAGTATAATTTCTTAAAGGGGCGTTGTAGACATGTTTTGAAAGTTAATTGTGTTTTTATGCCAAAATTAAGCTCAGATTAAGTGTCGTTTTAAAATCGAGTGAACAGAGAGAGACATTGAGACAGAAAGAACGAGAAGAGAGAGAAAGAGAGAGAGACAGAGAGCAACCTTCAGTATCATGGTTGCTGTAGAGAAAAACGGATAAATATAAATACTTTGTAACCAAATGTAATCCATTCAGTCTTTCCAAACCAATGTATTAATTGACAAGGAGGGTTATCAATCCAAGGGTCGTGAGTTAGAAAGCCATTCATTCATTGACAAACTGATAAATTGGAGTTTAATAGCTTTCTCCTACCTGATTTCCAGACTCCACTCGTTTCAGGAAACTTGCTTGCTTCCCATATAAACTATTAATACCCTTTAGTGGAAGGCTAAAATCTTTTGTCAATTGCGAGAAAGAAAGAATGACCAAGCCGTGGTTCGAATTCACAATCCCTAGATGTATAGCCAGCGTAACAAACTATTGTGGCCCGACCAATTGATTGACAAAGGTCATTCGTCTTTCACCAAATGGGCTAAAAATCCTAGTTACTGGCGCCAATAAGGTTTGTGATTAAGCGACATCTACTCCAAACTTACATAAATTATGCACATGTGAAAAAATAAATCACCTTTAAATAACGTTCGTTGAAAACTTTATGGAGCAAGTTGACATTTACTGGTGGGGGAAATTTCAATTAACATTGATGAGGTAATCTAAGTTCCAATTATCTCGATTCGCACCATTTATTTGACATTTCATTTATTCCCAAATGCAGACATCTCTATTGCAAAATTGCATCTGCCCCGAAAAATCTCCATTGCGTATTTAAAGTAAACCGATGATCCGGCACAATGTCCGTATACGCCGGTGCAGGGCCGGGTCTCTACCGTTGCTCTATCGTGACACAGTCAGTGGTAATATGTGCATGCCCCGGTATATATACTATTGGGTTAACAAAGGGTGCTCGACCGGTACATGACCGACACATGACCGGGCCATACTGGGTTTGATCGGTGGTCACCGGGATACAGTGGACCTGGAAACACGCCGGCGTGACACCGTAAATGAACCGTGCAAAAATCGGGTAGTCCGGTATCAAACGGGGACATCCGGCTTTTAAACCGGTGGCCCTCCGGGATAACGACGGGACTGAGAGAATGCAATTGATGTTTCGGCAAAAATATCCCGTATCATCCCGGTATAACGGCTATGGGGCTTTTAATACCAACATTTAGGGCAACATCATTGTTAGACTTTGGGGGACAATGTATTGGGGATAATAACTATTTTTACAGACTGGATACTGGGATAAATGAACTGAAATTTTACAAAAACAAAACCTGAAGATAACAAGATTGTATCACCTTCAAGGGATTGATGTTTTGTTTTACAATGCTTAATGAAATGAAAACACATCGTTTAATCATTATCTTACACACTGCCATGCAGACTTCATTGTCTTGACTAATGGACTTGTGGTGTTAAGTACATCAAATGTACATTATATCCCTTAAGTACTCTTTACAGTATCCGTTGTCTGATATGTCATTTTTCATATGATTTGCGTCTATCGATGTGAGGTCTTAATGCATCTACGCACAGTCTTACTAGACTTTCACTTTTCGCCGACCTGTAGATAGACCCATTATATTACTTCTTGAAACAAAAATAGAATTGAAGTCCCACGGGTGTAACTATCTTATCCGTCCATCTGTCCGTGTGGGCTCGTTAAGCAGATGCAATAAGACATTGAATCGCCAGATGCAGCTAGACTGTACTGAACTGACACAAACACGTGATGTCACAGATTGTCAGACCAGTAAGTAGAACAGATAGTGCTGTTAAAAGCCCACTTTCTAAACGGGCTTCATCTTACAGAAAGGATGAGTATTTATTGGATAGAAAATGTTTTGTTGGAAAAAGGAGATATTTCTTTCTGAACATCTCACAAAAATATTTGTTTTTTGTAAATTACTCTACATGATCATTAGGGTTTATTAATGTGTCTTTCAAGCAGTGACGAAAATGTGCAAATTAAAGTTCGAAAGTATATGAAATCATTTACTGTATAATAATCTTACGAGGTTAAATATGTTTGCTTCTCAATTCTACATCTTCCTCATACAGACAAGTGTCAGAAGGACACAGTAAAAAGATACACAACATTCCAAAACGTCTAAGTGACATAGAATACGACGAAAAGAAGAAATTAATTGGTTTCCCGGAAACACCCGTCAAGTCGCTCAACGACTCACGTGGTGATATACGCGTTAATCATTGGAACACAATGACGTGTTGTCAAAATAAACGGAAGATGTAAATATCAATTCTTCCAAGATCATGTTTACAGTCTTCAATCTTAAATGTTTATGAAGTCATAAAAGTGCATCTTCTATTGGCGTTTTTCTTCGGATGGGACCAGATGGTTTGGACACGATGATCAACAGTATTTCAGTTATATGACGGCGACCAGCCCGCCAACCCAAGTGTCTCCAGTCCGTCTTGCACCAGCGCAACAGCACTCCACATCCTATTCTTCACAGTCAACAGGCTGTCGTCCTACAAGGACATTTTACCCAATTGGTTGTTAAACTAAAACATAACGCGCCGGTACTTCACGTAACAGTCTGACTATGCAAGCAGCCTCTTTTCAACATTTTCGGACGTTTTACCCGATTGTTGGAAAGGCAATTGCTACAACACAGGAGAAAGTTCATCCGTCGACAGTTTTGTTCACCATTCCCATTATCAATTTGTATTCTGGTATGAGTCAATGTTGTCCTACCTGCAATGTTGACATTCAACAAACAAAGTATGAAAAAATAATAAAGACAAGTATAGCGCTTCATTTTATAGATAAGTATGGTCAGTACAAACACATGTCGTTACAAATCATTTTGTCCATTGGTTTATAATGTTAAATGTGTAAGCGTATGGAAATATTAGTTTTGTTTAAACTTATTTATTTCACATCGATTGCGAAACAAGCTTTCAGCTTATATTAACCATGCTCCATGTCTGCTTCCTGGAGTCTTAACCAGTACTCGAGCCGTTTTTGTTGAAAAATCCCAAAGTAAGAACCCGCTCATCACGGAACTCGAATCCGGGGCCGTTGGTACGAGAGGCCGACGCTTTACCTCTGTACCACCGTCTTCCACATGGCAATATTTGCACCCACTGTATTGAAATAATTTCTCGAGTCACAAAACGACGACGCTCTGGCGGGCGGTGCCGATAAAACGCAATAACTGTAATTTAGGGGATCATTGATAATAACACGACCAGAACAAAAATAGAATAAAATAACCGTTTGCATCAGCTAATCGAATGTCTTCTTATTGCACGAGAACATCGTGTCATACAAAACACGTACCCATCGTTCGAGACATATTCCAGCTATCCGTATGTTGTTTGTAAACACAGATATATCTGTATGTTGTTTGTAAACACAGATCTTTCTGTATGTTGTTTGTAAACACAGATCTTTCTGTGTTATCTTAACCCTTTCCCAGCAGAAGGCTTTGAAAATGTCTACTACAAAAATGGAAAAACTGAGAAAAGTTTAAAACTTTGTGGCAATTTCTCCTTTTGTCACAATGTTTTTAGAGTCGTCTCCTGAAGATGCGTCAGCGTCTACAGGTGGGAAAGGGTTAATTGTTAAAAACATTTTCTGTTATTTAGAAGCGACCAGTGTATAATTAGATTGCGTGCAATATGATTGTTTTCTACATTGACTACCACCACTTGATTGCCTTTATTAGAGCGCGTCTGGGAAACAAATGAGAAACACAAACAAAAAAGACAAATAAAGTCGACCATGTTTTAAAACGTCCGCAAAAAATATGCTTCAAACTTAGATGCTATGGAATTCCAATTTCCATTAATATTACGTGGGACTGCTGGGAAATCAGGAACATAACTCATCAATAAAAACGTTAATTGTCAATTAACCATCAATCAGTAAGTACAGCGGATTCACTAAGGTATCAGCACACCATCTTGTGAACATTGATACAGTTAATAGGAAAGGAATGCCTGTAACCGTTTCTAACACTGTTATTCCTTTCCGATCTACACTAGATCAGCAGCAGACGACTTTCAAAACGTATGAGCCGTTCCACGAGAAAACAAACATTATGGACTCTGCGTAATGTATCGACCCAGATCAGTCTGCTTATCCGGGCCGACATATTCCGTCTCAGCGGGATAGAGGTATAGCGTTATGATTCCTGAAACAGAAAAATCCGTAGGAGGCGAAATGTCTGTCCTGGTAAGCCTGCTCGGCATGCTCAGGCTGATCCGCGTCCATACTTTACGCAGAATCAGCAATGTTGGTTTTCTCGTGAAACGGCTCATAGTTATTGAACAGAGTTAAAATGGTATGGCAATTGGAGAAATCGCTCACATGAGTAATTTCTCATTGTGCAACACTGTCTTCAAAAAACGTCCGCTGCAGATGTTTCGAAATGCGTCTGCTTGTATTCAAAGTTAGCACACAATGACTAAATGAATGTTAAACTGTCTTTCGCTACATGCAGAATAATATTAAAACATAAATCATCGAAGTAAATTTAGTATGTATTCAAGCAACATTGAAAGCGGTAAAATAAACTGAACCACTAAAATTGACATGTTTGAACCCTTTCCCTCATATAGACGCTTTCTGACGCCTCTGCAGTAGACAGCTTTTTGAAAACATAGTGACAAGAGAAGAAATTGCTCACAACGAGCAATTTCTCCTTTTGCCACAATGCTTTCAACTTTTAGTCATTGGTTATCCATTCAATTATAGAGATGTTCTATTTATTGACAAAATATGTTCAAAGTCGTCTGCTGCAGAATTGTCGAATGAGGGAAAGGGCTAAAGGAAGACGAAAGCGAATCCCGTTTAACGGATCACCACAGAGTTGATACGTAATGGAAGTTTCATGTAGAATCTGACATAGAACAAGATAGGATAAATTGGTACAATTTAGTCAGGTCATCAGATTATTAATATTAATTTAACAAACATTAGTTTAAGTGCAGTAATCCATATTATCTGATGAGACAGAAGTCAAAACATTTAAAAGAGTCGTCTGTCTAAATGTTATCATAAAAATGAAATAAAATAATCATTAAAAATAATGAGAATCAGAATGTAAAGAGGAAACAAATGTTGCGATTTCTGAAAAATGTTAATCCAAAAGTAAAGGGCTTCGAATCGAATGTGAGCGTATTTAAGTTTTACAATCTTTATAACAATTTCGCACATAAATACCAATTTCAGTTACAACCGTTTCACGCCAAGCCCTCGACATAGTCGATAAAGACATTTCTAAAAGAAAAAGCAATTTCCACTTTTCCAACATTAATATCAAATGTGCTGCAATTTCCAAAAATATTAAAATACTTCACACAGGTATTTTCAACCTGACTATATAAAAGTATCGTCCTGAAAACAATTAAATTGCTGATTCTCAGAGATAATCTGGCAAATGCTTGAATAATTAATGACATTTATAGAAACTGCTGCAATTGACCTTGGCGTTACTTAATTTAAACTAGATTTCAATGCACCTTTCGTTGGATAAGTCGTAATGACATGAATTAGTTATAGAACAACATATAACAGCAATTATATGTGACTGCATATTGTGCAGTTTTTATAAATAGCGATATTTCGAAGTGGGTGATTGATTTAGATCATACTGGGAGAAAATTGCGTAATCACCCAATGGTTTGGACTACAAATCCTAGATAAAATTCACAACATTTGGTTTTGAATCGAAACAAAAGAAAAGATATAACCATAAATGGAATGTTAACTTTTTATTACAAAATCAAAATGGCGTCTGAATTTAATCATTTGTACCGACGTGATCCTCGATTGGCTATGCTCGGCTATTAGCGGCTTCACTGTACCTTCAGCGGCACAAACGTAATTCACTTCCGGGAAAAGAAATCACGTTTCTCATCAGTGCCGTATGCCCGACATCATTCATGCTTTATTTCACTGAAATATAAAAGACGGATAAAAGTCAATATAAACGGCGAAGTTATTTCTTGATGAAATCACCGTTTGAAATAACGAGATACTCCAGAAATTAATCATTTGTTATTCCTAGATTGTCCACTGAAAAGTATGTAATGAATACAAATGTTATGATTCATCACTCCAGCCTTCGTTAATTGGTATGTGCCGTACGAAAACATACATTAGGAAGTTTTGAAGTTAATAGCAATTACGACGAAAATGACTTATAAGCTAGCCGAATTTAAGGCCTAATCCATTATGCTGCAGCTTACATGATGCTTGGACGACTAGGTGGCGAACATGAAAGTACCATATCAGAATGCGTTGATACGTATACTGATCTGGATCGTCGCCAGTCTCAAAAGTCGCATTTCGTGCTGGTTGGTCGAATTATTAATTGGTAATTATTTCATCTTGAGAAGTATTAAATGTAAGTTAACCCTTTCCCTCATACGACAATTCTGCAGCAGACGACTTTGAACTTATTTTGTCAAAACATAGAAAATCTCCATAGTTGAATGGATAACCTATGACAAAAAGTGGAAAACATTGTGGCAAAAGGAGAAATTGCACGTTTTGTGCAATTTCTTCTTTTGTCACTATGTTTTCAAAAAGCTGTCTGCTGCAGAGGCGTCAGAAAGCGTATATATAAGGAAAATAGTTAATACAATAATAACCACTTGCTAGTTCCTATAATATGATAATCTAAACCCGGCAGCAATATTAATCAACTAATGAGCAAAAGTAAAACATTTGCAAATGAACTCATTTAACATAGCGTAGAGTATAGGATGCAGAGTATAAGCATGTAACGTTCATTTGAACCGTTAATGAAATGACCTATTTTAACATAGTGTAGAGTATAGGATGTAGAGTATAAGCATGTAACGTTCATTTGAACCGTTAATGAAATGAGCTATTTTAACATAGTGTAGAGTATTGGATGCAGAGTATAAGCATGTAACGTTCATTTGAACCGTTAATGAAATGAGCTATTTTAGAGTCGATGGCACTGCTCTGTAAACATCTTGCAAAACAAGATATATTCGATTTTTTTTTTTATCTTAAGCGGGTATTCGTTTTTGCCCATTGTCTTCAAACAGCATCTGCTGTAGAATATCCTAAGCTAGTCTTTGTCACGCAAAAAGCTCGTTTACTGATACTGTTTGCAAGAAGGAAAAAAAACTTAGGTAAGCTTTGGTGAAAATGTCAGAATCTATATATAATTAACAAACCGATGTACCTTAATTTTCTAGTTAATTGAAATTCTGCTTCAGCGGCGCGTGTACTGGTAATGTCTACGTGAAAGAGACATTAAGAGTGATTTATAAAGAGAACAGTATACTAGCAAATACACTAGCGACTGGGTTGATCTATAACGTTCAAATAGTTCATAAGAAAGACTTGTTTTTTTACTTGAACAACCAACGTGGTTCGGACTGACTGTATTCTATATGTGGATCAGAGATTATATATATACTATAGGTGGATAATAGATTATATACCATGATGTATGTATGTGTGATATATAGTGAAAGTGTTTGAATGGATGTTCTGAATATTTAATCTTGATCTTGCGCGAAATTAGAAAGTATGGAAGGATACCAAACAAGCCTCACCTCTGACGAGTTGCTAAACAAGGACTCGAACTTATAATCTACCGGTTCTTTCTTGTGAGGTACATGTATATCCCTTATTACTTTGGATGTTTAGTTAAGATAGCAGGTAACGTTCAGTGATATATGTTAGCCACCTGGAAACAATCAATAAAACGGTAATAATGCAGGGTCATAATTCGTTGATTTACATTGAAATAATGAATAAATTGAGTTATTACAGTCTGTAGCATTTTGTAGTGTTCAGGAAGTATCTATACCTGTACTATTTTGCTAAAACCACTGCTAGTTTGCTTCTTTTACAGCGAAGAATTTTATTTCTCTAGAAAAACGATGAAAATTATCATGGGCTTTTATGATCGGAGAGAATTTAGGACCTTTATTGATACCTTAACATGAGTATACGTGCACAAAGATAGTGTATAAGTTAAGCCAATTTTAGGGTTTAGGTGTGTGTGTGGGGGGGGGGGGGGGGGGGGGGGTTAAGTTACAAGTGCATGAATTTAGAACACATATAGAAATATTCATGCTCGAAAAAAATCACACAATGTTAAAAACGGTTTCACAATCGACATTTATGACATGGGTGGGGGTTATATGAGAGTTAAAGGGGATGTCAGACAATTTTAGGGTCATCATTTTAAACGACCATAAAATATTTCAATTATTACTGCCATTCTAAGCAATGCCGATTATATCATGTTTTATTGTTCAGTTAAACGTTTATGAATACTCTACTATTTAGAGCTGAAAATGCGATAGAATAATGTCCTCCACACAAATCTCATGTTTCATACTTCACAATTAATTATATATTATAGGGACGTTTTAAGCCATCTTGCTTTACAAATATAATACATGTACTTGTATAAGTAGTTTTAGCCTTTTTATTTTAAATGCCAAAAATAGTGAGACAGATGTATGTAAATTGTTACGCATAATTAATTAAGTAGTGCAAGATTTTCGACAACAGCTGAGGTCAGTTGTTTTATCAAGCCTGTTGTAAATCTGCCAATGGTTCGTTCAGCTGTTCGTTTTCTTTTAACATATGATGATGTTATCTGGGTCACATAACTCATAGAGAAAATGAGTTAAACTAACAAGAACATTCTGTAGCAATTAAAACCTCTTCACAGGTTACGAAGGATATATATGTTTGGTGTTCATGGAACGTCAGTTATTGGTTTGAGTATAAATTAATAAATTAATTAAAGCGTCTGGATGAATTTTTAAATAACCCTTCTTATTCAAATCAATATTTCTTGTATGCCTACTGATGTTGTTTCAAATGATATTGATCGTCTCCGCAAAGAAACATGTTGGATGCACATGCTTAAAACACTGTATCCTGATGGACTAAATTCCCACAGCTGTTATTCGATGTAAACTGATCTGTAATCACCGTAATGCATTATACATGTAGTTGCATATAGCATTTCCGTTGAGCATGGCGATACTTTAATGTTACTGCTACAGATTAACTCTGATAACAGTCGGCTTGGCTCGTTGTATGCGTTGAGACCTTTTTTCCCAGACTACATTGTGAGGAATCCGCTGTGGTCGAGTGGTTAGCGTCGGGGATTTTGAAACCGGGTGTCCCGGGTTCGATCCCGAGTCGCTGCACTACGGTCATGCTGGAGTGCCCTTGGTCAAGGCACATTGTCTAGCCTAGTACTGGTTTGTTTACCCAGGGATCATGAATAAGTAAACTGTCGCCGTGATATAACTGAAATAATGTTGAAAGCGGCGTAAAACCTCAATAAATTCCAGACTACATTGTCTTTATCATGATACTAAAGACTCGTGTTTGTTTGTGGTTTGTTTTGTTATTACTCAAATGTATCTTATCTTTCCAGTCTAAAACCCTGTGTACTGCAGCTAATAAATTGGATAGTTATTATAAAGGTAGACACTCACACAGCGGCTATGATAGTATAACGATACTGTTATTGAAGTACCTTGGATTCCAGTCCATGTGTTTATTACCCGCCGACAGGAAACTCGTGAACTTTTGACTCGTAATTTCTATATACCTCATTTAAACTTACTCGCTAGCATGTGTTGTGAAACTAAAAAGCTACAAGTTGTTAGGATTCAACAGATACCATATAATATGACAAGCCGTTTTACTATTTATTAGCTTAAGATGTTTAACGTATATATCTCTATATGTAATGGCCATATCACACCAGAACGTTTTAAGCCAACGCGTGAGTAACGTGATTGAATTTCGGCAACACGCTGACCAACGCTAGGCCAGCGTAAGCAACACACTGAGCGCGTTACTCTCACGCTGAGAAACGCTGTCATATGCTGAGGTAAAAATTAATTTGTCAACAAACCTAAAATTTCCAGCGTTTGCCATCGTGTGACTTGACTTTTTTCTGTGGAAGTTCAGCGTTTGCCAGCGTATAAACATTTGTTAACGCGTTACTCGTGCGTTGGCCTATAACGTTCTGGTGTGACAGGGCCATTAGAGAGAAATATCTCTAAAATCGACATCAGTAAGGAACAATACTTTAAATGAAAATGTACTAATATTTCCACATAATTGCTATGGGCCGAAGGGTGATATCAATACATTGTCATTGTCTATTAAAACGAAATTCTTTAGCAAAGTTGGTTTTATCACAAATTGCTAGAAGTGATGGTTTTAAGCACATTAGGCACTGTTTAATGAGCTGATAACACTGATGGCTTTATTTCTTTAATTTACAAACGTAATTTAATAGCTATCGTTCATTACATATAAAATGCGGGAGGTCTAAGAACGTGAAACCCTTTCCCTTATTCAGACGAGATAGGACTCCCTTTGCCACAGACGAATTAATTCCTACTTGCATATCGAGGGCTTGGCGTGAAACGGTTGTAACTTAAATTGTTTGTTTTTCACCAAGGTTCATCACCTCGCCATAAAGTCTTTATAAGCGTTAAATCATTTTACTTGGTAAACAATGGAAATTTAGGTGCCATTGCTCGTTCTGAGCAATGGCACCTAAATTTGCATTGTTTACAAAGGGGTTAAAATTGCCCCTAAACCAGGGCTTTCAAAATAGGTTTTTAGTTACAACCGTTTCACGCCAATCCCTCGATATGCATTATGATGCATATGTTGCATACATCTTCCAGAAGCATTGTGTCAAAAGAACAAATTTCTCATGATATTTTTTTCCTTAAGCCACAATGTTTTCAACTTGATTCAATAATTATAATTATCTTCATTTAGAGAGATGTTTCCATATTTATGCTGACGTAATTTCAAAATCGCCTGCTTCTTATTTGTTTTATCTGGGAAAGGGTGAAAGTCGAAACTAGATAAGACAATAAAACTTCGTTTCTACTTAAGTTGTGTTTGTATGGTAGTTTATTTCGTAATATGGTAAATGTGGGAATATCAGCTAATTTAGTAAGTCTACTAGGTAACGGATTACAATTAACAACATGATTAAGATAAATTCGTACAGTTTAGAAAATAGTCCAATAACTGTTTTTTGCCGCGGACAGACGACTCTTGTCTGAGACAATACTGAACACGAGCCGTACCACGAGAAAACCAACATTATTGACTCTGCGTAATATATCGACCGAGATCAGTCTGCGCAGTTCGTGCAGGCTAATCCGGACCGACACATTCCGTCTCAGGGGAATACAGGTATAGATAAATAATTCCTGAAACAGAAATTCCACATGAGGCGAAAAGTGTCCGTCCGGGTATGCCTGCGCGGCATGCTTAAGCTGATCCGGGTTGATACTTTACGCAGAGTCAATAATGTGAAACGGCTCAGTATGGGAATAAGAAGATAATTCATATGTATGGTTTATCTACCAATGCACTTTTTGTAGGTTATAATCCCGAGTGATATTTACGCCCTTTTAAACAAAAGACTGCATTAGCACGAGTTTGTTATTAGTGGGTAAAATCACGATGTTAAGAATTTCTGGCGCACCACTCGTTTCTTACACAGTCTAATTTATATCTACACCGTTCGTAAAGCACCATGAAGCCCCTAGAAAACGTTTATGACAAAAAGAGAGAGAGAGAGAGAGAGAGAGAGAGAAGAGAGAGAGAGAGAGAGAGAGAGAGAGAGAGAGAGAGAGGGAGAGAGAGACAGAGAGATAGAGACAGAGACAGACATACAGACAGACATACAGACATACAGACAGACAGACAGACAGAGACAGAGAGAGACACATACATAGAAAGACAGCGAGAGGCAGAGAGAGAGAAAGAGAGAGAGAGAAGGAGAGAGAGAGATAGAGAGAGAGAGAGAGAGAGAGAGAGAGAGAGAGAGAGAGAGATTGAGTGTGTGTGTGTGTGAGAGAGAGAGAGAGAGAGAGAGAGAGAGAGAGAGAGAGAGAGAGAGAGATTGAGTGTGTGTGTGTGTGTGTGTGTGTGTGTGTGTGTGTGTGTGTGTGTGTGTGTGTGTGTGTGTGTGAGAGAGAGAGAGAGAGAGAGAGAGAGAGAGAGAGAGAGAAGAGAGAGAGAGAGAGAGAGAGAGAGAGATGAGAGAGAGAGAGAGAGAGAGAGAGAGAGAGAGAGAGAAGAGAGAGAGAGAGAGAGAGACAGAGAGAGACAGAGAGAGAGAGAGAGAGAGAGAGAGAGAGAAAGAGACAGAGAGATAGAGACAGAGACAGACATACAGACAGACATACAGACATACAGACAGACAGACAGAGAATTGCCATTGATTTCAATACATCTGACGGTTGGATTTCCTGTGACGTGGATAATTGTTTAAACTGAACACAATGTAAAAATGTTGAATACAAGATATAGCGATTTTAGTGATACGTCGTGTGGGAAATCGGATGATTTGGATCAATACTGCTTGTCTGTGTTATAATCCCTGTATTTATGCTTGACGTCAAATTATGTCATTAAACCATGATTTTAATTAAGGTTTTATGAATCATATGAACCATTATATGGACCAGAGATACCGTTATTGCGGTTACGCACCTGCGAGTAGAATTAATAATATTTTACACATGAAAACATTTTTTGTTGTCTGGTTATGTTTTTGATCGTCACTTTTTATCATTTTTAGACGATAGCACGATAGCCATATCCTTTACATGTTAAAAGAATATCGCCACACGAAATATAAATGACTATTGCACTCTGTAAGTGACTTTCTTGTGCAAACGCAATGTTGGTAGGACGTTTCATGCACTTAAGTAACTGGCTGGCGTACTGATCAAAGTAAGCTGAAACTGCTTGTATTGATTTTGATCTACACTAGTCGCAAATTTCAAATAGTTTGTACGGACCATTCATTTACTCTCAGAGGCATCAGTTGAGTCCAATCGCTTATTTTGAATCAGAATTCATATCATGGCAATCATTTACAATTGTTGATGTTCTTTTGATACAGTAACCCCATCTACAGTGCAAGTTATGTACGAATAATTGATAAAGTGAGTCAGCAGCGAACTAAATTTTAGTCAAATTAGGCTAGCTAACCTAAATGGCAAAGCTGTTATGAAAAGAGCGGTTTATCAGGGCATGTATATCAAGGTCGGAACATTCTTCAAATTATGATATAAGGTCATAATCTGGGCTAATCTGGGTCGATACATTAAGCAGAGTCCATAATGTTGGTTTTCTCGTGGAACGGTTTAAATTATAAACATACAGTCATAAAAATCAGCGTAAGGAATTTAGTGCACTACCTTGTTCTTACATAAAGTGGCTTAACTATGTTTCTTCAAATCAAAGCAAACCTAAAAATGCCGCAAAATAGCTTTTGCGATTGTAATATTCCCGGTTAAAGTTATCACTTCCAGTAACAGCTTAAACATTCCTCTTCTGAATTGTTACAACTTTCAACAGATTGGAGAGTTAAAAGTCTTCGATTTATTGCGCAGTCAGATGACCGATAATACCCTAAACAAACTGGGTATCATCAGAAGGCTTGAGAGATCGATGATAGTAGACGATGACGATATTTCCATTCAATATGACATCCGCAGTCATAGATTTTAGTTGAATACATTTCATATATAGTATGTCTCAATTGATATAAAAGATCTATACACAGTTTGACAACCATTACTTTGATGTCGACACCCATTAAACGCGTAAATATATTTACAAGAGAGCAAGAAGTACAGGGTTGAAAATGGTGGGTTTTTACATAAATCTCAAATCAGCAATGAATATTTTGAACAGGTGCTATTTTGAAGTTCCTCTATCGCAAATTAAATTACGAATTTGATGCAAGATTGAAAGTTTGTAGAAACAGAGCAGTTCAGCAATTTCACCGTTTCAAAAGTTGCCTGCTGCGTATGTGTATTTATCAACTTGCAGGACGTCCATTTTTTTATCATTCTACCCGGAGAAAAATTAAATATACAATGCTTTTTAAACAAAATATTACTTTGGCAAATTGTCACGTTTAGACATACCCTTAATGAAGTCAATCAGCTATACATGTTAACATTAGGAATGTGCGGATCATAATCTTAAAGGAACTTTTCAGTACTATGTTCCAAAAAAACGAAAATGTGAATTTAAGGAATATTTTCAGATCTGCTCCCCTGAAGGTTCTTAATACCCCGATGCTCACATGACCTTTTTTCCATATCGAGGGCTTGGTGTGAAAGGGTTGTAACTAAAAACCTATTTTGAAAACCCTGGTTTAGGGGCAATTTTGACCCCTTTGTAAACAATGCAAATTTAGGTGCCATTGCTCAGAACGAGCAATGGCACCTAAATTTCCATTGTTTACCAAGTAAAATGCTTATAAAGACTTAATGGCGAGGTGATTAACCTTGGTAAAAAAAATACCAATTTAAGTTACAACCATTTCACGCCAATCCCTCGACATGCAACAGTTTGTTAATGCATCTGCACCAGACGACTTTTGAAACATTGTACAAAATGTACTCTTAGTGAGCAATTTGTCTTTTGCCACAATTTATCAACTGTTTTCCATATAAACACTTAAAACTTTTAGGGAGGGTCTATATATTTAACTAGATGTTTTAAAAGTCGTCTGATGCAGAACCGTTGTATGCGGAAAAGGGTTAATGAAAGCTTCCATTCCCCTGGTATCGTGACTTTTTCTATAAACAGCTCCTAGTAATGGTGTCAGAAACATAAATCGACTTCATCTGACTGGGGGTGATAACACAAGTATAGAGAGTGCGTCGGATGTATGGATGTGATGATCGCCACACATAGGCTCTGAAGCTTATTACCCAACCAATTGCTTTAACCCACATGCGTGATAAGATACCATACTGTAATCAGCTGATCTATGGAGGCATTAATCTGGATCGTTGTTAGAGTACAATTGAAAAATGGTACAAGACATTGTGTGAATATGAAGGATCTGGCAATATCAAAACGTATTCTCCTTTTTCAACGATGTAAACAAACTCTTGGGTTACACAAGCATCACACATTTCCTTTATCAGAATCAGCATCTAGAAAATAATATTTTTTTTACACAAAAACTATGAAATGATAATATGAGTTTAGGTGCTACCTATTTCGGATAAACTAACACATCTGAACGGTGATTCCGGTTATCACGATCTCATAGAAAACATTTTTATTATTAATTCACGAGTCCTACCGCCCTATGCAAATAAACTAAAGATTATCATCTGTTTAAGCATTTAATCCACTTTAAAATTTAGGCCAATATATTAAATCCATTAAATATTGATGACAATAATTGACTTGCCCTTGACTTTCCCTTAATAAAGTCACACTATAAAGTCAAACTTTCCTTTCCTACAATTCCTACCATTTATGTCGTTTTCCTTTTGGGTATGTATTCACCATTTGCATTACAGTAATACCATGACGTAACTATTATAGAAATTTGGACTTGTAAATACATCCGGTTAGTTTAAAAAAAAAATATCAGTTATATTTGAACATATTTAAAAAGATCAAATGAGCGTTATTACACGCAAATAAACACATACAGATTCCTTGTTTTCACTCCTTTATCGAGTAGGTGTTATCTTATTAAGTTATTTCCTCTATAATTAGTTTTCGTTTTGAAATTTACTTTTCATCCAATCAAAACGTAGGCATATCGTAATTGCGCCATTAATCTTTCTGGACACATTACTGGGATAAAGGTATAGAACATTTCATACACATAACATGTACCTATGGACGGGGGAAAATCGCCAACTACGTTGTCGATTTGTTTACCCGTATGAATTAATAAATTATAGAGATGCCTTATTCCATTGTATTGAACTAATTAATTTATTCTATGCATATCTTACCATCAACAATGTAACATTTCTGTAGTATTTTCATGCAATTCATTGGATTGAGCCAGAATGTGAATCCCTCTATATTTCAATCAATCGATATGCGTCGATTTGTCCACGATAGGGTCCGTTTAACAATTTTGTATTGGTGTGGACAAAATTACTTCTGTCACAAAGCATAAGTATTACGCTTACCAGGCTATGGTAAATGCCCATATGATTATATGAGTCAGATTTAGCGATTTTGGGATGACAATCTGCTTCGACTGTTTAACCAATATTGGTATAAGACTACCTGGGCTCCATTTTGTTGTAAACAATACATTAAGGTATTTATGTGAACTGTGAACTGACGCGTCTGCAGCAGACAACTTAAGAAAACATTGTGGCACAATGAGCAAGTGCTCATAATGAATAATTTCTTCCTTTAAGACAACATTATGTCTTCAATCTTTTCTTAGGTAATACTTTCCTTTATTGAGAGTTTTCATATCGAGGGCTTGGCGTGAAACGGTTTTAACTAAAAACCTATTTTGAAAACCCTGGATTAGGGGCAATTTTGACCCCTTTGTAAACAATGCAAATTGATGTACCATTGCTCAGAACGTGCAATGGCACCTAAATTTCCATTGTTTACCAAGTAAAATGAGTTAACGCTTATAAATACTTTATTGCGAGGTGATTAACCTTGGTAAAAAAAATACCAATTTAAGTTACAACCGTTTCACGCCAAGCCCTCGATATGTTTGCCAAGACGTCCACAGTCCATCAAGTCAAGTCGGCGGCTGCATATTTGTGGTAACGATCCCAAACAGCTAAACCCAGCTCCAATGTATATAACAACGTTTGAAAAGTAAGCGTACTAGTTTTGGATTGTTGAACATACTTTGGAAGATAAAACTATTCAGTTACTATATAAATGTGAATATGTAAAAAAAAACGGAAATGATATGAGATAACCTGCAGAGGCCATACTGCAATACAGATTACTTTTTTCTTTGATCATGGAAGCGAGCGGTTTCCAGTGTTTTCAACTACCGCTGTATCTTTGTATTAATGATCAGCATTAGCGATCCGCCCACATGAGATGTTTCAATTCTGGCACACATAGAAGTGCGATCGTTTTGAGCAACGTTCACGGGCAAATGTATGTCTCAGACGCATTAGAATAAAAGGATGTCTGCAGAAGAAATTATTTAAGGGATTTGTGCATACGTTAACAAATACGAACGAAGCAAATTTACAATAGAGTACTTGCCACTTTAAAATAGATTCGAACACAATGAATGTATATATATTAGAGAAATATATACATATTTGGCGGTCTTCGACATTTTATTATATAAGAGGCCCACAGCGGAGACTGGGCATGCCCAACTTTGCAGCCTCTATAAATAAAGTCTTTATTATTATTTTCATTATTATTATAGGGAATGTCGGTGTTTTAGGTAAGCTTTGATCCTATAGCTGGCTACCTGGTAAGTGTGTCTTAGTAACTTATTTCTGACTGAGACATGTCCATTGAAAAGAATTATATTGAACTTGTACCCATTCAATGTTTAGTCATACCAGTGTACGTTGCTCGACTGCTTATCGTAGATCCTTAAATGCTATTTGAGAATAACTCCTAACAGATTCAAAATGAGAAGCTCAGTTCAAAATACGGAATAACAGACAGACCCTACACGAGTCTGAAGTAGGGTCAGATATTAAAGGATTAAACGTGTGCTACGTCTTCTCTATGGCCTTGTTTGTGCACTAAAATTACCAAATAAAAATGCTTTAACCGAAAAGCTACCATAGAAATGTGATTTCTTGACATTTTAGTGCAGGTTAACATGCATTTTAAAGCCTCGTTTCTGTCGCCAAGAATGGATTCGCTTGATGCACTATTTTGTCCCAGTTTCATGAACGAGTATGTACGACTATAACATCTATTCGTAAACCTTTCAAATTGAGAAATGCTATATACATGTACTATTCAAAATGTATTAGAAAATGATCAATTTATACGACATTTTCTATAATTCAAGCTAAAGTTTAAACCTGAAACTAGCATTTGCATTCTGCTCCTTTAGTGCAAATATAAATTGTATCTCCGTTACTTTTGCTGTTGTCTGGGAAGATAAATAAAGGGAATACGATTCAATAGTCACTGGGGTGATTTGTAACACATACCTTTAAAGTTTCGAACTGTGTATGTAAAGTAACTGACTAGGCTAGACCTTTCCCACGTACAAATAATCTGCAGCAGACGACTATGACAACATCTAGTCAAACCTATGGAATATCTCTATAAATGAAAGAACATTTATTTAATAAAGTTGAAAATGTTGTGGGAAAAAGAGAAATTGCTCGTGATGAGCACTTTCTCCTTTTGCCACAATATTTCAAAAGTTGTCCACTGCATAGGCGTCAGAAAGCGAATGTATGTTCAGTGTGGGAAAGGTTTGATGATATATATTTGAGCGAAGTAGTAGGTAAAATATGGTGAAAGTATAAAACATTAGAACTAGTGGATACATGATTCTAGTTACACTCATGGACCTTAACCCTTTCCCTCATATAGACGCTTTCTGACGCCTCTGCAGCAGACGGCTTTTTGAAAACATAGTGACAAAAGAAGAAATTGCACAAAACGTGCGATTTCTCCTTTTGCCACAATGTTTTCCACTTTTTGTCATAGGTTATCCATTCAATTATAGAGATTTTCTATGTTTTGACAAAATACGTTCAAAGTCGTCTGCTGCAGAATTGTCGTATGAGGGAAAGGTAGACTGACAGTTAAAGCTTTGGTGAGACTGCGTGTACGTACATGTAGTCTACACCGAGTCGTCACTGTTCGCATGTAGGCCTACACCGAGTCTTCACTGTTCGCATGTAGGCCTACACCGAGTCTTCACTGTTCGCATGTAGGCCTACACCGAGTCTTCACTGTTCGCATGTAGGCCTACACCGAGTCTTCAATGTTCGCATGTAGGCCTACACCGAGTCTTCACTGTTCGCATGTAGGCCTACACCGAGTATTCACTGTTCGCATGGTAGGCCTACACCGAGTCTTCACTGTTCGCATGTAGACCTACACCGAGTCTTCACTGTTCCCCTTCTTGTCCAAACGCGAGGGGTTTCTTTGAATTATTTCGTAGTTAGCATGCGAACGTTGTATATTCAAGGCATGGAAATAAATAAATACGGATTATGAGGATACAAACATAAAGGTAAAAACATATGTTTGGCATATGTTGGGGGCAATCTGAGTGATTGATCAGACATATTTTTATTTTGGTATTTATTGCAACGTACCGCGTGAACAAACAAAAAAGCTGTATTAATGCGATTCAATATGGATGTTTATAAGAAATCGAATGGGTACCACTTGGTCAACTTTTATAATACGGTGAGAGTCAGAGCTTTCATCAGACTGCGAAGTATAGATCGTCACTATTCGAACGTGAATCACATCACACAAACAATAATCTTCGGTACCTTAAGACTAGCGCAGATCCAGATGAGCGAGGCTCGAAACCTGTTAACCTTTACTTTGTGCATACTTATGTATCTATTTGGTAAGATGCAAAATTCGATCTCGAAATTGACGAATCGGAAGCCTTGTTAAGAGCGTACAGATCATTTGTAAACACAAATAACGTTTTCAGAATCATAAGTTTCGGAGCCAGCAACGTGATACAAAAACATCAAGAGGTCGAGTTTAGCGTGACGTCACCCAAATGTAAACGAGGCCAAACTTTTGTTTGAAGCAGTATAAATTTCACAGAATTAGATTTGCAACGAGACATATATAAAAGGGCATCTTAATGCTTACCAGCGTAGGCATTATTATAAAAGTTTCCCTTTTGCCAAAATGTTTTCAACTCTATTCAAATAATATATTTAAGCTATTCCACGAGCAATAACTAACAGTGTGGACTCTGCGTAAAGTATCGACCCGTATTAACCTAAGTATGCCGCGCTGGCTAACCCGGACACTTTTTGCCACCTGTGGATTTCTGTTTCGGGAATCATTACTCTATACCTTTATCCCCCTGAGACGGAATGTGTCGGCCTTGAATATCCTGCGCGGACTGCGCAGGCTGATCTAGGTCGATATATTACGCAGAGTCCATAATATTGGTTTTATCGTGGAATGACTCCTTTTCAATTATTTATGCAATTCTTTACCTGAATTGTTTCAAGACCGTCTGCTGTCAATTAATTGTATGTGAGATAGGGTTAGGTCGTGGTTTATAATATACATTATATCTTTTCCAGTCGTAAATTATTATAATCCTGTTTAAAACCTTTATCGAAATTATTTTTTCATTTATATCCCTTATTCATGCTCCCCGGGTAAACAAACCAGTACTAGGCTATGACACGTGTATTACCAAAAACCATACACCATGATTGCTGCACCTGGGCTCGAACTTGGGACGCCCGGTTCCAAATATCCGACGCTTATTCAGCCGATCTTGTCTTGTTGAGCTTTACATGAATACGTATATCGCATGTGCATGTTTGTGATGAATGAAGCTTTACATCATAAATATTCTACATTGATTTTTTTTTCTGTATCTCAATTTGCCTACTTGCATTAAATAAAATGTGAGAAAGCACTTAAACAAATGTTAGAATAGAAATATTCAGGACAAAATTTATCGATTAAGACATTTTCTAGAAATCTCCTAAGATTCCTTATTCAACGAGCCAAAGGCGCTAATGAATGCTTTATCGCCAGTCGGTTTTGTAACATTTAAGCTTAAACTGGCTCCTGCACAGAATAGTAAAATACATTTGCAAGAGATAATTGTGTCATATAGAAATAAAGTACCATTTTCACTTCCATACGTTTTTGAAACACGTCATTGAAAAATCGACCGTTAGAAACTGCATGTGGAAGAATTGTTTCACCCGACATGCGCTATCGGCCATTATTTGCTCTATAGAAATATATAGGCGCTTTATTTACTCGCTAAAACGCTTTCATTAATTAAGTTATCGCTTAGGGGCAAACGGCTGCATAATATATAATTATTTATCTGTTACATTCATATCTAGGTCAATACCTATAGAACGACATACGCTTCAGTACAGTTTAATCAGAGCCCTCTCGGTCAACTCATACAAATAGCCGTAGAGACATATTGAGAATTAGTGTGTGTTTGTTTGTTAGTCCGAATGGTGTTGGCACCTTTTATAACAGCAGTTCTGTTATATCGCGGCCATCATTCGTACCATACCAGAACTACAGGTCCGTTTTTATCCAGACACCGATAAATCAGTCGTAATGTGTGTTCACTGTAACTTAACCCTTCCCCTCATACCCTCATACAACAATTCTGCAGCAGACGACTTAAAACATATTTTGTCAAAACATAAACAATCTCTATACATTGAATGGATAACCTATGACTAAAAGTGGAAAACATTGTGGCTAAAGGAGAAATTGCACGTTTTGTGCAATTTCTTCTTTTGTCACTATGTTTTCAAACAGCTGTCTGCTGTAGAGGCGTCATAAAGCGTCTATATGAGGGAAAGGGTTAAGCCATTAGTATATATGACCTGATCGAGTCGGACCGTCTAACCACTGCACCACGGGGACGATAGGAGAACGAATGTACGCAAAGTGTTGAATGTCAGTTAGAACCTAGCGTTAAATGAGTAACGAACAGTGTTTACCAAGGATTAGACTGCTTGGATTTGTATGCTGATATAAGTCCTATTTGATCGCAAATGTAGGTGAATGAAATCTTACATTACGGTGTGCGTCAATAGTGTTTAAAGTATTGTATACTGGGCTACGGTTAAGGCATCACTTAACCCTTTCCCACATACAACAAATCTGCAGCAGATGACTTTGAAAACCTTTATACACAAACATGAAAAATCTCCATAAATGAGAGTTTCATTATTAAAAATAAGTGAAAACGATGTGGCAAAAGGAAAAATTGCTCGTTTTGAGCAATTTCTTCTTTTGCCACAATGATTTCAAAAATTGTCTGCTGCAGATGTGTCAAATGCATCTTCAAGTGGGAACGGGTTAACATAAACATATACATTATTGATATACAGTGAAAAGGTTCTGGCATGCGTATGGGAACCATGTTGGGACTCGTTCATTCGGCGAACTCTTCCAACACACTATTTCCCCATACAGATAGACAGGCATGAAACCTGTAAGCATTTACAATGTGTCTCATTTTCTATTTATTCATTAGATGTTTTAAATGAGATATTTCATAAATTGTTAAAATTAATATTTTCAGTGTATCATGAATATAAATTGCATTATTCCATATATTTGGAATTTAAAACCAACAACATGCTCATTTTCTCTAACTTTCTGTTTTAAAGATTGTATAAACAAAACAAGTATTTGAACAGCTTCATGCAATGGGTTGTCCTATTGCAGATCTGCGTACAGTCTTTAGTGTCCGTTCAGTAGGTTATGTTAGCCTAAATATATATTCTTAAAAAATCGTTAAGGTGTAGCCCCAATAGAAATATGGAAGATTCATTTTTATTAAACTTGTTGTAAAAGACCTGCATGAAGATCAATGCTAAGGATCTAGATGAATACTGCTTAAATTATTTGACTATTTGGCGTACAGTGCAGATCAATTTCAGTCTACAGATGCGCTGGCATGTCTGAATATACGCTGGTCGCAAATGCGTAACAGGTGGTTATTCCACACAACTTCGATATTGATATATGTCTTACTACCTCGGTGATGTAGTAAGTCACTAGTTCGATCCACAGCCGGGTTATACCAAAGACTACACACATTTTATTTATTGCTTCCCTTCTTGGCGCTTAGGATTGTTGGGTTAGCATTGCGACTAACTGTGTGGTGTCAGGATAAATGGTCCTGTAATACTGGTAACTAACCCAGGTTAGCATTGCGACTAACTGTGTGGTGTCAGGATAAATGGTCCAGTAATACTGGTAACTTACCCAGGCTAGCATTGCGACTAACTGTGTGGTGTCAGGATAAATGGTCCTGTAATACTGGTAACTAACCCAGGTTAGCATTGCGACTAACTGTGTGGTGTCAGGATAAATGGTCCAGTAATACTGGTAACTTACCCAGGCTAGCATTGCGACTAACTGTGTGGTGTCAGGATAAATGGTCCAGTAATACTGGTAACTTACCCAGGCTAGCATTGCGACTAACTGTGTGGTGTCAGGATAAATGGTCCTGTAATACTGGTAACTAACCCAGGTTAGCATTGCGACTAACTGTGTGGTGTCAGGATAAATGGTCCTGTAATACTGGTAACTAACCCAGGTTAGCATTGCGACTAACTGTGTGGTGTCAGGATAAATGGTCTAGTAATACTGGTAACTTACCCAGGTCAGCATTGCGACTAACTTTGTTGTGTCAGGATGAATGGTCCAGTAATACTGGTAACTTACCCAGGTTAGCATTGCGACTATCTTTGTTGTGTCAGGATAAATGGTCCAGTAATACTGGTAACTTACACAGGTCAGCATTGCGATTAACTTTGTGGTGTCAGGATAAATGGTCCAGTAATACTGGTAACTTACCCAGGCTAGCATTGCGATTAACTTTGTGGTGTCAGGATAAATGGTCTAGTAATACTGGTAACTTACACAGGCTAGCATTGCGATTAACTTTGTGGTGTCAGGATAAATGGTCCAGTAATACTGGTAACTTACCCAGGCTAGCATTGCGACTAACTTTGTGGTGTCAGGATAAATGGTCCAGTAATACTGGTAACTTACCCAGGTTAGCATTGCGACTATCTTTGTTGTGTCAGGATAAATGGTCCAGTAATAATGGTAACTTACCCTGGTTAGCATTGCGACTATCTTTGTTGTGTCAGGATAAATGGTCCAGTAATACTGGTAACTTACCCAGGTTAGCATTGCGACTATCTTTGTTGTGTCAGGATAAATGGTCCAGTAATACTGGTAACTTACCTAGGTTAGCATTGCGACTATCTTTGTTGTGTCAGGATAAATGGTCCAGTAATACTGGTAACTTACCCTGGTTAGCATTGCGACTATCTTTGTTGTGTCAGGATAAATGGTCTAGTAATACTGGTAACTTACCCAGGCTAGCATTGCGACTAACTTTATGGTGTCATGATAAATGGTCCTGTAATACTGGTAACTTACCCAGGTCAGCATTGCGATTAACTTTGTTGTGTCAGGATAAATGGTCCAGTAATACTGGTAACTTACCCAGGTCAGCATTGCGACTAACTGTGTGGTGTCAGGATAAATGGTCCAGTAATACTGGTAACTTACCCAGGTTAGCATTGCGACTAACGTTGTGGTGTCAGGATAAATGGTCCAGTAATACTGGTAACTTACCCAGGTCAGCATTGTGACTAACTTTGTGGTGTCAGGATAAATGGTCCAGTAATACTGGTAACTTACCCAGTCTAGCATTGCGACTAACTTTGTTGTATCAGGATAAATGGTCCAGTAATACTGGTAACTTACCCAGGTAAGCATTGCGACTAACTTTGTTGTGTCAGGATAAATGGTCCAGTAATACTGGTAACTTACCCAGTTTAGCATTGCGACTAACTTTATGGTGTCATGATAAATGGTCCAGTAATACTGGTAACTTACCCAGGTTAGCATTGCGACTAACTTTGTGGTGTCATGATAAATGGTCTAGTAATACTGGTAACTTACCCAGGTTAGCATTGCGACTAACTTTGTGGTGTCATGATAAATGGTCCAGTAATACTGGTAACTTACTCAGGTTAGCATTGCGATTAACTTTGTGGTGTCATGATAAATGGTCCAGTAATACTGGTAACTAACCCAGGTTAGCATTGCGTCTAACTTTGTGCTGTCAGGATAAATGGTCCTGTAATACTGGTAACTTACCCAGTTTAGCATTGCGACTATCTGTGTGGTGTCAGGATAAATGGTCTAGTAATACTGGTAACTTACCCAGTTTAGCATTGCGACTATCTGTGTGGTGTCAGGATAAATGGTCTAGTAATACTGGTAACTTACCCAGTTTAGCATTGCGACTAACTTTGTGGTGTCAGGATAAATGGTCCTGTAATACTGGTAACTTACCCAGGTTAGCATTGCGACTAACTTTGTGGTGTCAGGATAAATGGTCCTGTAATACTGGTAACTTACCCAGTTTAGCATTGCGACTATCTTTGTGGTGTCAGGATAAATGGTCTAGTAATACTGGTAACTTACCCAGGTCAGCATTGCGACTAACTGTGTGGTGTCAGGATAAATGGTCCAGTAATACTGGTAACTTACCCAGGCTAGCATTGCGACTAACTTTGTGGTGTCAGGATAAATGGTCCAGTAATACTGGTAACTTACCCAGTTTAGCATTGCGACTATCTTTGTTGTGTCAGGATAAATGGTCTAGTAATACTGGTAACTTACCCAGGCTAGCATTGCGATTAACTTTGTGGTGTCAGGATAAATGGTCCAGTAATACTGGTAACTTACCCAGGTTAGCATTGCGATTAACTTTGTGGTGTCAGGATAAATGGTCTAGTAATACTGGTAACTTACCCAGGCTAGCATTGCGATTAACTTTGTGGTGTCATGATAAATGGTCTAGTAATACTGGTAACTTACCCAGGTCAGCATTGCGACTAACTTTGTTGTGTCAGGATAAATGGTCCAGTAATACTGGTAACTTACCCAGGCTAGCATTGCGACTAACTTTATGGTGTCAGGATAAATGGTCCAGTAATACTGGTAACTTACCCAGGTTAGCATTGCGACTAACGTTGTGGTGTCAGGATAAATGGTCTAGTAATACTGGTAACTTACCCAGGCTAGCATTGCGACTAACGTTGTGGTGTCAGGATAAATGGTCCAGTAATACTGGTAACTTACCCAGGTTAGCATTGCGATTAACTTTGTGGTGTCAGGATAAATGGTCCAGTAATACTGGTAACTTACCCAGGTCAGCATTGCGACTATCTTTGTTGTGTCAGGATAAATGGTCCAGTAATACTGGTAACTTACCCAGGTTAGCATTGCGACTAACTGTGTGGTGTCATGATAAATGGTCTAGTAATACTGGTAACTTACCCAGGTCAGCATTGCGACTAACTTTGTTGTGTCAGGATAAATGGTCCAGTAATACTCATAACTTACCCAGGTTAGCATTGCGAATAACTTTGTAGTGTCAGGATAAATGGTCCAGTAATACTGGTAACTTACCCAGGTTAGCATTGCGACTAACTTTGTTGTGTCAGGATAAATGGTCCAGTAATACTGGTAACTTACACAGGTTAGCATTGCGACTAACTTTGTTGTGTCAGGATAAATGGTCCAGTAATACTGGTAACTTACCCAGGTCAGCATTGCGACTAACTGTGTGGTGTCAGAATAAATGGTCCAGTAATACTGGTAACTTACCCAGGCCAGCATTGCGACTAACTGTGTGGTGTCAGGATAAATGGTCCAGAAATACTGGTAACTTACCCAGGCTAGCATTGCGACTAACGTTGTGGTGTCAGGATAAATGGTCCAGTAATACTGGTAACTTACCCAGGTCAGCATTGCGACTAACTTTGTTGTGTCAGGATAAATGGTCCAGTAATACTGGTAACTTACCCAGGTTAGCATTGCGACTAACTGTGTGGTGTCAGGATAAATGGTCTAGTAATACTGGTAACTTACCCAGGTTAGCATTGCGACTAACTTTGTTGTGTCAGGATAAATGGTCCAGTAATACTGGTAACTTACCCAGGTTAGCATTGCGACTAACTGTGTGGTGTCAGGATAAATGGTCCAGTAATACTGGTAACTTACCCAGGTCAGCATTGCGACTAACTTTGTGCTGTCAGGATAAATGGTCCTGTAATACTGGTAACTTACCCAGGCTAGCATTGCGACTAACGTTGTGGTGTCAGGATAAATGGTCTAGTAATACTGGTAACTTACCCAGGCTAGCATTGCGACTAACGTTGTGGTGTCAGGATAAATGGTCTAGTAATACTGGTAACTAACCCAGGCTAGCATTGCGACTAACGTTGTGGTGTCAGGATAAATGGTCTAGTAATACTGGTAACTTACCCTGGCAGTTATATAACTGTAAAATTGTTGAAAGTGGCGTGAATACCATACAGATAAATGTTTACAGGTGCTGCATATATGTTGTATGATGCAAATCGCTTACATAAGTGCCTCGTCACTTGACGTTGATTGGAATTCACCGTTAAAAGATTGCCATCTAGAAATAAAAGAGAAGTTAAATGTTATTATTACACAGGAACATGCTAAAACTGTTCCCGGAACATTCCGGACTGAATCGATATTGATCACTAATTGAGACGTTCCACGAGAAAACCAACAGTATGGCCTCTGCGTAATATATTGACCCAGATCAGCCTACGCAGTCCGCGCAGGCTAACCCGGGCCGACACATTCCGTCTCAAGGGGATAGGGGTATAAAGTAACGAGTACTGAAACAGGAAATCACAGGAGGCGAAAAGTGTCTGTCAGGGTTAGCCTACGCGGAATGCTAAGGCTGATCCGGTACGATACTTTACGCAGAGTCCATACTGTTGGTTTTCTCGAGGAACGGCTCATTTGAGTTCCTGTTAAACAATCCTTTTTTGTAATATCCTACATACAATGAGCATCTGCGTAATGTATCGACCAGATCAGCCTGCGCTGTCCGCGCAGACTGATCCGGCCGACACATTCCGTCTTAGGGGAATAGATGTTTAGAGTAGTTATTCCTAAAACAGAAAATCCACAGGAGGCGAAAAGTGTCTATACGGGTAGGCTTGTGCGGCATGCTTAGGCTGATCCGGGTCGATACTTTACGCAGAGTCCACCATATTGATTTTCTCACGAGACGGCCTACACATTGATTATTGCAAAGCTACACCCCTGGTCTTATGGAACTGCATATCCATCCCAGGGCGGCTAATATCAAATACTTATAACTTGTAGAAATGGCTTCCCTTTATTTGCATTCAGGGTTGCGGGGATAGCATAAGGACTGGTCGAGGGCTTGGCGTGAAACGGTTGTAACTTAAATTGGTATTTTTTTACCAAGGTTACTCACCTCGCCATAAAGTCTTTATAAGCGTTAGATCATTTTACTTGGTAAACAATGGAAATTTAGGTGCCATTGCTCGTTCTGAGCAATGGCACCTAAATTTGCATTGTTTACAAAAGGGTCAAAATTGCCCCTATACCAGGGTTTTCAAAATAGGTTTTAAGTTACAACCCTTTCACGCCAAGCCCTCGAATTAAGGACTGGTGCATTATACTATCGGAAGAAGTGTTGATGTCACCATGAAATGTCGTGAAATAATTGAAATGAGCCGTCCCGCGAGAAGACCAACATTATGGCCTCTGCGTAATGCAGCGACCCAGATCAGCCATCCGCGCATACTGATCCGGGCCGACACATTCCGACTCAGGGGATAGAGGTATAAAGTAATGATTCCTGAAACAGAAAATCCACAGGAGGCGAAAAGTGTCTATCCAGGTAAGCCTGCGCGGTATGCATAGGCTGATCCGAGTCGATACTTTACGCAGAGACCATAATGTTGGTTTTCTCGCCAGACGGCTCAAATAGTGTTGAAAGTGGCGTAAAACACCATTCAAACTGTAACGTCCATGGCGGGATCTCACTTTTGAGTACCCACAACATAGGATTAAAGTATGAAATAAGGATTTTATAACATGCAAAACACCCAATATCTAGAGCTCTGTCTCTTGGATTCATTTATATGTTGCGGTTACTAAGTGTAAACAATTCCCATTTTAATAAGACGCGACTCAAATGTTTTCATATTATTTTCCACGAACACGGGGAAAACGTCTGTGTTTTCGAGATAACTGGCCTAATGAATGTTCTTTATAACGGTTGTTTTGTTCTCCGGTGTGAATTGAAACCTGTTTCTAACATACAACATACAGTTATCTGGAAATATATTCAATCTATTATCGTGTCATGTTCCTGGAAAATGTTCCCAGAATATGTTAACGTTTAATGGAAACACTGGTATCGATGTCTGGTTTTGATTCAATTGCAGTTTGGTGAACTGCAACCTTTAACCCTTATCCTGCAATAGCATGTTTACAGCCATTAAGTTTAATTATAATGCGTTAGTCGAATACGAATTTTCATGAGAAAATATCTACAAACGACTTTTCAATATTATAATAATTATTTTTATTATTATTATTATTATTATTATTATTATTATTATTATTATTATTTTTATTTTTATTATTATTATTATTATCATCATCATTATAAATTGTCAAAATGAATAATATAAATTGGTCGATATTTTATTTCATAATTTGAAGAATATCTATGCATATTTTGAAAATAAATGACAGTTATGACGAATTGCATATTTGTATATTTGGGGTTGGGTTATAAACGTTTTGCAGAGGCGTATACGACTAGATGACGAACAAGGAAGGTCTTAATCAGATTGCGCGACGGCGTATGTTAATATATATCCTCGTTGGATGCAAATACCCGAGGGTCGGGTTTCGAATGACGTGAGTTTATCGGTTAATTGGTAAATAAAAGATCAATAACTCATCCAGGCTCGTATACGATTCCCATATGATCACGAAAAGGTTTCTGTTTCCATTAATAAATCTGTAAACATTGCTGGAAACAAAAGCAATAGGCCCTAAAGAGCGACCGTTTCTATCATTAGCTGCCATGACGTGACGTGTTACTATCACATCGGATGTCCTAACAAAACATATCTAGCAAAAGGTTCGGGGTTTTTTGTTTCCTTATTCGAGCCACTACTGACTCTTTGATTCAAAGTTACATTGGTTAACTTAATATATATATATATACAGGGGATACTCTACCAGCGTTGTTCCAGAAGATATATTTAGATACTTTCAAAATATGAGCAGTCCCGCGAGAAAACCAACATTATGGCCTCTGCGTAATGTATCGAACCAGATCAGCCTGCGCATTCCGCGCAGACTGATCCGGGCCGACACATTCCGTCTCAGGGAGATAGATGTATAGAGTAATGATTCGTGAAACAGAAAATCCACAGGAGGTGAAAAGTGTCTGTCCGTGTTAGCCCGCGTGGCAAGCTTAGGCTGATCCGGGTCGCTACTTTACGCAGAGTCCAAAATGATGGTTTTCTCGCGGAACGGCTCATATGCAAAAGAAGACTCTGGTACGCAAATATAATAAGACCCCCAACTCGCTAGACGCGGCGCGTACATGTATGTAATCGATTACGAATGATAGAGTCATAACGATACACAAAGGACAATAAACAAACAGAACATAATCTTTTATATGATATGATACTTTAAGAGTTGTCTGAAAACGCACGTTTCCATTGAAAACTTCGTATTCATTAAACATGCATGATACGTAATGGAACACTTGGCGAGAAAGAGAGCAATTGCTGGTGTCGAGCAATTTCTCCTTTTCAACAACACAACCAAGAGAGAGCAAAGACTGAAAGACGTCGTTTGTATCAGGAAAAAAAATTCCCCAAACCAGTCTCCGAAAAATGCCCCCGTTCTCACTATATCTTACTTTCTTACCTCTCAACCGTATGGGGGGGAGGGGGGTCTTCTTAACCCTTTCCCTCATATAGACGCTTTCTGACGCCTCTGCAGTAGACGCCTTTTTGAAAACATAGTGACAAAAGAAGAAATTGCACAAAACGTGCAATTTCTCCTTTTGCCACAATGTTTTCCACTTTTTGTCATAGGTTATCCATTCAATTATGGAGATTTTCTATGTTTTGTCAAAATATGTTCAAAGTCGTCTGCTGCAGAATTGTCGTATGAGGGAAAGGGTTAAAGCAGACGGCGTTTTGAAAACATAGTGACAAAAGAAGAAATTGCACAGAACGTGCAATTTCTCCTTTTGTCACAATGTTTTCCACTTTTAGTCATAGGTATCCATCTGACAAAACACGTTCAAAGTCGTCTGCTGCAGAATTGTCGTATGAGGGAAATGGTTAATACCATAGTCATATGCATCGACAAGGATATTTAACCAGTTTTTACCAGCACATTAACGACACACCTAACTCCATCGCAAATGTTCTAGACGGTGTAATCAAATTAATCAACTATAGATCGCCTACATAGAATATTAACCTTTTTCCACATACTGCACTTCTACAGCAGTCGACTTTGAACAATTCTTTACCAAAAAAATGAAAATATGGACATTTTCTATAAACCTATGTTTAATTCTTCCTTTAAAAACATTGTGAGAAAATGAGATATTGCTTATAGTGAGCAATTTATCCTTTTTGCAACAATGTTTTGAAAAGTCGTCTGCTGCAGAAGACTATAACATATTTTCATGTAGGGAATGGGTTAAATAAATATGATACCGTAGGTGTTTCCAAATGAGAGTCAAGTTTCATTTATCACACCGTTAGAAGTTAGGATGATAAAATAGTTCTTCTGTTAATGTCATTTCATAGTGTTACCTTAATCGAGTAGAAGTTAGGAGGACAAGATAACTATTGTGTAATGTCATTCTATAGTGTTATCTTAATCGAGTAGAAGTTAGGAGGATAAGATAACTATTGTGTAATGTCATTCCATAGTGTTATCTTAATCGAGTAGAAGTTAGGAGGACAAGATAACTATTGTGTAATGTCATTCTATAGTGTTATCTTAATCGAGTAGAAGTTAGGAGGATAAGATAACTACTGTGTAATGTCATTCTATAGTGTTATCTTAATCGAGTAGAAGTTAGGAGGATAAGATAACTATTGTGTAATGTCATTCCATAGTGTTATCTTAATCGAGTAGAAGTTAGGAGGATAAGATAACTATTGTGTAATGTCATTCCATAGTGTTACATTAATCGAGTAGAAGTTAGGAGGATAAGATAACTATTGTGTAATGTCATTCCATAGTGTTACCTTAATCGAGTAGAAGTTAGGAGGATAAGATAACTATTGTGTAATGTCATTCCATAGTGTTATCTTAATCGAGTAAAAGTTAGGAGGATAAGATAACTAGTGTGTAATGTCATTTCATAGTGTTACCTTAATCGAGTAGAAGTTAGGAGGATAAGATAACTATTGTGTAATGTCATTCCATAGTGTTACCTTAATCGAGTAGAAGTTAGGAGGATAAGATAACTATTGTGTAATGTCATTCCATAGTGTTATTTTAATCGAGTAGAAGTTAGGAGGATAAGATAACTATTGTGTAATGTCATTCTATAGTGTTACTTTAATCGAGTAGAAATTAGGAGGATAAGATAACTATTGTGTTATCATTCCATAGTGTTATCTTAATCGAGTAGAAGTTAGGAGGACAAGATAACTATTGTGTAATGTCATTTCATAGTGTTATCTTAATCGAGTAGAAGTTAGGAGGATAAGATAACTACTGTGTAATGTCATTCCATAGTGTTATCTTAATCGAGTAGAAGTTAGGAGGACAAGATAACTATTGTGTAATGTCATTTCATAGTGTTATCTTAATCGAGTAGAAGTTAGGAGGATAAGATAACTACTGTGTAATGTCATTCCATAGTGTTATCTTAATCGAGTAGAAGTTAGGAGGACAAGATAACTATTGTGTAATGTCATTCCATAGTGTTATCTTAATCGCGACATTTAACCCTTTCAGCGCCCGAATTGTTTAAAGTAGACTCTTCCATGTTCAAAATCGGGCGTGTCCATTTCTCATGTAATCAAAGTTTGGACTATTTTGATAACTAAACGGCAAACAATGCTTATTTTACGTGAGACAGCTCGTTATGAGCTGTCTCACCTGAATCAGTATTGTTAGCAAAACCTCAATATTGCCTTTGGCGCTGAAAGAGTTAAGCAAAAAGTTATGTACGAGGGGCATTCACTAAGTTATGTTTCTGCAACGGTTATTTTTTATCGTTAGCCCTTCAGAGAAGTCCTCTCCACAGATACGCTGTTTTGACGTCATCTGCAAAATAGTTTCCGCTTGGTGTATACTGTATGAAAAACTGAACATCTGACGAACTAATGGCATTTTTAGTAGTATAGGGCTTACCTGAGAGCATTTCGTTTAGCAAGGGATATAGGAAAAAGTCACAGGGGCTAAGGTCAGTAGAATAAGGTACACTCTTTGTACGTCTTTTTATCCACGACCTACATAATAGTTTCCCCTTAGTATTCTGTTGAAACACTGAGCACCTGAAGAGCCAATGGCATTTTAAGTAATATTACGCTTACCTGAGAGCATTTCGATTAACAAGGGAAATAGAAAAAAGTCACAGAGGCTAAGGTCAGTAGAATAAGGTGGGTGTTTTATGAAATTTGTGATTTTTTAATAAAAAAGGGAAATTACACAAGGGGGGGGGGGGGGGGGGGGGGGGGGGTATATCAACCACGTTTTAAATTTGATGAATATACACAGATGTGATAACAATACTTTTCTTTTCTGAAGGGTCCGGAGCAGGTCAAGGAGATAGTGTAGTAATGTGGCGGAATTATTCCCCCAAGTTGTGCGCTTTTTTTTCTATAGACAGCGTTATCAAATTGTGTTAACATAAATCCGCCTACGGAGACCATTGAATGACTATTATACCGTAGATGCTTCAAAATGACAGCCACTTTTTCATTTATCACATCACGTCATGTTCTACAGGGCATTTGGGTCATATAATTCGGCACGTTTAACCTATTTCAGACTTTTATGGAATGATATGTATCTTTTATGGAGAACATGCACCCAGGCATATTCAACTTGTTCACTATAAAAACAACTTTCAATCCAGTGGGCGGTATCTTATAACTGAGTCGAGTCTGTCGGTGTGGGGTGTCATACTGGCACGCCGTTTTCACATCAATTAATGGGGCTACATGTCCAGTGTTCTGTGAGAATGTCTATGTATGTGTATACATGTATATAGCATAATAATTATATGAGGTTGATGAATACGTTATTTTAAACATTTATTTTACATCGATTGCGAATCAAGCTTTCAGCTTATATCAATCACGCTCAATAACTGCTTCCTGGAGACTAAACCAGTTCTAGCGCCGTTTGTGTGAAAAAATCTCAAAGGCAGGACCCGCTTATCACGTGAATCGAACCCGGGACCTTCTGTGCGAGAGGCCGACGCTCTACCACTGTTTTCACTTTAGCGAGTCAGTGTGGATGCACGGGTTTATCTGAGTCTTCGCTGTACGCAGATGCAATAAGACACGAGTTATATTATAATGAATGGGTCATTGGTATCGATTGTCGATCTAGGATGACATGAAGTGTATGTATTCCAGTCAAAACCAACCTCCATATATATCCGGCTACCTTTGAACGTTCACTACCGAGGTTTGAGACAAGTCAATAGAAACCAAGCAGAATGCCGTTGTATGTTATGTTGCTTTGAAACTTGGGTGGCACATACATGAATGCATATGCAGCAGACGGCTATTGAAAACATTTTAGCTGAAGAAAAAAATGCTCATTATACACAATTTTAAACGCTTTTCAATAATGATAATTTCATTAATAGATATTTTCCATTTGTTTTCGAAGTCGTCTGCTGCAGAGTGTTTATGTAAAGGGGTTAACTGTTGAAGGTTGAACAACTAACAGTTTCATTTCAGTTGAATTGTATCCAACATAATGTTATACAGTCACTCCCGTAAACTCTGGATCACTCCACGTTTGCGTTAATCGTATATACCATTAATAACAGTTTGCAAGGTGCATGTGTGTTAGTCGCTCCTTTGAAAGTCACTAATGACGTAATGTTTCATTACCAGCCTAGGCGTATGATCCAAAATATCAATCGGAAGACAATTTATCCTGATTATTCAAGCGCTTTTTTTTTCTACTTGTTTTGTTTGAAAGGAGGTTTAGGCTCATTTCAATTGTTCAGCTAAATCTCGGTATTTCCAGTGTGATTTACCAGTGTGTGTTACTATATGAGCTGTTCCACTAGGGAACCAATATAATGTACTATGCGTTATGTATCGACCCAGATCAGCCTACGCAGTCCGCGCAGGCTATTCCGGGCCTACATATTCCGTCTCAGGGGATAGAGGTATAGAGTAATCATTCCTGAAACAGGAAATCCACATGAGTTGAAAAATGTATCTCCTGGTTAGCCTGACGGCATGCTTAGACTGATCCGGCCTGGTCGATACTTTACGCAGAGTCCACACTGTCGGCTTTCTCGTGGAACGTCTCATATAGATGTACATTATGAATGTGGGTCTAAATGCATCTGCCGTCAGTGAATACTAAAGCGAAACGGGTTTTTCTTTTTTTTAAACCTGACAAAAATAAATAATACATCTGGACAGAAAAGTAAATGTATTTTTGTGATGCAGTGGAAAGCATTGTGGGGGAAATGAGCAAATGCTCGTAACAAGTAATTTGTCCAATCCCTATAATAATTTCCAAACTAGTCTTTTGTTATGATATTCCAAAAATATGTATGATAAACCTCGCAAGGGCAACATCTTTCTTTAAAGTTCTGCACTGTTTTGTTTACATAATAAACCTTTCAAGGGCAACATCTTTCTTTAAAGATCTGCACTGTTTTTGGTTACATAGTAACTTTCTCAAGGTCAACATCTTTCTTTAAAGTTCCGCACTGTTTTTGGTTACATAATAAACTTCTCAAGGGCAACATCTTTCTTTAAAGTTCTGCACTGTTTTGGTTACATAATAAACCTTTCAAGGGCAACATCTTTCTTTAAAGTTCTGCACTGTTTTTGGTTACATAGTAAACTTCTCAAGGGCAACCTCTTTCTTTAAAGTTCTGCACTGTTATGGTTACATAGTAAACTTTTCAAGGGCAACATCTTTCTTTAAAGTTCTGCACTGTTTTGGTTACATAATAAACCGTTCAGGGGCAACATCTTTTTTTAAAGTTCTGCATTGTTTTGGTTACATAATAAACCTTTCAAGGGCAACATCTTTCTTTAAAGTTCTGCGCTGTTTTGGTTACATAATAAACCTTTCAAGGGCAACATCTTTCTTTAAAGTTCTGCACTGTTTCGGTTACATAATAAACCTTTCAAGGGCAACATCTTTCCGAGGTCCATTTCAATATAAAAAGGCAATGTTATTCCAGCTGTACATTGAACTGTCGCAACGTGACTGATAGGTCATAGAACTCCGACGGTATTTAAATCCATTGCGATAATCATGTGCTGTGTAAACTGTACTTATTAAATATTCATCACGCGACAGACAGTTCAATATGGTGGAGGAATGCAGAAAGGATGTGTCTTTCACACCAGTAAATTTGAACGGCAAACCTTCTTATTTTATTAACCCTTTAACGCAAACAACAAACCTGCATCAGACGACTTTGGAATAGTCTAAGAAGATACATGTATATAGAAAATCAATGTAAAAGAAAACACGCTTATAGGAAATAGTTGAAAACATTGTGAAAACAAATCAGTTCCATACTGTGCATGATCCAATAACACTACCGTGGTCTCCTTTAGCCACACTGTTGCCTTCCTCAGGGGCCTGAAAATGTAAATATATTTATGGTTAAATGGATAAGCGATTGATGTGAAGCATGACTTATATAATTAGGTCATTATATTGCTTTCGCGAAAAGTCAAGACTCACGTGGGTCTGTTGATTCGCAAAGGTTCTACACACGAAAATAAACATTCGAACATTTTGGTATTCATAATAATAACGATCAAATTACGAGGAAAATGTACAAGTTGGCAAGGTTTATGTCAGTCCGTCCACATGCTAAGAGTAAACAATGTTTTCACAATTTGACAGACATTACTAACAAGCTTATGTATGTTAGTAATACTCGAACAGTGTAAGACCTTCATCGGCCTGTCTATACTGTTCATAAATACCAACTTGATAGTCGCAATGCCCGAAGGGGCGGGTGAGGTGGAGGCCCAGACGAATCGTGTTCTCTAATGGTCGCAATAAACCTATACCCGGGGAGGTTTCGTGTGACGTGGCCCGTTAATGGAACCATAGATGTACATTCCGACGAAAAAATGAAAACGGGTTTACATTGGCAGACACATTCTAACGCATATACAGCAAACGACTTAGTCGAATTGCTCATAATGAGCAATTTCTCCATTTGTTACAATATAAATAAGCTCTTTTCAATAATCATGCTTTCATTTATAGTGCTTTTTATACTTTTGCAAAGGTGTTTATAACGTCGTCAGCTGATTATTTGTTTTAAGTCGGAAATTAGGGTTCAATTGTATCCCAACCGATTGCATTCCAATTGCCCTTTATAATGGCGAAAAGCAGGGGATCCATTTTATGGTGTGTTGTTGTTGTTGACTTAATGTCGAAATCTCTACCAGTGACAGTACAGTTCAGTATAATATCGTAGACATATGTTAGTTACAATTATATTATCTGCCAATCTCAAAGCGTCTACACAGTTACAGTGTGACATGTCCTTGTCATGAAAAAACGAGGAATTTGAACAGGTTTTCAATGGATGCACTATACTTCTGGTCTATTCAAGAAGTTGTGTCCTTGGACAAAGGTTACATTTTGAGGTATCTTAACCCTTTCCCAAATACAGATGCTTTCATTTGCCTCTGCAGCAGACGACTTTTGAAAGCATTGTTGCAAAAAGAGAAATTGCTTAAAATGTGTTCAGTTCTATTTAATAATTAAATCATCATTTATGGAGATTTTTTCATTTTTTGCCAATATGTACTCAAAGTCGTCTGCTGCAAATTTGTTGTATGCTGAAAATGGTTTACTTATAAGATATACATACAAAGCATTCAAAAAAGACGTTTAAAAGCCTTCATTGTTCGCAAGTTAATCCATCGATCCAATTTTCCATTGCCGTGATCGACATCTATATTGCTCTTTGAATAATTTAGTACGCAGTTTGCCTTTAAATCAGATTGCTGTTCCCTCCAGGGGCCAATTACGCACTTTCTGAGAAAAATGTTATAGTTCGTGTGTAGAACATGGTTACAACTTCTGAAATATGGATGGAAAAGGATAATAAATTTAGCACTGGTATGGCGGACAATTATGACATTAAATATCCATTATACCTCATTAGCACACGTACCTGAAAATCGGAACATTTCGTTGTCTGTGACCTGATATCCATTCACAAGTATCGTGAACAATGTTTTAGCAAACATTTTCTACATTATGTCGTACGTACATCTGCGTGCATCTCTGTTTAAATTCAATCCTGATGCCAGAGTGCCAAACGTTTCTAATGAAATATTAAATACAGTCAATATTGTATCTATCTAGCGACCACTTAAGGGTGCCAAAGTAGTTTATGATATTCTCTTATACACATGTAGTATAACGATTATTCAATATTGTATACAGCGACCACCCCGAGTGTATAGACGCAGTGTCTCGTTAAACACAGATGAGTCAATATTGTTTCAGCGACCACACAAGGGTGTCGACGTAGTTTCTGAGATTCACTTTATTTACTTATAATACAGATATCAGTCAATATTGGCTTCAGGGACCACACCATATGATGCCGACGCAGTGTCTGTTATTCTCTCATAAAACAAGGATCAGTCAATATTGGATTCAGCGATCACCCAAGAGTGTTGACGCAGTGTCTGTTATTCTCTCATAAAACAAGGATCAGTCAATATTGGATTCAGCGAGCACCCAAGGGTGTTGACGCAGTGTCTGTTATTCTCTCATAAAACAAAGATCAGTCAATATTGGATTCAGCGATCACCCAAGGGATTTGACGCAGTGTCTGTTATTCTCTCATACAACAAAGATCAGCATACAACAAAGATCAGTCAATATTGGATTCAGCGATCACCCAAGGGATTTGACGCAGTGTCTGTTATTCTCTCATACAACAAAGATCAGTCAATATTGGATTCAGCGAGCACCCAAGGGTGTTGACGCAGTGTCTGTTATTCTCTCATACAACAAAGATCAGTCAATATTGGATTCAGCGAGCACCCAAGGGTGTTGAGGCAGTGTCTGTTATTCTCTCATAAAACAAAGATCAGTCAATATTGGATTCAGGGACCACCCAAGGGTGTTGACGCAGTGTCTGTTATTCTCTCATAAAACAAAGATCAGTCAATATTGGATTCAGCTATCACCCAAGGGTGTTGACGCAGTGTCTGTTATTCTCTCATACAACAAAGATCAGTCAATATTGGCTTCAGCGACCACACAAGGGTGTCGACGCAGTATCTGATATTCACTTTATTTACTTATAATACAGATATCAGTCAATATTGGAGTTAGGGACCATCATGTTGGAGTGTCGACGCAGTGTGATATTCGCTCATAAAACAAAAATCAGTCAAAATGGTATTCAACAACCACACAAAGGTGAAGACGTAAATTATGTTATTATATATAACCTATAAATAGATGCTTTTTCATTGGCTAAAAAGTAACTTTTTAGAAAAGATATCTTGCGATATGCACCGTATTTTTCTGATATGCACCAATTTTAAAAATAGTAACAAGGGAAGACCGGAGAATCCTATGAGCCGCCTTTTAATATCCTTCGCCTTTATCCGTACGCTACGGAATTTTCCGAGGCGCGTTCCGAATGACCAAGGAAACTTCCGAAGCTCGTTTGGATGATCATGATTAAATGCAATCAAGCGTTTGACTTTCATTGATCATTTCCTGTGTTTTCAAACGACAAATTACTGTCAAAATGGAAAATGAACCGCCACCAACTAAAAGAAAGCTACGAAGCAAGCAGTTAATATGTCAAAATAACTCAAACTGTACAGAAATGTTCCTTGAGTGGTCCTCTGTTTTCTTTTAAGTTGATCAATATCAAAACAATATGATAAATTGAGGGTTATATAATAAAACAGTTATGGGATTTTCAGCTGTTATACATGATGTTGATATGTACCAAAAAAATGATTCTTTTGGTGCATATCACATCATGTATAACAGCTGAAAAGTCCATAATTGTATAATATTCCCTTTAAAGGTGCTGAACTCCAGATGGAGATCAAAACTTTGAAATGTTGAAAATATTTGAAAGTCATGAAAATGTACAAAATTTAGCACTGGGTATGTCTACCAAGTAAAACTGAAGCGTTCACGATTAATATTTAGACGTTTGTTGTAGTGGAAAGTTAAATCATTACTTTAATTTTATCTCAGCACCCTTAACTATAAAAGTAATTCAATATTGAATTCAGCGACCACACAAGGGTGTCGACACTTTTTTTTTATATATTCTCTCATAAAAGAAGATAAGAGAATATCGGACCAAAAGGCGTAAATGAAGTATCTGAAATGGTTTTATAATACAATGATCGGTCAATATAGTATTCAGCGACCACACAAGGGTGTCGCCTTAGTTTCTGATATTCTCTCATAAAACTAAACATCACTCAATATTGACTTTAGGGACCACCCAAGGGTGTTGACGCAGTGTCTGCTATTCTCTTTAGTCACTTATAATACAAAGATCAGTCAATATTGGCTTCAGCGACCACACAAGGGATGTCGGCGATTTGTATTATGTGTTTAATATGGGTCAAACTTTTGAAGATTTTAACAACCTTTGGATATTCTTGAACGCTAAATAAACCGGCTATAGCTTTTCTCAATCTAAGTGCATGTAAAATAGAAGTAAGGGTCCGCATGCTCAAATTGGCATACTTCATGTGAAACGGTCATAATTCTCCCGTTGTATCCCGCCGAGCCCCGGTAGCTCAGTCGGTAGCGACGCGGGCTGTCAATCCAGGGTTTGTGAGTTCGAATCCCGGCTCGGCCAACTTTCTTACCGACGATTGACAAAAGTCAATGCGACATGCGTCATTCGTCTTCCACCAATGGGCTAAATCTATGTGGAAAAACAGCAAGTTGCTTGGGAAGATTGTTGTGTGGAGTACTGGTGTGAGAAAACCAGGAAATGCATGAGAAGGTGAACTGGCCGCCGTGATATAACTGAGAAATTGTTAAAAACGGCGTTAAACACCAATCTATCAACCCGTTGTATCCCGATTTTACTTAATTGTGTGTATACTGATGACTGATATGCTTGCATTATGTGCACTACATATATTTGCACAGTATATAATTATGTTCGTTACAGAGGTATTTTTTGCAAAAGGATGGCGAAATGTATCTTAACTCACAAAGTTCTTTTCATGAACTGATATCATCTACAGGGTTTGCTAACGAAAACGTATACCATCATTATGGAACTAACTGTGTAGTGAGTTATCGTGTCCTGATACTGCTTCACCAGCTTCAGAATTGTATATCGAAAAACATGTAAACAGGTGATCATTTGAGAAGTTCCACGAGAAAATCAACATTATGAACTCTGCGTAATGTTTCCACCAACATCAGCCTGCTCAGCGCATGCTAATCAGAGCCGACACCTTCCGCTTGGGGGGGATTGAGGTATAGATTAATGATTCCTGAAACAGAAAATCGACAGGAGGCGAAACGTGTCTTTCCGGGTTGGTCTGCGCGGCTGATCCGGGTCGATACTTTACGCAGAGTCCACCATGTTGGTTTTTGCTCGTGGAATGGCTCAAATATGTTAATTGAATCCAATTGAAAAGATTTTGGCAAGAGGGAAACATTTATAATAATGCCCACAATGATGGTTTTCTCGTGGAAAGGCTCAATTTGTAAAACGACTCGCATTGCGTTAAGTGTAGAGCCTGTTGCCGTCAGTGTCCATGCTAGATGAATAACGATATAGGAGTGATTGTTTGTTTGATTGATTGATTGATTGGGACTTTATGCCGTTTACAACATTTGTTCAGTCATATCACGACGGCCAGTTCACCTACACATGTGTTTCCTAGCTTTCTTACACCAGTAATCCACACAACACACCATAACTGGTTGCTTTTCCACATAAACTGTTTTCTCACTGGTGATAGACGAATGTCGCTTGTTACAGATCAAACGTCGTAAAGAAGGTTGACCGAGCTCGGATTCGAACTCAACATCTCTGGATTGACAGCCCGCTTCACTACCGACGGAGTTACCGGGGCTAGGCGTATTGAATCAAAATAGATATCATACACAAGATACCACATATAGATATCGTACACAAGATACCACATATAGATATCGTACACAAGATACCACATATAGATATCGTACACAAGATACCACATATAGATATCGTACACAAGATACCACATATAGATCGGAAATATGGTCAATGTTCTACAATAAAATAGTTTGCTTAAAAAAAACTCGTTTTGTGAATTTGGCGAATTCCTCGAAATTGTTTATCTACAATAATGTTGGGGAACGCCAGCTTTCAAGTATTTCGGAATAATTGAATTATATAGCAGGCTTTTGAAACAGTATAATTGATAAATCAAATACCCCCACTGGTTTCTTCCCAGGACACTTGAGCCTTTCCCACATATAGACGTTGTTTGACGTATCTGCAGAGGATTATTGTTAACAGCATTGTGGCAAAAGAAGCAATTGCTCATAATGAGCAATTTCTCCATTTGCAACAAAGCTGTTCACTCTATTGTAAAAGCGTACCTTCATTCATAGACAGTTTTCTTAATATTTCACAATACTTTGTTGAAGTCGTTTGCTGTGGATTTATTCTGTGTGGGAAAGGGGGTTGAATTTATATCGTGTTGTCTGGCGATATAGATAGATAATATGATTCCGATCAGTTACCATCTGTTCTTAGTATCGTTATGTAGACACGGGATCCTCAAAGGTATAATAACCATACCGGTAACGTTAAGTTACTTTTTCCATAGGTCTGTGATGAATTAATAAATAAATGTCTAAACATCTTCGGAGATTTTGAAGAATCTTTATTGCATGGCGTGTAAGGTCACAAGGATCTTTATTGCATGGCGTGTAAGACCACAAGGATCTTTATTGCATGGCGTGTAAGACCACAATGATCTTTATTGCATGGCGTGTAAGGCCACAAGGATTTATATTGCATGGCGTGTAAGGCCACAAGGATCTTTATTGCATTGCGTGTAAGGCCACAATGATTTTTATTGCATGGCGTGTAACGCCACAAGGATCTTTATTGCATGGCGTGTAAGGCCACAAGGATCTTAATTGCATGGCGTGTAAGGCCACAATGATCTTTATTGCATTGCGTGTAAGGCCACACGACTATTTAAGGCCACAAGGATCTTTATTGCATGACGTGTAAAGCCACAAGGATATTTAGTGCATGGCGTGTAAGACCACAAGGATCTTTATTGCATGGCGTGTAAGGCCACAAGGATCATTATTGCATGGCGTGTAAGGCCACAATGATCTTTATTGCATGACGTGAAAGGTCACAAGGATCTTGATTGCATGGCGTGTAAGGCCACAAGGATCTTTATTGCATGGCGTGTAAGGCCACAATGATATTTATTGCATGGCGTGTAAGGCCACAGGGATCTTTAGTGCATGGCGTGTAAGACCACAAGGATCTTTATTGCATGGCGTGTAAGACCACAAGGATCTTTATTGCATGGCGTGTAAGACCACAAGGATCTTTATTGCATGGCGTGTAAGACCACAAGGATCTTTATTGCATGGCGTGTAAGACCACAAGGATCTTTATTGCACGGCGTGTAAGGCCACAAGGATCTTTATTGCATGGCGTGTAAGGCCACAAGGATCTTGATTGCATGGCGTGTAAGGCCACAAGGATCTTTATTGCATGGCGTGTAAGACCACAAGGATCTTGATTGCATGGTGTGTAAGACCACAAGGATCTTTATTGCATGGCGTGTAAGACCACAAGGATCTTTTTTGCACGGCGTGTAAGACCACAAGGATCGTTATTGCACGGCGTGTAAGACCACAAGGGTCTTTATTGCATGGTGTGTAAGACCACAAGGATCTTTTTTGCACGGCGTGTAAGACCACAAGGATCGTTATTGCACGGCGTGTAAGACCACAAGGGTCTTTATTGCATGGTGTGTAAGACCACAAGGATCTTTATTGCACGGCGTGTAAGGCCACACGGATTTGTATTGCATGGTGTGTAAGACCACAAGGATCTTTATTGCACGACGTGTAAGGCCACAATGATCTTTATTGCATGGTGTGTAAGGCCACAAGGATCTTTATTGCACGGCGTGTAAGGCCACAAGGATCTTTATTGCACGGCGTGTAAGGCCATTTTTAACGATGTTTCAGTTAAATCACAGCGTGTCCTGGGTAACTTACCAGTACTTTTCATCCAGGTACCATGATAATAGTATTCGGTGTTACCCGACATGACATCGAACCCGCACCAGACGTGGACGTTCTATGAGTCCGGCGAATGTTATAATAAGATACTAGAACATATATAATCTTGCTTTATGAGACTATCGACCGTTTAATTTTAGAATAAAATACGTGTAGGCGACCTTTGTCCGACGAGTAAGATGTTAAGATGCATGTACCATCTTGCATTAGGCGACCGTTGTCGGGCGAATTATATAATAAGAGACATGAACCACCCTTCTTTAGGCGTACTTTGTCCGGCGAATTATATTATAAGATTCATGTTACATCATACATAAGGCGACAGGTGTCGGGCGAATTATATAATAAGATGCATGTTCCACCTTGCATCAGGCAATCGTTGTCGGGCGAATTATATAATAAGAGACATGAACCACCCTTCTTTAGGCGTGAATTATATAATAAGATGCATGTTCCATCCTGCATTAGGCGACCGTTGTCGGGCGAATTATATAATAAGATGCATGTTCCATCCTGCGTTAGGCAACCTTTGTCCCGCGAATTACATAGTAAGATGCATGAACAATCCTGCTTTAGGCGACCTTTGTTGGGCGAATTATATAATACGATGCATGTTCCATCCTGCGTTAGGCGACCTTTGTCCGGCGAATTACATAGTAAGATGCATGAACAATCTTGCTTTAGGCGACCTTTGTCCAGCGAATTATATAATATGATGCATGTTCTGTCATGCATAGACAATCGTTGTCGGGCGAATTATATAATAAGATGCATTTCAAGCGTACAAAGTTGAATCGTCTGCGTGTAAGTCTATGTTAACATCACGGGCTTTTAACGAAATATCATTTATGTAGAGCAAAAAACAATAACGGACCTAAAATTGACCCCTGGGGAACTCCTGATGTTATTGGTAGTAAGGGGGATGATATATTATCATTTGTTACTAATGGTGTTCTGTTAGAAAAGGTATGGTTGGAAAATATGTATTGATATTTCAGAAAAGGGATAAAGTTTGAGTTTATGTAAAAGAATTCGGTGGTCCACCAAATCAAAAGCTTTTCTTAGATCCAGACTCACAGTGCCTACTAACATTCCTTCATCTACATCTTTCAACCATGTATCAATAAGTCTTACTAGAGCCGTATTGCAGGAATTATTTTTACGAAATCCAGATTGTGTTCGATGTAAAATGTTCGTTTTAGTGAAATAAGCCTGAATTTGTCTTTCGATTATTTTTGAAAGTGTTGGTAATATAGATATTGGGCGGTAGATGCTAGGGTTGTTCTTATCTCCAGTTTTATAGCTAGGTATTACCTTCGTGCTTTAAAAACGTCAGGAAATGTGCCTGCTGCAATACTGTTATTTATGATCGATGCTGGAATCCGCTGTGGTCGAGTGGTTAGCGTCGGGGATTTCGAAACCGGGTGTCCCGGGTTCGATCCCCAGTCACGGCAATACGGTCATGGTGGAGTGCCCTTGGGCAAGGCATATTTCCTAGCCTAGTACTGGTGTGTTTACCCAGGCTAGTACTGGTGTGTTTACCCAGGGGTCATGAATAAGTGAACTGTCGCCGTTATAACTGAAATAGTGTTGAAAGCGGCGTAAAACCCCAATAAATAAATAAATAAATATGATCGATGCTATGCAGGGTATTATTACATCGCCACAATGTTTTAAAATCTTTGGACCTATGCCATCAAGACCGTGTTTAATTTACCTATACATGTATAATGTTTCTGACTTCAAGTGGCGTTGTGAATTTAATATCAAATTGGTGGTATTTTAAGTGAGTGTTCATGGTGAAGATAATCAAAATTTCTATTCTCAAAATCAGTCTTGGATATCAAATTTGAAATGTTAACAAAATGTTTATTTAAGTCATCAATGACATTTTGCATTCCTTGAATTGTATTATTATCTCTGATGATTCGTTGCGGTATTACTAGACTACTTGCTTTATTAATATGTGAAACGTCTTTTAATTGTTTCCATATGTATTTTGAGTCTTTATTTTCATATGCCATTTTTGTGATTTGTGTTTCGTTTATGAATTAGCGATTGTATTTCCTCTGCATTATATAATAAGATGCATATTCCATCCTGCATTAGGCAACCGTTGTCGGGGCGAATCATAAATATGAGAAATGAACAATCCTGCGTTAGGCCACCTTGGTCCGGCGAATTATATAATAAGATGCATGAACAATCCTTGCTTAAGGCGACCTTGTCCAGCGAATTATATAATATGATGCATGTTCCATCCAGCGTTAGGCAACCTTTTTCCCCGCGAATTATATAATAAGATGCATGAACAATCCTGCTTTAGGCGACCTTTGTCCATCGAATTATATAATATGATCATCCTGCATTAATTGAACGTTGTCGGGCGTATTATATAATATGCATGTTCCATCTGCGTTAGGCGATCTTTGTCCAGCGAATTATATAATAAGATGCCATGAACAGTCCTTGCTTTAGGCGACTTTGTCCAGCGAATTATATAATATGAGACATGTTCCATCCAGCGTTAGGCGACCTTTGTCCGCGAATTGCATAGTAAGATGCATGAACAATCCTGCTTTAGGCGACCTTTGTCCGCGAATTATATAATAAGAGGCATGTTCCATCTAGCGATAGGCGACCTTTGTCCGCGAATTGCATAGTAAGATACATGAACAATCCTGCTTTAGGCGACATTGTCCAGCGAATTATATAATACGATGCATGTTCCATCCATCGAATTATATTATAAGATCCATCCTGCATTAATTGAACGTTGTCGGGCGTATTATATAATATGCATGTTCCATCTTGCGTTAGGCGATCTTTGTCAGCGAATATATATAAGATGCATGAACAGTCCTGCTTTAGGCGACCTTTGTCCAGCGAATTAATATAATATGAGACATGTTCCATCCAGCGTTAGGCGACCTTTGTCCGCGAATTGCATAGTAAGATGCATGAACAATCCTGCTTTAGGCGACCTTTGTCCCGCGAATTATATAATAAGATGCATGTTCCATCTAGCGTTAGGCGACCTTTGTCCGCGAATTGCATAGTAAGATACATGAACAATCCTGCTTTAGGCGACCTTTTGTTGGGCGAATTAATAACGATGCATGTTCCATCATCGATTATATAATATGATCCATCCTGCATTAATTGAACGTTGTCGGGCGTATTATTATAATATGCATGTTCCATCTTGCGTTAGGCGATCTTTGTCCAGCGAATTATATAATAAGATGCATAGAACAGTCCCTGCTTTAGGCGAACCTTTGTCCAGCGAATTATATAATATGAGACATGTTCGCATCCAGCGTTAGGCGACCTTTGTCCGCGAATTGCATAGTAAGAGCATGAACAATCCTGCTTTAGGCGACCTTTGTCCCGCGAATTATATAATAAGATGCATGTTCCATCTAGCGTTAGGCGACCTTTGTCGCCGAATTGCATAGTAAGATACATGAACAATCCTGCTTTAGGCGACCTTTGTCCAGCGAATTATATAATATGAGACATGTTCCATCCAGCGTTAGGCGACCTTTGTCCGCGAATTGCATAGTAAGATGCATGAACAATCCTGCTTTAGGCGACCTTTTGTCCAGCGAATTATATAATAAGATGCATGTTCCATCTAGCGTTAGGGGACCTTTGTCCGCGAATTGCATAGTAAGATACATGAACAATCCTGCTTTAGGCGACCTTTGTCCAGCGAATTATATAATATGAGACATGTTCCATCCAGCGTTAGGCGACCTTTTTGTCCGCGAATTGCATAGTAAGATGCATAACAATCCTGCTTTAGGCAACCTTTGTCCAGCGAATTATAAAATGATGCATGTTCCATCTTGCATTAAGGTGAAAGTTGTCGGGCGTATTATATAATAATATGCATATTTCCATCAATCATTAGGCGACCATTGTCGGGCGAATAAAAAATAAGATACATGTTCCATCATACATTAGGCGACAGGTGTTGGGCGAATTATTAGATAAGATGCATGTACCATCTTGCATTAGGGCGACCTTTGTCCAGCGAATTATATAATAAGAGACATGAACAATCCTACTTTAGGCGACCTTTGT